>CANJKZ010000024.1:1207500-1877500 GCA_947471745.1 Closterium sp. Naga37s-1 | reverse complement strand
AAGGTGAGATTGGTGAGGCGGAAGACGGATGAAGGGACTGTGCCACTGAGCTTGTTCTCATCAAGAGACCTATCCAGGCACAACGAGGAGCATATGGGAAGCAAGGCACGACAAGGTGTTAGAACTTGAGCTTAGAATCCATAGATTAGTAATGAGCTTTAAGCTCTTTAAGTACATCGGAAATGGGCTAGGTAAGGATGGGGAGAGAATCGGGGGCAATCCTAGGGGATTGGGGGTAATCCCAAGGCAATCTCCAATTGGTGGGTTGGAGATTGCTTGGAGATCACATTTGGGTTTGGTTGGGTTGTGGGTGTACACCCAACCAAACACAAAGTGCACACTACACTAGGATATAAAAGTGCAAGTACAAAACGTGAGATTGAGGGCTAACACTAACACCCCCCCATAGACGTCAATCGAACTTAAGGTGGAGAAGGTGGGGCACATAGCCCCATGGTGCCAAGAAGACGATGGTGAGGAACCTTCCCAAGGGGCTTGGTGAACAGATCAGCCAGGTTGCAGTCAGATGCAACGTACTCCACGTTCAAATGTTCACGCTGGACAAGGTCACGAATGAAGAAGTGGCGAAGTTCGATGTGCTTGGTGCGAGTGTGGTACACAAGATCCTGGGAAATGTGGATGGTACTCTTGTTGTCACACCAGAGGGTGGGGGTGGGCTGAGGGTAGCCAAGCTCCTGGAGGAGGAAGGTGAGCCAACGGGCCTCTTGAGCCGCCATGGTGCCAGCGTAAAGCTCTGCCTCACAGGAGGAGAGGGAGACTGCAGATGACCTGGTGGAGCGCCAGCTAACAACTCCACTGCCAAGGGTGAAACAGTAGCCCTGGGAGGAGCGGCGGTCGGTCTGGTCATCAGCCCAAGAGGAGTCAGTGTAGCCTTCCAGGCGAGGAGGAGAAAGACCACCAAGTGTGAGGACATGAGACTTGGTGCCCTTCAGGTAGCGCAGTACCCGCTTAGCCGCACTCCAGTGGAGTTCAGTGAAGCGTCCAGGAGCCACATAGCGAGAGAGGACATTGACAGGGTATGCCAGGTCAGGCCGGGTGCACATCATGGCGTACATGAGGGACTCAACAAGCTCTGGGTATGGCTCGGAGCAGGCCTCCGGTGTGGGAACAGCTGGAGCTGTGAGGAGGTGCTGCAGTGGTAACGGGGTGGCCATGGGTGTGCACAGCTCCATCTCGAACCGCTTGAGTACATTGTTGATGTAGAACTCCTGGGAGAGTGAGATGGTGCGAGCCTGGCGATCACGAGTGATCTCCATCCCCAGGTAGTGCTTGAGGTCACCGAGGTCTTTTATTAGGAGGGCCTCGCTCAGGGCCGCCTGGACAGAGGTCATCTGGGTCGAGTCCTTGGCAACGAGGATGAAGTCATCGACGTAGACAAGGATGTAGAATGGCTCAGAGTGACGGCGAATGAAGAGAGTCGGGTCAGCAGATGATGGGTGAAAGTCCAATGAGAGAAGGACTTGTTTCACTTTGTTGTGCCATTCACGAGGGGCTTGTTTGAGGCCATAAACAGGGCGATTCAACTTCCAGACAGTGTTGGGAGGGAACTCTCCTGGAAAGCCTTCAGGTCGGTCCATAAACACAGTCTCCTTGAGGTGTCCTTGCAGGAATGCCGAAGAGGCGTTCATGGATTTGATCTCAAAGTCATCTCGTGCGGCTACATCCAAGAGCGTGCGAACTGTGGGTGGTTTGGATGTGGGAGAGAAGGTTTTGAAGAAGTCAAAGTACTGCTGCTGAGTGAATCCCTTGGCAACATAGCGCGCTTTGAACACTGGGGCCTCGTCCGGAAGCTGCTTTACTCGAAACAGCCACTTGCCCCCAACGATGTTAACTCCTGGAGGTGGAGTTTCGTCGTCGAAGGAGTGGCTGCGAGTGAAGGCTTCACACTCAGCTTCCATGGCAGCGCGCCACTCGGCAGCATGGGGACCCGAAAGAGCCTCTTGGACGGAGAGGGATAGGGATGGTCGGGTTCTCCGAGAAGTTGAGCGAGGGGGATTCAGTGATATCGGGGAAGATGTGCGAGAGCTGAGGAATGACAGCGTGGAGATCACACAGCTCCTCATGCCTGTCTTCCAGAAGGGTAGAGGGCACATCCCCCCCAGCAGGAGGAGTCGGAGTGATCACTGAGCATCGAATGGCAAGTGCCAGTGGAGGAGCAGCCCCATGCGACCGAGTGCCATGAGCTACCGGAGAAGAGGGTGGAGCAGGCGTTCCTGGAGGGGACGGTTTAGGAGGCTTGGGGGGAGGGAGCGGCCATCGCTGGTACGTGATCAGTTTGCTCGGTTGTGGGAGAGCAGGTTCCTCAGAGGAGGAGGGAACGGGGGGAGGAGGTGGGGCTGGAGGGTTCGACCGCCGATGGTATGTGATTGGTGCGCTTGGTAGTGAGGGCGCAGTTGGCAGAGTGGTAGAAGGGGGGGAAGGAGGAGCAGCTGCCGAGGACACCGGAGAGGTCGGGTCAGAGACCTCAGACGGAGATGGTGCGATGGCAGGAGAGGTAGGAGGTGAGGGAGCTGGTGCAGGCGGAAGTTCAGGAGGTGCTTCAAAGTCAGCCCACACAAGGGAGGGTGGTCTGGAGGGGGGATCCCCCCCCGGGGTGGAGTAGAAGGGGCGAGTCTCATCAAAGGCGACATCGCGGCTCCGGACTAGTTGTTGAGTCGAGGGGTTGAGGAAAAGGTAGTCGGGGGAGTCAGCGTTATGCCCAAGGTAGATGCACGTTTGAGTTTTGGGACCAAGTTTGCCACCTTGCCGTCGCCGAGCCTGGGGGTTGAGGAGGACATAGGCGGTGCACCCCCAAACGCGAAGGGGGCGAGCAGTGGGTGTTTTCCCGAGCCAGAGCGTGGTGGGAGTGGTGTCGGGGAGATGCGGGTGGGGATATAGATTGTAGAGGAGGGCGGCATGGTAGAGGGCGTACCCCCAGAGCGAGAGCGGTGCGTGGGAGTGGCTGAGGAGGCAGCGAGTGATTTGCACCAAGGTGTGATTACGGCTCTCTGCTATGCCGTTCTCCTGCGGGCTGTCAGGAAGGGTGAAGTTTTGCAGAATGCCGAGAGAGGAGCAGAAGGCTTCAAGTTTGGTGTTGCAAAATTAACCACCACCATCCAAAAGGAGGCGCTTGACCTTGGTGCCAAAGGTGGTATGTGCCTGGTTAACCCATGCCATGATGGCCTCTGGAGCTTCAGCCTTAGTGTGGAGGAGGTGCACAGAGACATAGCGAGTGTGGTCATCAACTATCAGAAGGAAATAACGATGGCCACCTCGTGCGGCAACCGGGGCAGGGCCCCAGGCGTCCATGTGCACTAGATCCAATGGGGCTGCTGCTACTGAGGGTGAGGCAGGGTGGGGCTGTTGGCGTAGCTTGCTCTTGGTACAGTCAAGGCACGTGGGAGTGGGCGAGTCGGGTGGTGGAGGAAGTGAGGCTGGCAGGCCGAGAAGAAGCTTCTTGGAGGCCATGTCAGCAAGCGTGCGGAAGTTTGGGTGCCCGAGCCGATAGTGGTAGAGGACGGTCGGGTTAGAGAAACTGCGACATGAGCATGGTGTGATGGCAGCCTGTGCTTGGGTGGTTGACACCTGTGGGATAGGTACACGCAGCGTGTAGAGGCCGCTGCTGTTGAGGGTGAAGCGAGCTAAGATCTTGTTGGTGAGTGGGTCAATGATGTCAGAACAGTCCTCGTATTCCGAGATTATGGTGCGGAGTCCAGCAGCCTGAAGTTCCTTTTGGGCCAATAGATTGTGGCGTAGTGAGGGCACGCACATGCCAGTGACAGTGCCGGATGGAAATGCGGGGCATGGGACAGTGGACGAACCCTTGGCAAAAGTGGTGAAGCTTGAGTCAGCTCCAAAGAGAGGAATGGGAGTAGGGTAGGGTTTGAAGGAGAGTGTCTCTTTGAGCACTGTGTGAGTGGCACCACTGTCGAGTGTGAATTCTATGTATTGTGGTGCTTGTGATGAGCCGATGTACTGGGAGCTTGCTTCATTAATCATGGCAGTGCCAGGGAACAGCAAGTTGATACGCACATCAGCAGGAGCACTATCACTAGCACTAGCCGGAGCAGGGTCCTGGACCTCAACTAGGTTAGCCTTACAAGGGCGCATCCAGTTCGGCGGCTTCTTGAAGCACGTGGCGAGGGGGTGGTTGGTGCCACCACACACGTGTCCCTTGCGGTTGCCATACTTGACGACGTAGGTGCACGGGGGGAAGCGGTTGCGCTGGAATGGTGCCGAGGCGACACTTGCTTGAGGCACGGGAGCACGGAGGGCGTAAGCCTTGGCTTGAGCCATGGAGTCTTTCTCGGCAGAGAGGAGGGCGGAGGAGACCTTAGCAAAGGTGAGGTCTTCCGCCGAGGATGTGAGGAGCATCTTCCTCGTTACTTCGTATGCCGAGGTGAGGCCAACAAGAAGGGCGGCTGCAGGAGCTTGTTCGGGGAAGACTATCCCCAGCTCCTTGAGTTCACCGTGAATGGTCTGCACCTTGGCAATGTAGTCAGCCATTCCCGAGCAATCCTCAAGGCGGACTTGGAACATGCTGGGGATGAGAATGGCAACTCCGACTGCCGTCTTGTTCATGAATCGATCCTGGAGATACTTCCAGATGGCGCTGGAAGTGGGATAGTTGTGGAACTTGTTGACAAGATCGGGAGGGGTGGATCCGATGAAGACGCTGATGATAGCAGCATCGGCCTTCTCCCATTTACGGTATTTGTCAACAGCATCCCCGTACGCAATTATGTCAGCATCACTTGCAGAATCAGTTGGCTCAATGGGGGGAGGGGGTTGTTTCCCCTTGCCACGGTTGAGGAGGACGTCCTTGAGGTCCAATCCCTGCACGTCACGGCTCAGGAGGTGCTTGTCAACCCCGTAGCTCCATGCCTTGAAGTTGGAGCTAGACCCGTCGGCTTCAAGGCGGAGTGGGGTGATGGGGTTGGCGAAGGTGGACGAGGTGAAGGCCATGATGAAGACCCCCTTTGTGTCTCGCGCGAAGCGCCGCTCTTAAGTCACCGATAGGAACTTCGGGTTTAGGATTTTCGAAGGAGAATTGTAAAGTAGGGTTTATGAAGGAGAATTTTGAGGTGGGGTTTATGAGGGAGAATTGTAAGGTAGGGACGCAAGTAGTGAAAATCGTCAATGCCGGCCGCTTCGGAATGTCGGTAATAGGTTTTGAGAGGTCGGCGAAAATAGGTTAAAATCGCCGATTTCAGTACTAACAACTAACCCGAGTCCCCGCCCCGGCCCTGTCCCTCAGCTTCACGGCTTCGCTGCTGCACGGCTGCTCGGCTGCACCTGTTCAGCTGCGGGACGATGGGAGTGCCGATGCGGGGCGACGGGCGGCAGCCCGAAGGTGACGCTGCGGGGCGACGGGCGGCGGCCCGAAGATGACGCTGCGGGGCGACGGGCGGCGGCCCGAAGGTGATGCTGCGGGGCGACGGGTGGCGGCCCGACGAGAAGCTGCAAGGCGACGGGCGACGGCCCGACGAGAAGCTGCAGGGCGACGGGCGACGGCTCGACGAGAAGCTGCAGGGCGACGGGCGACGGCCCGACGAGAAGCTGCAGAGCGACGGGCGACGGCCCGACGAGAAGCTGCAGGGCGACGGGCGACGGCCCGACGAGAGGAATTGGCGGGAACGATTTTTAGGGTTAAAACGCAATTAGTGAAAGCGCCTATGATGCGCTTACCAGAGAAGTCGCGGAAGTCGTCGAGAGTGTAGGGAGAGTGGCGCGGGAAAGTTTCCGGCCACAAATGTCGCGAATCGCCGGCGACGGAATTGATGGCGGCTACGCCGAAGAATGCGGGACAAGAGTCCGCAGAGATAGGGGGATCACGATACGCGTGTGCGTTTGAAACGCTCTGATACCATGTTAGAACTTGAGCTTAGAATCCATAGATTAGTAATGAGCTCTAAGCTCTTTAAGTACATCGGAAATAGGCTAGGTAAGGATGGGGAGAGAATCGGGGGCAATCCTAGGGGATTGGGGGTAATCCCAAGGCAATCTCCAATTGGTGGGTTGGAGATTGCTTGGAGATCACATTTGGGTTTGGTTGGGTTGTGGGTGTACACCCAACCAAACACAAAGTGCACACTACACTAGGATATAAAAGTGCAAGTACAAAACGTGAGATTGAGGGCTAACACTAACACAAGGTACATATGGGAAGCAAAGCAAGGCACAACAAGGTACATATGGGAAGCAAGGCACAACAAGGGGCAGATGTTTAGGGGGTGGTGGTGTAAATATTTGGGTTTGTTTAGGGGGTGTTGGGGGTGAAAAGTGTCAAGTTGTTTTGGGGGGCACATTTTTAGCGCGGAAACAAGACCCTGGCTGATTTTTCAAGGAAACTTTTTTTCTTTAATGCGGGCTGCCCAGGTTTTTCTTGGCCATGTGGCATGTATGACATGGCATGGTGAATGGACAGGATTTATGATGCGCGCTTACAAGCTTGAGAGCGCAGCAAGATCACCAATGGCCTCTGGGATGGGGCCTGACAAACGGTTGAAACTGAGAGTTCTGTCATGCGAGTCACATGCAGGGGCGGGGAGAGAGGGTGGGGGGGACACGGAGAAACATCAAGTCATGTCAAGTGGTCGCTCGCTTGGCAGCACAGCACAGCAGCAGCCGGAGTTTTCTTAGGCGCCTCAAAAATCGTCTCGGTTCAGGCGGGGACAGAGGGTGGGGGGAACACGGAGAAGAGAAACTACATGTCATGTCAAGTGGACGCTTGGCAGCACAGCACAGCAGCAGCCAGTGCCAGAGCTCTACTCTAGTGGTGAGCCTGTTTGACTGTAAACCTGCACCATCCATCCTACCATCGCCATGCATTCACCATGACCTTGAAACTCACCACCGCTACCTTGTATGCAGTTACACAAACCTCAGCTCAGAGCAAACCCAGCTGCATACAAGGTAACGAGCTGAGGTGGGTTTGTTAAGAGGCTCATTCAGGAGGACCAAGGAGGTTAACCGTTAACGTGTATGTGAGAGGCATTCTTCTGATGAGATTGATTTCAAGGCGGCTTGACACTCATTACTAGGTATTGCCCAGATGAGGGATGTGAAATACCTTCTTCTCACGAGATACACTAGGCACCACTTCTCATGTGACCTGATGTCAGCGATGATATGATGGCGTAAAGCGTGGGAGGGAGCGCAACTCCAGCTTGACTTGCCATGTATGTATTGTAACAACGGTTTCGCCTTTTCGATTTCTTAAAACTGGATCCATCTTGCCTTGACATGTATGCATGTAATTATGGTTTTGAGTTGCCTCGGGAGTTGTCTGCAGCACGGCTTATATGCTACTCACAGCTCTTCTAAGCGGGTGAGGCGAGGCACAGTGGCTGGAATGGAGCCGATGAGCTTTGTGCTTGAGAGATGCCTGGATAAAGGGGTGTGCAGTGCGGTGAGGGAGGCAGATGAGTTCAAGGACGCAGGGAGAAGAACCCGGGAGGCACATATGGCATGGGAATGAGGCAGGCAATGAGGTTGTACGACAGAGGCTTGTGAGGAGGCAAGATGTGTCAACAAGGGACAGGTGGACTGCAAAGGCCTTACTTCCATCAGCCTAGATAGTTATGTGCGTGTGAAATGAGGTTGTACGACAGAGGCGTGTGAGTGAGGCAAGAAAGTAATAGAACGAAAGAGGTTAGAGGCATGCTGTAGATGGGCCAGCCATGGGTAGATGGAACTCATAGCTGCATGGATTGCCGCATGCAGTAGTATGGCATGGCATGGCCTCACATGGCATGGCCTCACATGGCATGGCCTCACATGGCGTGGCCTCACATGGCATGCATTCACACAAGGCATGGTGCAGCATACAGTTGAGTGAGTGCGGTGAGGTTTCCAATGGCATCTGGAATAGGTCCCTCCAACTGCTTCGCAGTCACGTTCCTACAGGGGGGAATTGGGGGCATGGGGTGGGGAGCATGGGGGGCATCGGGGCCATAGGGGGCATGGGTGGCATGAGAGGCATTCGGGGCATAAGGGGTATGGGGATGGAGGGCACGTGGGGCATGGAAACATGGAGGCATGAGGGGACATGGGAGCATGGATTCGTGAGGGGGCATGGAGGCATGAGGGGACATGGGAGCATGGATTCGTGAGGGGGCATGGAGGCATGAGGGGACATGGGAGCATGGAGTCGTGAGGGGGCATGGAGGCATGAGGGGACATGGGAGCATGGATTCGTGAGGGGGCATGGAGGCATGAGGGGACATGGGAGCATGGAGTCGTGAGGGGGCATGGAGGCATGAGGGGACATGGGAGCATGGATTCGTGAGGGGGCATGGAGGCATGAGGGGACATGGGAGCATGGATTCGTGAGGGGGCATGGAGGCATGAGGGGACATGGGAGCATGGATTCGTGAGGGGGCATGGAGGCATGAGGGGACATGGGAGCATGGAGTCGTGAGGGGGCATGGAGGCATGAGGGGACATGGGAGCATGGATTCGTGAGGGGGCATGGAGGCATGAGGGGACATGGGAGCATGGATTCGTGAGGGGGCATGGAGGCATGAGGGGACATGGGAGCATGGATTCGTGAGGGGGCATGGAGGCATGAGGGGACATGGGAGCATGGATTCGTGAGGGGGCATGGAGGCATGAGGGGACATGGGAGCATGGATTCGTGAGGGGGCATGGAGGCATGAGGGGACATGGGAGCATGGATTCGTGAGGGGGCATGGAGGCATGAGGGGACATGGGAGCATGGAGTCGTGAGGGAGCATGGAGGCATGAGGGGACATGGGAGCATGGATTCGTGAGGGGGCATGGAGGCATGAGGGGACATGGGAGCATGGATTCGTGAGGGGGCATGGAGGCATGAGGGGACATGGGAGCATGGATTCGTGAGGGGGCATGGAGGCATGAGGGGACATGGGAGCATGGATTCGTGAGGGGGCATGGAGGCATGAGGGGACATGGGAGCATGGATTCGTGAGGGGGCATGGAGGCATGAGGGGACATGGGAGCATGGATTCGTGAGGGGGCATGGAGGCATGAGGGGACATGGGAGCATGGATTCGTGAGGGGGCATGGAGGCATGAGGGGACATGGGAGCATGGAGTCGTGAGGGGGCATGGAGGCATGAGGGGACATGGGAGCATGGATTCGTGAGGGGGCATGGAGGCATGAGGGGACATGGGAGCATGGATTCGTGAGGGGGCATGGAGGCATGAGGGGACATGGGAGCATGGATTCGTGAGGGGGCATGGAGGCATGAGGGGACATGGGAGCATGGATTCGTGAGGGGGCATGGAGGCATGAGGGGACATGGGAGCATGGATTCGTGAGGGGGCATGGAGGCATGAGGGGACATGGGAGCATGGATTCGTGAGGGGGCATGGAGGCATGAGGGGACATGGGAGCATGGATTCGTGAGGGGGCATGGAGGCATGAGGGGACATGGGAGCATGGAGTCGTGAGGGGGCATGGAGGCATGAGGGGACATGGGAGCATGGATTCGTGAGGGGGCATGGAGGCATGAGGGGACATGGGAGCATGGATTCGTGAGGGGGCATGGAGGCATGAGGGGACATGGGAGCATGGATTCGTGAGGGGGCATGGAGGCATGAGGGGACATGGGAGCATGGATTCGTGAGGGGGCATGGAGGCATGAGGGGACATGGGAGCATGGATTCGTGAGGGGGCATGGAGGCATGAGGGGACATGGGAGCATGGATTCGTGAGGGGGCATGGAGGCATGAGGGGACATGGGAGCATGGATTCGTGAGGGGGCATGGAGGCATGAGGGGACATGGGAGCATGGATTCGTGAGGGGGCATGGAGGCATGAGGGGACATGGGAGCATGGATTCGTGAGGGGGCATGGAGGCATGAGGGGACATGGGAGCATGGATTCGTGAGGGGGCATGGAGGCATGAGGGGACATGGGAGCATGGATTCGTGAGGGGGCATGGAGGCATGAGGGGACATGGGAGCATGGATTCGTGAGGGGGCATGGAGGCATGAGGGGACATGGGAGCATGGATTCGTGAGGGGGCATGGAGGCATGAGGGGACATGGGAGCATGGAGTCGTGAGGGAGCATGGAGGCATGAGGGGACATGGGAGCATGGATTCGTGAGGGGGCATGGAGGCATGAGGGGACATGGGAGCATGGATTCGTGAGGGGGCATGGAGGCATGAGGGGACATGGGAGCATGGAGTCGTGAGGGGGCATGGAGGCATGAGGGGACATGGGAGCATGGATTCGTGAGGGGGCATGGAGGCATGAGGGGACATGGGAGCATGGATTCGTGAGGGGGCATGGAGGCATGAGGGGACATGGGAGCATGGATTCGTGAGGGGGCATGGAGGCATGAGGGGACATGGGAGCATGGATTCGTGAGGGGGCATGGAGGCATGAGGGGACATGGGAGCATGGATTCGTGAGGGGGCATGGAGGCATGAGGGGACATGGGAGCATGGATTCGTGAGGGGGCATGGAGGCATGAGGGGACATGGGAGCATGGATTCGTGAGGGGGCATGGAGGCATGAGGGGACATGGGAGCATGGATTCGTGAGGGGGCATGGAGGCATGAGGGGACATGGGAGCATGGATTCGTGAGGGGGCATGGAGGCATGAGGGGACATGGGAGCATGGATTCGTGAGGGGGCATGGAGGCATGAGGGGACATGGGAGCATGGATTCGTGAGGGGGCATGGAGGCATGAGGGGACATGGGAGCATGGATTCGTGAGGGGGCATGGAGGCATGAGGGGACATGGGAGCATGGATTCGTGAGGGGGCATGGAGGCATGAGGGGACATGGGAGCATGGATTCGTGAGGGGGCATGGAGGCATGAGGGGACATGGGAGCATGGATTCGTGAGGGGGCATGGAGGCATGAGGGGACATGGGAGCATGGATTCGTGAGGGGGCATGGAGGCATGAGGGGGCATGGCGGCATGGAGGCATGAAGGGGCATGGGGCGTGGGGGTCTTGGTGCTGCAGGAGGGGGGGTGTAGAATAGATACCATGCAATGCTCCGTGCATGTGCGCACGTGCACCCAAGCCATTGGCTCAAGGCATGATGCGTGCAGTCTTGCAGTGTGTGTGGCATGGAAATCAGCCAGTAGGCTTGTCCAGCCTACAGGCATGGTCCAGAAGGCATGGTCCAGCAGGCATGCATTTTCACAGTCGGTTTTGAATCATGAAACACCATGATGCCTGGCCCGCACCAGACCATTCCGGCTTGCAATCATGAACCCAGCCAGATTTCCATCCAGGAAAAAAGGGAAAGGGATTGGAGAGGGGATCGGGGAGAGCGGGGTCAGGGGGGAGAGGGAGGAAGGGGGGAGGCAGACTGTGGAGGGGAAGAAGACGGGAAGGAGTGCTGGGCGCACGCACAGTAAGATGCGCGCTGCCCCTCCGACTCCCCTTCTCCTCCTCCCCCCCCCCCCCCCCCCCCCCCCCCTCCCCCCTTTTTTCGAGAGTTATCAGAGTGGGTCAGAAGAGGGCAAGCAGCACGCACAGGGAGACGATGAAGCCAGCCGCATTGCAGCGCACGCCCTCCACCTGCGCGCAGTCCCCCCCCTTGCTCCATCCGCGCAGCTGCGCCTGCCACTGCCCCTGACACTCCGCCAGCACCGCCGCTGCGGGGGACAGCCGCGGAGGTGGGGGAGGGGGGGAAGGAGATTGGGATGAGCAGGCGGGTTGGGAGGAACAGGATTGTGGGGAGAGCAGGGGGGAGCAGGGGTGAGCAGGATTGGGAGGAGGGGGGAACAGGATTGGGAGGAGCGGGGGGGAGCAGGATTGGGAGGAAGAGGAGTGGGAGGAGCATGATTGTGAGCAGCAGGGGGGGTCCTCCTCCCAAGTTGGGAGGAACAGGATTAGGAGGCGAAAATAGGAGGAGAGAAGGCACGCAAGAGAAAAGGCACGCAAGAGAGAAGGCACGCAAGAGAGAAGGCACGCAAGAGAGAAGGCACGCAAGAGAGAAGGCACGCAAGAGAGAAGGCACGCAAGAGAGAAGGCACGCAAGAGAGAAGGCACGCAAGAGAGAAGGCACGCAAGAGAGAAGGCACGCAAGAGAGAAGGCACGCAAGAGAGAAGGCACGCAAGAGAGAAGGCACGCAAGAGAGAAGGCACGCAAGAGAGAAGGCACGCAAGAGAGAAGGCACGCAAGAGAGAAGGCACGCAAGAGAGAAGGCACGCAAGAGAGAAGGCACGCAAGAGAGAAGGCACGCAAGAGAGAAGGCACGCAAGAGAGAAGGCACGCAAGAGAGAAGGCACGCAAGAGAGAAGGCACGCAAGAGAGAAGGCACGCAAGAGAGAAGGCACGCAAGAGAGAAGGCACGCAAGAGAGAAGGCACGCAAGAGAGAAGGCACGCAAGAGAGAAGGCACGCAAGAGAGAAGGCACGCAAGAGAGAAGGCACGCAAGAGAGAAGGCACGCAAGAGAGAAGGCACGCAAGAGAGAAGGCACGCAAGAGAGAAGGCACGCAAGAGAGAAGGCACGCAAGAGAGAAGGCACGCAAGAGAGAAGGCACGCAAGAGAGAAGGCACGCAAGAGAGAAGGCACGCAAGAGAGAAGGCACGCAAGAGAGAAGGCACGCAAGAGAGAAGGCACGCAAGAGAGAAGGCACGCAAGAGAGAAGGCACGCAAGAGAGAAGGCACGCAAGAGAGAAGGCACGCAAGAGAGAAGGCACGCAAGAGAGAAGGCACGCAAGAGAGAAGGCACGCAAGAGAGAAGGCACGCAAGAGAGAAGGCACGCAAGAGAGAAGGCACGCAAGAGAGAAGGCACGCAAGAGAGAAGGCACGCAAGAGAGAAGGCACGCAAGAGAGAAGGCACGCAAGAGAGAAGGCACGCAAGAGAGAAGGCACGCAAGAGAGAAGGCACGCAAGAGAGAAGGCACGCAAGAGAGAAGGCACGCAAGAGAGAAGGCACGCAAGAGAGAAGGCACGCAAGAGAGAAGGCACGCAAGAGAGAAGGCACGCAAGAGAGAAGGCACGCAAGAGAGAAGGCACGCAAGAGAGAAGGCACGCAAGAGAGAAGGCACGCAAGAGAGAAGGCACGCAAGAGAGAAGGCACGCAAGAGAGAAGGCACGCAAGAGAGAAGGCACGCAAGAGAGAAGGCACGCAAGAGAGAAGGCACGCAAGAGAGAAGGCACGCAAGAGAGAAGGCACGCAAGAGAGAAGGCACGCAAGAGAGAAGGCACGCAAGAGAGAAGGCACGCAAGAGAGAAGGCACGCAAGAGAGAAGGCACGCAAGAGAGAAGGCACGCAAGAGAGAAGGCACGCAAGAGAGAAGGCACGCAAGAGAGAAGGCACGCAAGAGAGAAGGCACGCAAGAGAGAAGGCACGCAAGAGAGAAGGCACGCAAGAGAGAAGGCACGCAAGAGAGAAGGCACGCAAGAGAGAAGGCACGCAAGAGAGAAGGCACGCAAGAGAGAAGGCACGCAAGAGAGAAGGCACGCAAGAGAGAAGGCACGCAAGAGAGAAGGCACGCAAGAGAGAAGGCACGCAAGAGAGAAGGCACGCAAGAGAGAAGGCACGCAAGAGAGAAGGCACGCAAGAGAGAAGGCACGCAAGAGAGAAGGCACGCAAGAGAGAAGGCACGCAAGAGAGAAGGCACGCAAGAGAGAAGGCACGCAAGAGAGAAGGCACGCAAGAGAGAAGGCACGCAAGAGAGAAGGCACGCAAGAGAGAAGGCACGCAAGAGAGAAGGCACGCAAGAGAGAAGGCACGCAAGAGAGAAGGCACGCAAGAGAGAAGGCACGCAAGAGAGAAGGCACGCAAGAGAGAAGGCACGCAAGAGAGAAGGCACGCAAGAGAGAAGGCACGCAAGAGAGAAGGCACGCAAGAGAGAAGGCACGCAAGAGAGAAGGCACGCAAGAGAGAAGGCACGCAAGAGAGAAGGCACGCAAGAGAGAAGGCACGCAAGAGAGAAGGCACGCAAGAGAGAAGGCACGCAAGAGAGAAGGCACGCAAGAGAGAAGGCACGCAAGAGAGAAGGCACGCAAGAGAGAAGGCACGCAAGAGAGAAGGCACGCAAGAGAGAAGGCACGCAAGAGAGAAGGCACGCAAGAGAGAAGGCACGCAAGAGAGAAGGCACGCAAGAGAGAAGGCACGCAAGAGAGAAGGCACGCAAGAGAGAAGGCACGCAAGAGAGAAGGCACGCAAGAGAGAAGGCACGCAAGAGAGAAGGCACGCAAGAGAGAAGGCACGCAAGAGAGAAGGCACGCAAGAGAGAAGGCACGCAAGAGAGAAGGCACGCAAGAGAGAAGGCACGCAAGAGAGAAGGCACGCAAGAGAGAAGGCACGCAAGAGAGAAGGCACGCAAGAGAGAAGGCAAGAGAGAAGGCACGCAAGAGAGAAGGCACGCAAGAGAGAAGGCACGCAAGAGAGAAGGCACGCAAGAGAGAAGGCACGCAAGAGAGAAGGCACGCAAGAGAGAAGGCACGCAAGAGAGAAGGCACGCAAGAGAGAAGGCACGCAAGAGAGAAGGCACGCAAGAGAGAAGGCACGCAAGAGAGAAGGCACGCAAGAGAGAAGGCACGCAAGAGAGAAGGCACGCAAGAGAGAAGGCACGCAAGAGAGAAGGCACGCAAGAGAGAAGGCACGCAAGAGAGAAGGCACGCAAGAGAGAAGGCACGCAAGAGAGAAGGCACGCAAGAGAGAAGGCACGCAAGAGAGAAGGCACGCAAGAGAGAAGGCACGCAAGAGAGAAGGCACGCAAGAGAGAAGGCACGCAAGAGAGAAGGCACGCAAGAGAGAAGGCACGCAAGAGAGAAGGCACGCAAGAGAGAAGGCACGCAAGAGAGAAGGCACGCAAGAGAGAAGGCACGCAAGAGAGAAGGCACGCAAGAGAGAAGGCACGCAAGAGAGAAGGCACGCAAGAGAGAAGGCACGCAAGAGAGAAGGCACGCAAGAGAGAAGGCACGCAAGAGAGAAGGCACGCAAGAGAGAAGGCACGCAAGAGAGAAGGCACGCAAGAGAGAAGGCACGCAAGAGAGAAGGCACGCAAGAGAGAAGGCACGCAAGAGAGAAGGCACGCAAGAGAGAAGGCACGCAAGAGAGAAGGCACGCAAGAGAGAAGGCACGCAAGAGAGAAGGCACGCAAGAGAGAAGGCACGCAAGAGAGAAGGCACGCAAGAGAGAAGGCACGCAAGAGAGAAGGCACGCAAGAGAGAAGGCACGCAAGAGAGAAGGCACGCAAGAGAGAAGGCACGCAAGAGAGAAGGCACGCAAGAGAGAAGGCACGCAAGAGAGAAGGCACGCAAGAGAGAAGGCACGCAAGAGAGAAGGCACGCAAGAGAGAAGGCACGCAAGAGAGAAGGCACGCAAGAGAGAAGGCACGCAAGAGAGAAGGCACGCAAGAGAGAAGGCACGCAAGAGAGAAGGCACGCAAGAGAGAAGGCACGCAAGAGAGAAGGCACGCAAGAGAGAAGGCACGCAAGAGAGAAGGCACGCAAGAGAGAAGGCACGCAAGAGAGAAGGCACGCAAGAGAGAAGGCACGCAAGAGAGAAGGCACGCAAGAGAGAAGGCACGCAAGAGAGAAGGCACGCAAGAGAGAGCACGCAAGAGAGAAGGCACGCAAGAGAGAAGGCACGCAAGAGAGAAGGCACGCAAGAGAGAAGGCACGCAAGAGAGAAGGCACGCAAGAGAGAAGGCACGCAAGAGAGAAGGCACGCAAGAGAGAAGGCACGCAAGAGAGAAGGCACGCAAGAGAGAAGGCACGCAAGAGAGAAGGCACGCAAGAGAGAAGGCACGCAAGAGAGAAGGCACGCAAGAGAGAAGGCACGCAAGAGAGAAGGCACGCAAGAGAGAAGGCACGCAAGAGAGAAGGCACGCAAGAGAGAAGGCACGCAAGAGAGAAGGCACGCAAGAGAGAAGGCACGCAAGAGAGAAGGCACGCAAGAGAGAAGGCACGCAAGAGAGAAGGCACGCAAGAGAGAAGGCACGCAAGAGAGAAGGCACGCAAGAGAGAAGGCACGCAAGAGAGAAGGGCACGCAAGAGAGAAGGCACGCAAGAGAGAAGGCACGCAAGAGAGAAGGCACGCAAGAGAGAAGGCACGCAAGAGAGAAGGCACGCAAGAGAGAAGGCACGCAAGAGAGAAGGCACGCAAGAGAGAAGGCACGCAAGAGAGAAGGCACGCAAGAGAGAAGGCACGCAAGAGAGAAGGCACGCAAGAGAGAAGGCACGCAAGAGAGAAGGCACGCAAGAGAGAAGGCACGCAAGAGAGAAGGCACGCAAGAGAGAAGGCACGCAAGAGAGAAGGCACGCAAGAGAGAAGGCACGCAAGAGAGAAGGCACGCAAGAGAGAAGGCACGCAAGAGAGAAGGCACGCAAGAGAGAAGGCACGCAAGAGAGAAGGCACGCAAGAGAGAAGGCACGCAAGAGAGAAGGCACGCAAGAGAGAAGGCACGCAAGAGAGAAGGCACGCAAGAGAGAAGGCACGCAAGAGAGAAGGCACGCAAGAGAGAAGGCACGCAAGAGAGAAGGCACGCAAGAGAGAAGGCACGCAAGAGAGAAGGCACGCAAGAGAGAAGGCACGCAAGAGAGAAGGCACGCAAGAGAGAAGGCACGCAAGAGAGAAGGCACGCAAGAGAGAAGGCACGCAAGAGAGAAGGCACGCAAGAGAGAAGGCACGCAAGAGAGAAGGCACGCAAGAGAGAAGGCACGCAAGAGAGAAGGCACGCAAGAGAGAAGGCACGCAAGAGAGAAGGCACGCAAGAGAGAAGGCACGCAAGAGAGAAGGCACGCAAGAGAGAAGGCACGCAAGAGAGAAGGCACGCAAGAGAGAAGGCACGCAAGAGAGAAGGCACGCAAGAGAGAAGGCACGCAAGAGAGAAGGCACGCAAGAGAGAAGGCACGCAAGAGAGAAGGCACGCAAGAGAGAAGGCACGCAAGAGAGAAGGCACGCAAGAGAGAAGGCACGCAAGAGAGAAGGCACGCAAGAGAGAAGGCACGCAAGAGAGAAGGCACGCAAGAGAGAAGGCACGCAAGAGAGAAGGCACGCAAGAGAGAAGGCACGCAAGAGAGAAGGCACGCAAGAGAGAAGGCACGCAAGAGAGAAGGCACGCAAGAGAGAAGGCACGCAAGAGAGAAGGCACGCAAGAGAGAAGGCACGCAAGAGAGAAGGCACGCAAGAGAGAAGGCACGCAAGAGAGAAGGCACGCAAGAGAGAAGGCACGCAAGAGAGAAGGCACGCAAGAGAGAAGGCACGCAAGAGAGAAGGCACGCAAGAGAGAAGGCACGCAAGAGAGAAGGCACGCAAGAGAGAAGGCACGCAAGAGAGAAGGCACGCAAGAGAGAAGGCACGCAAGAGAGAAGGCACGCAAGAGAGAAGGCACGCAAGAGAGAAGGCACGCAAGAGAGAAGGCACGCAAGAGAGAAGGCACGCAAGAGAGAAGGCACGCAAGAGAGAAGGCACGCAAGAGAGAAGGCACGCAAGAGAGAAGGCACGCAAGAGAGAAGGCACGCAAGAGAGAAGGCACGCAAGAGAGAAGGCACGCAAGAGAGAAGGCACGCAAGAGAGAAGGCACGCAAGAGAGAAGGCACGCAAGAGAGAAGGCACGCAAGAGAGAAGGCACGCAAGAGAGAAGGCACGCAAGAGAGAAGGCACGCAAGAGAGAAGGCACGCAAGAGAGAAGGCACGCAAGAGAGAAGGCACGCAAGAGAGAAGGCACGCAAGAGAGAAGGCACGCAAGAGAGAAGGCACGCAAGAGAGAAGGCACGCAAGAGAGAAGGCACGCAAGAGAGAAGGCACGCAAGAGAGAAGGCACGCAAGAGAGAAGGCACGCAAGAGAGAAGGCACGCAAGAGAGAAGGCACGCAAGAGAGAAGGCACGCAAGAGAGAAGGCACGCAAGAGAGAAGGCACGCAAGAGAGAAGGCACGCAAGAGAGAAGGCACGCAAGAGAGAAGGCACGCAAGAGAGAAGGCACGCAAGAGAGAAGGCACGCAAGAGAGAAGGCACGCAAGAGAGAAGGCACGCAAGAGAGAAGGCACGCAAGAGAGAAGGCACGCAAGAGAGAAGGCACGCAAGAGAGAAGGCACGCAAGAGAGAAGGCACGCAAGAGGAAGCACGCAAGAGAGAAGGCACGCAAGAGAGAAGGCACGCAAGAGAGAAGGCACGCAAGAGAGAAGGCACGCAAGAGAGAAGGCACGCAAGAGAGAAGGCACGCAAGAGAGAAGGCACGCAAGAGAGAAGGCACGCAAGAGAGAAGGCACGCAAGAGAGAAGGCACGCAAGAGAGAAGGCACGCAAGAGAGAAGGCACGCAAGAGAGAAGGCACGCAAGAGAGAAGGCACGCAAGAGAGAAGGCACGCAAGAGAGAAGGCACGCAAGAGAGAAGGCACGCAAGAGAGAAGGCACGCAAGAGAGAAGGCACGCAAGAGAGAAGGCACGCAAGAGAGAAGGCACGCAAGAGAGAAGGCACGCAAGAGAGAAGGCACGCAAGAGAGAAGGCACGCAAGAGAGAAGGCACGCAAGAGAGAAGGCACGCAAGAGAGAAGGCACGCAAGAGAGAAGGCACGCAAGAGAGAAGGCACGCAAGAGAGAAGGCACGCAAGAGAGAAGGCACGCAAGAGAGAAGGCACGCAAGAGAGAAGGCACGCAAGAGAGAAGGCACGCAAGAGAGAAGGCACGCAAGAGAGAAGGCACGCAAGAGAGAAGGCACGCAAGAGAGAAGGCACGCAAGAGAGAAGGCACGCAAGAGAGAAGGCACGCAAGAGAGAAGGCACGCAAGAGAGAAGGCACGCAAGAGAGAAGGCACGCAAGAGAGAAGGCACGCAAGAGAGAAGGCACGCAAGAGAGAAGGCACGCAAGAGAGAAGGCACGCAAGAGAGAAGGCACGCAAGAGAGAAGGCACGCAAGAGAGAAGGCACGCAAGAGAGAAGGCACGCAAGAGAGAAGGCACGCAAGAGAGAAGGCACGCAAGAGAGAAGGCACGCAAGAGAGAAGGCACGCAAGAGAGAAGGCACGCAAGAGAGAAGGCACGCAAGAGAGAAGGCACGCAAGAGAGAAGGCACGCAAGAGAGAAGGCACGCAAGAGAGAAGGCACGCAAGAGAGAAGGCACGCAAGAGAGAAGGCACGCAAGAGAGAAGGCACGCAAGAGAGAAGGCACGCAAGAGAGAAGGCACGCAAGAGAGAAGGCACGCAAGAGAGAAGGCACGCAAGAGAGAAGGCACGCAAGAGAGAAGGCACGCAAGAGAGAAGGCACGCAAGAGAGAAGGCACGCAAGAGAGAAGGCACGCAAGAGAGAAGGCACGCAAGAGAGAAGGCACGCAAGGAGAGAAGGCACGCAAGAGAGAAGGCACGCAAGAGAGAAGGCACGCAAGAGAGAAGGCACGCAAGAGAGAAGGCACGCAAGAGAGAAGGCACGCAAGAGAGAAGGCACGCAAGAGAGAAGGCACGCAAGAGAGAAGGCACGCAAGAGAGAAGGCACGCAAGAGAGAAGGCACGCAAGAGAGAAGGCACGCAAGAGAGAAGGCACGCAAGAGAGAAGGCACGCAAGAGAGAAGGCACGCAAGAGAGAAGGCACGCAAGAGAGAAGGCACGCAAGAGAGAAGGCACGCAAGAGAGAAGGCACGCAAGAGAGAAGGCACGCAAGAGAGAAGGCACGCAAGAGAGAAGGCACGCAAGAGAGAAGGCACGCAAGAGAGAAGGCACGCAAGAGAGAAGGCACGCAAGAGAGAAGGCACGCAAGAGAGAAGGCACGCAAGAGAGAAGGCACGCAAGAGAGAAGGCACGCAAGAGAGAAGGCACGCAAGAGAGAAGGCACGCAAGAGAGAAGGCACGCAAGAGAGAAGGCACGCAAGAGAGAAGGCACGCAAGAGAGAAGGCACGCAAGAGAGAAGGCACGCAAGAGAGAAGGCACGCAAGAGAGAAGGCACGCAAGAGAGAAGGCACGCAAGAGAGAAGGCACGCAAGAGAGAAGGCACGCAAGAGAGAAGGCACGCAAGAGAGAAGGCACGCAAGAGAGAAGGCACGCAAGAGAGAAGGCACGCAAGAGAGAAGGCACGCAAGAGAGAAGGCACGCAAGAGAGAAGGCACGCAAGAGAGAAGGCACGCAAGAGAGAAGGCACGCAAGAGAGAAGGCACGCAAGAGAGAAGGCACGCAAGAGAGAAGGCACGCAAGAGAGAAGGCACGCAAGAGAGAAGGCACGCAAGAGAGAAGGCACGCAAGAGAGAAGGCACGCAAGAGAGAAGGCACGCAAGAGAGAAGGCACGCAAGAGAGAAGGCACGCAAGAGAGAAGGCACGCAAGAGAGAAGGCACGCAAGAGAGAAGGCACGCAAGAGAGAAGGCACGCAAGAGAGAAGGCACGCAAGAGAGAAGGCACGCAAGAGAGAAGGCACGCAAGAGAGAAGGCACGCAAGAGAGAAGGCACGCAAGAGAGAAGGCACGCAAGAGAGAAGGCACGCAAGAGAGAAGGCCACGCAAGAGAGAAGGCACGCAAGAGAGAAGGCACGCAAGAGAGAAGGCACGCAAGAGAGAAGGCACGCAAGAGAGAAGGCACGCAAGAGAGAAGGCACGCAAGAGAGAAGGCACGCAGAGAGAAGGCACGCAAGAGAGAAGGCACGCAAGAGAGAAGGCACGCAAGAGAGAAGGCACGCAAGAGAGAAGGCACGCAAGAGAGAAGGCACGCAAGAGAGAAGGCACGCAAGAGAGAAGGCACGCAAGAGAGAAGGCACGCAAGAGAGAAGGCACGCAAGAGAGAAGGCACGCAAGAGAGAAGGCACGCAAGAGAGAAGGCACGCAAGAGAGAAGGCACGCAAGAGAGAAGGGCACGCAAGAGAGAAGGCACGCAAGAGAGAAGGCACGCAAGAGAGAAGGCACGCAAGAGAGAAGGCACGCAAGAGAGAAGGCACGCAAGAGAGAAGGCACGCAAGAGAAGAAGGCACGCACCAAAGAGAGAAGGCACGCAAGAGAGAAGGCACGAAGGAGAGGAGGCACGCAAGAGAGAAGGCACGCAAGAGAGAAGGCACGCAAGAGAGAAGGCACGCAAGAGAGAAGGCACGCAAGAGAGAAGGCACGCAAGAGAGAAGGCACGCAAGAGAGAAGGCACGCAAGAGAGAAGAGAAGGCACGCAAGAGAGGAAGGCACGCAAGAGAGAAGGCACGCAAGAGAGAAGGCACGCAAGAGAGAAGGCACGCAAGAGAGAAGGCACGCAAGAGAGAAGGCACGCAAGAGAGAAGGCACGCAAGAGAGAAGGCACGCAAGAGAGAAGGCACGCAAGAGAGAAGGCACGCAAGAGAGAAGGCACGCAAGAGAGAAGGCACGCAAGAGAGAAGGCACGCAAGAGAGAAGGCACGCAAGAGAGAAGGCACGCAAGAGAGAAGGCACGCAAGAGAGAAGGCACGCAAGAGAGAAGGCACGCAAGAGAGAAGGCACGCAAGAGAGAAGGCACGCAAGAGAGAAGGCACGCAAGAGAGAAGGCACGCAAGAGAGAAGGCACGCAAGAGAGAAGGCACGCAAGAGAGAAGGCACGCAAGAGAGAAGGCACGCAAGAGAGAAGGCACGCAAGAGAGAAGGCACGCAAGAGAGAAGGCACGCAAGAGAGAAGGCACGCAAGACAGAAGGCACGCAAGAGAGAAGGCACGCAAGAGAGAAGGCACGCAAGAGAGAAGGCACGCAAGAGAGAAGGCACGCAAGAGAGAAGGCACGAAGGAGAGGAGGCACGCAAGAGAGAAGGCACGCAAGAGAGAAGGCACGCAAGAGAGAAGGCACGCAAGAGAGAAGGCACGCAAGAGAGAAGGCACGCAAGAGAGAAGGCACGCAAGAGAGAAGGCACGCAAGAGAGAAGGCACGCAAGAGAGAAGGCACGCAAGAGAGAAGGCACGCAAGAGAGAAGGCACGCAAGAGAGAAGGCACGCAAGAGAGAAGGCACGCAAGAGAGAAGGCACGCAAGAGAGAAGGCACGCAAGAGAGAAGGCACGCAAGAGAGAAGGCACGCAAGAGAGAAGGCACGCAAGAGAGAAGGCACGCAAGAGAGAAGGCACGCAAGAGAGAAGGCACGCAAGAGAGAAGGCACGCAAGAGAGAAGGCACGCAAGAGAGAAGGCACGCAAGAGAGAAGGCACGCAAGAGAGAAGGCACGCAAGAGAGAAGGCACGCAAGAGAGAAGGCACGCAAGAGAGAAGGCACGCAAGAGAGAAGGCACGCAAGAGAGAAGGCACGTAAGAGAGAAGGCACGCAAGAGAGAAGGCACGCAAGAGAGAAGGCACGCAAGAGAGAAGGCACGCAAGAGAGAAGGCACGCAAGAGAGAAGGCACGCAAGAGAGAAGGCACGCAAGAGAGAAGGCACGCAAGAGAGAAGGCACGCAAGAGAGAAGGCACGCAAGAGAGAAGGCACGCAAGAGAGAAGGCACGCAAGAGAGAAGGCACGCAAGAGAGAAGGCACGCAAGAGAGAAGGCACGCAAGAGAGAAGGCACGCAAGAGAGAAGGCACGCAAGAGAGAAGGCACGCAAGAGAGAAGGCACGCAAGAGAGAAGGCACGCAAGAGAGAAGGCACGCAAGAGAGAAGGCACGCAAGAGAGAAGGCACGCAAGAGAGAAGGCACGCAAGAGAGAAGGCACGCAAGAGAGAAGGCACGCAAGAGAGAAGGCACGAAGGAGAGAAGGCACGCAAGAGAGAAGGCACGCAAGAGAGAAGGCACGCAAGAGAGAAGGCACGCAAGAGAGAAGGCACGCAAGAGAGAAGGCACGAAGGAGAGAAGGCACGAAGGAGAGGCGGATGTGGAAGAGACGATGGATACACACGCAGAGAGGGTGGCATGGGGAGTACAAGGTTGAAAGCGTTCCAAATGCATGATGGCGATGCATTCACCAGTGATTTTGGAGTTAGGAAAGCATGGGAGGAATGATGGAAGAGTTAGGAAGTGTGTGACTTCCGGGATATGGGAGAAAACACGCCTGAGACGGGCGGGAAAGTTCAGGCGCTTCAAAAAGAGTGAGGAGGTGTGAGGGGTCCAGGATGGGAGAAAACACGCTACCGGCCAACGGGCGGGGAAGCTGGCGAGACGCAGCGCGTGACCCGCGCAGCAATGGAAAACGAGGCGAGGTGAAGGGCTGGTGCGTGCGGTGCGGCGTGGTGGAAAGGTACGTGGTCAAAACGTACGCGTTTGATCCTCTAAAATCGTAAGTGTATACGGGTCCTAAAAAATCGGCGATTTCAAACGTTTACAAGAGGCAGCGCCGCGACCGACCTTGCGAGGGGTTGATTGTTACGACAGCCGAGGACGGTGAGGCGAGGGAGAGTATGAATGCGATGAGAAGAACGGCGATGCGACGCGACCTTGCCATGGTGGATGCATCACAGCCGTTTGTTTCTGGGTTTGCGTCTGTCTGCAGGTTGTTGTTGCACTAATCAACAGAGACTTGTTCCAGACTGGTACTTCTGTCCAGGTGTACTCTTCTCTGAAATAGCGCCTGGTCTCTTACCCAAACCAAAGTCAATGAAGAAGCCCACGTTCGAAATCTACCGAACGTAAGTCAAGGCAAGTTTGCAGGTTCGGTGGGCTACACCAAAACCACAATGAGTTCTACTTGTATAGTTCAGGGTTTTGAGTTATTGTTAAGGATGTAATTGAACGAGCGAGTGAAGATTGCATTATTGAGTCAAACGAGTACAAATGTGAGCTAAGGCATGTGCGAACATTTCTAGGGAAAACAGCAAACGGGAACGCGGGCTAGCTAGTGTGATGATGGCAGCGAGGTTCGGGTCGGGCTACTCCCGAAGTTGATCAAAGGTTGATCGCACCTAGGATCACCTCAGGAAGGTTCGCACACGTCTGAGTAGTGGTGGGCCCTTGACCTCAATAGCAGAGTGGATGTAAAATGCTTGAGATGAATTAAAACATGCAAATACAGGCATATAAATAAGAGTACAGGGTGGAATACGAAACGACCTAGCTAGCCATGTACTCTAAGGGGTACATTACCTTATTACAGTGAAATCCAACCGTGCGACTCGAGACGGTTACGAACTGCCTGGGCAGAATCCTCGCCACTGCTGCTGCCTGATGCTGACTGTCCAGATCCTTTCGTAACCGTACGACCCTTCGCGTCATTTCCGCCTCTTCGTCTTCAGCTTCGGTAGTGCATGCTTCGATTGCTGCGGTAAGGAGTGCACAGTGATGTTTCATTAATCACTATTCGTAACACCCCCCTTCACTCCTGGCCGTAGCGAGTCTTGACTCGCTTGACTACTCCGCTGAGCTCGGAGCAATGCTGGTACTGCTGACGTGACAGACGCTTCGTGAGGAAGTCGGCTGCCATGTCACCCGTCGGGCAATAGGTGAGGTCAACCTTGCCCTTGTCAACTTCGTCCTTGACGAAGAAGTACCGCAGCGCGATGTGTTTGGTGCGGTTGACGAACCCGGGCTTGTTCGCGATCCTGATCGCGCTCTGATTGTCGCAGTGCAGGCGAAAGTTCGCCGAGGCTGGGATTTTCGCCTCCTGCAGCAGCTCCTGAAGGTAGAGGCCTTCGCAAACGGCTGCTGTTGCTGCGATAAATTCAGCTTCTGCCGACGACAGGGCAACCAGCTCCTGTTTCTGCGAATTCCAGGAGATGGGGCCGCTGGGCTCGAAGCGGAAAAGGAAGCATGTCCTGGACCGTCGATTGTCAGGGTCAGCGGCATGATCAGCGTCCACGTAGCCGATGAGGTTGAAGGACGAGGTTGGGATGGTGGAGTAGCAGAGCCCAACATTGGGCGTCGAGATGAAGAATTGAAGTGCCCGCTGAAGATCTAGTAGATTCTCAGCCGTTGGTTTGCGAGAGTACTGAGCCAACTGGCTCGCGATGTAGGAGAGATCGGGCCTGCAGGTAACAGAGGCGAAGAGTAGGCATCCCAGCTGCTGCTGGTAGGTATGAAGCCCAGCAGGGGACAGGGCTTTGTTGTCAGGCTTGTGGTTGGGTCCTGGAGTGCAGTAAGGGGTGGAGAGTGGTGCAGGTGCAATGTTGATGCGCTTGCCAAGTTCCTCTGCATACTTGGCTGCTGAGAGATGAATGGCTTCTGGCGAGTAGGAGATGTTAAGCCCGAGAAATTGCTTCACGTTGTGGTTGTAGGTGATGTCGACGTGCCCTGCGAGACTTTTCTCGAATTGCTCAAGCAGCTCGTTGCTTGATCCTGTGTAGAGAAGGTCGTCGACGTAGACCGTGAGCAGAATGTATTCGCCGCAGAAGTCGCGGCGATACATCCCGGGATCGTGAGGCAGCTGCTTGAAGCCTATCTCGAGCAGGATGTTGTGCAGGTACTGCTGCCAGAGCCTTGGCGCCTGTTTAATCCCGTAAAGGGACTTTCACAGCTGGCATACGCGAGAATCTCCGTCGCCGTATGTGTGCGGCTGCTCCACGTAGATTACAGCATCTACTCACGCGTAGAGAAACGCGTTCTTCACATCAATCTGTCGGAGCGGGAGGTGTCGTGCGGCAGCGATGGCGAGGAGGATTCTGACGGAGGTATGACGGCTGACCGGCGCGAATGTCTGGTCGAAGTCGATGACGTGCCTCTGGTCGTAGCCACGTATGACCCAGCGAGCTTTGAATCGCTCAATCGTGCCGTTCGCTGCGGTCTTCACGCGGAACACCCATTTCCCGGAGAGAATCCTTCTCCCCTTGATTGCCGCTCGATCGACGAGCACCCAGGTGTCGCGGGACTCAAGTGCCTTGATTTCTGCGTCCATCGCCTCGCGCCATTCCTTGCTGTGTGGTCCCGTGAGTGCTTGGCGCGGATTCTTCGGCTCGATGACACGTGGCGCCGTTGAGGTGGCAGTGTGGAGCCCGAGAAGTTGAAGTCCCGAAACGGTGCTGTCGTGGCGGTGCTGCGGGATGACTTCCTGCACATCGTCATCGTCGCTTTCTGGTTCAGGTGGTGCTGGCAGTGCTGCGCCTCTGCCGCTTCCGCTTCCGCCTGCGCCTGCTGCGCCTGCTCCTCCTCCAGGGGAATCGTCATCGTCGTCGTCATCATCGTCGCGGCGATCGCCTCTTGTGAACTCGCCTCTGGGGTCCTGCTCCAGAATGGGTGCTGCAACTTCGTCTTCATGTGAGGCGTAGCTGTGAGCGTCGTTGGCGTAGACGCGATTCGCGTTCGCCTGCTCGTCTTCGCGAAATTGCCGAAGGAAGAGTCGCTCGTAGAAGATGACGTCACGCGCATCTGTGATCTTCTGGCTCATGAGATCCAGGATGAGCCACGCCTTGTGTTCGTGGCTGATGCCGAGGTGAATCCCCCAGCGCGCGCGGTACTGCACCATGCATCCCCACACACGGAGCATTGATGTGTTCCCCTTGGTCCCCGTCCACTTCACATGCGGTGATGAGTTGCCGGTGATGGCCGTGGTCGACAGCAGGTTGTGCACTCGCACGGCGTGGTGCATTGAGTAGGTCCAGTAAGTTGGCGGAAGCTTCGACTGCTTCATCAACGCCCGCACCTTTGTCATGAGCGTACGATTCGTGCGCTCGGCTACGCCTTGCTGCTGGTGCGCGTAGGGGAGGGAAACATGATGCTCGATTCCCTTCTACGCCAGGTAATCATGCATCTCCTTGCTCCTGAACTCCGCTGCGCCGTCAGATTGCTAGATCTTCTGTTTCTCCCCGGATTGCCGCTGTGCGTGTGCCAACCAGAGGCGGAACACTTCGTAGGCTCTGCTGCGTGCCTCCACGTTCACGATCCAAACGTAACGTGTTCCGGCATCGACGAAGGTAAGCGTATACATTTCGTCGTTGATTCCGCAGTGCCCCACGTTGAGGAAGTCGCTGTACACCTTCTCTAGTTTGGCGTAACGGTTGGTTCCGGGCTCTAGCAGGGGGAACGGTTGGTGGCTCAGCGCAGCTTCGGGGCAGACGGTGCAGTTGCGCGGATGTGTCGCGCCTCTCACTTCGGTGCCATCAGGGCGCAGGAGTGCGCCGGGCGCAAACACGCCGGCCTCGATGCAGTTCTTCAGCGTTACGCGCGAGGGGTGACCGAGGCGCTGATGCCAGATGGCGTCGTCGGCGCGGAATCCAGAGGTGCGCATGTAGCGCGCGTGTGCTTCTGCGGGGTCCTCGTCAGGTGCTTGGGCAGGTTCCGCCGCTGCTTCTTCAGCTTCTTCTTCTTCGTTCTCCGTCGTTATTATCAGCGCAAGGAATTCCCTGTCGAGAATGTAGGAGAGGGGAATATTAGTTCCAGGGATGGTTCCGGGGAAAAAGGTCGGTTCACGCGGCTCAAGAGCAGGTCCGTAGACCGTGCGTCGCGGAGTGGAGGGCTCATTGCCCCAGTCGATGGTCTCCCAGGGGTCACTTCCTGGCTAAATGTCAGGTGGAGGTAGTGCAGGAGCAGCGCGGAGGGCGACCAAGAAGAACAACTGGAGGTTGTGCCTTGATTTCCTCTTCTTCCCCCCTTTGATCCTCGCGGGAAGCCCCCCAGCCTTCGCTGGAGGTGCCCCATCCGCTTGTCTCGCCGCCAGATTCGGCGCCCCATCCGCCGGTGTTGTCGCCAGTTGCAGCTCCCCATCCGCAGGTGTTGCCGCCAGTTGCGGCTCCCCATCCGCCAGTGTCGCTTGTGCCCCATCCGCCGGCGCTTCCCCACCCCCCTTCATTGGAGGCGCTCTCCTCTTCGCCCCATCCGCTCCAGGCGAATGTGCCATGCGACTCCGCAAGGCTCCGTTGGCGAAGCTCTTCCGCTTTGCGACGTGCCCATTCCTCTTCTTGCGCCACGGTAAGCTTCTTCGTATAGTCGCGCTGGTGAGCGTAGATCTCCAGACATTTCTCCTTTGTGTAGGGGCGCGGCTCATTCTGCGCATCGAAGGTGCCGACGCCAGTGCCCCGCAGCATGCCTTGAAGGTGTTGTGATGCAGGTCCTGGGAGGGGGTGTTCTTCCGTTCCGAAGATGCCGTGTGTTGCGATTGCGAGTTCCAGGTTTGGCATTCCCTCTTCAGGCGGTGCTTCCCGCTCTGCTTCGGCGATGGCGGCAAGGCCACGGCCGGCAATCGCGCTCGTTGAGGCTGTGGGCGTATGGCAATCTCTGCAGATGCCGTCGGGGTTGGGGTCGTGCAGCGCCAGTTCGCGCGGATGAGGGTGGTGTGGCACCCACGATCTTCCGTCTGGGTGTTTCCAGTCGCGGTGATGAATGTGTTCGAAGCGCAGGGGGACGAGGTCGGTGAGCTCCTGCGAATCACCGCTGCAGTCGGGAATGCTGAAATCGAGGATGTAAACTCCGTTTTCGGAGTGCGCCCGCCCGATCTGCTTGCGTGTCTTGTTCGGCATCGTGTAGTGAAGTAGGATGTCACGTGTCTCGGGATCGGTGCCGAGATCCACTCCGCAATCCATGAGTTGCGCTGCCGAGAGGAGATTGAAGCGTAGATTCTGCACGATCAGCACGTCGTTCAGTGTGATGTGTGTCCTGCTCCTTCGGGCCTTGAGCACTACGATGCCTTGTGCGCTTGCGCGCAGGCGTGTGTTGTTCGCCACGGTGACGTAGGTGACGGCGGGGGTGGAGACGGCGTTGGATATGTAACGCTCGGAACCCACCATGTGCTGCCCACAGCAGCTATCCAGGTACCACGTGTTGTAGCGCCTGTTGTCGTTACGTGCGAGCAGCGCCAGTCGCGGAGTAACGATGTGTGGTGTGTTAAACTTGAGAAATTGCTCGCGCGAGATCCAATCGATCGGAGCCGCCCGCATATCAGGTACGTGCGGGGGACTCTCAAGCAGCGGGACTGGGAGATTCCAGTCCTGGTCGTCGTCGTCGGTGAAATCGTGGCGCGTGCTGAACGGATTGTTGTTCGAGAACGCTCCGATCGGCTGGCGTGCTGGCTCAGGTGATGGTGAGCGCGCACGGGGACGACGGGATCCGCTCGTCATTGTCATGTTGCCCATGACATTGCGGACGGGAGCAGTCTGCGGCGACTGCTGCTGCTGATGCTGGATCGCTGGGTTCAGGTTGCGCGGTGGGGGTTGATGCCCCTGAGCTAGACGCGTGTCGTTCCGTGCGTCTTGTCGGCCGGACCAGTTCCTGGGATTGGTCTGACGAGGGTGAGATCGGAATTTGCATCGATCTGCCAGGTGCCCGAAAATTCTGCAAATCTTGCAGTAAAGGCGCCGCGGCCGTCGCTCCTCCGTGTTGTCGGCGTAGAAGGCGAGGCGTTCCCGGTCTCGTCGCGGCGCTGGTCGCTGCTGATCCATATCCCTTTGTTCGACGAGAAGGGCGGCGCATAGGGCGGCCTCCGAGATGACCCCCTGCTGTCGGAGGAGCGCCTTGCAGGGCCGCCACTCTGGGCCGAGCCCTTGAAGCACGATGTTCACGAAGATCTCCTCTGAGATCGTGCTTCCAAGTTTCGCGATTTGATCGCGTAAGCTCCGACAGCGGTTGATGTAGTTGTTGACCTTCTCCCCTAAGGCCATCTTCGTCTCCAGTAGCTGCTGGAGCAGGCGGCTCGATGAAACCGAATCTTTCGGTTGGTTCACGCCGTTTAGATGGCGCCAAGCATCGAGGGCTGGAGCATGAGTCGTCTTGTAAGAGCGAATGCTCAACTGCTCCGCCGGCGACATATTCCGCAGGAGGACGCCGTACGCCATCAATGACTTGTTGTAGTACTGCGCCCGGGCGTCAGCCATGTCCTCTGTGGGTCCCGAGTAACTCCCGTCGAAGTAATGAAATATCTGCGCGTTTTGCAGCAGCAGTTCCAGCTCGAAGCTCCACGTATAGAAGTCGATGCCGTCAAAACACACACTTGTCTTTATTTTTAATATGCTCAAAAACCTTGATTGCGCAGGGAGAATTGCTTCTTCGTTGGGACGGGGAGTCTTGGGTGTTGAGCCATTTGTGTCGAGGGAAAAGGTATGCGGGGCGGTATATTGGCCGTTCGAGGCCGGTTGAGTGGGTTGGGAAGATGTTCCCCCATCGCCATTCCGCAATGTTTGGAGTTGTTGCTCAAGGCTGGTGAGTCGCTAAAGCATCTGTGCGAGGGCGGCGGTTCCAATCGTTGTCGTTTCCTCGCTTGTCGCAGCCGGGTTGGTCTGCGCTTCAGCCGTCAGATTCGTCTGACCACCGGATCCTCCGGCCATTCTCACACGCGAGCGTGTGCCGGACGCCACTTTCCGTTCACCGAAGATTTCGGAGGTGGCGGTGCGAAGGATTCCTGAGTCGCTCTCATACCATGTTGCGATCAGAAGTTGATCGTGCCTAGGATCACCTCAGGAAGGTTCGCACACGTCTGAGTAGTGGTGGGCCCTTGACCTCAATAGCAGAGTGGATGTAAAATGCTTGAGATGAATTAAAACATGCAAATACAGGCATATAAATAAGAGTACAGGGTGGAATACGAAACGACCTAGCTAGCCATGTACTCTAAGGGGTACATTCCCTTATTACAGCGAAATCCAACCGTGCGACTCCAGACGGTTACGAACTGCCTAGGCAGAATCCTCGCCACTGCTGCTGCCTGATGCTGTCTGTCCGACGGTCCAGATCCTTTCGTAACCGTACGACCCTTCGCGTCATTTCCGCCTCTTCGTCTTCAGCTTCGGTAGTGCATGCTTCGATTGCTGCGGTAAGGAGTGCACAGTGATGTTTCATTAATCACTATTTGTAACAAGCTACAACTGCTGGTGGTGTACCCTTTCCTCTTTCTCTTTGCATCTTGTACTCAAATCATTAGTGAACCCCTACTTTCTCCAATGCTCTCGCCACTCATGCTTTCGCCCTCCAATGCTCCTAGCCTCCTAAGTTAAGCCTATTCTAATATGATATCAGAGCAGTTCCTCCTTGGACCACTTTTTTCTTCGATTATGGGCCCGCCGTTAGCTTCCACCATAGCGCACTCCGTCGCACTGCCTGTCGCGCAGCTGCCGACCGTCGCACATCTGCCGCCTGTCGCGCATCTACCGCCCGTCGCGCTTCTGCCCGTCGTCGTGCTCGTTGCGACCCCCCATAGCTCCCCTCGTCGCCCCGTCGGCCAGCTCCTTCGCCGCCCCGTCGGCTCGTCGCTACCGCCCGTCACCTGCTGCGTCGTTCGTCCCACCAACCCTGCTGTTGCCGCGACTGCAGCTGCTGCACTAGTTGTTGCCGCGTTTGCTACTGCCGCTCTGTCTGAAAACCAACACTTGGGATGCCCGATTGATCCTAGGGAAGGGTTACAGGCTCGCTGGCCTGGGGGGTTATGGGCGCACTGACCCGCTACTTAACAAGCTATTTTATCCCAATGGTCTAGTGGTTGGGATTCTGACATGGTATCAGAGGGAAGGTCTCGGGTTCGAATCCCCATCTGTGCACATGCTGGCGGTGCCGCTGTGCCGTGTCCTAGGGCATCCCTGTGCGGGGGGGTGTCTGAAAACCAACACTGGGGATGCCCGATTGATCCTAGGGAAGGGTTCCAGGCTCGCTGGCCTGGGGGGTTATGGGCGCACTAACCCTCTACTTAACAAGCCCTTTTATCCCAATGGACTAGTGGTTGAGATTCTGACACGCTCCTGCAGCGGCTGCGCGTGCGTCAGCTGCCGCCGCCCTGGGGGGAGGTGATGGGGATGGGGGGGGGGGTGGTTGACGCCGTCGTTGATGCCATGCTGCTGCTCACGCCTCGCCACAGTACCGCCACCCACCTACTTGTCCCTCTCCCTGCTACGCCTACAGCAGTGGGGGGGGGGGGGAGGGGGGGGGGGGGGGGGGTGTGGGTAGGGTATGGAGATGGCGGGTATGACGAGTCAGCAGCCCCTCCGCCTCTCTCTCTCTCCCCTCTCTCTCCTTGCCGCCCTTACTGCGGTGGCGAGAGGGGGGGGGGGAGGTTGAGTCCAACTGCAGCATCTCCTCTCCTCCAGCCGCCTCTCCTCACATTTCCTCCTCCTCTCTCCTCTCCTCTTTCCGACTCTCCTCTCTCCTCTTCTCCAGCCGCCGCTCCTCACATTTCCTACTCCTCTCTCCTCTCCTCCAGCCGCCTCTCATCTGCGCTCCCGCTGTGCACCACCAGCTTCCTCCTCCTCAGTGCACTCCCCGCCCTCTGCCAGTTGTGTTTACTCGCTTGCTGCCAGATAGCCGACGAGCTAGCGGAATCCTTCACTCTCAAGGCGACCTGCCGCTTGAATGCACTAGCTATAGCCGTAGGCAGTTAAGGGGGTGTGTTGAATTGTAATTGATAACTTCCTACAGTTTGCTAGTGCACTAGTTTATTATTAGCTACAACTTCTGGTTGTGTACCCTTTCCTCTTTCTCTTTGCCTATATCTTGTACTCCAATCTATAGTGAACCCCTCCTTTCTCCAATACTCTCGCCACTCATGCTCTCGCCCTCCAATGCTAATAGCCTCCTTAATTAAGCCTATTCTAACAGCCGACTCGGCAAAGTCCAGCCGTGCGAGTTTTGGCAAAGTGACGCGCGAATGTGGCGAACACTGATAGCAGTAACAGGCGACCAAACGGCTGGACTTGTACGCGTTGCTGAGGTGCACAGTAAGGAATGTAAACAAAAACCCTTACACTACCCCCCCACCCTAAGAAGCCCCTCCGCTAAGCGAGAGCGCGTATATCGTGGAATCACTGGCTCCGCAGGTACACTTGGAGGACACTGTGATTTACGATGCTGCCCAGGGGCACCCAACTGTCTTCGGTGGGGGTGCGAACTTTCCAGCGGACGAGGAATTCGATCCTTCGAGATCCCTGGGGGTGGCGAATCCGATGGCCCTGATTTTTTCGTGGTCGACGATGGGCTCCGATGCCGGACTCGTCATCGAGGGTGATCGACGTCGTGGCAGTTCACTTGTGGTCGGGACGTACGGGCGAAGCAGGCCGACATGGAATGACGGGCTGATGTACCAGTCGGCAGGTAACAGTGGATGGGCGGTGACGAGAGAAATCATGTGGCTGATCAGGAACGGGCCACAGTAGCGAGATTTGGTACGACGAACAAGCGTATATTCTGGGTATATTCTGGGTACGTATGTTTAATTGCCTCTGCTGCGCGTGTTTTGGCAGCCAGCAGAATCCCGGCGAACTGTTGCACTCGTGGTGTCGGGTTGTCGGGGTTCGGCATCATGGGCACTGTAGGGTTCTGCCCGTAGTTTGGGTAAATTGGCGTCTGCTGCGTGGTTGCTGGCGTGGCATTGTTGTACGCAAACTCAATCAACGGCAGCTGCTGCTCCCTGGTTGCGGGATCGTCACGCGTGGTGCGAATCAGCTGCTCTATGGTTCGGTTCGTTCTCTCGGTCTATCCGTCAGTCTCAGGCTGGTGCGATGAAAAGAACTGTAACCGGGTCCCGAACTGCTCCCAAATATTCTTCCAGAAGTTGCCTGTGCATTTCGTGTCCCTGTCGCTGATTATGGCTGCTGGTATCCCGTGAAGGCAAACGACGGCTGTGATGAACAGACGAACGGTTTCTTCGACCGAGATCGATTTCTTACACTCAGCGAAGTGAGCCATTTTTGTCAGTCTGTCAACGACGACCATGACCGCGTTGTTACAACCGGGGATCGCGGGTAACTCCGGGACGAAATCCATGGTCACCTGCTGTCAGGCTCGTTCTGGTGGCGGAATTGGTTGTAGTTGCCCCGCCTTCTTCTTCCGCGAAGTTTTCATTACCTGGCACGTGGGGCACGATCCCATGTGGTGCTGCACGTCGGTCAACAGCTCCAGCCAATAATAATACTGCTGCAGCTGTTGTCGCGTCTTTTCTACCCCAAAGCGACCCTAGGTAATCCCGCCGTGCGCCTCTTGTAGTAGTAATTCCCGTAGCAGTGAATATGCCGGTACCCATATGCGGTTGGTCCCAGATTTTACATAATATACTCTTTCAGCCTCTCTCAGCTGCTACGAAATTTTTATGGTAAAGAACGGGTCGGTGTGGTAGCTGTGGGTGAATTTTCCAAACAGTAGCGGGTTTGACTGGGCGAATAGTATGGCGTGTAGTTGGGCAGTGGAGCGGTTGAAAGCATCGGCGATGTTTGATGCGCCTTTTTTGTACGTTACTATGTAGTCGAAGTTGGACTCCAAATAATCCAGCCAGCGGATCTGTCGTAGGCTTAGATTTGGTTGGGCGCGAAGGTACTGTAGCGAGCGATGGTCTGTTCGTACTGTCACGTCTGCTCCTGTCATGTAGCACCGCCACACCTTGAACACGCGCAGGATGGCGAGCATCTCGCGGTCGTGTATCAGGTAGTTGCGTTCGGGCGGGTGAAGTTTGCGGGACTCGTACGCGATTGGATGGAGGGCGTTCCCGAAGTCCCGCAACATTACGGCTCCGACGGCGATGTCTCTTCTGTCATTTTACATTCACTCTAACAGACGTCACTAATCATTTCTGTTGTGCATCACCCTGCGATCAACCCTGAGCAAGATCCTACCTAAGTCATCCGTATGATTGTAACATGGTATGAGATGAGAGCGACTCAAGTATTCTTTGCATCCTCACTTCCAAAATTTCTTACGAATCGAAAGTGGCGACCAGGACACGCTCACGTGTCAAGATGGCCGGAGGGGAGTGTTGACGAGAAAGGCCCCGCCCTTGCTTGAGCGAAGTCAATTCCGCTGTCTGGTCTGCAATGTGTGCAGACGGCTGCGTTTCGTGATCAACGCCAACTTCGCGGGTTTTTTCAGTGCGCGACGAAGCGTCTGTCGACGGTATTAATTCGTCGACATCGACAAAAATTTCGATGGTCTACTAAAATGGTCGAGGACGAGACGATGGTCGATGATATTAAAGCGGCGTAGAAGATGAGTGTCGATGTTCGATGAAGTTGGTCGTCGACGAAATGATGGTCTATGAAAGGAATCTTGACGGGCACGTCGATGAGCGGAGATTTTGTGGTCGACAAAATTACTTGTCTACAAAGTTCCACATGTGCGTGATTTAGACTAATCGTGACTCAGAGAATTTCGACAAATCAAATGCTGACGGAAGTTGTACTCGCCAGGAGACATTGATGGCAAATCAATCAAATGTCATTCCTCTAGGGTCTGAGCCAGCTCCCCTAGGCGTGGGGCCCAGGGGTCGGCCATGGACTGTGGGTACGCCGCCTCCACGGCTTTGTTGGACTTGGCCAGCAGGGTTGTTGCTTGGCAACGCTGCTACATGACCGACCAGCGCTGTCGGTAGTGGCAGTAAAGCTTGGGTGCAATTTTGGTTGGTTTGGCAGCCTTGAACTTCGCTTTCTCTCTCTCTCTCTCTCTCTCTCTCACTCTCTCTCTCTCTCTCTCTCTCTCTCTCTCTCTCTCTCTCGCTCTCTCTCTCTCTCTATCTCTCCCCTCCTCCTCACCTGCCCTTTCTGATCCTCTCTCTCTCTCCTTTTCGTCTTCTAGGTCTCTCTGTGTGCTCACTCTGTGCTCTCTCGTGTGTCTTCTTGATGGATGTGCTCGCCTGTCGCCTCCTACAGAACTGGCTCGTCAGTTGCTGTGTGTCAGCCTTGAGCTGCCAGCCGTCGCTGTATGTGTTCGCGCATCGCCTTCTACCATTGCTGCTCGTCAGTTGGTGTTCATCAGCCTTGAGCTACCAGCTGTGAGTAGGTCTTTGCTGCAAGCAGTTAAGGGGGCGTGACAAAATATAGCCTAGTTAGTGTAGTTATTGGTTACATTCTATTGGTGGTGTACCTCTTGTCTCTTGCCTTGCTTGTATTTTCTAATGCAAAACCGTTCCTTCTCAACTCACTCGACCTCGCTCTAGCCTAGCCCCTAAGCTACTAAGCACTCTTTGACAAGTTTTTTGTTGTTTACTAGCTTTAGCTGCACATTCGTTCTGTGAGGATGATCGAGTTTCCCTATTGCGTGCACGCAGCAAGTTGAAACCCTTAAAAAGCAGGCTAAAGCCAATGAAAAGGATTAGGACAATATGATGTGAGCAGTAGATGTCATGCAATATGATTGTTGTTTTGTTTTCTTGCTTTTTTGGTGATAATGAGGATTATTTTTGTTGCCTTTTCTAGGATGTAATAGTCCGATCTTGCGTACCTTCTCTTTGTGTTCTTGAAGTTCTTATACTGTTATGTCTCCTGTTTTTAGGCTTAAAGGGGATTAGTGTCAAAGACTGCTAAGGGATGTATTGGAGGCGTTGGATTGAAGAAGAGCGGCAAGTGAAACACGACATTTGAGTCGATTGCATTAGTTCATGTTATGCAGCAGGATTTCTCTTTGCACACAAAGCTGATCCTACCAATAACGTAACGCATTCTCCGCATATGGATCCTCATTTGTGTGGGTGTTCCCCACTACTAACACCGAAAGTAGATCTGAAACAAGCATGATATATGGCACGAATGAGGAAACCTATGTATCTATAGTCACTTGTGAGCAGGCCCTCAGATTGCAGGAATTTTACCCTGATTTAGGCTTTGAACACCGATTTTCAGGGTTTTTTTAGGACCCAGCGCTGATGGGATTTTTTTTTTTTTTTAATGCCTATCCTGATTTTCCAGCTAACTTTTGCGTACTAGGCCTGAATTTCCAGCGTGATTTTGCTTGGGGACCCTGAATCGAATCATACAGTACAGGGTACAGGTCTAGTTGCGAAAATGCCTAGATTCAGTTTATCTGGAAAACAAAAATTCGCGCCATTCCGCCGTCACCGTCAATCACGGAAAATGGCATCTTTACTGTATCCACACACGTACCTGACTTGATGTGCTGTCGCCAACATCTGTCAAGCTGGGCAAGTGATTGGGCAGTTTCAGGTAATCACACACCGCGCCCAATCACATGGCCAGGGCTGGCAAGATTCCACTGCGTCACGGTCGTAAACCGTGACGCTGTGGAATCGTGCCGAAAAAAGTGGCACATCCCATTTCGTGGATGGCCCATAGGGGACCATCCACGCCTGCATGGTGGGGTTTGTTGAGGATGTCAACCAATCACCAACGAGGTGTGGTGACCCTCCCTTCCCCATCCCTTTCACCCCATTCTTGAGCGCCGTGTTAGGTTAGTTGTGCTTCGTTCTCGATGTTTCTCGGCTGACTCTCCACTCCACCCTCCTTCACTCGTCCTTACTCCCGCCATGGCTGGACCCGTTGATGGTGCTGCTGCCGACGACGAGGCTGACGACATAGAGATGGAGATAGCACGCACTGGTCTAGACCTGTTGCTGTGTTCGTTATCGAAAGCAACTATTCCACCGCGTAGCAAGAATCCACCCGTTACTTCAGCGACGGCTATTCCCACCGTAACTTCCGCCCCACCAGACTCAATTGTCGCCCCAGTTATTAATACCTCAACGCCACCCGATGTCACCGACACTGCACCCACGACGGTACATGTTTCGCCGTCAACACCAGCAGCACCGTCCCCGGCATCTCTTATGGTTACTACTCCGGCTCAACCACCAGGTTTTGAGATGGCGACCCCGGCATCTCGGCCCGTTCCACCTGCATCGGAACCAACTGCTCCCGAAGTGGCGTCCCCTGCAGGTCGGCCCGTTCCACCTGCATCTCACCCTCAGGCAGCTGCATCGGCGACCCCGGCTGCTCGTCTCGTACATCAACTGGTCTCCCTGCCTTCAAGTGTTCTGTGTGTCTGGAACATGCAGGGTTGTCTGGCAAGACCGGCAAGTGCACCAAAGGTGCAGTCGATGTTCAAAAGCAGGCATTCACGCGACACGCTGCCACCAACAAGCACAAGCTCGCGAAACAATGGCAGGATCAGCTCGTTGGAGCGACGAGGCAGCCGCGGATTGACGAGCATCCACTCGCGCACGACAGCGAAAAGGTCCGAGTGGTGTCGCTGATGGACGCTCTACTCTTCGTCAACAGGCAAGATGCACCCATTGAGCTGTGGGTGGGATTGGTCCGTTACCTTGCTGAGAAGGGAGTCCCCGGATTCCCAAAGAAGGGATACGGGACGTATTACACCACGTAAGTCTGTATCCTAAGATTGATTGTCCTTATCTGCTTGTTATGGCATGGGCTAACCAACATGTTTTTGCTTACATGTCAGGTATGGCTTCGGGGAGCTGACTCAGTCTATGGCAACGTGGCTGCAGACAACACAGCTCGAGGAGGTTCTCGCAAGTCCCTACATCGGCATATCGTGCGATGAGAGCACCGATCGCTGCAAAGGCAAGCACCTCATCTTGTTCGTCACGTACATTCGCAACTCACGCCTCGCCACCGAGTTCATGGCGCTCCTGACGGTCGACAAGGCGGATGCGGCTTCGTTGTTGCAGTTGTTGCTGTCCCACTTGGAGGCGTGTGGCGTTGACCTGAGGCGCATCGTGGGCATCAGCACGGACGGGGCTTCCGTGATGATGGGTTCACGTTCGGGCTTGGTTGCAAGGCTTCGGCTTCGCATACCGCATCTCGTCTCTTGTCATTGTATTGCACACCGGTAAGTAGAGATCGTGCGTTTATGCGTTGTCTGGTTTATTCCTTCATCATGTTCTAATACACTATTCCTGTGAGTGTGTTCGCAGGGAGGCCCTTGCCGCCAAGGATGCTGCCGAGAGCTTACATGTCTTCAACATGATTGACAACACCATCCGTGCCATCGCCGAGCATCTGGGCCGTTCGGGTCCATGGCATCAGCGCTTCAAGGACCTTCAGGAGGTTTTTACCGAAACTTTTCTGGAGCTGCAGGGAATTCACAGTGTACGGTGGCTATCACGTGGTGATGCCATCGCCAGGTTTGTGGCGGTCCTGCCGGCAGTCATCACGATGTTGAAGGAGTGGAACGAAAAGCTGTACTTGGTGGTGACGTCGTACCGGTTCCACTTTCTCCTGCACTTCCTTTCCGACGTGCTTGACCAGATGAACGTTCTGAGTAGGACGTTCCAGCGACGAGAGGTGCGTCTACATTGGCTAGACTTGCATTGGCCATTGTCTATGTGTTCTGTCCGTTTTCTATCTGCTGTTTTAGTAAAAAATGCGTCCTACCCTCCTTCTTCTGCCTTGCTTCCATCCCCCGCAGCTCTGTGCATACGCAGATTCGCCGTACAACTGGACATCTGGAGGCCCGCGGGGATGAGTTTGGCGGCGGGCTCAGTCCGAGGCTCTCACCATGGCTGGAGAAGCATGGTCCTGAAGACAAGCGGGAAGTCACCATCGAGGGCAGCGACTCCGACGGGCAGGCATGCACCTTCACATTCACACTGCATGAAGACAGACTTGCGGACTACCCTAGACCTGGGCACCACGACGCATGCATTGACATCTGCACCGAGTTCGCTGAGCTCATCGTGGCCAACCTCCTGGACCGGTTGGGCGACCTCGACAAGCTCTCGGGCGTGAGCTTGTTCACTCCCGACAATTGGCCGCACGGCAGGCACGAGCGCCAAGCGAAGTGTCAGGAGCATCTGGAGGCGCTAATCACTCTCTTCCGGGTGGAAGAGTGCGAGGAGATCATACCTGGTGAGCCTAATACCTTGAGTGTGCATGCCGTGCCTCTACATCCTTGTGTCATGTAAGATTTCTATGATTTTAACAATGTTCTTCAATCTATGCTTGTTTTTTCTGACTGCAGGGGTCGACAAGAAGAAAGCAGCCAAGGAAGTGCGACTGCTAATCCCCGTCCTTTCACGAGCACCGAAGGGTGAGCGAGGATTCCACACTGGGCTTACCGCCATGCTCAAGACCAATGACTGGCAGGAGCACTACCCGAACCTGGTGCGGCTGTGGGTGGCGGTGGCGGTCCTGCCGTTGAGCACAGTCGAATGCGAGCGCGGCATCTCGTGGCAGAACGTCATTAAGTCCTGGCAGCGAGGCAGCCTCAAAGATGCTCGGCTTAGTGACTTAATGTGCATGTCGCTGCTCCGTTACAAGCCTAACTGGGACGAGATCGTGGAGATCTGGCGTAACTACAAGAAGCGGAAGCCGCTCAACACCTGCAACATCGCCAGGCAGGAGGCAGATAGGAGGCGTCGGGGGAAGGAGGAGGCAGAGGCAGGAGGAGACCAGGCTGATGGGAAAGGTTTTTTTGTAGAGACAACACTGATTTTTCAGGGTGTTTTCACATAAGGACCCTGACAGAAAGTTTTTTTTTTTGGGACCAACACTGACCAGAAAGTGTTGCCTAAAACCAATCTGAGGGCCTGCTTGTGAGTCGAGTATTGCAATTAAGACATCTTCTTTTACTCTATCAAGTGCCATCCGAAAAAAAGAAGAGTATAGGGGAAGCTAGTTAACATAAGACGAAGGCGTTCGAGGATGCTTTAATCGCGTCACCACACCACGCTGCTGTGCACTGGAAAACGATACGATGTTCGGGAGATTCCGCTGCTACCCTACTGCTCCGAAGAGGGTTCCGTGTGACACATACATTTGCCTGTATGCCTTAGAAAGTACTCAATTTCAGTGTTTCCTGATACTTTTAACTAATATCTCGTTCGGATCCAATCGAGAGGGGTGACAAGACGCATTCCCACGTTGAACCCTTCACCCTGACCTTTAGCATTTGTCCCGCACATTCCTAACTACCTGCCCGTTTCTTTTCCGAGCATGACCTATCGTCACCTGATGCTTCGTCGCTTTCTCTTCATACTGGCCTTGGGCTCTTCCCCCCCTCCAACCACACACTCCTTCCCTCCCCGAGTCCCCGTTTCTCTGTTCCTCCATGCCTCCATGCCTCCCACCCACCCACGGTCCCACAACCACATCTTCGAGCCTCCCCTACAACGGAACCCCATCCACGCACGCACCTTGTTCCGAGATTGGCACGTGGAGCCGCCTTTATGATTGGATAATGCGTTGGGTGTCTTTATGTTTTCCGGTTGTTAGTTGTGTGGAATAGTATCGGTTAGTTATGGAACTGTCGTTCCGTTGGTACCTGACGTTAGGTTATTGCTTAGCTGGCGAGTAATATTTATCGTAAGGCGTAAGTTTTGTGGTACGACTTCAATTATTGGATACTTAGTCGTCGTTGTGCTACGATATATAGGATGCAGGGGCTGGAACAGCGGTAGTTTGAGTTAAGTTATAATCGAGCCGCGATGTCTCGAGTCGTAACTGACGGAGACTTGAGTCCGCAGCGCCACTTTCCGCGGAACCGCGGTCCTGCTTACGTGTCCGCTCCTCGGGGAATCCAATACCCAGAGGACTTAATCTCCCCGACCAACGCGGGAGTCGCACCCGGCCGAGCGGGCGAACATGTGCGACGGCCAGCCGGTCGCACGCCGATTCGCACGGTGCAAGAAGGCCATCAGCTTACCGAAGGCGACGACTTCGCAGACAACCGAGGCGGCGGCCAGAGGAGAATAACGATCCCCGCCGGAGGTGGCGGCGGGGGAGGCGGCGGATATCACGGAAACACATCGCCGCTGCGCAATGCCATTCATGGGCGGTCCGAGAGTCACTCTGGGGAGTCGGGGGAGCGGGGAGTCCGCGCGGAGCACGCGGCGGACCTTCAGCCGCGGCGGGCGGCGAGCTCCAACGAGGCGGGGTACGGCCGGCCGGCCGCGCTTCGCCTGGACGCTGATATGATCAAGGCCGGCAGGAAGGTCAGTCGCTGGCGCGCGTAGAAAGGCCCGTGTTTGAGGCGACTCGAAAGCAGGCGTCATGATTAAGGCTGGCGGGACGGTCGGTCAGTTGCCGTGCTGCTGGTACGTGCGGGTTCTTGCTTCTGCTTCTTCTTTCACTTCTGGTTCATTCAATCACAATTTCACATACAATTAGGTTATTCGGGGATAAATATGCTGAGTATGTTAAATGGCTTGAAGTGATTGTTGTTTGGTGTCAGACTCCCCGCTTGCTTAGATGTGTCCGTCTCCTTTCCTTTTCGCTTGTCGTACGCGGCGTTCCCTATCACCGGCCCATCATGGGTTTCTTGTTGGTCTCATCCGCCAGTCATTCTTTGTTTGACGAGCGGCGAAACTCGCCAGAGTAGCGTCGCCATGTTCGCCGCGTGGGAACGAAGTCGGCGATTCCATTCGTGGGCTCCTCTTATTTTTGAGACGTCTCAAAACTAGATTCGTGGGCTCCTCTTACAACACCCAAAATTTCTTCCTTGTCTTTATCACTCGTCTTAACGCGCCCATTTCCCCGTACCCTTCTCGTGATCTCGCGCACATGGTTCTGCGGCTCTTCAAGTCGGACTTTAAAGTCACGTGGTTGTGCCTTTCCTCACTGCAGCCGCGGCGTGTGATCTCGACAGTTCAGCCAGCAAGCCGTTAGCTTTCGACACGGTTCAGGCAGCAAGCCGTTAGCTTTCGAAACGGTTCAGCCAGCAAGCCGTTAGCTCTCGACACGGTTCAGCCAGCAATCTGTCTTTTGCGTTCGATTCAAATGCCTTATGAGTCGAACCAAAAGTCCTCTCGCCATAGCTTTGCTCTGCTCTCTTGGTCGGCCAGTCGGGATTGCGCTTACCCTAATCTGGTCGCCTTCCGCGATCCGATGATAAGTGCCTTATGCTGCTCCCTCTCGCATTCTCTCTCTCTCCATCATCTCCCCTCTCCCCTCGCTATGTCCCCCCTCCCCCTTTCCATTCGCTACCCTTCTCCCCTCCCCGCCTTCCACTCCCCCCCCCCCCCTTCCACTCCCCGTTATACTGTCGCTCATCCACCTGACCCTTTTTTACTGCTGTTTTTTCCTCCGCCCCTCCGCCGATTCCCTCCAAACCCCTGCGCGTATGCGCAACTCCCTAACCCTATAACCTCCTCCTCCGCCACTCTCTCCCCCCTCCGCCTATTCCCTCCGTCGTGCGCATTTTCTCTCCCTCCTCCGCATATTCCCACGCCGTACCCCCTCACCCTCTGCCTAATCTCTTCCCCCCCGCCCGTCCCCTCTCCCCTCCACCAATTCCCCCCCCCCCCCCTGCGCCCATCCCCTGCGCGCTTCAGGATTCGCTGAGCCCTCGCCGCATGGTCAAGGTCGCCACGCCCTCCGCGCAGCCCAGCGGCGCCGCTGCCCGCGCAGGGGGGCCAGGCGGGGGCCCCGGGGGGCCCGGGGGCGGGGGCATCGGGGGAAGCTTCCAGGCGTCGCGGGGGGAGGCGGAGCACATGCGGCGGGTGGCGGAGCTGATGGAGGCGGTGCGGGAGAACGACGTTGACCTGGTCAACGTGGTCCTGCAGGAGGCGCCGTCCCGCACCGCCCTGCTCAACACTGTTTATCCAGGTAGAACCCGTCCAGGTGTATCTGTGCCCCCCCCCTCCTCCCATCGCCCCTACTCTCCCAACGCTTTTCCGTTCGCGACCACCATCCGCCCTCCCCCCCTGTCACAGTGTGGAAGCTGGTGATGGCACGGGGTCGCACAAGGCAATGCGCACGTGAAATTCTGTCACCTCTCCACTCCCCGTCACCGCTCTCACCCCTTCTCCCCCTCACCGCTCCACTCCCCCTCACTGCTCCACTCCCCCTCACCGCTCCACTCCCTCCAACCAACCCCCCTCAACCCCCCTCAACCCCCACCCGACCCCTTTTCAACCCCCGTCTTCCCCTTCTCCCCCCCCCCCACCACCCCCACCAACCAGCCTCCCAGCGCACAGCCCTGCACGAGGCGGTGGTGGCGTGGACGCGATCTTACTCACTTGCTCTCCTCATTTCTCCCCTTCTCCCCACCAGCCTCTCAGCGCATGGCCCTGCACGAGGCGGTGGTGGCGCTGCAGCATGGACGGGCTCTCACTCCTCTCCACCCACTCCAACCCTTCCCCCACCCCCACCCCCCACCAGCCTCGCAGCGCACGGCGCTGCATGAGGCGGTGGTGGCGTGCAGCACAGACGCGATCTTACTCATCTGCTCTCCCCATTCCTCCTCTCCCCCCCCCCCGTACCCCCCTTCCCCCCACCAGCGTCTCAGCGCACAGCCCTGCACGAGGCGGTGGTGGCGTCCAGCACGGAGGCGGCGGGCGCGCTGCTTGAGTGGGGCGCTGACCCTGACGGCGGGCAGTCCGCGCAGGTGAGATGGCGGGCAGTCCGCGCAGGTGAGATGGCGGGCAGTCCGCGCAGGTGAGATGGCGGGCAGTCCGCGCAGGTGAGATGGCGGGCAGTCCGCGCAGGTGAGATGGCGGGCAGTCCGCGCAGGTGAGATGGCGGGCAGTCCGAGCAGGTGAGATGGCGGGCTGTCCGCGCAGGTGAGATGGCGGGCAGTCCGCGCAGGTGAGATGGCGGGCAGTCCGCGCAGGTGAGATGGCGGGCAGTCCGCGCAGGTGAGCGAGAGAGAGTGAGGGCAGTATGGACGCAGCGTGAGCAGCAGCGTGAGCAGCAGCGTGAGCAGCAGCGTGAGCAGCAGGGTGAGCAGCAGCATGAGCAGCAGCATGAGCAGCAGGGTGCGAGATGGTGACGATGCTGCTGCCTCTCACTCCCCTCCTGTGGTGTGGCCCTCACTTCTGCTCATGCCTTCCACCCATCCCTCCCATCGCCGCCCATGATGTATGCGGTGCAGGCAGACAGGCAATGACAAGATGGTCACGCTGCATGTTGCTCACTACCTCTGTCCGTCTCTCACATCGCCCCCCCTCCTTTCCCCTCCACACAGATGCCGCCCATAATGTACGCGGTGCAGACGGGCAACGACAAGATGGTGACGCTGCATGTTGCTCACTCCCCTCCTTTGGCCCTCACTGCTGCTCTCCACTCGCCCCCTCCTCCCGTCCCCTACCACACAGATGCCGCCCATCATGTACGCGGTGCAGACGGGCAACGACAAGATGGTCACGCTGCTGCTGTCGCACGGGGCGGACATCAACGCGCAGGACGCCAAGCAGTACACTGCGCTGCACTACGCCTGTGCTGCCGGCCACAGGTACAGTCATGAATAAATGTGGGCCTGAAGTACTGGTGGTGAGGTGTTGCCAGGTACAGGTGCGGTCATGAGGCGCAGGTTGCTGTGGTGCTGATGGCCTCTGGGCCATCAACGCGCAGGACGCCAAGCAGTACACCGCGCTGCACTACGCATGTGCTGCTGGGCACAGGTACGGCCATGGGGCACAGGCGCGCTGGGAGTGTGGTGGTGTGAGGCTCAGGTGCAGTCATGCGGCGGCACAGGTTGCCGTGCTGCTGGTGGCCTCCTCTGAGCCATCAAAGCGCAGGACGCCAAGCAGTACAACGCGTTCGCTGCACTGCGCCTGTGCTGCCGGCCACAGGTACAGTACACTCATGAGGCACAGGTGTGTTGTTGGGAGTGTGGTGTGACAGACAGGTGCGTTGAGAGTGTGGTACAACATATACGTGCGCAACATTATGTACGGGCCGGGCCGGCCCACTGACTTTTGAGTCGACTCAAAAGTCAACTCGGTGTGACAGACAGGTGCATTGAGAGTGTGGTACAACATATGCGTGCGCAACATCATGTACAGGCCGGCCCACTGAACCTTACACCCCAATACCTCTCTCTTTTGCCCCCACCGATCCTTCCCCCCCCCACCCTCTCCCTCCCTCCCTCCCACCCCCCTCCCCCAGGGGCATAATCAAGCTGCTACTAGTAGCGGGCGCCAACATGTATGCGCGCAATCGCGACGGGCTGTACCCGCAGCAGCTGGCGTCAACGGACCGCATCCGCACGCTCTTCCGCAAGCTGCACGAATACCACCAGCGCCACTGCGCCTCTTCCCCCCCTGTCCCCTCTTCCCTCTCCCCCTCCCCCAACAGAGGCATGATCAGCGCCACTGCTCCTCTTCACCCCCTCTCCCCCTCTTCCCTCTCCGCCCCTTCCTCCCCCCCTTCCCCCCCTCCCGCCCCACCCTCACCGCCCCCACCCGCTCCCCCAGGGGCATAATCAAGCTGCTACTTGTAGCGGGCGCCAACATGTATGCGCGCAATCGCGACGGGCTGTACCCGCAGCAGCTGGCGTCAACGGACCGCATCCGCACGCTCTTCCGCAAGCTGCACGAATACCACCAGCGCCACGGGCTCGTGGGGGACGGGGAGGGCGCGGGGGCGGGCGGAGGGGGCGGAGGGGGAAGGGGGTTGAGAGGATCGCCCCCGATCTCCCCTGGGACGTCGGGGAGGATGAGTCCCAGGGATGTGGGCGGGATGGTGGATGATGGGTGGGATGACGAAGGTGAGAGGGTGTGGTGATGGGTGTGTGTGGGTGGGGTGATGGGTTGATGGGGGAGAGGATCTTGGAGGGACGTCGGGAAGGATGGGCCCGAGGGATGTGGGCGGGATGGTGGATGACGGGTGGCATGATGAAGGTGAGCGCGCGTGGGTGGTGGGGGGTGTGGTTGGGGTGATTGATGGGGGCGTGTGGGTGGGGTGACGGGGGTGTGGGTGGGGTGATGGGGAGTAGGGAGAGAGGGTCGCTGCCGATCTCCCCTGGGACATCGGGACGGATGAGCCTGCGGGATGTGGGCGGGATGGTGGATGATGGCTGGGATGATGAAGGTGAGCAGCGTGAGTGACAGGGGTGACTGGTTGATGTGGGTGTGGGGGTGGGGTGATGGTCTGATGACGGGGGCGTGGGTGGGTTGGTGAGGTTATGGGGGTGCGGTGATGAATGTGTGTGTGTACCCAGTTCGTTATTATCCCCCCTGCTTGCTCCACTCGCTCCCTTCCCCAGTGACTAGCTGACCACCGCCTCCTGTATTCACGTGATCAGTCTGTTCATTCCATCTCCTTGCCCCCCCCACCCCTCTGTCCCCATCTTACCCTCCCCCCTGTCCACCTGCCCCCCTGCCCCCGCTGCTCGTCCTATCGTTACTTCCTCTCCCTCCTGCCCCCCCTGAGTTCCTGCCCTCCCGGTTCCTACCCCCTGTCCCCCCCCTGCACCTCCCCCCTGCTCCTCTCCCCTGCCCCCCTGCCCCCCCCCTGCCCCTTGTCCCCCCTGTTCCTTTGTTCCCTCTGCCCCTTCCCCTGTCTCCCCGCTCCCCCCTCCCCCCAGTCCCCAACGGGTCGTCGGTCCAGCAGCTCATCTCCCCTCGCGCCCTCGCCGCCCGCACGCGTCTGGGCGGCGGCAGCAGCGCGCAGCAGCCGCCCGGGCGGCAGGGGCCGGCAGCGGGGCGGGGCGGCGCAGGCAGCCGCTCCGCTGTGGAGCGAGGGAGCACCCGAGAGGACGATTGGCTGTCCCAGCCTCACGCTCGGGCAAGGGGAGGCGGAGGGGGAGGTGGAGGCGGAGGAGGAGGAGTGGGTGGGGATGGTGGGGACCACGCTGACGTGGAGAGCCCGCGTGATTTGCTGGACAGCAACGAGAAGATCTTCCTGCAGGCCTGGGAGAACGACCGCGATGACGACTCTCCGGCCTTTGCCTGGCCGGGGCCAGGGGGAGCAGCAGGGGGAGGGGGAGGAGCAGGAGGGCCAGGTGGTGCGGGGAAGGACGAGCATATGGGGCCGGGAGGGGCAGGGGGAGGGGGAGCGGCGGGGGGAGTGGCGGCGGCGGGGCCGGCGGCGTCACTGGCGCGGAGGCACATCCGGGACTCGCGCACGCTGTCGGTGGAGTCGGGCGGGCAGCAGTACGCGAGGCGCATCGTGCAGGCCAACGACAGCAACCTCTCCGATGCTGAAGCTGGTAGCTTTGGCGCCCGCCGGCACACTGCTGGTAAGCTGCCACTCTGCTTCCCTCTTCTGCCCCGCCGCTTCCCCTGCTGCCACTCTCTTTCTCTCTGCTCCCCCGGCTCTCCCTGCTCGGCTCTCTCTGTGTCCTCTGCTTCCCTGCTGAAGCCGCCGGCACACCGCAGGTAAAAACTGCCTCTGCCCCTGCATTTGCGCTCGGCTCTTGCTGATTCCCTTGCTTCCTCTCTTGTCTCTCTGCTCCCTCTCTGTTCCCGTGCTGCCCTTCTGCTTCCCCTGTTGCCCGTCTGCGCTCTCAGATTTCTCTGTTCTCTCTGCTTCTCTGTGCTCCCTGCTTCTCTGTGCTCTCTGCTTTCCGTTTCTCCCTCCTATGCTCCTCGGTTCTTTGCCACTTCACCCCTGCTCTCTCTGCTCCACTCCCCCTCCGCCTCCTCCTTCCGCCTCTCTGCTGGATTTCCCCCTGCCACACGTCTGCTGCCTTCCTCTGCCCGTCCTTCCTGCTCGCCTGCTCACGCGCCCTCTTCCAATTCTTCCGCTGACTCGCTCCTCTCCCCACTTGCCTGTCTGTCACCCCCGGCCAGCCCCACTCTTGCATCTGAGAATTCTCAAAGGCGACTCAGGTCTACCCGTGCTCACAGCAGCGCCGGGCGCCCTTGTATTCTGCACCCTTGCGTCCCCTTATGCCTCTCACCCAACCCCCCCTCCGCCCCTCTTTCTCTTCCCCACCCCCTCCCGTTCCCCCCTCATCCCTCCCTGCCCCCCCATATCCCCAATGCAGCAGGCGTAGCTAGCACAGACCGCTCGCGTCTGGCCGTCCAGCCCCGCCCACGCAACTTTGCTGACTTCCGAGCAGAGCGCCTCGTGGGGCAGGCAGCCGCAGGCGGAGGGGGCGGGGGAGGGGGGGGAGGAGGGGGCGGAGGAGCAGGGGGGGCTGGGGGAGGCGGAGCTGGGGGCGGGGGACCTGGGACGCCTGGGAGAGGGGGCATGCGGGGAAGGTCCCCCTATGATAGTGTGGATTCGGCTAGTATGGGGAGGTTGGATCTGGGGGGTGGGGGGGGGAGTAGGCGGGGGTCTTTGGATGGGAAATCGGGTGGGGGAGGGGCTAGGGGCGTGGTTGATGTGTTTGGGAACCCGTATGGGGGGAGAGGGGGGCGCGCAGGGGATGTGGCGGGGGCTGGCGGGAGGGCGAGTTCAGATGATGAGAGAGAGGAGGGCGGGGTTGCGCGGGGCGGGGCGGGGATGGGCGGGGAGAGGCGGCAGCACGTGGGAGGGGGCGGCGGGCGCGGGGGGAGGGAGAATATGTATGCGTCGTGGAACGGAGCTGCGATGCTGGAAGGAGGAGGGGGAGGAGGGGTGGGGGGGGCGGCGGAGGGGCACAGCGGGAGGCTGCATCGTGTTGCTGCTTCTACATCTGCTTCGGCAGCAGAGGATCGGGATGGGGAGGGCGGGAGGCACGGGGACAGCGACAGTGACACTGGCAGGCGGCTTCCCAACAGAGCAGCAGCAGCAGCCGCAGGTGGGGGAGCAGCATCAGGCGCTGCTTCTTCCGCTGGTGGGGGCGCAGGCGGAGGGGGGGGCGCAGGGGGGGGCGGAGGTTCAATGGCACCGTCCCGATCCCCCTCTGGAAGCGACTCTGCTAGGCGACCTGCCTCTCTGCGGGTGGGGGAGCCTGCAGGCTTTGAGGACGAGGGGGGCGCTGCTCAGAAGAAACCACTCACTCCTAGTGGGGGAGGAGGAGCAGGGGGAGCGGGGGGGAGTGGGCCAGGGCGGGCTAGGAGCCCGCTTAGAGGGGGAAGTGGGCATGAGGAGGGGCGCGGAGGGGGTGGGGGAGGGGGGAGCGGGCGGATGACGCCCAAGGGGGCGAGAGAGAGGAAATCGGTGAAGTTTGCACTGCCGACGGATGGGGAGGGGGAGAAGAAGGAGAAGGAGGGGGAGAGTGGAGGGGAGGAGAGGAAGGGCGGCGGTGGGAAGGAGGAGGAGAAGAAGGGAGGAGGGCAGGTGCCTGTGTCGCCTAGTAACAGACGGGCAGCAGCAGGCGCAGCGGCAGCAGCATCTGGCAGTGCGAGTGCGAGTGCTAGTGCTAGTGCGAGTACTAATGCTGGTGCTAGTGCTAGTAGCGGCGGCAGTGGCAGTGGCAGCACGGGAGCAAGTACCCCCTCACCTGAGCAGATATCTGAAGAAGTCCTGAAGCTGATTAGGCCGGATTGGAGGGACGCTGCAGCCAGGGGCGGGTGTGTGGCGTGTGGGGAGTTGCAGTGTGACTGCCCCACCAACCCCAATAACCGCGACGATGCTGCTGGTGGGGGTGCGAAGAAGGCAGGGGACGGGGAGAAGAAGGACGGAGGGGAAGTTCAGAAAGAGAAGGAAGGAGAGAAGAAGGAGGGGGAGAAGAAGGAAGGGGGGAAGAAGGAGGGGAGTGAGGAGGAGAAGGCATCACCGGCAGCAGCAGGGGGGGTGAAGAGTAAGGAGCTGATGGGAGATGAGCCCATGGCCCCACTGGGCACGATGAAGTGGAAGCGGGGCGAGCTGCTGGGCGAGGGGGCTTACGGCAAGGTGCGTGTGTGAGGGGCTCACTGGTTGCGAGAGATGCAGGTGGCTGCTCGTCTGTGAAGTGAGTTGTGAGCTCGTGGGGAACAGTGGTTTGCTGGGGGATGGGATGGGGGATGAGCCGATGGCCTCACTGGGCATGATGAAGTGGAAGCGGGGCGAGCTGCTGGGCGAGGGGGCGTATGGCAAGGTGCGTGTCTGAGTGTCATTGTGGGGGTCATTCTCAGTGTCACTGTGGGTGTCATCCTGAGTGTCATTGTGGTTGTGATCTTGAGTCTCATGTTTTCGCAAGACAGCTCAATGTCAGCTGAGGGGTGTTGTGCATTTGTGTGTTGTGACTCAATCGATTTTCCCACTATTCTTCCTCTCACCCAACCTGCCACCAAACCTGCCACCCAACCTGCGACCCAACTTGTTGCCGAACCTCAGCCCCACCTCGTCCTTCCCTCCACTGCTGGTCTTTTTGGGCCTGAAAGAGATAACGGGTAAGTTGATGCCCGACAAGCAGATCAAGATAACAATGATCCCAATCCTCAGCGCCCACCCCACTCCACTTCACTCCACCCCACTCCACCCCACTCCACCCCACTCCACAGTACCACCCCTGCCTCTCCCTCACCCCTCCAGGTCTTCCTGGGGCTGAACGAGATGGCGGGAGAGCTGGCGGTGAAGCAGATCAAGATGACACCCACCCTCAGTACCCAGCCCCACTCCACCCTACTCCACACCACTCCACTCCACCCTCCTACCCTGTTTCGCACCCCATCCCTCACCCCTCCAGGTCTTCCTGGGTCTGAACGAGATGACAGGAGAGCTGATGGCGATGAAGCAGATGAAGATGACACCAGTCTTAATCCTCGGCCCCCATCCCACTCCATCCCACTCCATCCCACTCCATCCCACTCCATCCCTCTCAATCCCACTCCATCCCACTCCATCCCACTCCATCCCACTCCATCCCTCTCAATCCCTCTCAATCCCACTCCATCCCACTCCATCCCACTCCATCCCACTCCATCCCACTCCATCCCACTCCCTCCCACTCCATCCCACTCCATCCCACTCCAACCCTCTCAATCCCACTCCATCCCACTCCATCCCACTCCATCCCACTCCACCTCTATCACCCCTCCAGGTGTTCCTGGGTCTGAATGAGATGACAGGAGAGCTGATGGCAGTGAAACAGATCAAGATGATCTCAGCGGGCGACGAGAAGGCGATGCACATAGCGGCCCTGGAGCAGGAGATTGTGCTGTACCGGCAGATGCGGCACCGCTAACCTTCCCACCCCCTCCCCACCCCTCTCCACCGCAATCCACCGCACTCCATCACATTTCACCCCATTTTCACCCCACTTCACCGCACTTCACCGCACCACCTCGGTAACCCCTCCAGGTCTTCCTGGGGCTGAACGAGATGACTGGAGAATTAATGGCGGTGAAGCAGATCAAGATGACCACCCAGGGCGACGAGAAGGCGATGCACATAGCGGCCCTGGAGCAGGAGATTGTGCTGTACCGGCAGATGCGGCACCGCTAACCTTCGCACCCCTTCCCACCCCTTCCCACCCCTCTCCACCACACTCCACCACACTGCATCGCATTCCACCCCATTGCACCCCACTCCATCCCACTCGACCACACTGCACCGCACCACCTCTACAACCACTCCAGGTGTTCTTGGGTCTGAACGAGATGACGGGAGAATTAATGGCGGTGAAGCAGATCAAGATGACCACCCAGGGAGACGAGAAGGCGATGCACATAGCGGCCCTGGAGCAGGAGATAGTGCTGTACCGCCAGATGCGGCACCGGCACATCGTGGCATATATTGACATGGAGAAGGACGACAGTGACGGGTCTCTCTACATCTTCCTCGAATTCATCTCTGGAGGGTCCATCCACAGGTGAGGAAAGGGAGGGATGGGAGGGGAGGAGGGGGGAAAGAGGGAAGGAGAGGGTGTTTCCATCCGTCCACAGGTGAGGTGAGGTGATCATGCCTCTCTCCCTCTCGCCGCCTCTCTCGTCTCTCCCCTCTTTAGCCCTCAACTCTCTCCACCTCTGTCCACCCCTCGCCTCCCCCTCCTCTCCCCCCTCTCTCTCCCCCCCCACAGCATGTTGGACAAGTTTGGCAAGTTCAGCGAGTCCCTAGTGCGCGTGTACACACGGCAGCTGCTGCTGCTGCTGCTGCTGTGATACCAACACGGCTGAACTGAACTGTACCCTGATACCTCTCTCCCTCTCTCCTCCCCATCTTCCTCCTCCCCCCCCTCCCCCCCCCCACAGCATGCTGGACAAGTTTGGCAAGTTCAGCGAGTCCCTAGTGCGCGTGTACACGCGGCAGCTGCTGCTGGGGTTGGAGTATCTGCACGGCTGCAAGATCATCCATCGGGACATCAAGGGCGGCAACGTGCTGGTTGACAGGGATGGGGTCATCAAGCTTGCTGACTTTGGGGCTTCCAAGGTGAGCCTTTACTTGAAGGGCTGGCCGTCTGTCAGGGGGTTGGAGGCTGATCAGGGTTGAGGGAGGACGATCAGCGCATGGTAAGGGATTGGAGGTGGGGCGAGTGGGATGGGATGGTCTGCTGCTGGGGCTGGAGTATCTGCACGGGTGCAAGCTCATCCATCGGGACATCAAGGGCGGCACCGTGCTCGTCGACCGAGATGGGGTTATTAAACTTGCTGATTTCGGTGCTTCCAAGGTGAGAGGCGCAGGGGGGATATTAGTGGGGTGGGAGGAAAGAAGGTGGTGCTCGTGATCGGGACGAGGTCATCAAGCTCGCAGATTTTGGGGCCTCTAAGGGTGAGAGGGGGAGAGGATTCTACTTTTGGGGGCTTTGTAACGTCTCCTCCCCTCTCCGCCCTCCCCTCTCCCCCATGCTCCCCCGTGCTTCTCAGGCGTTTCACGAGGGCACGGTGGGAGAGGGGTGCAAGTCGATCCGCGGGTCGGTGTTCTGGATGGCGCCCGAGGCGATCAAGGGGGAGGGGTACGGCCGCCACCCCCTTCCTACTCCTGCCCACTTATTTCCGCTCCCCTGCCTTCCCCCTTCCCCCTTCCTCCCCCCCCCAGGCGTTTCACGAGGGCACGGTGGGCGAGGGGTGCAAGTCGATCCGCGGGTCGGTGTTCTGGATGGCGCCCGAGGTGATCAAGGGGGAGGGGTACGGCCGCCACCCCCTTCCTACTCCTGCCCACTTATTTCCGCTCCCCTGCCTTCCCCCTTCCCCCTTCCTCCCCCCCCCAGGCGTTTCACGAGGGCACGGTGGGCGAGGGGTGCAAGTCGATCCGCGGGTCGGTGTTCTGGATGGCGCCAGAGGTGATCAAGGGGGAGGGGTACGGCCGCCACCCCCTTCCTACTCCTGCCCACTTATTTCCGCTCCCCTGCCTTCCCCCTTCCCCCTTCCTCCCCCCCCCCAGGCGTTTCACGAGGGCACGGTGGGAGAGGGGTGCAAGTCGATCCGCGGGTCGGTGTTCTGGATGGCGCCCGAGGTGATCAAGGGGGATGGGTACGGCCGCCACCCCCTTCCTACTCCTGCCCACTTATTTCCGCTCCCCTGCCTTCCCCCTTCCCCCTTCCTCCCCCCCCCAGGCGTTTCACGAGGGCACGGTGGGCGAGGGGTGCAAGTCGATCCGCGGGTCGGTGTTCTGGATGGCGCCCGAGGTGATCAAGGGGGACGGGTACGGCCGCCGTGCCGACATCTGGAGTCTCGGGTGCACCGTGATTGAGATGCTCACCGGCAGGTGAGGAATGGTCACGGGCAGGTGAGAGCAGTGGGGGCAATGTGGTGCAGCTGGGTGCAGTTGGGTGACATCTGGAGTCTCGGCTGCACCTCATTGAGATGCTCACCGGCAGGTGAGAATGTGTGGTGTGCAGGTGAGAGCAGTGTAGATGGGTGTAGATGGGTGTATCTGGGTGGCATCTGGAGCCTTGGGTGCAGAGGTCATTAAAGGGGAGGGGTACGGCCGCCGCGCTGACATCTGGAGCCTGGGCTGCACCGTCATTGAGATGCTCACTGGCAGGTGGGCGCAGTGCGGGGAGTGTGGATGGGTGTAGCTGGGTGACATCTGGAGCCTTGGGTGCACCGTCATTGAGATGCTCACTGGCAGGTGGGAGTGTGGCTTGTGGTGCTGCTAGTGTCCATGTACAGGCAGGTGGGTGCATGCATGAGCATTGGCAGGTGCGAGATGGGCAATGACAGCCAGCTTCCTCCACATCGTCACGACCACCACTTGACCTTGCTCCCTGCTCCCTGCTCCCTGCTCCCTGCTCCCTGCTCCCGCCCTCATGCCCTCCTCACCCAACCACTCCCCACTTCCCCAACACGTGGTCGGCCATCTTCTACACTGCCAAGACCACCACTTGCTCTCCGCTCTCTCCCTCTCCCCCTTGCTAAACCTTGCCCTCCCCTCCTTCCCCCTTTTCCCCCTCCTCCCATCCTCGCATCTCCCCCCTCCAGCCACCCATGGCCCAACATGGACAACACGTGGTCGGCCATATTCCACATCGCCAAGACCACCACGGGCCCGCCCATCCCTGAGGAGTGCAGCGACGAGGGCCGCGACTTCCTCCTTGCCTGCTTCAAGCTCGACCCTGCAGAGCGCCCCTCTGCCACCGATGTGAGTGGGTGTGTGTGCATGGTGTGGGTTTGTGGGTGTGAGTGGGTGTGTGTTGGTGTGGGTGTGTCTGGGTGTGGGTGCGAGTGGGTGTGCTGCATCGCGCATCAGTGGGAGGGAAGGGACTTCCTAGCCGCCTGCTTCAAGCTCGACCCTGGAGAGCGCCCCTCTGCTGCTGAGGTGAGTTCTCACCACTGTGTGTGTATATGTGGGCTGGTCAGTTTTTGGGTTGGTGTGTGTGTGAGTGAGCAGCGAGGAGGGAAGGTACTTCCTTGCTGCTTGCTTCAAGCTCGACCTTGGAAAACGTCCCTCTGCCACCGAGGTGAGTGGGCGTGTGTGAGTGGTGTGCAGCTGTGAGCTGTAGGACCATGCGTGAGGAACGGTGGGTGTGCTCAATTTACTATCCCTGGGGAGCGTGGCTGCAAGGGCCAAGTCTTACTCGCGCCTGCTTCCAGCTCGACCCCGTCTCCTCTCCCCCTCTTCTCCCCCAACACCTCCCCCCCCCCCCCTTCTTCCTCCTTCCCCCGCATTTCCCCCTCCCGCTCCTCCTCCTTCCCCCTTTGTGCAAGTGCCCGACACTCCAAGGAAAACCCGCGGGGAGTTCTGACACACCCGCACTTTCAGATGCACATACTCTTTCCACTTTGTTAACAACACATCTCCCTCTCTTCACCCTCCCACCTCTCCTTCCCCTGAGCAGCAGCTGCTACAGCACCCCTTTGTGCAAGTGCAAGTGCCTGACACTCAAAAAGGGGGGGTCTGACACACACTCTTACCTGTTGCACACTCTCAGATGCACATACACTTTCCACTTCTTAACAACACATCTCCCTCTCGCCCCCCTCCCGCGCCTCCTTCCGCTGAGCAGCTATTACAACACCCCTTTGTGCAAGTGCCCGACACTCCTAGGGAAGCTCGCGGGGGGTTCTGAGTCGGACATTTCTGCCTGTCACCCGCCCCACCATTTGAGCCTGCATCTGCTGTACAGCAAGCAGCCCATCGGATTTGTTTCAGTGGAGACATGATTTTTGGGATTTAAGTCGTCTAGAATATCAAAGCTTGGGGAGGAGGGGGAGTGGGGTTCGGACACACCCATTTGTCGCCCTTCCAGCCTTGAATGCACGTGTGCGGTGCAGCAGGGAGCTTATCGGAAGCATTTGATTGGCGATGTCTCTCAAAGAGGGTGTGGGTGTGCACACAGCACTGCACAGCACAGCAAGGCACCGCATCGCACCGCACAGCACAGCACAGCACAGCGCAGCACAGCAAACTGCAGTGCATGGCAGCGTACAGCACAGCACAGCACAAAACAGTTGAGCTCAGCTTAATTTCCACAGCCCTGCCCGTGTAAGTGCAACCACGATCTCGCTCTCACATCTTCCCACCCATCCTCCACCTCTTTCCTTTCACCTTCCTCTGCTTGTCTTGTGCTGCTAGTTTGGGTTAAAGCCCGTAGGCAAAATAGTGACCCCCCCCTTCTAGTTGGGTCCACTTGAAAACACTAGTTTCTTTGGAACGTTTAGAAAAGTTGAAGTGCTGTGCTTTTTTATTTTTTTCACCCCGAGACGACTCTAGTTGAGAACGGGGAACATTTGGCACTTGTTTACAATTCTGATTGGCGGCGACTTTCACACACACATCTGTGCGAATTTGGCGCAAGATTGGCATGCCTTACTCACTCGAGACTTCACCAAAATTCACATAAAGCAACAACACACGCAAAATCCAGCGCACACACGTATGCACGAGATTAGAGTGGGAGATCGTGAAGGGATGCCGACGAGCTAGCAGAGCTGTGTGAAAATCTGTACCCTGGAATCACTGTACCTATTCTGCCAAGCCTGACTAAGTCTTTCCTCCCCAGCCATGTGTGTTGTCTACTGCCTTGGCCTGCCTGTTTGTTTCTGATCCATGGCTTGCCGCCAACCTTTGTTCTTTGAAGTTGCATCACAGTAACCTTTTGTACACTTATCTCTGAGTGGAAAGGAATAGACCTATTAGATGTAAACGGTTTACCACATTAAGCAATTATCATAAGACAACTTGTGGATGAACTGCATATCGGGTATGGATGAACCCCACTGACGAACCACTTACAGAGCCGGAATATAACCTCGTTGATATTCTGCATTCGACACGTCCTAAATACCTCCTCGCGTGCTACGTGCATCCCCATTATTCTCCTCTCACCCTCCAACGCTCCTCGGAAACCATAGTAGTAGTCCTCTCCGCTTCACCCGCGCTCCTCTAATGCTCGCCGATTCTCGTGCCTTTCGGCCTGGCTCGTTCGCGGACCCGTCACCGTCGATTTCCTTGCCATGCGCTGCCAGGATTCTGGCACGTGTCGAGTGCTGCTATTTTTCCCACCGCGATTGTTTCGGTGGGACGAGAGTTCGCGGAGACGGTCTTTCCAGAAGTTTCGTGGCTGAACGTTCACTGGCACTGTCAGCGGAATTCAGTAGTAGCGTGAATGATATTAGTTTAAGTTACAGTAGGACGTTTAGTTTCTCGCCTGCGAGCTCGCTGCTGTCCGTTGCTCCTCTCTCTCGGCGTACTCTCGCCGGCGCAGCGAGCTCAAGTTGCGAATCTGATCGGTGCAGAGCGGTGACTCAAATTCTTCGCAACTCGGAGCTTAGAGCTTTCTATAATCCACAAAGCCGACGATCTAGCCTCGTTTCACGCTTATCGAACACTCTCAGGGGTCGGCCTGGCCGGAAATCGTTATCAAATCTGCTCTTAGCGGGGATTTTCGCGTCTGGACCCCCTGGCAGTATGACCGAATCAGACGAGCCTGATCGTTCGCCACGTGGCAAGCAGGCGGATGTGACACGTGTCTACGTGGTGTCAGACATTCACACGGATCACGCGGAAAACATGGAGTGGGTGGAACGGCTGACGGCGACACGTCAGAGGTCGGAAGGTTCTACGAAGGGGAGAGACGTGCTCATACTGGCAGGCGACGTTACAGACAATCTTGAGGTCAGGTGGGTCGTCAGGTGGGTCGTCAGGTGGATCTTCAGGTGGGTCGTCAGGTGGGTCGTCAGGTGAGTCGTCAGGTGAGTTCTCAGGTGAGGTCCCAGGGTGCAAGTTTTGGTGGATTACAAATTGAAGCATTTTTTGCAATCTCCTCGATTCAGCCAATCTCTTGTCCCTCCCTCTCTGAACCTCTCACCAGTATCCCTCCATTCAAATCCATCTGCTGCTGCTCGTTGCTGTGCCTCACAGGTCCTCTCGCGCACCTTCCAGCTGCTGACATCAGCGTTCCACCACGTGTTCTTCATCCCTGGGAACCACGAGCTCTGGTGCCGCCACCACGACCACCATACCCACCATACTCAGCACAGCGAGCACAGCAACCACGAACATCATGACGATCGCAATACAGGGGGCAAAGGAGACGGACTGCCAGATTCCTCCTCCCCGCCCTCCCCCGAGCCGTTCACCTCCCTGCACAAGCTGACGAAGGTGCTACAGTGCTGCGAGCGGTGGGGCGTGCGCACGGAGCCGATGCGGGTCGGTGACGTTTGGATTGTTCCGCTCTGGTCGTGGCACCACCAGGTAACAGAGCATGTGTAGAGAAGGAGCATGTGTAGGGACGGGGCATGTGTAGAGAGGGGATATGTGTGTGACTGCACCTTCTCTCTGCTCGTGCTCACACTGCTCACACCCCCTTGTCTCTGCTCCCCTGTGCTCGCTTGTCTTGTACAGAGCTTTGACACCGAGCCTGACATTCTGAACCTCCGAGTGCCATCGCTGCGTAAGGTGGACGACTCCACCCTTAATCTCGCCTTCTCTCGGCGCCCCCCCGCTCCCCTTTCCTTCCCTCGCCTCCTCCCTCCCCTTCTCCATCCCATCTCTCATCCCCTCCCTCTCGTCCTTAATACCCTTTTCACTACCTCCCTTCCCAACGTCCTCATGTTTTGCAACTCCCCTTTCCTCCTTCATTCCCTCCAGCTGTCTCCACCCCCACCTCTCCTCCTCCCACTGCCTCCCCACTTTTCCATCCAAATCGCTTCTATTCGCTTCTATTCGCCTCTATTCGCCTCTATTCGTCTCTATTCGTCTCTATTCGTCTCTATTCGCCTCTATTCGTCTCTATTCGTCTCTATTCGCCTCTATTCGTCTCTATTCGCCTCTATTCGTCTCTATTCGCCACTATTCGCCTCTATTCGCCTCTATTCGTCTCTATTCGCCTCTATTCGTCTCTATTCGTCTCTATTCGTCTCTATTCGTCTCTATTCGCCTCTATTCGTCTCTATTCGCCACTATTCGTCTCTATTCGTCTCTATTCACCTCTATTCGCCTCTATTCGCCTCTATTCGTCTCTATTCGTCTCTATTCGCCTCTATTCGCCTCTGTTCGCCTCTATTCGTCTCTATTCGTCTCTATTCGTCTTAATTTGCCTGTATTCCCCTCTGTGCCCTATCAGGCTTGCATGGACTACCGAGTGTGTGTCTGGCCGCCCCACCTCACTCCCTCTCACTCCCCTCCTCCCTCGCCCTCCCCCTCCTACTCCTCACCGCACCTCACCGCACCACACTCCTCCGCACCATTGCACTCTCTCGGGGACGGAGGTGACGCTTTGGCAGCCCATTTTGACAGCATGAATGAGCGGCTGCTGCAGCATCTGGGAGCACAGCACCCTCACGTGTTTCCTGCTCTGGTGCTGGCATCACAGCAGCAGCAGAAAGCAGAGCAGCAGCAGCAGAAAGCAGAGCAGCAGCAGCAGAAAGCAGAGCAGCAGCAGCAGAAAGCAGATCAGCAGCAGCAGAAGGCAGCGCAGCAGCAGCAGGTGGCATCAAAGCAGCAACAGATGGCAGAGCAGCAGCAGCGGGTGGCATCTCAGCAGCAGCAAGTGGCAGCCCAACAGCAGCAGGAGGCAGAGCAGCAGCAGCAGCAGCAGAGGGCAGCACAGCAGCAGGAGGAGGCATCACAGCAGCAGCAGGTGGCATCAAGGCAGCAGCAGGTGGCATCAAAGCAGCAACAGATGGCAGAGCAGCAGCAGGTGGTATCACAGCAGCAGGTGGCAGCGCATCACACCCTTGTGTTGGCTGCTGCTGCTGATGCTGCTGCCACTGCCACCAGCACTGCCACCAGCACTGCCACCAGCACTGCCACCAGCACTGCCACCAGCACTGCCACCAGCACTGCCACCAGCACTGCCACTTCCATTGCTGCCGGCTTTGGAAGCGCTGCTAGCACTGTCAGCAGAAGCAACAACGCAGTTGCTATCAAGCGCAGCAACAGCACAGCTGCTGTCGAGAGAAGCAACAGCACAGCTGCTGTCAACAGCAGCAGCGGCTCCCAAGTTGCTCTGAGCAACAACAGCACCACAAGCAGCAGCCACACCGGCAGCAGCACCACAAGCAGCACGAGCGCATCTGCTCCTTTCTCGCTCCGTGTGCCTGAGAACAGTGCCGCTGTGCCGCTGGGGGGGAGTGGGGCAGAGGGCAGTGGTGCGGAGGGCAGTGGTGCGGAGGGGGGTGGTGCAGAGGGCAGTTTTGCGGAGGCCAGTGTGGAGGGCAGTGGAGCCGAGGGCGTGCAGATCATCTCTTTCTCTCACTTCCTTCCCAGGTGTGCATGTACGCGTGCTTGCGTTGATGTGTATGCGGCTGTGCTGTTTAGGGTTTCGATTCTCCCAACCTCTGCAGCTGTTTCCCCGCCTCCCTTTCTCCTCGCAATCCCTCAACATCCCTCACCTTCCTGTGCACCTTCCAATCCCTCCATGATTGACTTTCGAACTGGGAACCCGTACGCGTCCCTCCAGTCCCCTTGGATTGTTATTGCTCCTCGCTACAAGTGCATGCTGCTGTATCCTAATCTTTGAAGCGGTTTCCCGCCCTTCACCACTCCCTTGCACCCCACCCTGTTCCTCCCTCCTCCAAATCCCCTCAGGATCGATCTGCTCCCTGAGAAGCGCATGCTGCTGTATATAAATATTTAGGTCTGTTCCTCCTCTTTCTTCCTCTCACATCCCTCCCCTCGCCGCGCACCTCCCAAACCCCTCAGGATCGATCTGCTCCCCGAGAAGCGCATGCTGCTGTATCCCAATCTCGCCAAGATGGCGGGCTCCCATTGGCTGGAGGCGCGTGTGCGCGCCGTGCACGGTCCACGTGGCGGCCCCACAGCGTGCCACGTGTTCGGGCACACGCACTTCCACTGGGACTCTTGGGTCGATGGCATCAGGTGGGTGGGATGGCATCAGGTGGGAGGGATGGCAGGTGCGCGGGATTGCATCAGGTTGCATGGTTGCACGGCATCATTCGGGCATGCGACCATGCAACTAAGCAACCCATATGCAGCCCCAAATTGCCATTCTAAGAGCCTTCAAAGTTGGTCCTCACATTGACCTCCTAAGACCCATCCTCATGTTGTGTCCCCACGTGCAGGTACCTGCAGGCCCCTCTGTGTTACCCCCGTGAGAGAGAGCGGAGGCGACAGGCTGCTAGGAATAGCAGCAATGGAAACAACAGCAGCAGCAGCAGCAGCAGCAGCAAAGACAGCAGCAACAGCAGCAGCACCAGCAGCAGCAGTGGCAGTGTGAAGCAGAGCTCAGATGACCCCTGGCTGCCGTTTCTGCTGTACGATTCGTCCACAGGCGGGCTCAAGGCGAGTTTGCTGCACAGCCATTGGTCCAATTATTATCGGTCGAACCCGCGGCAACCGGGGGTGACTGAGTTGGCACCTTGGGTTGCAGCAAGATATGCAGGCAGAATGCGGGCTGCTGAAGAGAAGAAACTGGCAGCTGAGAATTAGATTGCACATCGTCCAGCAGGTGGATGTACTATGTTTTGCATACGTGGAAATGGCATATACTCTTAGGGTACATTCCTGTCTGGACATTTGTGTCACAAAGCGGAGGTACCGCTCTGTACCGAATCGAACCCAAGTTCGAAATGTTTTAACAAAGCGGTTCCATTCGGTACAGAGCGGTACCTCCGCTTTGTGACACAAATGTCCAGACAGGAATGTACCCTTATTGAAGGTTCCTATTCCTCATGAGAAAGCCGATTGTTGAAGAAGCTAGCTGAATGTGAGTAACCCTCATCGGAGTAATTTCCCATTTTCACTCATCCACTATGGAAGATGCAAAGCATGTAGTACATACATCCGATCCGAATACAGCTTGGTTGTAACTTTACCGTGTTTAGCGGCGTGGCGGCTACCTAAGTTGGAGGTAGTATCTGAGAGGGGTAGGCTGCATTGAATGCACCAATCACGGAAGACGATTGGGGCTCCTTGAGATACTGTACCTATCTGTTCGCTTGCCTGACCTAGTTGGCGATCAGTAGAGGCCTCACAATTTAGGTTCGGGCTGGGTTTTCCAGAATGCCGTCGATATGCCGGCCCCAGACTTGACCTGGACGGCTTTCAAGAAGGGCTAGGTTCGGCACACGGCTTGGGCCTTGTTCCACAAGTCGGTTCGGATCACCTGGACACGCAATCCAGAGTTACCCGTGCGCGAACCTTTGCGATCTGTCCTTCCCTGAAAAGTGCGATGTAGCGAAGCGTCGCATCACAGGGGGAGGCGCCGACGATTTCCACGGTTACATATTTAAATTCACAGGATAAGATCGACCCGATAGACAGATTTGACGAAAGATCCGACGGCCAACGTCTCTCCTTCCCCACCTCTCTGGATTTCTCTCGAGACTGACGAAGCAGCAGCAGCAACATCGCACCACCAACTCCCAAGAAACAGAGCAGATTGGGAAGCGTGAACCAGCGGAAGAGAACATGAAAATCAGCGTGCTTCACAGCGGTTTGTATATCGTTCAGATCGGCCCCAAGGCTTTTGCTTCGGCGGGGTTCTGACAAGGTCGGAAGAGGAACTTGGTGTGGGTTGCTTTTTCGCCTGCCTGGTCAGACGCAGGCTGACCTGGAGCCCGCTCAACCACAAGCAAGAACAGGCCACCTCGGCATCCTTCCACTAATCGAGTCTCTCATCCATTCCCGAGCATTCAGCAGTCTAAGGAGCTCCTATGCGCAATTGCTTCGTCGATTATCCGTCTTAGTTTTTCGTTCCTTGGTATTCGGCCAAGATGGGCTGGTTTACGAATCCGTCTACTTCCGCATTAGTCTCCGTCCAGAAAGCATTCGGAAGACACCACGGACGGAGCAGTGATGGACCGGATCCCGAAACAGCCGCCGATTCACACGGCGGTCGCGAAGTCGCTGCTTTGTCACCTGGTCGAAGCGTGGTTCACAGCTCCGAGTCCTTGGGACAAGCTACTCGCGGATCACTGATGGAAATCTCCTCCGACATGGCTGATAATTCTCCAACGAGGGATTTAGCCGATTTACCCGAGGACGGCAGCAGACGTTCGTCCGTCTCCGAGGCTGCAGCGGAAGGCACTCCGGCGGAAATAGAGGAGAAGCAGCGGCTCCTGGCCGGCTGGCGTCGCGTGCCGCACAACAAGTCCCTCGACGACCTCCACTCGTCCGTCTACGTGCCGCCTCCCGAATCGGCCTGGTACTACAAGCTCTTCGCGTTCACCGGCCTGGGATTTGTCGTCAGCGTCGGGTACATGGACCCGGGAAACTGGGCGACGGACATTGCGGGAGGGTCGGCGTTCGGATACACGCTGCTGTTCGTCGTGCTCATGTCGTCCATCTGCGCTATGTTCCTCCAGAGCCTGTCTTTAAAGCTCGGCGTCGTCGGCGAGAGGGACCTCGCGCAGGCCTGCCGCGACGCGTACCCGCGCTACGCTAATCTTACCCTCTGGATTCTCGCCGAAATCGCCATCGCAGCCACCGACCTCGCGGAGGTGATCGGATCCGCGACCGCCATGTACCTTCTATTCGGCTTACCCTTATGGATAGGCATCCTTATAACGGGAGCCGATTGCCTCCTTATTGTCTTCCTCGGCAGCCGCAGCGCGCGCGTGCTGGAGCTCTTAATCTTCATTCTCTGCGCTTTAATCGCCGCGTGCATGACGTACGAGCTGATCGCGGTGCGGCCCGATTGGGTCCTAGTTATGAAAGGGTTCATTCCGTCAGGCCAGATTTTCACCAACCCTGACGTGCTATACGCGGCCGTGGGTATCCTGGGAGCAACGGTCATGCCGCACAACCTCTACCTCCACTCCAGCATCATACAGACGCGTAATTACAGCCGAACCGCCGAGGGGAAGCGCATGGCGGTCCGTTATGGCACGTGGGACTCGTGCCTGTCGCTGTTCGTCGCGTTTTTCGTCAACGCGGCGATTCTGATCCTCGCAGCCGCTGCGTTTTACTACAACGCGTCAGGCCAGCAGACCGTGGCGGATATCAGCGACGCGTACCACCTGCTCGCGCCCGCCATCGGCGACACCGCCGCGCGTATCCTCTTCGGCGTCGCGCTGCTGGCAAGCGGGCAGAACTCGACCATCACTGGAACGCTCGCGGGTCAAATTGTGATGGAGGGATTTGTGGACGTGAAGCTTCCGCCGTGGCTCCGTCGCATGGTGACTCGCTGCATCGCGATCATCCCTGCTGTCATTGTGGCTGCTATCAGCGGCATGGAAGGCGCCGGGAAGCTTCTGGTGCTGAGCCAGGTGATTCTGTCGCTGCAGCTTCCGTTTGCCATTGCGCCGCTGGTGCATTTCACGTCGTCACCGGCTCGCATGGGGAAGTTTGTGAATGGGTGGGTGAGCATGATTCTGGCGATTCTCCTGACGCTGGTGATTATAGGGCTTAATGGGTTCCTTGTGGTGCAGTGGGCCATGGGTGGTTAGGGTGGGAGGGAAGGGATGGCTGGGGGTTGGTTGGTGGGATGGCTGTGTGGCATTTGGTGGTTAGGGTGGGAGGGATGGGATACGGGATGGCTGGGTGGTTGTTGATGGGATGGTTGCACAATTCTAGGGCTTAATGGGTTTTTTGTGGTGCACTGGGTCATGGGTGATATAGCTGGGATGGGATGGCTGGGCATTGGTTGGTGAGATGGCTGGAGCTGGTTGATGATAGGTTGGCTGTCTGGCCATGGTTCCACAATTTTGCAGATAGGTCTGTGCGTGGGGTGTGTCATTTGGTTCAAATGTGATGGGAAGGTTTTTGAGGGAGATCCATGGGGAATAAGGAGTGTGGCAGAGAATGTTGGTTGTGCTGGTAGCTTCATTTGGAGGTTTTGAACTTTTGACTGGCCAAGAGGAGGGGCACTGGTGAGATGAGATGTCTTTTTGCTGGATTTTGCTGGCATGATGGCAGGTCCGACTTTCTAGAATCGGATACTCATGCTTTTGGGTAGTAATGGGTATTTTTGTAACTAAGGTGGAGGTTACTCGTTCTGATGTCTGATTGCATGTTCATGAGAGGAGGCTGGATGTGTAATGCATTTTATTGTTTAGTAACCCGTTATCGTCTTCAAAAGTTCACACATCTAGTTCAGCAGCTACAGAAGTGGTTGCGGAAGATTGAGCTTCATGTGACAGAAACGCGTACGAACCTCCCACCACATGCATCCTGAAACTGCCACGTGTCAAAGCTGCAGCCTCGACTGTTCTAGCCGCGCCTTCCTCTCAGACCTCACCGCATTCTCGCATGCAAGCGACCTCAGCACCGGGCCACGCATTACGCAGCTGGCGTAGATGTGAGAGCAGCAGCGCGACGCCACGCCGTGGCGTTGCGTCGCGTCGCTGCAAGCTGGACGATGGACGCAGGGGGAAGCGTCCTCGTTAGTACCGCAAGATTCCGGCACGGGAGGCGCAAGGGTGGCGCAAGGGAGGCGCAGGAAAGAGAACTGGGAAGATCCGTTAGGGTTTCGTCACACGGCCCGCTTGAAAGCTGCTTCTCGCCTCACTGCGTGCAGAGATGGTTCGTGAATCTGGAAGTTCGCCGCGAGGAACGATCGCCGCGGGAGATAGGCGCGAAAGGAAGGGAAAGGATCGCGAGGGCGTGACGAGAAAAGGAAAGGCTTCTGCCGTAGCGTCGGTTGAGAGATGTGACGGATCGGTGGAGAGAGGGGAGGGAGAACGAGGCGGAGACAGATCGAAGCACGCTCGGCGGGGGCGTGGCGGAAAGAAGCGGGTGGGTGCGGCGGAACAGGCGCTCGGAAGTCGCGGAGAAGAGGAAACAGCGGGCGAAGGACGGGCTGGTTTGAAGGGGCACGGGGCGACAAAAGAGGCGAGGGGGGTGGCGGAAACAGGGCGACGAGGTCGCGCGGTTAAGGCGAAGGCGGAGGGACGCGTAGGGCGCTTAGAGGAGCGCCAAGGCGGAGCGGAGGGCAGAGGCGGGGTGGAAAGAGGCGGGGCGGAGCGGAGCCTGTTGCGCGGATTGAGGCTGGAAGACTTCCCCCCGGCGGAGCAAGGCGCGCTGGTGGCGGAGAGGCAGGCGGAGAGTGAGACTCTAGAGGAGGAAGAAGAAGGGGAGGGGGAGGAGGAGGTGCGGGGAGGAGAGGAGGAAGAGGAGGTGGTGGGATTGGAAGGAGGGAGTGAGGAGGGGGGAGGGGAGGCGGTGCAGGAGGAGATTCAGGGGCTGCTGAGAGAGGCGATAGCTGCAGAAGAGGCGGAGGCTCGGCAAGTCGAGGCTCGGCAAGCTGAGGCTCGGCAAGTACGGGCTCGGCAAGTTGAGGCACGATCTGCTCCAACTGTAGCAGGGACAGCAGCAGCAGGGAAAGTAACAAGGCGAGTGAAGAGGGGTTGGGTAGAAGGGGTGATCGGAAGAGGCAGGGAGGGAAGAGAGAGAGAGGGAAGCGGCGGAAACAAGAGGTTAGGCGAGCTGGAGGTTGCAGGGTTGCGAGATAGGGAGGGTGAGGAGGGAGGGGCAACAATAGGCGAGGGAGGGAGGGCATTGAGGGTAGTTGCGACGCAGACGCACACAGAGACAGTGCCTGTGTCGGAAGAGCAGCAGGTGGTGACAGTCACAGAGACCACGGTGCAGCTGCAGGTGCAGCAAGTGGGTGTGCAGGGGGCGGAGGGTGAACAGGCTGCGGCAGAGGCTGAGGCTGAGGAAGATGCGGTTGAAGGTGACGCTGAACGTGTCGAGATGGTTGGCGGTTTGGATGCTCAAGCCTCTGCGAAGCAGCAGCAGCCGCAGCAGGCACAACCACAGGAGAAGCAGCAGCAAGAGGCAGCAGCAGCAGCAGGAAAGGGTGGCGCAAGGCAGGGTGAATCCACTCCTGCTGCTGCGTCCCCTGCAACAGGAGCCGCACTAAAGCAACCCCCAGCAGCTGCACCAGCAGCAGCAGCCCCAGCAGGAGCAGGAGCGACTCTTAAGACGTATCAAAAGTCAGCTCCAGCAGCAGCAGAAGGAGCGCCAAAACAACCAGGTGCGGCAGCACCAGGCGTAGCACCTGCTGGAGCTTTAAGGGCCCCAGTTTCCCCTGCTGGAGCGCCAGTCACGCCGTCAGCTGCTCCTGCTGTGCCTCCTGCTTGGCGCCTGGACGAGCAGCAGCCCAGCGAGTCACGTCAGGGCGAGAAGGGCCTAGTGGTTCATGAGGTGGGGAAACAGAGTGCAGGCGACACAGGGGCGGCTGATGCTGCTGCTGGGCCGCGGGGTGTGAAGCGCCCTGCTGCTGTGATGACCCAGGCAGGTGGAGGGGGGGCTGGAGGAGGGGAGGGGGCTGGTGTGGGTGGGCCTAGTCTTGCTGTGGCCGGGCCTACTCTCAGAGGCCCTGGAATGATGGGGCTGGGCGGGATGGTGACAGCGATGGACGAGAGAATGATGGAGGTGGTGGTGAGGCATGCACTGCAGGCACGAGAGGAGGCGCAGAGGAGGAAGGTGCAGGAGAGTGCTCGGGCTGTGCGGGACATGCGGGGACGGATGGAGAGGCGGAGGAGGGAGGCGAGGCGGATGGAGGAGGAGCGGGATGAACGGCTGAGGGAGATGGAGGAGGCGGTTCACGAGCTGGTACGTGCGTGGTGTGTGCGTGCTGGTGGCTTGCAGGTGGCTTGCAGGTGTGGTGTGAGTCTGACTGAAAACACACCAGGAGCTGGTGGTTAGTGAATGATGGAGGTGGTGGTAAGTGAATGATGGAGGTGGTGGTAAGTGAATGATGGAGGTGGTGGTAAGTGAATGATGGAGGTGGTGGTAAGTGAATGATGGAGGTGGTGGTAAGTGAATGATGGAGGTGGTGGTAAGTGAATGATGGAGGTGGTGGTAAGTGAATGATGGAGGTGGTGGTAAGTGAATGATGGAGGTGGTGGTAAGTGAATGATGGAGGTGGTGGTAAGTGAATGATGGAGGTGGTGGTAAGTGAATGATGGAGGTGGTGGTAAGTGAATGATGGAGGTGGTGGTGAGTGAATGATGGAGGTGGTGGTAAGTGAATGATGGAGGTGGTGGTAAGTGAATGATGGAGGTGGTGGTAAGTGAATGATGGAGGTGGTGGTGAGTGAATGATGGAGGTGGTGGTAAGTGAATGATGGAGGTGGTGGTAAGTGAATGATGGAGGTGGTGGTGAGTGAATGATGGAGGTGGTGGTAAGTGAATGATGGAGGTGGTGGTAAGTGAATGATGGAGGTGGTGGTAAGTGAATGATGGAGGTGGTGGTAAGTGAATGATGGAGGTGGTGGTAAGTGAATGATGGAGGTGGTGGTAAGTGAATGATGGAGGTGGTGGTAAGTGAATGATGGAGGTGGTGGTAAGTGAATGATGGAGGTGGTGGTAAGTGAATGATGGAGGTGGTGGTGAGTGAATGATGGAGGTGGTGGTAAGTGAATGATGGAGGTGGTGGTAAGTGAATGATGGAGGTGGTGGTAAGTGAATGATGGAGGTGGTGGTGAGTGAATGATGGAGGTGGTGGTAAGTGAATGATGGAGGTGGTGGTGTGGCATGCACTGCAGGCGAGAGAGGAGGCGCAGAGGAGAGCCGTGCAGGAGCGTGCGTGCGCTGTGAGGGACATGCGGGGGAAGCTGGAGAGGAGCAGGAGGGAGGTGGGGCGGATGGAGGAGGAGCGGGATGAGCGGCTGAGGGAGATGGCCGATGCAGTGCAAGAGCTGGTAGGTTTGAGTCCTGAGGAGCGGCATGCAGGTGAACTGTTTTTGTGCTTTGAGTCCCGAGTGGAAAAACACACAACTGAAAGCACACGAGGAACTGGTGTGTTTTGATGAGATGTTGTGATGTGCTGTGCGTTGCATCATGCAGGTGGGGCGGGTGGAGAGCCTTGAGGGGGTGGGCAGGGAGGCGCGGAGATGGTTCTTATGGAACCTTGAACCCGTGTGTCTCATACTCCTATGTTGATTTGTGCTGTGCTGTGGTGTGTTGTGTTGTGCGTTTCCACTGAGCAGGTGGCGAGGGCGGAGAGCCTTGAGAGGGCGGCAAAGGAAGCGCGAGGGGTGGCAGAGAGGGCAGAGGGGGACAAGGCAGTGCAAGAGGCGAAGATCAGAGCAAGCTACGAGGTACGTTGGGGTTGGGGTGTGTCGGTTGGGGGCCATTGGGGGCACATGGGGGCTGAGTGTGTGGGGTGTGGGGGGGGGGCACGTGAGGGGTGACTGAGTGCGTGTGGCGTGGCAGAGAGGGCAGAGAGGGACAAAGCAGTGCAAGAGGCGAAGATCAGAGCAAGCTACGAGGTACGTTGGGGGTGGGGTGTGCGTTGTAAGGGTGGGGATAGTGGGGAGGATATGTAAGGGTTGTGTGTGGGAGCAAGTGGGGGGGAGACATGTTGGGGTTGTGTGTGTGGTGCGGAAGAAGGGAGGATGGACAGGTGGAGCTGTGTGTGTATGGGATAAACGGGTGCGAGGATGGGTTTGTGTTTGTTAGCACCTGGCCCTCCGTTCTTGCACCCTTTGGGTTCGCGCACGTGTGTACTCCACCATGCATCTTTCCCTCTTCCTCTTTCCTGTCTCCTCTTTCCCGTCTCTTTCCCGCCCCCCCTTTCCCTTCTCTTTCCCCCTCTCCCTTCCATCCCTTGTTCGAATCTTGCCCACTCTCTCTTGCTCCTCTTCTTCAGGCACTACTGGGGGGTGACAAGGAAGGGGAAGCACTGGCAGAGGCAGAGAGGCAGCTGGAAGCGCAGCAGGCAGAGTTGGGGGCGCTAGAGGCCAAGCAGGCAGCGCTAGCGGACGAGCTCAAGGCCAGGTTCTGGAGCACTGTGAGGAGCGAGCTGTACGAGGGGCGCTCGTAGGGCTTGTAGTGGTGGTGATGCAGTAGGGCTCATCATGCTGATTCGGGAGCTCAAGGCAAAGCAGGGTGCGCTGGCGGACGAGCTCAAGGCCAGGTTCTGGAGCACTGTGAGGAGCGAGCTGTACGAGCGGGGCCCATAGGGGTTAATGAAGGTCCCTACCCTCATGCTGCTGGGGGGGGAGGTAGTGAAGAAGCAGGCTGCGCTAGCCGACAATCTCAAGGTCAGGTTCTGGAGCACTGTGAGGAGCGAGCTGTACGAGCGGGGCCCGTAGGGCTTGTAGTGCTGATACGGTACTGTAGGTATCATTGCGCTGCTTCCAGCGCTGGAGGCGAAGCAGGCTGCTCTGGCGGATGACCTCGAGGCCAAGTTCCGGAGCACTGTGAAGAGCCAGCTGTATGACTGCAGCTCATACGGCTGTGTTTGTGACTGTGGTGAATGCGTCGTTCATGCTGATGAAGGCTCTGATGGTGTTCCTTTGCGGGTGATCCAGTGGGGTAGCGTTGATTTGGAGGCATTGCATCTGCATGTGTTTGTGCAATTTGTAAATATTGTACATGATGTTTGTTCAGGTTGAACTGGTGTTACGAGCAGGGCCTCAGATTCACTTTTAGGGTCATATACCCTTCAGGGTCCCCTTCAGATTCACTGATTGACAGTGTTCTTAAAAAAAAAGGCTGAAATGACAGTGTTGTCCTAAAAAACAGACTGATCCATCAGGGTTGAACTAGTAAAAAGGCTGAAACTATTATGAAGTCTTGATTTTTAATTCAGGAGTACAATAGCTTCCTAGAGCAGAGCAGCTGCTCTCATCTGATAGGAGTCATGCATGCATCAGCATCGGAATCAGACTCATCATCACTCCCCTGGGCCTTTGGCTCTTCCCACTCCTCAAGTGCCTCCTTTCCCCTGCCACTTCCCTCCCCCTCTCTTGCTGGAGGTGCTGCCACATTGCCAAATGGCCGGCGCTTCTTGTAGCTGCGCCATATTTTCACCAGTTCGTTGTAGTCGGGCTCGTAGCCGAGGAGCGACATCGTGACAAGATCTTCAAGCCGAGCGTCTTTGAGGGTCCCACGCTGCCACGATTTGATGATATTCTGGCGGGAAAACCCGCGCTCACATTCCACAGTGCTCAGCGGCAGCACTGCGACAGCCACCCAGAGACGCACGAGGTTGGGGTAGCTAGTCGTCCAGTCGCTTGTCTTCAGCATCGCTGTTAGCCCGGCGTGGAAGCTTCGCTCGTTTTTCGGGGCACCTGCGAGGATGGGGCAGAAGGCACGCAGTTCTTTGATCGCCCTCCGTTTGTCGATCCCTGCCACACAAAACAGAAGGGAGATTGTCAGTTAGATTGGATGGCTTGGCATGGTATACCCGTGTATGCATGGCACTGTTGAAACATAGGAACAAAGAGAATCATGGACAACAAGGGTGCACAAAATGCGATTACCTGGAAGGATGTGGTCAGTCTCCTGGGCTCTGAACAGCGAGACGAGTGACATGAGCCACTCGAGACACTGTTTGTGGCGCTCCGCTCTCCCAGGCGGGTACTCGTCTAGCATGAAGAGCCTCACTCCCACAAGGGAGTTCAAGTCTTCAAACCTCTTGCTGAGGTTACTGACGAGCGTCTCGGCAAATGAGGTGCAGAGATCGACGCAGGCGTCTTGTGTTCCCAGAGTTGGGTAGTCCTCGTTTGGGTTCTCATGCAGTTGGAACTTGTGTGTAGTCGGCCGACCGTTAGAGTCCACACCCTGCACCGTCACCTCGGGCTTGTCACTGTCAGGCCCGTACTTCATGATGAACGGGGACAGGCGCGCGCTCAACCCGCCTCCAAAATCGTCGCCGCAGTCGACGTAGCGGGTCTCCAGGTGAGACATGGTCCTCCTGATCTGCGCATGGACACCTGCGATGTCAAGCTATGAGATGCCGACATAAATAACACAGAGGGACACAAGGAAAGCGAGCCGGGGGGGTGATTTATCAAACAATCAGTGTTGTGCTTAAGCTCCCACAATATAAATGCATTGACATACACACACAGAAGCCACGCATACAAGAACTAGACATCATGACAAGTGCAGCACACGCTGAAAGGACTTGTTGCTCACCTCTCGCTGCTAGAAGGACTTGTTCAAGATGTTCAGCTGCTCGAGCACGTCTGCAAGGAAGAACAACAAGAAATGGAACCTGTAGCTGGTGGCGAGCTCGTACAGAGTTTCGTCCCACTCATACAGCATGACGATGAGCGCAGGGAAGACCGTCACCGTTCGCAGAACGGCATCACCCCTGGAGAGCCAGCGGACTTGATGAATGCCTTGAAGCTGCAGGTTCGTAGCCGTGAAGAGTTCCTGCAGCTCCAGAAATCGTTGGTGCCAGGGGCTGGAACGGCCGAGATACTCTGCGACTTGACGGATCAGCCCGTCGACCATGTCGAACTCGGGGATTGCCTCCGCTGCATCTTTTGCCGCGAGGGCCTCCCTGCAGGCACATCACAACACAAACATGCAACACGGGGTATCAGCAAGGCCGCGATACGGATAAGCAGGATTGGCGCTAGTGCAAAAGCGAACGTACCTGTGGGCTATGCAGTGGCTTGAGACGAGATGCGGTATGCGGAGGCGCAGTCGAGCGACAAGACCATTCTTGTGTCCCATCATCACACTCGCGCCATCGGTGCTCATACCAGCGATCTTGGCAAGCTCGATGCCGAGGGCCTGCAGGTGGGACACAAACACTGAGAGTAGAGAGGCGACGTCGCACTTCTCCACAGTCAGAAGGGCAAGGAACTCGGTGATGACGCGATTCTCACGGATGAAGGTCGCGAAAATGATCATATGCTTTCCCCGGCACCTGTCCGTGCTCTCGTCACATGTAACTCCGATGTAAGGACTTGTAAGAATGCGCTGGAGTTGCGTTGTGTGCAACCACGTGGCTATCGCTTGTGTTAGTTGCCCAAAGCAGTACCTGTGGAGCATGTGAGTCAATTTTAGGGCTTATACAAAAGGTAAACAAAAGTAACATCACGAACAATATCTGACAGCGGGTACTCACGTTGTGTAGTAGGTTCCGTATCCTTTCGCGGGGAATCCCGGAACCTTCTTCGCCGCGAGATAGCGAACAAGTTGCACCCATAACTCAATGGGTGCATCTTGCTTGGTTACGAAGAGCAGGGAGTCGTACAGCTCGATGACGCGTTCCTTCTCGGTGTATCGAGCGAGGTTGTCACCGTTGATTCGTGGCTGCCGGCCAGCTTCAGCAAGAAGCTTTTCCTGGTGCTTGACCGCCTCCTTGTGCTTTGTTGTTGCAGCATGCCTCTTGAAAGCCTGCGTCTGTACGTCCGAGGCATCCCTCCCGCCCTTTCCGCACTTTCCAGCGTAACCTGCATGCTCGGTACAGATAGAGCACTTGAAAGCTGGGAGACCGTCAGATTGCCGCAAAAGAATGAGCCACGAAAATCTATCTAGCCACTCGGTCTTGTACTTATACAGAGACTCGGTACTTAAATCGCGTCGCGTCCTGACTACTTAGAAGGACCAGGAACCGATGGCGACTCCTGCGGGCCGGCAATCACGGGCGACGACCGTTGGTCGGCTGGCGAAGGCGGGGTAGCTCCGTCGTCAGCGCCCTTTGTAAACCATGGTAGCGTTGACTGCATGTATCGGCCGGATTTCTTGGCCACGGGTTCGGGAGCCGGTTTTTCAGCTGGAGGCGGCGAGCTGTCCTTCTCCGTGACTGGCGCTGTCGGGGATGCACACCAACCCTCCTCATCGATGTGTTCGAACGGGATTTTGTCGGGCGGCTCGAGATCTGGTGGCTTCTCGTTGTCGTTGACTTCCGGTATGCTCGAAAACAATCAATCGAGGCCGGTAACTGCTTCAGAACGGACTACAGGCGGCTGGCGATGCGCATCACCGCCGTGTTCGCCGTTTGCTTCCGTGCCGTCAAGGTGTTCACCCATGGTAAGCAGCGGGGACGGCCTCACATCTAAGCTAGTGACGACGAGAGTAGATGCAAGGGATTGCACAGGCAAAGCACAGGCCACGGCTGGCTGCCTCTTGGTACACTAGGAAGAAAGGGGGAAACCCAACTTCGGATGCAAAGCTTGGAGAAGAAGGGGCCCCTGGATGGCAACCACGTAGCATGGGCTGGGCAGCGTGGAAGCATCCCCACCTTGACGTCAAGATGGATGGCACGGTGCTTGCCAGCACAGCACAGGCCAATCCTAACGCGTCGCATTGCAGGTGATGGTGGCCACGTTCGGATTGGCCAAGAAAATATGCTGCAGCAAAACGGTCCAATGATGTGTGGCGCTGCGCCGCAAAGCACCTCTCAATCCTGAATTTGAGGCAAAATTTCACAGGTTCGTCTCGCCACGGGGTGCCCACACCGCGGGAATCTGAGATTCCCAGTAATTGCGGTCAAATCCACACGACACAGGTAAGAATCGCTTTCAGTGTTAGTTTCGTTTGAATGTTGCGGCATCAGTGTACTTGGAAAAAAAAAACTGAAATTTCAGTGTGGCCTAACAAAAAAGGCTGAAAGATCAGTCCCACAAAAATCTAAACACTGGTTTTTCAGGGTAGGTTGAGAAAGGACTGCCAAAATCAGGAATTTCATGGTTTTTTTCCTGATATCTGAGGCCCTCGTTACGAGTGCAATTGAGCGAGCAAGCGAGAATTGCACTATCGAAGCAAAAACAATACATTGAGCGAAGGCATGAGCGAAGAATATATAGCGAAGCCAGCGTGGTAACGGTAACGCGAGAAATTGGGGTGCGCTACGGGCCTAGCGCCGAGGTTGGGAAATGTCGAGGCGGAGGACCGGAGCGCGGGTTACCAACCGAACGGTGAGGTTGGGTCGCGAGGTGTACACTGGCGGGAACAGTGGTCGAGGCGAATGCCGCGAGCGGGTAACGTTTTACTGTGGGGTGCTGGTGGCGGGAATAGTCATGTACGCGGTAAGCAGGGGCGCGAAGTAAGGAAAAGTAATTTTCCTTACACTACCCCCCTCCCAAGGAGGCCCTCCTTACGAGAGAGCGTGTACGTCTCAGAAATTTCGGCTGCGCAGATAGTCGGTGAGGAAGGGGTGGTTTTCGATTCTGTCCAGGGGCACCCAGTTGTCTTCGGTTGGCGTGCGGTCCTTCCATCGAATCTGAAATCCGATCCTGCGGGCTCCACGTGGGTCACGAACTCGGTGGCTCAGTATTTTTTCGGCGTGATGATTGGCTCTGTCGAGTAATACCAGGTCGTCGGGTTGGTAAGTGATGGGGCGGCGGTGGCGATCGGCGTTGCGTTTAGCGATGATGTTGGATTTTTTAATTGCATCTGCTGCTCGGGTCTGTGCTGCCTGTAAATGTCAGAGGTCCACTGGAGATCCCCGATTGATCCTAGGGAAGGGTTACAGGCTCGTTGTCCTGGGGGGTTATGGGCGCACTGACCCGCTTCTTAAAAAGCCCTTTTATCCCAGTGGTCTAGTGACTGGGATTCTGACATGGTATCAGAGCGGTCTCGGATTTGAATCCCGGTGTATGCACATGTAGGCCGTTGCCCCTGTGCTCAGACCTGGTCCTCCCAGTGTGGGGGGGTTTCAGTAGATCTGCACTGTGGATGCCCGATTGATCCTAGGGAAGGGTTATAGGCTCGTTGTCCTGGGGGGTTATGGGCGCACTGACCCACTTCTTAAAAAGCCCTTTTATCCCAGTGGTCTAGTGACTGGGATTCTGACATGGTACCAGAGCGAAGGTCTCGGGTTCGGATCCCAGTGTGTGCACTTCGGGCATCCCAGTGCGGGGGGGTGTCAGAGGTCCACTGGAGATCCTCGATTGATCCTAGGGAAGGGTTACAGGCTCGTTGTCCTAGGGGGTTATGGGCGCACTGACCCGCTACTTAAAAAGGCCTTTTATCCCAGTGGTCTAGTGACTGGGATTCTGACAGTAAAGTCTCTGCGAACTGTTGCGCGCGTGGTACTGGGTTGTCGGGATTCGGCGTCATGGGTACTGTGGGGTTTTGTCCGTAGTTGAGGTAGAACGGTGACTGTTGTGTCGTGGCTGACGTGGAGTTGTTATACGCGAACTCTATGAATGCCAGCTGCTGTTCCCATGTTGCCGGGTTGTCGCACGTGGCTCGAATCAACTGTTCCATGGTTTGATTTGTCCCTTTTGTCTGTCCGTCGGTTTCGGGGTGGTATGATGAACTGAATTGTAGTCGGGTGCCAAACTGCTGTTACAGGTTCCGCCAGAAGTTGCTGGTGAATTTCGTGTCGCGATCGCTGATGATTGCTGCTGATATCCCGTGCAGCCGAACGACGGTGGAGATGAAGAGCCATGTTGTTTCTTCGGTTGTGATTGACTTCTTGCAGGCTGCAAAATGTGCCATCTTCGTCAGCCGATCGACGACGACTGGGATCGCGTCGTTCCCACTTGCTCCAGCCGGTAACCCTGTGACAAAGTCCATCGTCACCTGCTGCCAAGCACGCTCTGGGGGTGGTATCGTCTGCAACTGTCCTGCTGGTCGCTGTCGTGACGACTTCATGAGCTGGCAGGTGGGACACGATGCCACGTGTCGTTGCACGTCGGTCAGCATCTCGGGCCAGTAATAATATCGCTGCAGCTGCTGCCGTGTTTTTTCTACTCCGAAATGTCCGGAGGTGATTCTGTCATGTGCCTCTTGTAGCAGTAATTCCCGTAGTAGGGTGTAGCCCGGTACCCAGACCCTATCGGTGCCGGCTTTTACGTGCCCTTTGCTGCTGCGAACTGCTGCGAATTTCCTCCGGTGAAAAACGGGTCTGTTTGGTAGCCGTGGGTAAATAGTCCTGTGAGCAGTGGGCTGGTCTGGGCGAGTAGTATGGCATGAATTTGGGCAGTGGGGCGGGTTAGTGCGTCGGCGATGTTCGATGACCCTTTTTGTAGGTGACCGTGTAGTGAAAATTCGACTCGAGGAAGTCGAGCCAACGAACCTGTCGTGGGTTGAGGTGGGGCTGTGCGCGGAGGTACTGTAGTGATTTGTGGTATGTCCGTACTGTCACGTCTGCGCCAGTCAAGTAACAGCGCCAGACCTTGAACGCGTGCACGATCTCGAGCATTTCGCGGTCGTGTATCGGGTGATTTTTCTCGGGCGGATGCAGTTTTCGTGACTCGTATGCGATGATGGGCTGTAAGCCGTTGCCGAAATCATGTAGCAGTACGGCTCCGATGGCGATGTCGCTTGCGTCTGTAACTACTTCAAATGGGCAGTGTGGGGCGGCGATGCGCAGTACGGGCGGTGAACAGAGAACATTTTTCAGGGCAGAGAAGGCAGCATGCTCTTTCTCCCCCCACGTAAAAGCGACCCCTTTCCGCAGCAAATCCGTCTGTGGGGCAGTTTACTGTGCCATGTCGGGGACGAACCGACGCACATAATTAACGAACCCTAAAAAACTCTGCAGCTCCATGATATTTGTCGGTGGGTGCCACACTTTTACCGTGTCCAGCTTCTTTGGGTCGATCTCAACTCCAGCCTCCGAAATAACGTGCCCCAAAAACTCTAACCTATCCTGAAAGAACTCGCACTTGGAACCCTTGGTCAGTAGTCTGTGCTTGTCACAAACTTTAAACACTGCTTCCAGATCCGCTAAGTGTTGCTGCTTGTCGCGACTGTAGACTAGGATGTCGTCGAGGTAAACCATCACGTATTTATCTAAAAGTGGCCTAAACGCTTCGTTCATGGTCATCTGAAAAGTCGCCGGCGACCCTAGTCTTGTGGTAACCTCCCAGTAAGTCGATTTTCGAAAACAAAACCCGTGCTGCTCGCAGTTGATCTATCAATTCGTTGTCGCGGGGGATGGGATATCGCGACTTGACTGTTACCCTGTTCAGTGCTCGGTAGTCAATACACATGCGAAACCCTCCGTCTTTTTTCGATGTGAACTGTCAAGAATACTGAACGAGAATTGTAAGGAAGAAGAGGGGTTGTACTAGCAGGCAGGTGGAGTACATATAGGAAACCCTAAAAGGGTTGTACTCTCTGTTGAGTACCCCACTACAGCCTACACAGCAAATAACATTTTGACACACCCCCATAGGCGAAGTGGGGGATAGCCAACACAACAAGCAGTCGCAGGACCAGTTCACAGGCAAAGTCTAGTGGCAAAAACAGAGGGCAAGTGAGGAGGAGGAGGGACCAAGAGAGGAGAGGAGGAGGTGGGCGGCCGCTGAAGCTGCTGGCACACGGCGCAAACTGGAGCTACTGGCACACGGGCAACTGGAGTAACAGGCTCCGCGGCTAGACGAGCGGCTGGAGCAACTGACTCACGGGCGACTGGAGCAACGGGCTCACGGGCGACTGGAGCAACGGGCTCACGGGCGACTGGAGCTGCGGACTTCACGATGGCCACCCGCCTTCAACCTCCTTTCATTGTCCCAAACCCCCTTTCACACCCCTCAGCATTCCTAGCGCCACTCCCTCGTCTCCCCCACACCCTCCCCCCCCTTCAGCGGTAGCTGCAGCAGTGGGAGAGAGAGGAGGAGGAGCAGCAGCTGATCACTCACGCCCGCCACCCCCATACCCTACCCCCCCACAGCTGCACGCGCAGCAGGGAGATGGAGGAGAAGGGGGGGTGGGCGGGGTAGGAGCTGCTCCGCGGCTGCAGATGCGCGTGCAGTGAAGGAGCAGGCGCGCGCCCCGCAGTCGCCACGCACCGCAGCAGGGCGCGTACCACAGCAGGGAGGGCGGGGCGTGCGACGGGCAGGATCCGTCGCGCGCCAGGGGCGCGCGACGTGCAGAAATCCGTCGCGCGCCCGGGGCGCGCGACGTGCAGGAATCCGTCGAGCGCCCAGAGCGCGCTGCGGGCAGAAAACCGTTGCGCGCCCGAGGCGCGCGGCGGGCAGAAAACGTCGCGCACCCGGGGCGCGCGACACGCAGGAAATCGCCACGCTCCCGGGGCGCGCGACTGGCAGGAAGACATCGGAAGCGATTGGTGGGCCCAACAGGATCGACCAGACAGGGTCGACCTGCTCTGATAGCATGTCAAGAATACTGAACGAGAATTATAAGGAAGAAGAGGGGTTGTGCTAGCAGGCAGGTGGAGTACATATAGGAAACCTTAAAAGGGTTGTACTCTCTATTGAGTACCCCATTACAGCCTACACAGCAAATAACATTTTGACATGAACAGTATCGGTGCGGCGAACGGTGATGAGCTCGGTCGGATGAAGTTTTTCTCTAACAGGTAATCTAACTGCTTCCTTAGTTTGTCGAGCTCGGGCTGTGTCAGTCTGAACTGTCGTTGTACGATTAGCTATGCCCCCGGCTCTAGTTTTATGCTGTGGTCATGTGCTCGCTGAGGTGGCAGTCCCTCCGGTAAGTCGTCCGGAAAAATCATCGGCTACCGTTTCAGTAGTTCCTGTAGTTCGGGCGGTACGGCTGCCAGCAGTTTCTGAAAATCACTTGGCTGCTCTGCTTCTCCTACCAATGAGATATCCACCGCGTACACGTCAGCTCCAGCGCCGACAGCCCGTTTCATCGTGATGGCGTTGACGTGGACCGCTGAAGACTCGGGTGACCGCCAGCGAGGTAGTTCGACCCAGTTACCACTACTTTGCACAGTGCACCTACCCGTCGTCCAGTCGATTCGCGGGTTGTAGCGTCGCAGCCAATCACGCCCCGGTAAAATGTCGTGCCCATCCAGTGTCGTCGCGAGCATTTCCAGTGTAAACCCGAAGTTTCCCCCGCAGCGAACTTTTACTCTCTCCATTTTTTCCCATATGGCTAGTGGCGTGCCATCAACTAAACATGCGTCGATCTCTGGTAAACAACGTCTAAGTGTCAATTACAGCTTCCGTGCGGTTGCGGTATTAACTAAGCTGTGACTTGCCCCTCCGTCTATAAAAATCTTCACTGCTGTCCCCTGTATTTTCCCGTAAATCATTATTGGGCAATCCGTCGATGTACCCTCCGTATTCATCCGAGCCCGATCGATAGCGTGAATCGGTACTGTGACTCGGTGAGGGTCAGTGGGGTCGGGCGAGCAGTGAGTCTCGTCAATAGTGGGCCCGATCTCTATTGACTGTTGGCGTTTCCCTGCCTTCCAGACTCCCTCCCCTGCTCTGCTCCACGGCGCCTTAGCTCCTCTGGGCACTCGCTCTTACGATGGCCCGGCCTATTGCAAGCGAAGCAGCGCCCCTTGAATGGCGCAGCAGCTGCGTTCGCCGCAACGGCATGTACGGTGGTGTGCTCGGTCGGCCCCCGAGGGCGATGTCCGTAGTAGGACCCCGGTCTCGGACGGCGCAAAATGTCGATTTTCTCGGCGAGCGCGAGGATTTCGTTGAAGTTCGATAACCCGCGTAGCATGATTTCGTGCGAGATGTCCGGCTTCAGCCCTCCGACGTAACGGTCCACCCGCTCCGCCTCGTGCATGTCACCGACTTGCTCGTAGAGTGCGAGAAAACCGCTCGTATAATCTTGGACGACCCAAGGTGTCGCCAAGTACGCAGTTTCTGACGCGCCGAAATAGAAGCCGCGATCGGCTCGAAGCGCGCCCGAAGCCCTGCGCACCACGCATCCCACGTGCTGTACTGGGTGGTCTCGCAGAACGAACTCCAGGTGACACCAGTCCATGGCGGGGCCCGTAGCAGCAAAACAGCGTATCGTATCTTCGCTGCGTCCGACTCGACGTAATTCGCGTCGAAAAAGACGTTCATCGTGAAGACCCACAATTGAACTGTCGGACCTCCACGTTGGCTGGGATCGAAGCAGGGCGGGCGATGTGGTTTGAGCGGCATTGGTGCTATGTGTCAAGAATAGAACTAGGAATGAATGATGGACTAGGTAGCATGCATGAGTACAAGTACCTAACCCTAAAGTGTTGTACCCCTTGTAGGCTAACCCACTATAGCCTATAGATAACACAAACATACAGTTTGACACACCCCCATAGGCTAAGTGGGAGATAGCAAACACAACAGACGGTCACAAGACCAGTCAAGCAAGAGAACAAGCAAAGCAAAGCAAAGCTCAGGGTGGATCTCAAGGACACCACACAATCTGAGCACAAGCAAGCGGCAACAAGGCCAGTTCACATGCAGAGTTATAATAGCAAGGCAGTACACTGATCACAACCTAGCAAGAGTAAACAAGCAGGTATAAAGATATATATCAGTGTACAACAAGAGCAAGTCAAGCAACCAGCAGGTGAGGCAGAGTGGGCACAAGCCCAAGAGCAGTGCAAAAACGCCGATGATCACCAGACCCAAGGGCCTTGGTGAAAACATCAGCAGTGTTGGCCCGAGAGGCCACGTAAGCAAGGCGCAGCTGACCACGCTGCTGCAACTCACGCGCAAGGAAGTAGCGAAGAGCAATGTGCTTCGTTCTGTGCTCCAGTCTCTGCTCTCGACACAAGGCAAGCATTGCCTTGTTGTCAACGTACAGAACTGGAGGAGAACGAGGCCGCTCCCCCAAGTCGGTCAGCAGGTAGGTCAGCCAGCGTAGCTCCTGTGCAGCCATGGCCCCAGCGTAGATCTCGGCCTCACAGCTGGAACCAAGCACAGAAGAAGAACGAGTGGACCTCCACGAGTCAGAACCAGAGCCAAGACTAAAGGTGTAACCCTGTGACGAACGCTGAGTCGCCTGGTCGTCGACCCAAGAAGCGTCAGAGTGTCCTGTGAGGACCACCAAACCCCGTCCTCCAAGCACGAGCCCCATGCCCGATGTGCTGCACAAGTAATGCAGTACCCTCTTCGCAGCATCAAAGTGCACCTTTTGGTGTCTACTGGGTGCCACGTAGCGAGCCAGAAGGCTGAGAGGGTACGCGAGGTCAGGTCGTGTGCACGTCATCAGGTACATGAGGCAACCCACAAGCTCTGGGTACGGACCACTCGGCTCTACGGACTCGTCCGAAGGTGGAGCTGAGAGCGAGTGGCCGGTAGCTAGAGGAGTGGGCAGTGGCGAGGAGTACGTGAAGCGGAAGCGCTGAAGGACCTGGTGCACCATGTGTGACTGAGTCAGGGTGATGGTGCGCCGTGCTCTGTCCCGGGTGATCTGCAAGCCAAGATAGCTCCGCAGCTCACCCAGGTCAGTGCAGGTGTGTCTCTCCTGCAGCTCCGCCTTCACTAGGGTCAGTGCCTCAGTGTCAGCAGTAGCAAAAACCAAGTCGTCGACGTATACGAGGATGTAGAACGGCGGCAGAGTAGTGTCGGTGCGTAGAAACAGCGACGGGTCAGCAGTCGAAGGAGCAAACCCAAGAGCCGCAAGTGTCGTCCTCAGTGTGTCGTGCCACTCGCGGGGCGCCTGACGCAGGCCGTACACTGGTCGCCGTAGGCTCCACTGGGTACCCTCAGGAAACGACCTAGTGAATCCCTGTGGACGGCGCAACCAGATGGCCTCGTGAAGGCTACCCTGCAAGAAAGCTGTCGAGAAGTCGAGGGAGTGCACCTCGTAGTCACGCTGAGCTGCAACGTGTAGCAACACCCGAAGAGTGGTCATCTTCAGGGTGGGGGAGAAGGTCTGAAAGAAGTCGACCCCCTCACGTTGACTGAAGCCTCGAGCAACGTAACGTGCCTTGAAGGCAGGCGGAGAACCCGGCGGCCGCTTCACCCTGAAAATCCACATGCCACTGACGATGTTCGCCCCAGGTGGGGGAACCTCGTCAACGTAGGTGCCTGTGGACTTCCAGGAAGCCATCTCTGCGTCCATGGCTGTCTGCCACTGAGAGGAGTACTCACCCGAAATCGCCTCCCTGTAGGAGCGCGGGGTGGGGATGTCAAGTGCATCCGGGTCTCCCTCAGGGGCAAGCAGCATGGTCGCGTGATGGGGTGAAGCGGCAGCAAGGCACTCCAGCTCCTCCTGTCTGTCCTCAAGAACGTCACAGCCAAGGGCAGTACAGCCAAGAGCAGTCTCACCCCCGACGGACGGAGGACAGGCAGGGACAGGGTCAGAGACAAGACTCGCAAGGTAGTCTAGGCGGTACACAGCAGCAAAGTCAACGAGCTCAGCTACTAGGGCAGACGCAGCAGGAGACGAGAACGTAGGGTCCGTCACAACCGTAGCAAGAAGACGAGTAACAGTCGGACTGGACGCACGAGCAAGGTCAGACGGAGGGTCAGCAACGTCAGGCAGAGAGGACGCAGGAGGTAACGGTAGTACAACACGCTGAGGAACAGAGGAAGGACGGAGTGTCATATCGTGAGTGCCGGGGACAGCCGGAGCACGCGGATGACGAACACGAGGAACACGAGCACGGACAGCAGCTCTAGGCTCAGGCTCAAGGTCAAAGCTAGACTCAGGTTCTCGACGCTCAGGGGTGGAAGCACGAGTCTCAGGCTCTCGACGCTCAGTCAGGGACGCTAACACCGCAGTGTAAGGAGCAGGAGCAACTGGGGAGTGTGGTAGCAGCGGTGGCTGTGACTGGTCCGCTGGCGTACACAGCAACAAAGGAGTAGTACCTACCACAGGGAAGCCAGTAGCACCTGGCGGAAGACTGAGAAGGTGGCGAAGAGCACCAGTAGCTCCCGTACCTCCAGCACGAGCAGCTCCTCCAGTACCCCCAGCAACACCTCCAGCACCAGTAGCACTAGCACCTCCAGCACCACGAGCTCCGACAGCGCCAGCACCTCGAGCACCAGTAGTACCTCCAGCACCTCCAGTGCCTCCAGCTCCAGCTCCAGCGCCTCCAGCACCAGTAGTACCTCCAGTACCTCCCATGCCAGTAGCTCCAGCAGCACCTCCAGCACCTCCAGCACCAGCAGCACCACCTGCTCCGGCAACTCCAGCACCTCCAGTATGAGCACCTCCGGGACCAGTAGCTCCAGCACCTCCAGTACCTCCAGCACCAGCACCTCCAGGGTCAGCACCTCCAGCACCTCCAGCACCAGCAGCAGCTCCAGTACCCCCAGCACCAGCAGCTCCTCCAGCACCAGCAGTACCTCTAGTACCTCCAGTAGTACCTCCACCACCTCCAGCACCAGCAGCACCTCCTGGACTAGTAGCTCCAACACCAGCCGGACCGTACCCTCCACCACCAGGACTGCCTCGCCGAACGACCCACGCACGAATCGCCTGCGGCGAGAGCGTCTCAAGTAGAGCAGGCTGCGGTGGCTGTCCAGCTCCAGTGCCTCCAGTAGTGGTAGCTCTAGCACCTCCAGCACCAGAAGCACCTCTAGTACCCCTAGCTCCAGCACCTCCAGCACCAGTAGCAGCTCCAGTACCTCCAGTAGTACCTCCAGGCCTAGTAGCTCCAGTACCTCCAGAAGGACTCACAGCACCCCCAGAGTCAGCACCCGAAGTCTCAGCACCCCCAGAGTCAGCACCTAATGTCTCAGTACCCCCAGGCTCAGTACCCTCAGGCTCAGTACCCTCAGTCCCAGCACCCGCAGGCTCAGTGCCCTCAGTCCCAGCACCCGCAGGCTCAGTGTTCTCAGTCCCAGCACCCGCAGGCTCAGTACGCTCAGTCCCAGCACCCGCAGGCTCAGGACCCTCAGTCTCAGCTCCAGTGTCCACTGCAGAAGGCTACAGAGGCGGGAAACCGGGGGGGGTAACCAAACGAGGAGAGCAGTCACCCCCAGACGTACCACTCCCAGGCCCAGCTCCAGCAGCCTCAGCTCCAGATTCCACAGCAGCAGGCTGCGGAGGTGGCGAAGACGGCCGAGGCGGGAAACCCGGGGGGGTCTCCAAGCGAGGAGTGTGGCGAGTGGTCGCCGTGTCGTCGGCGACGGCGTCACCCCCCTCAGCTGAGTCAGAGGAGTCAGAAGAGATCTCAACTGGCTCATCCAAGGGGGGTGGGTCTACTTGGGACACACCTGAGGGAGCACGACCCTGTGGGGGAAGGGGGTCTACCGGGGGGGGGATTGGTACAAGGAAGAGAGGCGCGAGGGGGACCGGGTGGGACGCGTCTGGATGAAGTCGGTAGTAACAGACCGACTCGTCGAAGGTGACGTCCTGAGATGACAGAATACGACGCGAGGCAGGGTGGTAGAACTGCCAGGGTGGAGCGTCGGTGGGGAAGCCCAGGAAGACACAGCTGAGCGTGCGAGGAGAGAGCTTGCTCGCTTTGGTATCGCGAACAAGGGAGAGCGCGCCCCAGACCCGAAACGACGACGCATCACCAGGCTGTCCCGTCCAACGGAGTGTGGGCGAGGTCTCTGGAGCAGAGACATGGGGCCAGAGGTTGAACTGATGCGCGGCGTATCGGACCGCGAACGGCCACAGGAAATGGGGAGCAGCCGCATGGATCATGGAGGTACGAGCAACCTCTATGATCAGGCCAATGCGACGCTCAGCGATCCCATTTTGCTGCGGAGAGGCCGGAAGCGTGAACGACTGGCGGATGCCCTCATCCTGGCAGAACGTCTCAAGGACGCCAGAGGAGAACTCACCACCCCTGTCAGAGTGCAGACGCAGGACTGGGAAGTCCTGCTGAAAGCGCTCGTGCAGCTGGAGACGAGCAGCACGGATCCAGCGGATCAAAACACCGTTGACGTCCGCCTTGCGACGCAAGGGGAAGACTGTGGTGTAGCGTGTGTAGTAGTCAACAACCAGCAGGAAGTAACGCTCCAGGTCCGTCCCACCGACTGGGGCCGGGCCCCACACGTCCAGGTGGAGAGTCTGCAGAGGAGCAGTAGTCGGAGGAAGCTCGGAGGAGTGAGGAGCGGCGCGCTGCCGCTCCTCGACGCAAGGAAGGCACGGCGGCGTAAGTGAGCGCGGGAGGGGGGGCAGGGTCCTGGGGAGGCCAGAGAGAAGGAGACGGGAGTGCATACTGCGTAGACGCTGCAGGGAGGGGTGACCAAGACGGTGGTGCCGGCGCTGAGTCTCGTGCGTGAGTACTCTGCACGAGCAAGACGCAGCTAACTGCCCCGACTCAGACGCCCGACTCGACGCAGCCACCTGACCTGACTCAGCCACCTGTGCAGACGCAGTGGTCAGTGTGTACAGACTAGACCCAGGCTGTCGAGTGAACGTAGCCAGGTGACGGCCAGTCCGGGAGCACGTACAGATCGCCACACGCTGCCCTCCAGGAATAAAGGTATCAACCCAGACATCCTGAATGGCAGCGTTGCTCACCAAGTTCGTCGAGAACGTGGGGAGGTGGAGACCTGACAGAGAGCCGGAGGGGACTGCTGGACAAGGGAGGACCGTGGAGGCTCTCGCAACTACTGGGCCCCCGGAGGGGTCAGCCAGTGAGACTGGGACAGGTGCTGTGAGTGGTGTGACTGGTGCAATCACGAAAGAAGCAACGTGACGCGCCTGAGTCAAGCGTGAAAGTGTGCAAGACCTCAGCTGAGGCAGGACCTGTGGTAGGAGACGCACTAGCACCTAGAGCGTCGGCAGACTCACGGGCACCTAGAGCTGCAGCAGGCTCACTAGCACCTGGAGCGGCAGCAGACTCACTAGCACCTGGAGTAGCAGCAGACTCACTAGCACCAAGAGCAGCAGTCTTAACAAAACGATAACCTCCACCACTAGGACGTCCTCGCTGAATAACCCACTCACGAAGCTACTGAGGGGTGGGGTTGTCCGGGAGAAGTAGTGCCCGCTGCTGTCCACCCCTGACCGCAGCAACTGCCGCGGAAGTGGCCATGACAGACAGTGACGGTCAGGAGTAGGTCCAGCACCTCCAGCTCCTACAACACCAGCAGCACCTCCTGCACTCCCAGCAGCACCTCCACCACTCCCACTAGCACGAGTAGCAGCAGCAGCATTAAGAGCAGCAGGGCGGCGCGCGGCCACAGCAGGGAAGTAGTAGGCAGTAGCTCCTAGGGCAGAAGCACCTAGGGCCCTTTTTTTTTTTTTTTTTTTTTTTTTTTACAATTTAATTATATTTAGGGAATAGCATGGCGCTGGCGCAGGGCAGGGCGCTGGCGCAGGGCAGGGCGCGGGCGCAGGGCAGGGCGCTAGCGCAGGCTGCAGCAGTGCGTGACGCGAGGGGCAGCAGAGCGCGACGCGACGGGCTGCCTTAGGGCGCGACGCGCGGGCTGCAGCAGAGCGCGACGCGCGAGGTAGCAGCGCGCGACTCGTGGGCTGCGTTAGGGCCCGGGCTGCAGGGGCAGGACGCACGGGCTCCAGGGGCGGTGTGCGGGCTCCAGGGGCGACGCGCGGGCTGCAGGGGCCGCGCGGACGGGCTGCAGAGGCGACGCGCGGCTCGGCAGGTCCGCGCGCGAGCTGTAGGGGCGGCGCGAACGGGCCGCAGAGGCGGCGCGCGGGCTCCAGGGGCGACGCGCGGGCTGCAGGGGCCGCGCGGACGGGCTGCAGAGGCGACGCGCGGCTCGGTAGGTCTGCGCGCGGGCTGCAGGGGCAGCGTGAACGGGCTGCAGAGGCAGCGTGAACGGGCTGCAGGGGCAGCGTGAACGGGCTGCAGGGGCAGCGTGAACGGGCTGCAGGGGCGCCGTACGGGCTGCAGGAGCGACGTACAGGCTGCAGGGGCAGCACGCGGGCCACAGGGGCAGGCGCGGCTGCAGGGGCAGCACGGTAGCAGGGGCGAGCACGGCTGCAGGGGCAGCACGGTCGTAGGGGCGAGCACGGCTGCAGGGGCAGCGCGGTCGCAGGGGCAGCGAACGGGCTGCAAGGGTCGCGACAGTGAGAGCTAGGGGCGCCAGCGCGCTGGCTACTGTATAGGGAGTGGCGCTACCACTAGGCGGAACGGTGGGCCCATGTAGGAACGGTTCCTACTCTGATAACATGTCAAGAATAGAACTAGGAATGAATGATGGACTAGGTGGCATGCATGAGTACAAGTACCTAACCCTAAAGTGTTGTACCCCTTGTAGGCTAACCCACTATAGCCTATAGATAACACAAACATACAGTTTGACACTATGATGCCGTCGTTGCTGCTCGTCGCTGCAAATTCGACGTGACAACGAGCTTCACGAGGCCCGCTCGTGTTTGGGGCGGCCCTGTTCCTCTCCATGCCAGGCATTGATTGGGCGGCGCCATCTCTGGCTGCGCTTGAGCGCTGTCCCACGCTGTCGTGATGTGACGGTATGCCGGATGAAATAACAATCGGCTCATCCGATTGCACAGGTGCATTTGCAGGTGTCGGTGTTGGTGCATTCGTCGTTGATTGCTGGCGGGCGGAGTCGCGTTCCGCCGTGAGTGTCGCGATTTCGAGCGCCGAATCTTCGAGTTGGCGTACGAGCCGGTCGAGCTGCTCCTGCGTCAACGTCACGAGATTGAGTTCGGCCATGGCGGAGGTGTCGGGCGAGCTCAGCGAGAGCCTCAGTCGTGGCCGTGCGTGCTTACGAGAGAGCACTCGAGCGGCGGTGCTTGGTCGCTGAGAGACGTCTACCCCCCCCCCCCCCCCCCCCCCCCCAAAAATTGAGATAGTGGGGAAGCGAAGGTGTGGGTGCGGTCCGAGAAGAGATCGTAGGCTCTGATACCAAGTGTTACGAGTGCACTTGAGCGAGCGAGCGAGAATTGCACTATCGTAGCAAAAACAGTACATTGAGCGAGGGCATGAGCGAAGAATATATAGCGAAGCTAGCGTGGTAACGGTAACGCGAGAAATTGGGGTGCGCTACGGGCCCAGCGCAAAGGTTGGGAAATGTCGAGGCGGAGGACCGGAGCGCGGGTTACCAACCGAACCGTGAGGTTGGGTCGCAAGGTGTACAGTGGCGGGAACAGTGGTCGAGGCGAGTGTCGCGAGTGGGTAACGTTTTACTGTGGGGTGCTGGTGGCGGGAATAGTCATGTACGCGGTAAGCAGGGGCGCGAAGTAAGGAAAAGCAATTTTCCGTACAACTGGCAATAAAAGACTAGTTAACCCTTTCGCCAAATACCGTACTGAATTCGCATTTGGAGAACCCATCATTTTATTCGGGGCAACTCATAGAATAATTTATGCATGTGTTTCACACATCTCATCATAAGGGTAGCTTTTATTTTTTTCTCCTTTTCTTCTCCACTTTGATCTCTCAACCTGGATTGTGCAATTTCAGATCGTTCCACCGAGTCGTAGCTGAGAACGTGACTGGAGAAATGTGACGGCATAGGACACACCCTGGCGGCAGGTGGTTCCGTTCCATTTGTCTTTGGTGGCTCACGTTCAACGCAGGCCAAAGCCCAGCGAAAAGAAGGTAAAACCGTGGTTGACGAAAAGAAGGTGAACGACGAATGTGGTACACTGACGATGTAAGCGATGTAACTGCACACTTCATTCACTTGCCGCTAAAGTTGACGAGTTCTGCAAGTTGCGACTAAAGTTTCGCAGCTAGCCTTCGCGAAACACTCTCATATCCGTTTGAAAGGGCTGGCGAAAACATCTCTACACTACCACTACTCACTCACCTCTCACCCATCCTCCATTTCGTTTCGTGCACGATTTCCTCCATACCTAATTAGGGTTCCACGACACCTCTTCCCTAGTAGTAACCCTAGGAGGCGCTGGTCCAGTAGCAAACCGCACATAGCAGGCGTAGTTAGCGACGGCGTGCACGGCGAGCGACGCCGTCAGATGCGGCGAGAATGTCCGATGGACTGCTCGGCTTCGCTCATCTCATTAATCGCCCCAGCGAGTCAGGCTGGCAATCAGACAGCTCCACACCGAAAGAGTCTAAGGTTTTCACAACATGCACAACCGTTTTAGGGCCGTTACTAGAGGGTTACCCGCCGGACTCGTCGGCGAAGCACGAGGATGCGGCGAAACACTCGTTTAGTCTTAAGAAGCTGTTTGGAGCGAAGTCGGGAAAGTCCAAAGAGGAGGAGGCGAAAGCGCGAGACGCGGAGATTAAGTTTGTCTTGCAGGCCGACGCGACGCCGTTAGCTTCGGTTCCGAAGCAAATAAGTCTGCCTCGTCCGACGACTCCCGAACTAACGCAGGTACTGTTTGGCCCAGCCTGCAACAGGTACACCGATCGTCCGGGATTGCGACGGGATTGGCCGAGTTACCGAAGCTGGCCTTATCGCTGCATTTCGCTGCTGGTCGCAGAGAGTACATGAAACGAGGTGGTCCAATGGCGAGAACATTTTTTACTAACCCGTTCTCCGTCTTAGGATCGTTTCTTATTCCGCTTCCTGTAGGCCGTTGCGTCGTTTCGCCGTATTTCTCGCCGCTCGGCTTCCGCATTGTAAGCAATATTCCCTCCCGCATTGCTTGCTGGAAGGATAGGTAGTTACACACCTCACAATGCGAAGATCGCGTCGGCTAGGAAGTTTTTTACAGATGAAATGTTGATGCAGCCTAATTTATGACGCGCGGCCGTTTGCGGGGTTCGCAATTTTCAACAACCCTTAGTAATGCTTCTATGTTAAGCGCACCGGTTTTTGAGACAAAATATGTACGATGCCTTTTTTGTTTTTTGTTTTTGTTTTTTTTAATTTATTTCCGGCGTTCGAAATGCCCGTACGCGCGCGTATTGAAATATGGACTTCCCCTTAATTTTTTCCCGTTCTGTCGTCCTTACGCTCGCATTGCCTCACTTTAGAGGCGCCCCATAACGGACATGGCCGCTCTGCTGCCCATACCCTTACATTGCTCCCATCCCAATAGCGCCGAGTTGACTCTTGAGTCGACTCAAAAGTCGACATGGCCGCTCTGCCGCTCATACCCTCACATTGCTCCCAGCAATGCTGTTCCTCTTGCGATTTTCCTCCCGTCGGCGTCCCTAACCCCCCGTCGCCTCTGCTTTCCACCCGGGGCTTTCTCCTTGCCCTTAATGTCTTCCTTACCCTGACGTTCGCGTCTCCCTCGCCCCTCCCTTCGCGTCTCCCTCGCCCCTTCTTTCCCCCCTCATCCCTCCCTTTGATTGCGCGCCTCCTTTCTGGTATCTCTCAACCCTCCTTGCACCTCCCTTCGCGTCCCTCTCACCCCTCGCGTGCTTCCATCGCCCCTACCGTGCGCCCGACACCACTCCGCCAGCGCTCCCCACCAGGAAGGAACGTGCTGACGAAGTAACAGCAGCGACCGCCGCCTGCAGCTCACCCCTCCCTTCGGGTCTCCCTTCTTCCCCCCCTCATACCTCCCTTTGATCGCACTCCTCCCTTCGCGTCCCTCTCACCCCTACCGTGCGCCCGTCACCGCTCCGCCAGCGGACCACCAGGAGCGTGCCGAAGAAGTAACAGCAGCGACCGCCGCCTGCAGCTCACCCCCTCATACCCCCCTTTGATCGCGCTCCTCCCTTCGGGTCTCTCTCACCCCTCCCTTCGCGTCCCTCTCACCCCTACCGTGCGTCCGTGACCGCTCCGCCAGCGCTCCCCACCAGGAAGGAGCGTGCTGACGAAGTAACAGCAGCGACCGCCGCCTGCAACTCACCCCTCCCTTCGCGTCTCCCTCACCTCTTCCTTACCCCCAATCTTAATGCACCACGAGGGACGTGTTAATCAAGCACATAGCAGCCTGGGGCGACCACTATTCACTCCTCCTTGGCGCCTCCCTCGCCCCTCCCATCCTGTCTCTCTCACTCCTCCCTTGCTTTCCCGTGCGCTGCCATTTCTCTTTTCTCATCCCTCCGAGAATCAACGCACCACGAGGGACGTGTTGAAGAAGCACATAGCAGCGCCGGGCGGCTAGCACTCCCCCCTCCCTTGGTCCCTCTCTCCGACCCTCCCATCCTGTCACCGTCACCCCTGCCGTAACCTGCCATTGCTCTCCACCCCTCCCGTGCTTCCTCTCAGAACCAACGCACCACGAGGGACGTTCTCAAGAAGTACATAGCAGCATCGGGCGGCTACAACTCGCCCCTTCCGTCGCGTCTCCCTCACCCCCTGTGTCTCGCACACCTCCCCTGCTCCCCTTCCCTCCCATGCTCCCTCCCAGAACCAACGCACCACGAGGGACGTGTTAAAGAAGTACATAGCAGCATCGGGCGGCTATAACTCGCATATGGCGCAGCAGGGCTCCGTGATTTCCGGCCACGTCACCATCTGGGCGTCCGAGGTGGTCATGGGAGACAAGACGGTCTACGCCGCCCCGACCGCGGGCCGCGGCGGCGCTGACGTGGCGAAGGGAAGCTTCCGCGTGGTGCAGATGCCGCCCAACATGTGGCACGTGGGCGTGGCGATGGGCGAGACGCGGATTGACGCCACGTGTGACGGCGAGCTGGTGTGGCGGCGGAGCAGTTGGGGGCCGTCGACGACCGCTAAAGGGCCTGTCCGACCACTCAGGCACTTGCTAGCGGTATGTGTGGTCTTTAGAGCGGTCGAGTACGGTTGAGTGCGGTAGAGTGCGTTTGAGTACGCTTTGAGTGGGTGTGCAGGGTGGGTTGGGGAGGTAAGGCCGTGTGACGGCGAGCTGGTGTGGCGGCGGAGCAGTTGGGGCCCCTTGACCACGGCTAAGGGGCCTGTGTGACCACTCAGGCATTTACTAGCGGTATGTGTGGCCTTGACTGCGGTTGAATGCGGTTGAGTGGGCTGTGAGTGAGCCTGTAAGGTGTGGTGGGGAGGGAAAGCCGTGTGGCAACGGAGCAGCTGGGGGTCTGTCTACAACAGCTTAAGGGCCTGTGCGACCACTCAGGCACTTGCTAGCGGTGGGTGTGGACTTTAGTGCGGTCGAGTGGGCTTTGAGTGGGTGTGCACGTGGGGTGGGGAAGGAATGCCGTGTGATGGCGAGTTGGTGTGGCAGCAGAGCAGTTGGGGCCCCTCCACGACGGCCAAAGGGCCCGTGTGACCACTCAGGCACTTGCTAGCGGTAGGTGCTGTCTTGAGTGCGGTTCTGTGCGGTTTGGTGTGGTATGAGGAAGGAAGCTGTGAGTTCGTGTGGTGGCGAGTTGGTGTGGCGGCAGAGCAGTTGGGGTCCGTCCACGACGGCCAAAGGGCCTTTGCGACCACTCAGACACTTGCTAGCGGTGAGCATGGTCTTGCTTGAGTGCGGTCGAGTGCGGTTCAGTGGGCGTTGGTGAGCTGGGAGGTTGGAGTTGTGAAGGAGGGCTGCAGGCAGAGCTGGTGTGGCGGCGGAGCAGTTGGAGGCCGTCGACCACGGCTAAAGTGCCACTCAGGCATTTGCTATCAGGGAGCACAGTCTTGAGTGCGATTGAGTGCGGCTCTCTGAGTGGTTGGAGCGGCTGGGCGCGGTCCACTGGACAAGGGGCCTGTGCGACGACTCAGGCGCTTGCTAGCGGTGGGTGCTGTGTTTGAGTGCGAAGAGTGGTCATCAGTGTGGTTAAGTGTGGTTGAGTGGGGTGGAGTGTGGCTCCGACTGGGCCTGATTGACTTTGAGCGGGGCTTGTAGAGTGGAATGGGGAGATATAGGAGCGACCAGAGCCAGTCTGGCGACGAGCAGCTGTTGCGGGTGGGCAGCAGTGGTATTTTCAGGCGTCTCACTCAATAGCCAACGGCTATATGTCAGCCACTCGCAGCAGTGGTTGCGACAGGTGTTGGGCTGTTGAAATCGTTGGGCCACTACATGCCAAGGGGACTGTTGGGCCACTGGTTGAGGTCCAAAAAGGGTCGGCTTATTGCAGGTCGTCGGTTCTGGTCCTGGCTGTGAGGAGTCGTATTGAAGTCAGTTGACAGAATTTAGTGGAGACGATGGAGGTGGTGTGTGTGGTTCTGGGTGATGCTGCTGGGTGGGATGCGGTAAGTGCCGCCTGGGGTGGGATTGGTTTGAGTGTGTTCTCCACATGAACCAATTGTTCCATACGAGGCAGCAGAACAATCTGTGTCTTCTAGCGAGAACACCATGGGATGAACGATCCAGGCTGTTGCTTCCATGGGGGCCAACTTGAAGCAGCTGGGAATGCCTGGAAGCGGTTTGAGGCGGTTTGAGGAGGGAAGTCAATCCCTTTCCACTCCTCTCCACTCCTTTCCCTCCACCACAGGGACTCGACCCGCCCACGGTCGCAGACGTGTTCGCCTCAAGCGAGTATCAGGGCGACGAGTGCTTCCCTGCACTCCTTTCCACCCCTCTCCACTCCCCCCTCCCCACCGGGCTCCTCCTTCCACCATCCTGCATCAGGGCCTGGATCCGCCCACGGTCGCAGATGTGTTTGCCTCAGGCGAGTATCAGGGCGACGAGGGCATAGCGGAGGGAAGTCCATCCTTCTGCACTCCTCTCCACCCCTCTCCACTCCCCCCACCGCCCCCCGGCAGGGCCTGGATCCGCCCTCGGAGGTGTTTGCATCGGGCGAGTATCAGGGCGACGAGGGCATGGAGGAAGGGAGCCTATCCCTCTCCACCTCTCTCCAATCCTCACCCCACCCCTCCTTTCACCCATCAGGGCCTGGATCCGCCTACAGTGGCGGACGTGTTTGCATCGGGCGAGTATCAGGGCGACAAAGGCATAGAGGAAGGCAATCCATCCCTCTCCACTTCTTCCCACTCCTCACCCCAACCCTTCCTTTCACCCATCAGGGCTTAGACCCGCCCACAGTGGCGGACGTGTTTGCGTCGGGCGAGTATCAGGGAGACGAGGCCATAGAGGGCGACGAGTGCATGTGCGTGAAGGTGATGGCCAACCCGCTCGCCCTCATGAGCATGAGCACGGGCGGGGGCAACGTGGGCGGCAAGCAGCAGGACGTGTGCGACGTGCTGGCGTACCAGGTGGAGGGATTCTTCAGTAAAGCCTCGGGGCTGCTGATCGGCCTGCGCGACCATCATCTCACCAAAACCAAGGTAAGGGGGAGGGCCTGGAGGGGTAGGGAGCAACGCAGCGGGCAGCAGGACGTGTGTGAGGTGCTGGCGGACCAGGTGGAGGGGTTCTTTAGTAAAGCATCGAGGCTGCTCGAGGGGCTTTGTGACCATCACCTTACCTAAACCAAGGGGGGAGTGGCTTGTAGGTGACGATGGGAGGGGTGTGAGGGGGAGTCAAGGCAGCAGGACGTGTGCGACGAGCTGGCGTATCAGGTGGAGGGGCGGTAGTAAAGTGCCGGGGCTGCCCCGTGATCTCTCTCGCCAATCCCTTCTCCTTCCCCTTCTCCTTCCCCTTCTCCTTCCCCTTCTCCTTCCCCTACTCCTTCCCCTTCTCCTTCCCCTTCTCCTTCCCCTTCTCCTTCCCCTTCTCCTTCCCCTTCTCCTTCCCCTTCTCCTTCCCCTTCTCCTTCCCCTTCTCCTTCCCCTTCTCCTTCCCCTTCTCCTTCCCCTTCTCCTTCCCCTTCTCCTTCCCCTTCTCCTTCCCCTTCTCCTTCCCCTTCTCCTTCCCCTTCTCCTTCCCCTTCTCCTTCCCCTTCTCCTTCCCCTTCTCCTTCCCCTTCCTTCCCCTTCTCCTTCCCTCCTCCTTCCCTCCTTCCCCTTCTCCTTCCCCTTCTCCTTCCCCTTCTCCTTCCCCTTCTCCTTCCCCTTCTCCTTCCCCTTCTCCTTCCCCTTCTCCTTCCCCTTCTCCTTCCCCTTCTCCTTCTCCTTCCCCTTCTCCTTCCCCTCCCCCTTCCCCTCCCCCTTCCCCTTCTCCTTCCCCTTCTCCTTCCCCTCCCCCTTCCCCTTCTCCTTCCCCTCCCCCTTCCCCTTCTCCTTCCCCTCCCCCTTCCCCTTCTCCTTCCCCTCCCCCTTCCCCTTCTCCTTCCCTCCCCCTTCCCCTTCTCCTTCCCCTCCCCCTTCCCCTTCTCCTTCCCCTCCCCCTTCCCCTTCTCCTTCCCCTCCCCCTTCCCCTTCTCCTTCCCCTCCCCCTTCCCTTCACTCCATTTCCCCTTTCCTGTCCCTTCCCCCTCCCCATCCCCCCTCCCACGCTTCCACTCCCCGTCCCTCCCCCCACACAGACAGCGAGCAACAGCACGATCTCCTGGGGCAGACTGATGGTGATGCGGGTGGGGGACTTTCAGCCCATGGAGGGAGGCATGATCATCCCCACAGCACCCGCCCCGACCTCTCTCTCGCCAAACGTTCCCGATCTCCTTCACCTTCTCCATCACCTTCCCCTTCCCCTTCCCCTTCTCCTTCCGCCTTCCCTTCACTCCATTTCCCTTTTCCTGTCCCTTCCCTTCCCCCCTCCCCCTCCCCCTTCTCCCCCAACACAGACAGCGAGCAACAGCACGATCTACTGGGAGAGGGTGATGGTGACGCGGGTGGGGGACTTTCACCCCATGGAGGGCGGCATGATCGTCCCCCACAGCGGCCGCTCCGTGCTCTCTCTCGCCAAGCGCTGCGATGACGACACGTCGGGAACGATACGCGCGTGGGTGAGAGAAGAGTGGGGCGTGGACTCGGTCACACAGGACGCCACGGCCATGCAGGGGTTGCTAGCACGGCCGGCGGATTTGATAATGACTGCTAGTTCCGCGTCTTTGCATAGAGGGTGATTTGGGAAAGTGGACCTGAGAAGCTGGGGGGATTTCGGCTGTGTGATTGGGTATGGATGGGTTAATACTGTAGGATGAGCGGCAGACTTTATTATGACTGCCAGCTCGGTTGTATTTGTTAGAGGGTAATTATTGCCTGAGGTGAAACGGTAAAAGGTTATTGTGGGCAGGTTGGGAGGATGAGGAAGTGGCTGAAAGAGTTGGTCGGGTGGGTTGTAGTTCGCTTTCGATTGTGATTCAGTTTGTTAGAATGGGGTTTTACTGAAGGTTTAGCAGGTCAGGGATGATGACATGTTAGTACTAAATCTCGCATGGATGCAAGCTTGTTTTGCATGACTCTGGTTGTAGTAGCATTTTGAATGGACGATTTTATCGAGCCACTTCCATTTGGTGTCCGAAGTGCTTTACAGCAGTGAATGCATGCGAAGCAGACATCAGTTACAGCATTTATAGTGTACAGTGTGAAGTTCAGCGACATGCATAACACATGCTCTGGAAATGCTCGTGCCTCACCGCTTTCACGCCGCAGCGCGCATTCGCGCGACAGCATCGCACGTGGAGTTGCCATGTCACACCCGTCTGAACAGATCTTTCAAGCCGAAGTGGCTTTGTTGCAGTCTCTGCCCAAACCAGTGGAATGTCCCTGCGCTTTTCAACAAATTACTGTTTTGACAACAAAATTTGGTGCGCTCCAGTTCAGGAAAGAGCATATCACCAGTGCATTCGGGCGCGGTGCACACTAGATCTGCTTAAAAACGTTGCCGTTTCTTGTTTGCTGCTCAGGAGGGACACGACCTGCTTCCACCGTGTCAATTGCCTTGCCGTGTCAGCGCCTCACTGGCATGTCAGTGGAAGAAAACTCGCGAGATTTCGCTCCACGTCAACTTGCTGCACGCACTCACGTTCAGCCACAATGATGAGGCCTGATCTGACGATAGGGGGGGCTTGAGTTTTCCCTCTTTGAAACATTTCTTCGTCGCTGAGAGCTTGGACTAGATACTCGAGAGACCGATATATTACAGCCGCATCTACTGATTAGGCTATATTATTTCACAAGATTATATCAGCAAGGGTGAAAAAACCTTTGGCTTTGGCCACTCCGAACCGAACACGCTCACACAGCTGCTGCAGCATTCTTCTTCCCAATTTACTCATTGCATTGCGCGTCTCGTTTGTCGGCAAGTGCTGTCAATGACAGGGCACTGATTCTCGTCGAAAAAATGTGACTGTAGAGCTAAGCAAACCAATACACCGGATCCTCATCTGTTGCACGCACATTTGCACATACTCTTCTCGACAGCCTGCCTTTTGTCCAATCGATTTTGATCGCAGCCGTTGATCACACGGCTTATTACGCTGTCATCCGTCCCTTCGTGAGATGTTTTGAGATGTTACCCGCAGTCCCACTATAGTCCCAACTTTCCAGGTGAGTGCTTGCTATGAACCCCCGGGTTAGTAAAGGTTACGTGCGTCGAATGAGCATCAGGTGTATCAGACGGCGGGCCAGACCACCCAGCCGAGGCCAACCTTCGTCAGATCAGAGAACTCCTTTCATCGCGACCCTCCATTCATGGCTGACCTTCAGACAGGTTGTACAGCCCAAACCAGAATCCCAGATCCCCCTACGTGTATTTTGCCCCTGCTCCGACTCGAGTCCAGACCAGACCAGAATGGGGTTCAAGTTGCTCCGGCAACCATTGGGATTTGAGAACTGTTCCGCTCCACCCGCTTGCCGCGGCGAATTTCTCGGTCCCTCCGTTCCCTTCCATTCGCCCCAGTCCAGCAGATCCCGCTCGTTCCTTCCACCACTGTACCCCACCTCAACCTCCCCCACACGCAACCGGCGGTTCCCTTGGCACGATCACCTCACCACCACCACCACGACCACCACCACCAAGGCCCTGTTCGGCAGGCGTTAAAAAGGCATTAATAACAGGCTCGGGGACCGGCTACAGTGAAACGATAAGCGAGCGATCGGTTATCAAGGTTCGAGATAGGCGGTTTGATGTCGAACCTGAGCGCGTTAAAAAGCCTGCCGAACAGCCTTTTTAATGCCTGCGTTTTTAGCCATACGATGGTTCCAGGAAACCGTTTCCCCTGGCAAAGTGGCGCACCACTGATCCGCTGCATGGTGCATGGCCGAGAGCTTACATCATGCGGGGAATCAGTGATGCGGCCAATCATATGCGACTGGTCGAATTTGCTGGCCAATTATATGATTGTTCGAAGGTGCATTTCACCTTGACCGTGTCAAGCCAGTTCGGCCAATTGGACTGTCCTTCAAGCATCCAGCAACCTCGAATTTACATTGAAAGACTTGTTACGGTACAACTCCCTCACGATCAGCATCTGTGCGAGGTTGTACTTCGGCAGGCAGACCTTCATCACCTGCAGGGCGAGAGGGTACGGTACGATGCCGCCATGGATTCCTCCGCGTAACTTCGGAAGCCTGTTACGTGAAGGTTACCTATCAGTTGGTAACAATGAGCACAGTTCTACATTCCTGAGTGCATTGCGAAGCAGAAGATATTTTTATCGTGTCCATCCCGCGGACATTTTATCTTCAGCTACTCGGGTCAGGCTCACTGTTTCAACGTTTTATCAAGATCAACTATTACCTAGGCTTCAAGACATTGAATTCAACAATGACGTCAAGGTTTTTTCCGCACACAACTACCAAGGCTGCAATTTACAAGATAAGAGTTACAACTTGGATCAGGCTGCTCATGATCCCAAGGTCTCAACAGCGGGATCTCAGCACATCGCTCGGGAGATCAGAGCCCGAGCTTTCGGGATATTATTTAAGGAGGTGGTGCTCAGTTTCTTGGCAGCTCAAGTTTCTGTGTTCATTATTCCCATCCTGAAGCTTTTTCCATCACGACTGCTGCTTTTTTGGTTTCATCACTGCACCATGCCTCCTAAGGGTCGTCCAGCGAAGGCTCCTGTTGAGGTCACGCCGCCTGCTCCTGACTCTCCGGTCGTGCCGTCGCCTGACTCTCCTGTCTCTCGTGATGGAGTAAATGTCCCGCGGACTGACAAGATCGCTGTTTCGGGACCTGCGGGGAAGAATGGTTCTGGAAGCACGGACAACAATGATGCGGTTAACGTCTCCCTCCCGTCTGCTGCTGCTGTCGATGCTGCTATCGCTGGCTGCTCTGGTTTAACTGTGGAAGAAAAGGCGAGCATGCAGCAAGTCGCAGGAGGATCAGATGAGGGTTTCCTGGAGGATGATTCGGATGAGGAACTCGACATTGACATTGCAAAAGAGGCTGCTTTCCGTCTTCGCTTTATTGCAATCCTTCTGATCCCAATGGCGCTGTCTCAGGATGTTGAAGCTATCATTGCTGCACTCCGTGTTCTAATGAAGAAGGTCTGGAGCAGTTCACTTACAGAGAATGCGGGAGTCACTGCTAATATCCAGGAGATGTCACCTGGTTATGTGGCCAAGACTCGCTTCTGCCGTCTTCATATTTCTTTCCTCGACGAGCGTGACGCACATCACATCAAGTTTCATACCTTCGAATATCAGAAGACGAACGGCCCGTCGGTGAAGTGTCTCTGGCAGCATACTGAGGACTCCTCTTACCTCAGGGAGAAGTCGTCTAACCCGCTCGCGATTGAAGTTCTCTTTAAGCGGGTCCCTGCTAACATTGTACCTGACGTGCTTAAAGATCTTCTTGTCCGTTTCAAGCTTAAAATGAGGAAGCAGTCGGCTTTCAAGGACGGTTTCTGCTTCCATCGAGTGGCTCACCCGCTGACCGGCGCAGACACTGATGTGGTGAAGGGACTGGTCATTCAGCACCCTGGGGACCGGTACCGCTGGCGCCATATTGTTGACAACCCACTGGAGGTCGGCGCGAAGCTGCTGATTCACTATCCTGAGTTGTCCTGTTCTCTCTGCGGCGGACAGCATTATGAGATTTATCATGATCTGTTCGTCACCGAGAGACAGAACAATATAGGGAAGTGGTCACTGACCTTGGGAAATATCCATCGCATCAACGGTAACTGCACGGATCAGTTTACAGCTCACGACTCACCTTTTCCTTTTCTTACGCTTACTGACGAATCTGCTTGCTGTCGCAGCTGCTTCCTTGCGTACTTCCGCACTGATCACCCCCATTCTGAAAGATCCTGCTGTTGCTCTTATCTCCACCGGTGGGAACCGCGAAGAGTGGATCTGCACGCAAGTCTGCTGCGGGAAAGCAAAAGGGAAAACTTTCATGGCTGCCTCAGACCACATTGCATCTGCATCTCATCTGCTGAACCTGGAGAAGCTGGGTACTGCGACCAAGTTCACACTCGACAAGATGATCCTCAGCAATCTGAAGAAGGAGTATGGGGTCTGAGTCGAGCCGAGCAGGGTGTTTTCATTGCAATAGCCGTTTGGGTGTCCGTTGTTGGAGTAGTTCTCGTTACCAGCCTGTGGATGAAGCGGGGCTGCCAGATGGTGAATAAATGAGTAACAAAAACTTATTCTCCTTAGCAGGCTTGAATGTCAACGGCCTTGGCGATCTGACAAAGCAATCTAGAGTAACCTCATGGACAAGAACAGCAGCAGACGTACTGATTCTCTCGGACACCAGACTGCCTGACGACCATCCTTACTGGAAGACAACCTCTTTCTCCACAGTCCTAACCACCCCCCCAACTGCTAAAGCGGGAGGTGTGGCGGTGCTCACTAGGAACCCATCTATCACCATACATAAGATCTCCACTCACCCTTCTGGCAGACTGATAACCGCTGAAGTCAGTCGGCCCGGTCTCACTTTAACTCTTTTAGCCACATACTTCCCTGCTGACACAACTGATCGTAGCTCCTTTTTAGCCAATGTCATCGGCCCTGCCATAGATCTTGTTCCACCCACAGCGCACGTTGTCCTGATCGGGGACCTGAACACAGTGGAAGACCCGTTTTTAGACAGGACATCACAGTCAGGATCGTCACTAGAAAACGACAGACTTATCTCGCGATGTAGCCGCTTTCAATTCTCGGGCGCTTTCCGCACACTGCATCCAAAGCTGAAGTAATTTACCTTCTACTCCGCCTCCAAAGAGTCTAGCTCCAGGATAGATCGCGCGCTCGTCTCTTGCTCCTTACTTCTGCACCTGGGATAGCCGCACATACCATGCCAGAGGAGTACATCTCAGATCACGGTTTCGCTATTAAAGTTGCTTTCACGGTAAAGGCCACTTCTCACCTGGGCCCCGGAATCTGGAGACTGCATGCTGCAGCCATCGGCAGGCCAGGGGTCAGGAAAGCGGTGGAAGCTGCGCTTGCCAAGGCAGAGGCAAGTGGCGAGGAGGATTTTGAGCTATTGCTGGGCATACTTAACGCGGGCCTGCGGTCGTATATGAAGGAGGAGAGGAAAAGGGTCAAAAAGACCACGGCGCATCTGGCAGACGTGGTGGCGGAGCTTCGGCAAGAGCAAATGCGGAACCCAAGCTGCCAGCGCGCTAGGGATCTACTGTTGGTCAGGGAGACGCAGCTGCGGGAATACCATGCGGCGAAGCGGGACAGACTTCATCTGATGGCGGGTACGAACATTGAACTGGCGGGAGAGGTGCCGTCCCCTTTCCTGTCAGCGAGGGTAAAGGTCAGAAAGCAGCGCACACAGATTGCAGAGCTGTCAGTAGGCGGTGTGACGGTGACAGATTCCAAAGAAATTCTGGCGGCGGCCACCAACTATTTCACAGACCTTTTTGGATCGGACAGTCGCTCGACGACGGCCATTTGGAAACTATTGCCGGGGAAGAAGCTGGGCCCTGACGCAGCGGCGGCACTGGAGGCGGACTGGTCGGAGCAGGAGGTGAAACAAGCTTTCAAAGCCTTGGCAAACAACAAATCGCCCGGGAGAGACGGTCTTCCGAAAGAGCTCTTCGAGCAGAACTGGGATGTCTTGGGGGGAGAGTTCCTGAAGATGGCGAAAAGTTTCTCAGAATCGGCCTCGCTCCGTGCAAGCGTCAAGGAAGCGGTTACCATCTTGCTTTATAAAAAAGGAGACAAAGACAAGCTGGACAACTATCGCCCCATCACCTTACTCAACTTCACCTACAAGGTTTTGGCGAGAGTTGTGGCAAACAGGATGAAGCAGTGGCTCCACTTAGTGATATCGGAGGAGCAGTACGGATTTATACCTGGGAGGAGGATCTCTGACGCGATTGGCGTGGTGGCTGACGTCGTTGAAGCTACGAAAAAGGGGAACGAAGATTGGTACATGCTCCTGGTGGACTTCCGTAAGGCTTTTGACTCGGTGTCCCGGAGTTTCCTCTTTACGATCCTGAGAGATATGGGTTTCCCGGAGAGATTCGTAGGCTGGGTGGAAGGCCTGCACAGAGATACAAGGACAAGGTTACTAGTCAATGGCTGGCTGGGAGAGGCGGTGGAAGTAAAATCAGGGGTGAGGCAGGGGTGTCCGCTTGCTCCATACCTCTTCCTCTGCGCGGTGGAGCCGCTTGCGCAAGAAGCGTATAGGCGGAAGCTGGGCCTCTGCAACAAAGCTGGACAGCGGTTAGTTTACCTGGGTTACGCGGATGACACAACACTGTTTTTGGAGGGAAAACGCCAGATTGCCAGGGCAGGAAAACTACTGAAGCAATTTGCAGAGATGCCAGGTCTGGTCACCAACAGGGAAAAATCGGTTGTCATGCCGCTGGGGCATAATCTTGGAAGGAGACCTGGGACTTTGGGGGGCTTCAAATGGGCAAAGGCAGATGAAGCTGAACGCCTTCTGGGGGTCTGGATCACCCCCTCCGGTAGCAGCGAACCGACATGGTTAAGGGCTTTCGAGAAAATTACAGTGGAGCTGATCAAGTGGAAAGCGCTTTTCCTCACGATTGCGGCAAGGGTGGTGATCATAAACTGCTACATCACGCCTAAGGTAGCTTACCAGGCTCAAGTTTACCCCCCACCGGAAGAAGTCTGGAAGAAGCTGATGAAGTTAATTCATAACTTTCTGTCGGGGAATAGCGCGTCGGCGGATGGAGGTTTTGTGCTGTGGAGCTGGGATCTCCTCTCTACTCTGCGAGGTGAGGGGGGGCTCGGAGTACTGGACCCGGAGGTCCTCATGGCTTGTCTTGCGGCCAGGAGAATCGCTGGACTCCTGTCGGAGGGGAACGGCAAGAAAAAAGAAATCATGCTTAAAGCGGCGGGGCTCCCGATGGGAGAAGACACTTTCACGGCGCACGAAAAGGTGTTGAAGCACTGGCCAGGACACGGGGAGCGGTGGAAGCAGACCTGCGAAACTTTCCTGAAATCGCCTCTCGCTGACACAGGGAAAGTCAGTAGCAAGGAGGAGGTGGCGCTGGAAAGAATTATTTTCAACAGGAACGTGCTGCTGAACGGCACTAACCCAGTGGGCGGGCAGAAGGAGGCGAAAGGGCTCTGGGATACTCGCATGGGGGACCTGGTAACCACATCGCCCTCAGGCGAAGCAGCAGTTAAGGACATGGATGTCTTGGAAAAAGAGTTGAGGGGCAAGGACTCTGCTCGGCTGGCTCTCAAAGCCTTTGCTGCAGCCCCGGAGGAGTGGAAAACCCTGCTGATCCCCAACGGCACGGCTGGAGGAGGAGGGGAGAAAGAAGCGGTTACAGCGGTGACAGCAGGGGGGTGTCGCGGGGCCACGGCTTCAATTTTCCGGTCAGCAATTTTTGACGGAGAGCGAGCAGCTTCTCTGAAGCGGATGAGGGAGGTGTGGACCAAACCCGATGCAGTCCTAACGAAGCAGGCAAAGTGGTCTGGTCGATGGTGCGGCAAGATTGACTGGCAGCGAATCATTCGCACACGCAACTCGCTGGCCATCCCGAGCCGACCGAGAGATGTCCTCACACGGGTGCATAACCTGAACCTTCAGGTCGGGGAGCGAGTTGATTTTCTCAGCTGCAAGCCAAAATGCCCATACTGCGGAGTGGAGGAAACGCACGAACACTGTCTTTTCTCCTGCCCGAGAATTCAGCCAGTTGTCTCAGGGCTCCGTCGTGCTCTGCGCATGCTCAATCCAGGGAGGACAACTGCCTCGCTGGGGGACCTCTTGTTCCAGGAAACCGGAACGGCGTCGGATTTCCCGGAGGCTACCCTCACATCGATTACTTTTCATCAGCTGTGGGTGGAGAGATGTGAAGCAACTTTCCGAGGGCAGAAATTCAGAGCCCGGAGGGTTCTCAGGAGGATTGGGTCGGTTTTTAGGCTACACGCGAGAGTGTACACGAGAGCAATGGGTGCCAAAAGCTTGCGGCCAGGGACATCAGGGAAGGGAAAACGGGTCAGGAGTGTTTTCGAAGCGGAGCAAAAAATGCTGGCGAGGATAAGGGAGACAGGTGACAAAAAATGGAAGTGGTCGACAAACTTCGCTGCTATCTGGAACAAGCCAAAGCGGGCGTTCCTGCCGCCCTAGATGCATTACTGGGCAGTGCATGGTGCAGTGCCCTCACGCTCAGTTACGACTGCTTTTGATGTATGCATTGTCCTCATAAATGTATATGTCAATTTCAAAAAAAAAAAAAATCACCTTTGACCTGACTTCCTCGAATTTTACACCCCTACCGCGCCATCACGTTTAACCCCCATAATGCCAGCCGAACAGGGCAACCCGTTTTTTAGAAGGTGCACTGCATGCGCCGCCTGACTTCGAGGATTTTTCGAGCTGGCGTTTTTTCGAGGCTGGTTAAAAATGCTCAAACGCCCGTAACGCCAGTCGAACTGGGCCCAACAAGCAAACCAGGAAACTGGCAAGAAGAGCAAGCAGCAGCAGTGAGCCAGCACGTTGGCGTTTGCAATGCTGGAAAATTCCCTTGAAATTGCGCGAGGGAGGTTCACAGTGGCGACTATCATGGCTGACTGCCTAGATGGACCACCAGCTCTGCTGATATATCTTGGCAGCAGCCAGCTCAGCCTACACCAGCCTGTCCGTCACGGGGATCTAGATCGTAGCGGCTGTATCTTGTGAAATTCCGTCCCGTCCCGGCGCGCCACCGCGGTCGACGATGTTCTCCGTCCCATCAGGGTGCTGCTTGAGCAAGCAACCCACGACGACACGACACGATACGATACGACATGGCACGACACGACACACCATCTTTCTTGTTCCTGTGTCACACACAACCCGCCCTGTCCTTGCTTCCTTCCTCACCTCACCCCTCTCCCACGAACAGAGACATTTCTTTATATTACTTCTTGTCTGTCATATCGTGCCTCCAAATGTGATTCTTACTTGTGAAGCCACTCCAGTCGCAATCACAACACAACCTCTCACGGTCCTTCTTGAATCGCAGCAACGTCTTCTTTGAGCGCGCGCCGGCGAGAATAACAAGCTACCGAATCTTTCACTCAGCGCATTGTCCTTCGAAACTAAAACAACAACCTTCGCGGCCATGGATATCTGTCTCAGCGACATCTACCCACCAACAACACCGTCAAGCGCAGAATGCGGCGCCCGTCGCGGGCGCGCGCGCAACACGTCTCATTTCCCCTCCGCCGCGGCGGCCGACGATCTTCCGGAATGCTCTCAGCCGCGCAAGCGTGACTGTTACTACCCGTCTACTACGAGTACCATTACAACAATGCTTCACGTTACAGCTCAGTATGGACTTAAAAATCGCCATAACGGCGGCGGCCTGTCGAGAAACAATCATGTCCATGCGTCGGAGACTCAGCCGCCGCTGACGAGCGTTCTCGGGAAGCGATGCGCGGCGCTTTGTCGGTCCACTCGGAGAGGAGCGACGGATCTGGAGTCGCCGGGGTCGAAGCGACGAGGTTGCGACAGAACTAGGCGACATGATGTGCACAAAGAGTTGGCTTCCCCGGCAGTGGAGGGAACATACGAGGAGATTGGACGGATCAAATCTCATCTGCGGACAACGGTTGCTAGCCCGCGGTCGTCTGAGTCGTCGCTTTCCGCTTCTGCCGCCGCGTCCCAAGGCCGTTTGCTTCGATACAAGGCTTTGGCGGAATGGCCGGCGACAGCGCAGAGAATCGCGGCGTCGGCGACGTCGCGGGGTGTTACGGCGGCGGCGACGCAGCGCGGTGCTACGGTATTTCCGACGACGATCTTCGGATTGCTGCAGAATATGAAGCGGAAAAAGCTCGCGGCCGTGACGTCATCGCTTCCGTACGCGACGTCATCGCCTCCTTACGCGATGTCGCAGCATATGATGGCATTCGAGGACGGGCGCCACGTGTCTATCGGCGATGTCGCGGCGCCGCCGCGGAAACCCGATGCGGCTGAGGAACCAGCGTGGACTGTTGACACCACTACTCGTTTCGCGGCTGTTTCTTCCCCCGGCCGTCACGCCACTTTCCCGCGCTGTGGGGACATTTCACACCCCACGTTCGTACGAACTCCCGCCGACGAGCCATCTCCACGGGGCATTCAAGCTTCTAAAGCGGACGCCGAAGTTTTTCAAGTGGACGCGCGGCATCACAAGGAGGAGAACGAGGAAATGTGCGGTGCTCCTACGGAAACGGCGACTTATTACTCGACAAACCCTACTGCAGGAGCACACGTCTGCTTCAACGGCGACTTATTACTCGACTTATTACTTCTTGAAGCAGAGCCAGAAGAACACGTCCCGCTCATTGCTGCTGCCGCGCCTCCAGCTGACGAACATGTGGGTTTCTCTTCGACGGTTGCGGCGTTACCATATTTGAGTTCGCGCGGTCAGTTCCTGCCCGTTTCTCGAGTTTCGCCCGTTCCATTTTCGGCAATGAAGCTGTCTCTCGCAAATGTTTTGTCAACTCGAGTTTCGCAAGATCAACCTCAAGTGTCACCAGCTCCCAGGATCTCGCCAAAACCTGTTCCCGAGGTTGGATCTGCGCGAAAACCCTCCGCTGCGCCTGCGCCAACTTCCGCGCTCGTTGCTTCGTATAATGCCTCAGCTGTAACCCCCCCAACTGCACCATGGCGCAAGGGCGAGGAGAATGTGGATACAATGCAGGGTAATTTCTCCTGTAATATCCCGACTACACTCAAAGGAAAAGAGCCGTCTTGGAATAACCTGGTTTCCCTTTTCGACCTGGACGACGCACAGCTGACGGCTGGTGCTGACGCCAGCGAAACGGCGGATGACGTCAGCGCCAGTCGTCTGAGCGGCTACGACAGCGGCCATTGTGAAGCTGAAACCAGCACGGAGGATGGAGATGCTAATAACGAGGATGGCGGGAACATACATTTTGGCCTGGAGCTGGGTAGTGGGCTGTTCGCTATGGAGAGGACTGAAGTGGAGGGGACTAAAACGGAGGGGATGGAAATGGAGGGGATGGAAGAGAAGGCATCAGGGGGGACGTGTGTCGATGAGGCTGGCAAGGAGGAACAGATTGAGGGCCGATTGACCCCATGTGACGCGAAAATCAACTGCGACAAGGTAGATGACAGCTATATCGCATCAGCATTGCTTAATCATGAGCCGTTGGTGCATCAGCCTTCTTCAAACCCACCTGCTGTATTCAACTGTGCACGCATCGCCTCTGCTTCCTCCCCTCTTGTCTCTGCTTCTCCCCCTGCCTGTGTCCAAGGCACGTGCGCTGCCGCCGTCGCTGCCTGTGCCACGTCAGCATCCGTGTTCCTCCCCACCCCCATGGAGCCCACAGCCCCCAGCCGGCGTGTGGTAACAGGGTTACCAGCTCTGGTGCTCCCCCCTCCTGGCGGCTACGCCAGCACGATCGGTGATGACTGCACCTGTGGGTGCAGCACGGGTTACCACACTGGTTACCACTCTGATTACCTCACTGGTTACCACACAGGCTTGAACGGAGATTGCAAGGAAGACTGCAAGGGGGAGTGCAACAGCAGAGGTTCATCCTCCCTGTATGAGTCCACCCTTCCCCCCGGCTTGCCGAGCACGCCCCCCCGACAAGACACCATGGTGTTTCCCTCCTGTGGAGCCCACTCAGAGGAGCAATGGCCGTTTGAGGCGACTGGGGCCAGGGGGACGGTTATTGGCGCTGCTCAGAATGTTTCTACTGTCAAGAAAGAGGAGGATGTTAACCTGGACGCTGATGTTGAAGCTGACATGGGTGCTGACGTGGCTGCTCACGTGGACGCGAGCAGCAGAGCGACTCAGGGGTATGGGTACTCGAAGCCGGGGAGTGGAGGAGCGGTGCCAAGGACTGCTGCTGCCATGCAGAGATCCAGACGGTGAGTCCTCCTCCACCGGGCCTGCTGTCTCAAAGCGCGTAGTAAGTTGATTTTTGAGTCGACTCAAAGAGCGGTGCCAACGAGTGCTGCTGCTGCCATGCAGAAATCGAGACGGTGAGTCCTCCACTCCCGTCCACCTGGCCTGCTGTCTCAAAGCGCACAGCAGCTCAGCCCATGGATCATACCTGGTGTTTCAACAACCCCCATCCCATCCCCTGCTCGTTGTGGCGGCAGCGGGCGGCCATCAGAGCATCAGCCACGCGCATTTGCATGTTCCTATGCCCCCGTGTCGATCATCCCATGCTCATGCTGTCCCACTGTCTCCCCCATCCCATCCCATCCCATCCCATCTCCCGCTTGACACGGTGTGCTGGCGGGCGGCCAACAAAGCATCAGCATTGCGCATTCGCATTAGCATAGTGCATTCGCATGTTTCCATGTGCCCATGCTCACACTCATGCTGTCCCACTGTCTACCCGATCCCATCCCATGCTTGCACTCATGGCCTGCAGGCGAGCGGCCAACAGAGCATCAGCCAAGCGCATTCGCATTCGACAGCAGCAGCACCTGCAGAAACTAGAATGCGAGGTATGGCACCCGCTTCTCAATCTTTTTAGGAAATGCTTTGGAGTCACATCCATCATACAGCAGCAGCACCTGCAGAGGCTAGAGTGCGAGGTATGACACCTGCCAGAGTCATCTTTTTAGGATATGCTTTGGAGTCACATGCATCATACAGCAGCAGCACCTGCAGAGGCTAGAGTGCGAGGTATGACACCTGCCAGAGTCATCTTTGTAGGATATGCTTTGGAGTCACATGCATCATACAGCAGCAGCACCTGCAGAGGCTAGAGTGCGAGGTATGACACCTGCCAGAGTCATCTTTTTAGGATATGCTTTGGAGTCACATGCATCATACAGCAGCGGCAACTACTGTGGCTGGAATGCGATCTATGGCACCCTCTCGAACCTTTTATTTTACATATCCCTTTTTATTCACATCAGACACCTGAGCTGACTGACAGCTCTCTGCAGGTCACTGAGTGGTGCCATCCTCACCCTCTTTCTCTCTCCCCCTCTCTCTCGCCTCCCTTGCCAATGTTACCTACCACCATCACTCCACTCCAGACGCGTGAGCTGTCAGCGCTGTGCAAGGTGATGAGAGCAGAACTGGCAGAGGCAAGCCGGCAGGTGTGATTGTTGAGACACACTCCCGTTCCAATAATGTTTCCTGCATTTCCCCTTTGCCAATGCCACCACCACCACTCCAGACGCGTGAGATGTCAGCGCTATGCAAGGCGATGAGAGCAGATCTGGCAGAGGCAAGCCGGCAGGTGGCGGCTGAGAAGCAGCGCAATGAGGCGCTGGTGGGGGAGAAGCAGTGGCTGCTACGGCTGCTGGGGGAGAGACAGACCTCTGGAGTGCTGGACAGCTGAGACGACTCAAGCCAACACTTGCAGCGCTGTGCAAGGCGATGAGAGCAGAACTGGCAGAGGCGAGCCGGCAGGTGGCGGCTCAGAAGCAGCGCAACGAGGCTCGGGTGGGGGAGAAGCAGCGGCTGCAGCTGCTGCTGCTGGCGGAGAGACAGACCAGCGGGCTGCTGGGCTGTTGGAATCTATTTACATCACTTATGAGGTGCCTCGACGCAGAAAGAAGTGGGACACGGCTCCTCTGGTTGGAGAAGAGCAGCGGCTGCTGCTGCTGCTGCTGCTGCTGCTGCTGCTGCTGCTGCTGCTGCTGCTGCTGCTGCTGGGGGAGAGACAGACCAGCGGGCTGCTGGGATTTATTAGAGTCGCTCATGAACATTCTCAAAAGAGATGCCTCAACTCATCTGCACGACGACTCCCCTGCTAAGGAATCGTCTGCTGGATTGCTGCTTCCAGCATCTCAGATCAACAGCTGCAGCGCGCATGTACAGGTACTATCGTGTCTGGGAGCACACAGCACAGTCAACTTGTATTGTAATAGTAATTAATTGCTGCGCTGGCGCCGGAGGAGAGAGATGCTATTATATCTCAACAGGATATATACGGTACGGTACCTAGTTTTTTTGGGATAAAGACCTACGGTACCGTAGCACTGGTAGACTGGATTGCTGCATGTGACGTCGTGACTCCACAGGCAGCATGCAGGGGTGTGGTGTGGTGTGGTGTGGTGTGGTAGAGGTAAATATTGGAGAATATCAGCTATTAGTATAGGTACCAGTAGAATAGAAAGCATCCTAATTGCTTGTCTGTTGTGTACGATGTGCTTCGTGCGTTACCGTATGTTGGCTCAAAGCTGGGCCACTGCGTGGTGCTACGCTACGGTATGTTTTGGGGTGAATTTCAGAGAATTCCAAACAACGTGGATCGGGAGGAGGAACATGGGGAACTTGGAAAACCCGTGGCATGGCATGGACAACAACACCACTGGCATGGAATAAGGTCCATTCCTCTGTCCAACCAAGCTTGGTTAGTGCACTCGTGGTAAATGCTTTGTGGAGAATTGCTTGCGTTGCGAACAACACCCCCAACCACAATCAGCTTGTTGACAGCTCTCAATACTGTCATGGCAACCTGCTGTTTGGAATTTCATCTAAGGCTGTGGTGAGGTGAGTGAGTGGATGTACTTTCGTGGGGACTGGAGCAACATCATTACAACCACCTGTACAGGCAGCCACAGGCAGCCACAGGCAGCCACATCTGTACACTACACTATCACACAAACAATAGCACTGTAACAAATCACACTGCTGTCATCGCCCCTTCCCCACTCGCCCTGCACCGCCGCTCCCCGCCTTTGCGCCTCCGCCTCCTCCCTTACCTCCTCCACCTCCTGCCCCGGCACCTCCGACCACCTGTAGAGAAGCCTCAAGCTCTCGTATTCTTGCCTTCTTCGCGTTGAGGACTAGCAGGAACTGCAGAGGGGTACAAAGGGGTGCAGTGGGGTGCAGAGAGGTTTGAGGCGTCTCAAGGCTCCTCCACCTCCCGCCCCCCCACCTGCGCCCACCTGTAGAGAAGCCTAGAGCTCTCGTATCCTCGCCTTCTTGGCGTTGAGGACTAACAGGAACTGCAGAGGGGAGAAGAGGGGTGCCAAGGGGTGCAGAGACGTCCAAAGGGGTGCGCAGGGATTTGAGACGCTTCAAGGTGTCTGCCTCCTGCCCGCCTGTGCCCCCCTTGTAGAGAAGCCTTGAGCTCTCGAATTCTTGCCTTCTTGGCGTTGACAACCAACAGGAACTGCAGCGGGGCACAAAGGGGTGCAGCGGGGTGCAGAGAGATTTGAGACGGCTCAAGGCTCCCTCACCTCCCGCCCCCACACCTGTGCCCCCCTGTAGAGCAGCCTTGAGCTCTTGTATTCTTGCCTTCTTGAAGTTGAGAACTAGCAGGAACTGCAGAGGGGTGCAGAGGAGTGCAGAGAGAGATTCCCATGCACCTATGATTTCATGCATCAGCTTTCCAAGCACCGGGGAAAACAAAAGGGGAGTCTCAAGTGGAGAAAGACCGAGCCGTGCAAACAAACAAACAAAGCAAAGCAGCAACCTTTCCTTCCTCGTCCTGGATGTGCGGCGAACGAACAAAGCAAAGCAAACAAAGCAGCTCTGCTGTAAGGCGCCTCCTCCTCTGATGCACTACACAGTATAGCCACCTCCTCACTCTCAGCAAACTCCTCAAACCTATAACTCCTCAGCCCCCTCACGCCCCTCACGCCCCTCACGCCCCTCACACCCCTCACACCCCTCACACCCCTCACACCCCTCACACCCCTCACACCCCTCACAAGCCTCACCCCCCTCCTCATGCCCTCACATATCCTCACCCTCACAGTGCCTTGCTCACATCCCTCAAAAACCATTACATACGAAGCTACACCGTTACAAGCACACCGTTACAAGCACACCCGATTGCACAGCACACACCTTCCCCAGCAGCTCGTCCTCCAGTCGGCTCTTCTCCTCTCTGAACCGCTCACTCTGCTGCAAGCACCGCTCTGCCTCCCTCTGCATCCTCCCACACGCCTCCCTGCTGCGCTGCTGCTCTGTCTGTGAACGAGAGAGGGTGGAAAAGGGGGAGGAGGGGGGGAGGGGGTGGGGAAGAGGCGGGGGGGACGAATTGGATACACAAGCTCAACTGCAGCCTCCCACGTGCCTCCCTTGTGCACTGCTGCTCCTCGCAGGGACTACCATGCTATGACAAATTCGAGTGGGCCCCTAAGTTGCGGAAGACGCCAGGACCGTCCTGCGTCTAGCGTCTAGACGCAGCGTCTAGACGCTAGATGCAGGACGCACCTGTAGACGCTAGACGCAAGGGGGAAACGTTTTTGGGCAGGCCGGAAAAAACAATTGGGGGGGAAAATCAAGACCAAAGAAGAAATTGCCTCAAATGTTAGCTACGTCCATATCCCCCCCCTCCCCATGCCCCGCAGAAGGCTTTTTTGGCTGTCCGTACTTTTTTTTGCCTGCCCGGGCTTGCGTCTAACCCAGCGTCAAATCAGCCCTAGACGCGTCTTCCGCAACTTAGGTGGGCCCCAGTTAGGTGCCATGACTTTACGTGGCAGCACCTATGATTTTTAGGTAAAATATTGAGAAAGGTGCTTGCTTGTACACCTTTGTGAAAAAACTTGATGGTAACCGGTTTCGGCTTATAGCCTTCTTCAGACCAAAAGTCACCTTGGTCTGACGAAGGCTATAAGCCGAAACCGGTTACCATCACTTTTGTTAACTGGGGTCTACAAGCAAGCACCTTTCTCAATGTTTTACCTGAACATGCTATCATAGCTGCTGCCACGTGAAGTCATGGCACATAACTGGGGCCCACTCATGCCTGCCAACACAGATATTTCATGCTGTGACATGCATGTTATGACAATGAATCTCCAAGGCTCACCAGAGGGGCAGCAGCAGCAGAAGCAGCGGAGACGGCGGCAGCGGCAGCAGCAGCAGCATCCGCTCATGGCTTCATTCATTGAGGATGCGCCCCACCGCTGCTCGCTGCTGCTCCTGCCATGCCATGCCACTCGATGCCATACCATGCCACACCATTCCACGCCATGCCATGCCACGCCATGCACACCCACCCCACAACACCCCACCTCTGCAACAGCAGCCCCTTGCATGGCTACATTGAGAATGCGCCCCACTGCTGCCCGCTGCTGCTCCTCGCCCCCCCTGCCATGCCACTTCATATTTACACCCCCACACCCACAACACACCCCACCTGTGCAACAGCCGCCCCTCTCATGGCTTCATCGAGTATCCGTCCCACCGCTGCCCGCTGCTGCTCCTCGCCCTCCACTGCCCTCAGCTGCACACTCGCCCTCATCTCCAGGTCTGACCGCTGCACTGCCCACGCGAGCTGAGAAAAAGGGGGAGAGGCGGGGGGGAGGGGTGGGAGCGGGAAGCAAACGGGGAGGGGGGGGGGGGGAGAAAATGGGGAAGAAAATGGGGATGAATGAGACGGTTCTTATGTTTGACGATCACGTTTGACCGTGTCACCGCTGCTTTTGCCAAATAACCATCACGTGATTTCCATTTCCACGTCACCACTGCCTTTGCACTCACCAGTACCAATCCCCTCCTCCACACCACAGTCCCTCTCAGGCGAATTTGATCAACTAAATTATCTCCACAGTCACTCTCATCTCTAGCCTTGACCATTGCACAGCCAATGCAAGCCATGAGGCAAAAAAAAAAGGGAGAAGAAACTCGAGGAAACGTGGAGCTGTCACCTCCTCTGCTGATTCCAATTGCTGCCCTATCCACGAGTCACAGAAAGACATTCTGAATAAGGCGCTGTGTTGATGAGACTTGACCCGATCGAGAGCTCTCGAGTGCACACTCGCCCTCCACGAGTCACAGAAAGACATTCTGAATGGAGCGCTCTGTGTTGATGAGATTGGCGAGAGCTCTCAAGTGCACACTCGCAGACAAAGTTATCCAGCCAGCTACAGCCATCCTATCCAGCCAGCTACAGCCATCCAATAAGGTACAATCTCTCACCTCAGCCCAACAGGCATCCAATGCGCACCTGCCACGTGGGAGGCTGCTCTTGAGAGGCCCGGGCTCTCTTGGTGCTCCGTCCCCATGTGAAACGGAGAGATGCAGATGGCTGGTGGGGAAGGAAAGGGGGGAGAGGAGAGGAGAGGAGAGGAGAGGAGAGGAGAGGAGAGGAGAGGAGAGGAGAGGAGAGGAGAGGAGAGCAGGAAAAGAAAGGTGGGGATGTAAAACGAAGGCGAACGAGGGAATAAGAAAGGAGGGAGAAAGAAGAAATGGTTTCTTCTTCAGCTGCTATAAATTTATTCCCAGGTGGTGGGGTGGGGTGGGGAGACTTGATGGATGCTGTGGAGCCTAAGCGGTGCTTCGGTGGTTCTTGAGGAGCCTCAAAAATCGCCTTTTGAGGCGCCTCAAAAATGATTCTCAGGTGGTGGGGTGGGGAGATTTGATGGATGTTGTGGAACTAAGTGGTGCTTCTTCGGCAGGAATGTATAGTAAGAGTAACAGCTGCCGATAGAACGTGTCTGTTGCATTCACCTGTGCCAAAGCCGCTCGGAGCACGTCTCTGTTGTATTCTCCTGGCGTCTGAAACCCCCATGACTCGGCCTTCTCCCACATCTCCTCCTCCTCCACTGCCCATGAATTCAAGAGGGAAGAAACGAGTGGGCGAGGGGGAGGCTGTAGCAGAGATGGAGTGAAAACACTTTGAAGACGACTCATGTGAGGAGGCTGTAGCAGAGATGGAGTGGAGAACTTTGAAGACATCCCGAAAACGGAGGCTGTAGCGGAGATGGAGTGGAGAAACGAACGAAGCAATCCATTTAAACCCACTGCCTGCCACCAAGACATGCAGCAACTGATTGACAGGCTGACTTGCTCATTCTCTCACCCACTCTCTCTCTCACTGCAGCACGTTCAAGCAGAGCAGCCGGCACTGACTGACTGACTGACTGACTGACTGAATTACTGACTCCCTAACTGACGGAATGACTGACTGACTGACTGACTGACGGAATGACTGACTGATTGACTGACGAAATGACTGACTGACTGACCGCAGCCCGTCCAAGCGAAGCGACCGTCGCTGACAGTCAGCTCACAGCGCGCCTCTCCCCACCGCGACAGCACGTACAGCCGGCTCGCCTCGCTGTCGGCCGTCAACTCTAACCGCGCGCAGCACGTGTCGCCGGCAGCGTCGCCGTCCGTCCCTGACATCGCACAAACGACAGGAGGTGGCGTGAAGCGAATCAATGGGGGAGAGCGTCGCTAAACGAGTTTTGAGGTGTCCTGAAACGCGGATGCGTCGAAAGTAATTGCGGCTGCGAGCAAGCTCAGCTCGAGAACTGGCGCTCTTGATTGGTCAGCAAACAGGTAGACCAGTCGATGGCGGAAAGGTAAAAACCAGTGCAGGACGCTCTCATAGCCGGCTAGTAACGACGAATTTGTGAAATAGACAAGAGCTAAAGGCTTGTTGCTGTGAGATCAGTGCTCTCTAGCGTTTAGTGTTGACAAAAGCTAGTGAGGCGAATTTAGGGTTCCTTTTACAGACGGGCATGGTGGCGACATGCATTTTAGAGCGTGTTTCATGGAATTTGTCTAACGAGGGTCTGATGCTGGATACGACAACTTCTCGCTTCTTGTCGCGAATTTGTCTCGTCCAAACAAACCAAACAATAAGGGCGCGTGTCTTTTGGTGTAGAGGTTCAAAAAAAAGTTCACCTTTTGGCTGGTAATCACCTTCGCTAATTCGTCAAAGGTTGTTAGCGATGGTCGGGTGTCCAAGTTCAAAGTTGATGAATTTGTAGGACTCTGAACTGAGGTCGAATTTTGCGGCCACGTAAATCCAAACGTGTGTTCTTCTGCTAGTGCACAGATTTTTTTTTTTTTTGGTGAATGGGCATGCACTATATAATGCAATTACATTCGCAGTCGTAACTGTATGCTGGAGAGGACCGACCTCGTAGCCATAGACCACGGTGCCCCCCCTCCGAACTGCTTCTATGGGGGACGGAAGATAGTCCTAGGATTCTGCCAAATGGATAGGAAAGCATCCTTCCACGTGGCTTGTTCACCCGGGTCGCAAATTCTGTCCACCGCCGCTCTCTCGTCCTTTCCCAACCCCCGCCATGGGTCACGTGGTACCGTTGCTGCCTCGTCACGGTCGACCTTCCTTGACTTTTCTGCCCTGTAAATCCTCGCATGCCTCATGAAATCATAAATTGCCGCCCTCGCCACCTTGCTAGTGCACAGTGAATTGTCGAACTGCACGAAACATTTGAGTGTCGTCGTACGCGGTTACTGGTGACGAACTACACTTCCTAGGCAGGGTAACCTACGAAACCTGGGCACGACTCGGGATTTACTGTACAAATTCGAACTGTGATAGTCGAACTTTGTTGTGCCAAGTGCATGATGTGAAAGATTAGCTGCGATTTGACCACAAAATTTTCGATAGTCGACCACAGGTCGACCAAAGTTCAAACGTGAAAAGTTGAGCAAAAAACATGAACTTCAAATACACTCCAAAAGACACGCGCCCTAACTTCTCCTGTCTCTACAGTTTCGCAAATTTCGTTGACAGCATATTATTGAATGGACAACCCCCCTCCCAACACACTGCGCCCCAATCATTCAAAATCTGCACCCCAAGAACTTCCCGAGGCGAGCCACACCAATCCGCGTTCTTGAATAGGACCTTCGGTGACAAGACTGTGGGAATCCGAGCTTCCTTGGTCGGCCTGGCCTCGCATCGCATCGCATTGCAATCTAGGGCACTCTTGCGTCGCACCATAGCAGTGAACCGAACAGGGTACTTCGTAGTGTGCGCCTGATAACTCCCTTCGTAACATCCTCAGCTTCTCGTCTTAGCAAAGCGACCACGTTCCCGTTCATAAACCATTCGTCATAGTGCTGACGTCAGTCAGTGCTGACGTGAGCGGCACCGCTGTGTCCCTCCTTGACCGGCAGATTAAATTTGATAAATACGAAATAAAGGCAAGGAACCGATTAATAGCAGGTCGGGAAGAACTTGAGGCGCCTCCAAGGTCCTCCGCAGCGGAGGAACAAATAATTACATAGTAACAAGGAAGCGCAGTAACAAGGAATTTAAGTAGGGAGGGGTAAGGGGATTCGAGTTTGAGGCGCCTCGAAGGGCCGCCGTTGCTTTTGAGAATTCTCAGAAGGCAGGGGGAAGGGATCTGGTATCAGTCGCCACAAGGGGGAGAGCGTGGCGGGGGGTTGGGATTCGGCGGGCATGGGGGAGACGGGGGAGGGTGGAGAGAGGTGGCGGGAAGCGGCGGCGGAAAGGGAGAGCGGAGGGGCAGCAGGCGCGGAAGGGAGTGGTGGCAGCGGAAGCGGGGCGAAGTTTCCTGTGCGGTCGAAGCAGTTCAGCGCGGATATCGAGGTGCGCGCAGATGAGCGCCGCAGACGGGTGCACGCGCGCACATAGGCGCACACCCGCGCACATAGGCGCACACACGCGCACATAGGCGCACACACGCGCACATAGGCGCATACACGCGCACATAGGCGCATAGACGCGCACATAGGCGCACACACGCGCACATAGGGGCATAAACGCGCACATCGATGCATACGCGCGCGCACAGGCGCGCAGATGCGTACATGGGCGCACATAGGCGTAACAGCATCCCCACATGCTCCGAACTCGCCCCCCCTTCACTTCCCCATCCCCTGTTACCGTCCCAACCCCTCCACACCTTCTTCCCCCACATATACTAACCCCCTCCCCGCCCATCCTCGCCCATCCCCACCCATCCCCACCCATCCCCACCCATCCCCACCACGGCGCACCAGGGCACGGCAACCACGTTTCTCTGCCTCTCATACGACGACCGCCTCATGGTGACGCCCCCGCCCCTCCCCTGCTGCTCCCTGCTGCTGCTGCTGCTGCTGCTGCTGCTGCTGCTGCTGCTGCTGCTGCTGCTGCTGCTGCTGCTGCTGCTGCTCCCTGCTGCTGCTGCTGCCCCTGCTGCTGCTGCTGCTGCTACTGCTGCTCCTTGCTGCTGCTGCTACCCCTCCCCTGCTGCTCCCTGCTGCTCCTGCTGCCCCTCCCCTGCTGCTCCCTGCTGCTGCTGCGTGCTTGCTCCCAGCACTTCTCTTTTCCTCTTCTGCCTGCCTGCTCCACGTCCACTGACGAATGACACCAATGCCTGCCTGCCTGCCTGCCCGCCTGCCCGCCCGCCCGCCCGCCCGCCTGCTTGCCTGCCTGCCTGCCTGCCTGTCATGCTCGGTGACACCAATGACTCCTCCACGTCTGCCCCCGTCGCCTCATCATTGTCCACTTCTTGTCCACCTCGCCTTACATCATTGCACTCTCCCTCACTTCACCTTGTCACTGCTGTTTACATCTTGTGTCCCTCACTCGCCTCTTGGTTTCACTCCCTCATCTTGCACCCTCACCTCACCCTCTCACTCACTCACTTCCCTCCCCTCTGCTCCCTGTGTTTTCGCCATTCTTGCCGCTCTTTGTCAGCCGATCACATTGATAAGCTTTTCTTCTTTCCCTCTCCTGCGCCCTTACTCCCTCCCCCGCCTCCCCTCCCTCCCTTCCCCCTCCCTGTCAATTACTCCGCTCACTCCTTCCTCTTTGACAGGTGGTGGTGACTCAGATCGGCACACTTGGCAGCATGCTGTATGCCAGGTCGGTGGAATGCAGTGGAGGGGGAGCATGGAGGGATCTAGAGGGATGTAGAGGGGTGTAGGGGGTGTAAAAAAAATAGTTCGAGATATTCGGTGGTTCAGGTGGTGGTGACTCAAATCAGCACGCTTGGAACCATGCTGTATGCCAGGTGGGTATAGAGGGAGCATGGAGGGGTGTAGAGAGATAGAGGGGTATTGAGATCACCACTGTGCTGCTTATTGTGGTGGTGACTGGGGTCGACATGCTGTGTATCGTACTGTATGCCAGGTGGGTGCAGAGGGAGCATGGAGAGATGCAGAGGGATGTAGAGGGATCTAAAGGGATACAGGGGGGTATAGAGGGTTATAGAGATCACCACCATGCTGGTTGTGGTGGTGAGCTAGATCGGCAAGCTGGGCATTATACTGTAAGCCAGGTGGGTGCGGAGGGAGTAGCAAGAGAGCATGGAGAGGGGTGTAGAGGGGTATAGAGGGATGTGGAAGGATGTAGACGGATATGAATAGAGAAACATTTTTCTCCCACTCCTGATTCTTCTTTGTATACCCTTCCATTTGCTTGTTTTGTTAACCATCCAGATTTCCCGTCTTCGTCAATTCTTTCCCTCACCTGTTTCCTCCTCCCGTTTTCCCCTTCGTTATTTTTTTCCAATTCCCTGTTTGCTCTTTTTTTTTTTTTTTTTTTTTTCCCTCCCCTGCTCCACCCCTTCTTTGTCTCCCCCCTCGCCTGCTGCTTCCCCTTCCCTGCCCCCCGCCCCCCCCCCCCCCCCCCCCTGCTTTGCCTCCCCCTTTTCTGTGTCTCCCGCTTGCCTGCTCTCTTGTATAGGCGGGAGCAAGTGGGGGGGGCGGAAGGGAGAGGGCAGATGGAAGGGATGGAGGGGAGCTCTGTGTTCAACGTGTCAGTGCTGCTGGGGAGACGGGACGAGGTGAGATGCGGTGAGGTGTGGTAGCTCGTGGTGGGATGGGATGGGATGAGCAATGGAAGGGAGAGGGCAGATGGGAGGGATGGAAGGCAGCTCGGTGTTCAACCTGTCAGTGCTGCTGGGGAGGAGGGACGAGGTGAGATGCAGTGCGATGATGAGAGGTGAGGTGGGGTGAGATGGGGTGAGAAGCGGTAAGATGGGATGGAATGCGATGGGGTGAGACGGGGTGATACGGGGTACCCTGCAATCCAGGGATCATGGCAGGTCGTGGTGCCTCATGCCTCCTCCCCTCATGCCTCCTCCCCTCATGCCTCCTCCCCTCATGCCTCCTCCCCTCATGCCTCCTCCCCTCATGCCTCCTCCCCTCATGCCTCCTCCCCTCATGCCTCCTCCCCTCATGCTTCCTCCCCTCATGCCTCCTCCCCTCATGCCTCCTCCCCTCATGCCTCCTCCCCTCATGCCTCCTCCCCTCATGCCTCCTCCCCTCATGCCTCCTCCCCTCATGCCTCCTCCCCTCATGCCACCATGTGTCCAGACGCATGCGTCCAGACGCAGGACGCGTCACCAGGACCAGAAAGACGCACCAAAAGACGCAATCCCGGGCAGACAATTTTTTTTTATATAGGGCATGGGAAGAGGGGGGGGGGGGGGGGGGGGGGGGGGGGGGGGGGGGGGGGGGGGGGGGGGGGGGGGGGGGGGGAGGGGGACGTTCCACACTTTCAAGGCAAATTTGGCCCCAACAACAATTTTTCCCCCAAAACTCAAGTCGTCCTCGGCATTAACACCCCTAGATGCGGTGGAAGACGTAGGGTTGCTTGAGGAAGCCATAGCGGAGTTAAGCTAGTAAGCTAAAACCTCTAGGGTTTTCGAAAGAGAATTGGGAGGGTGGGTAAAATGAGAAACCACAAATGACTTGGTTGCATTGCTAAATGGGCTTGGTGGTGGGCACAAAGGTTGGGTTTTCTAGATGTGAAGTGGTTGAGAGGTTTGAGAAATTCAATTTTGCATGAATGGTTATGAATTGTTGGGGGGGCTGTTTTTGAATGTCGAATTGGTCTAGGGGGGGGCGAAATTTCGCGATTTCGACATTCGCGTCGAAATCGCGAATGTGATTTTCGCGTTCGGGAAAAAAAAAAAATCGGGGCACCCCGAAAAAAAAAAAAACGATGTGCGTCCTGCGTCTGGACGCGCGTCCTGCGTCCTAGCGTCCAGACGCTGCGTCCAGACGCAGGACGCACGGAGGACGCTGCGTCTTTCTCAACATAGCTCCTTTCCTCATGCGCTCTGTCCCCCATACCTCTTCCTCTCACCTCCATCTCTCGTCTCTTGCTCTTCCCTCACTCCTCCCTCTATTCCCCCCTCGCTCCTCCCTCTCTCCTCCCTCTCTCCCCCCCCCTCTCCTCCCCTCCCCTCCCCTCTCCTCTCCTCTCCTCCCTCTCTCCTCCCTCTCTCCTCCCTCTCTCCTCCCTCCCTCCTCCCTCCCTCCTCCCCCCCCTCCTCCCTCCCTCCTCCCTCTCTCCTCCCTCCCTCCTCCCTCTCTCCTCCCTCCCTCCTCCCTCCCCCGTCTATCCTGTGCAGCCACTGATGGCAGCTTGTCCACACCACCTGATAGCTTTCGATGCTTCTCCCCTCCCTCCCCCCCTCTTCTCCCCCTCTCCTCCCCTCTCCTCCCTCCCCTGAGCAGCCACTGATGGCAGCTTGTGCTCGCCACCTGATAGAGACACTCAGGTCTGTGCCCCTTCCACCCGACCTCCTCTCACCACCCTCCTTGCATTGCTCTCCTCTCACCCCCTTCGCACATTCTCCTCCCTCCCTGTAGCCTCTCATGCCACCATGTGCTCTCCCCTCATGCCACCATGTGCTCTCCTCTCATGCCACCATGTGCTCTCCTCTCATGCCACCATGTGCTCTCCTCTCATGCCACCATGTGCTCTCCTCTCATGCCACCATGTGCTCTCCCCTCATGCCACCATGTGCTCTCCCCTCATGCCACCATGTGCTCTCCCCTCATGCCACCATGTGCTCTCCCCTCATGCCACCATGTGCTCTCCCCTCATGCCACCATGTGCTCTCCCCTCATGCCACCATGTGCTCTCCCCTCATGCCACCATGTGCTCTCCCCTCATGCCACCATGTGCTCTCCCCTCATGCCACCATGTGCTCTCCCCTCATGCCACCATGTGCTCTCCCCTCATGCCACCATGTGCTCTCCCCTCATGCCACCATGTGCTCTCCCCTCATGCCACCATGTGCTCTCCCCTCATGCCACCATGTGCTCTCCTCTCATGCCACCATGTGCTCTCCCCTCATGCCACCATGTGCTCTCCCCTCATGCCACCATGTGCTCTCCCCTCATGCCACCATGTGCTCTCCCCTCATGCCACCTTGTGCTCTCCCCTCATGCCACCTTGTGCTCTCCCCTCATGCCACCATGTGCTCTCCTCTCATGCCACCATGTGCTCTCCCCTCATGCCACCATGTGCTCTCCCCTCATGCCACCATGTGCTCTCCTCTCATGCCACCATGTGCTCTCCCCTCATGCCACCTTGTGCTCTCCCCTCATGCCACCATGTGCTCTCCTCTCATGCCACCATGTGCTCTCCCCTCATGCCACCATGTGCTCTCCCCTCATGCCACCATGTGCTCTCCCCTCATGCCACCATGTGCTCTCCCCTCATGCCACCATGTGCTCTCCCCTCATGCCACCATGTGCTCTCCTCTCATGCCACCATGTGCTCTCCCCTCATGCCACCATGTGCTCTCCCCTCATGCCACCTTGTGCTCTCCCCTCATGCCACCATGTGCTCTCCCCTCATGCCACCATGTGCTCTCCCCTCATGCCACCATGTGCTCTCCCCTCATGCCACCATGTGCTCTCCCCTCATGCCACCATGTGCTCTCCCCTCATGCCACCATGTGCTCTCCCCTCATGCCACCATGTGCTCTCCCCTCATGCCACCATGTGCTCTCCCCTCATGCCACCATGTGCTCTCCCCTCATGCCACCATGTGCTCTCCCCTCATGCCACCATGTGCTCTCCCCTCATGCCACCATGTGCTCTCCTCTCATGCCACCATGTGCTCTCCCCTCATGCCACCATGTGCTCTCCTCTCATGCCACCATGTGCTCTCCCCTCATGCCACCATGTGCTCTCCCCTCATGCCACCATGTGCTCTCCCCTCATGCCACCATGTGCTCTCCCCTCATGCCACCATGTGCTCTCCCCTCATGCCACCATGTGCTCTCCCCTCATGCCACCATGTGCTCTCCCCTCATGCCACCATGTGCTCTCCCCTCATGCCACCATGTGCTCTCCCCTCATGCCACCATGTGCTCTCCCCTCATGCCACCATGTGCTCTCCCCTCATGCCACCATGTGCTCTCCCCTCATGCCACCATGTGCTCTCCCCTCATGCCACCATGTGCTCTCCTCTCATGCCACCATGTGCTCTCCCCTCATGCCACCATGTGCTCTCCCCTCATGCCACCATGTGCTCTCCCCTCATGCCACCTTGTGCTCTCCCCTCATGCCACCATGTGCTCTCCTCTCATGCCACCATGTGCTCTCCCCTCATGCCACCATGTGCTCTCCCCTCATGCCACCATGTGCTCTCCCCTCATGCCACCATGTGCTCTCCCCTCATGCCACCATGTGCTCTCCCCTCATGCCACCATGTGCTCTCCCCTCATGCCACCATGTGCTCTCCCCTCATGCCACCATGTGCTCTCCGCTTAATAGAGACTCCCAGCTCTGTGTCCCTTTATTCAGGTCTCATTCTCTCGAAATCTCCTCTTGACCCCGCTCTCCCTTTCTCCTCCCTCAATCACCCTCTCTCCGCTTGATCTCCCTCAATCACTCTCTCTCTCTCTGCTTACTCTTCCTCGCTCGATCTCCGTACAAAACTCACTTTCGCACCTTCCAGTCTATCGCACCCAACTCTCCTCTTTAGAACTAGCTTCCACAACTGCACACATACGTCAAGCATGCCTGACCACTACTCTTGACCCCTTCACTCACTCACTCGCTCACTCACTCACTCACTCGCTCACTCGCTCACTCATGTACTCACGCACTCTGCTTTTTAGAACCTAACTTTCAGAACTGAACATAGACACCATGCCTTCGTTCGGCCTGTTTCTTGCCCTCCAAACCCTCCTCTCTCCTTCCCTCTACTCCCCACCTCCACCCCTGTCCTCACAGCCAACAGGGAGTGACGCGTCCGCTGCTGCTATGCCTGGGGCTCAAGAGTCATTCGCAGGTGAGGCAGTGAGGCAATGAAGCATTGCTGTAATTGTGGCTGGGGTGGAGGAGGGAAAGGCACCCCCTCCCTCTTTCCCCAATTCCATCAGCCAACAGGGAGTGACCCGTCCGCTGATGCTATGTGTGGGGCTCTCAAGAGTCACTCGCAGGTGAGGTAGGCTGGAGCTTAAGTGGGTATGCTACCATACGAGTCCACCGCTACCACACGAGTCCGCCGCTACCACACGAGTCCGCCGCTACCACACGAGTCCACCGCTACCATACGTGTCCGCCGCTACCACACGAGTCCACCCCTACCATACGTGTCCGCCGCTACCACACGTGTCCGCCGCTACCACACGTGTCCGCCGCTACCATGTGTAGCCGCAGTTCCATTAGTCTGTGGGCTGCATTGCCCTCTCTTGAAATCTCATCCCACATGTCATCTCATAACACATGTCATCTCATCCCATCTCATCCCACGTGTCATCTCATCCCATGTGTCATCTCGTAGCGTCTCTCTCGTCGACTCTTTAAGGTTGATTTATGTGACATGTTGGTCATGCTATTTACCTTACTTTCTTCTGCCGTTTCTCCATTTCCATCCAGAAAACTCTCAAGGCCATCCTTACGTCGCTCCTCGACTCTCGGTTTTGGGTTCAATCTGGTTCAGCATGAGGAGAAACTCTGGTGATTGTAAACGTTATTTTGTGGAGAGAGATTAATGTGAATCATTGTACTGGACAATTAGTGAAGCGTTACAAGGACTTTCAGTCCACATTGGCCTTAAGCAGCAAATGTATTGAACGAGTCCCATGGAATGGATAAGCAATATTAGCACAGGTTAGGCAAGCACCGGAAACTGTTTCTTTTGTACGTTGTTTTGTGCTGCATTATAGAATGAAATGGGCCTGGCTTCTTTTTGTATATTACAGTACAGTATTCCCTTTTGTAGTGTCTGCTGGACCAGGTTCATTGAACAGCTCGCTGGCTTTGCAGATGGGTGCTGTCTGTGGTGTCTATTGTGCAGTGGCCATAAAACAAGCTTGTCTGGTTGGACGCTTCCAATCTGCCAGTACAGCACCGCATTGGTGATGTCCTTTTGGCTTGGAGCGACTTTGACGACAGCATCTGCCTTGCAAGACCGGTTCTGTGGTCGCATGCAGTCTGGTTTGGCTGGCTGGACGTGTTAAAATTCAGAATCGAGAGTCTCGTGACACCTGGGCCCAGTTCGGCAGGCATTATAAAAACGGTTTCCCCGTATGGGCTACAGTAAACCGACCACCCTGGAACCTTCTTTGATAAGCGCGTGAAAGGTTATCTAGGCTCGATATAAGCGGATCATCGCCGAGCCAGACAATAATGGAATGCCAGCCGAACACCCCTTTTACCGCTGGCCTTTTCCAGCAGCAGAACCTTCCTCGAACCCTATTTCTCAGGCAAACTGGCCATTTTCTCATCCGCCGTACCATGCGGCCTCGAGGTCCCGCACCATGCGGGGGATCACTGATTCGGGGCAATCACTTCTTGCCCTGGAAAAAAATAATCCCGGTCTTTCACACCCCTCTTCGTGCCCTCTGGAAAATCACACATCGCCAACACACCATCACTAACACATCGAACGCAACACCCATTCGACCGATTTTTTTCGACGTCTCCCGCTGGTTTGCAGGGCTGCCCGGGCTGCCAGTACAGTGATTCTGCGCTCCATCAGCGCTGGTGCAAACGGGCTTCTGCGAAGTGTCATTTTCGGTTGATGCCATTAATCTTGGCCCATTTAATGCCAACCGAACACACAGGCCATTTTCCCGAGGTTTCACTGCAGCTGCAGTCTGTTTTCGCATCAGTTTCTTGGGGCCATTTTTTGGGGGCCCGTTAAAAATGCGCACAATGGCGATCATGGCGAGAATGCCTGCCGAACTGGGCCCTGGAGTCTTGGAGGACGAGAGTTGGCAGAAGAAATTGCAGGGCATTTGTTAGTAAAGCGTGTTCGACCGAAGTGAGCAGGCTGGGATAGTGAACACTTGAAACACCTGGAACTCGAAGAGGGGGGTGTCCCTTAGCAAAGTGGTTTGGTACAAATTTGTGAACGGCCTCGGTTTGTCACAGTCAGGGATGTCTAGCGGCTGAAACGCCAGATTTTTTAGATGTCAAAATCACTTCAGACATACCCGAGAACAATGTGTTTCTCACAAAAATTGTTCGACACCTGTGTTGTGTTGGGACAAATGACTCGCAAAACGCTGCCCGTAAACGATAATCCATTCAGGTACACGACCAGCGATGAAGCGCAACTTGAAAATAAGGGCGTGTAACATTGTATCGACAAAGCCTAATGGTCGGGTCATGCGGATGCGAGACGGTGTAACGTTTGAACGAACCCCGCCACACATTTCGAACAGAATTACCATTCTCTTTTCGAACCGTGGGGAGCCCACCCTTAACTACCCGCGGAATTATAATTTGAAAGTTTAATCCAAGTTTCGGCATTCGAACGGGGTGTGGAATATACGGGAAACGGAAAGACAGTAGTAATTAGCAAAGTTTATAAGCCTTCGCAAAACTATCTCGGGGGAAATAACTGGAAGTCAAACACCTCTCCCTTTCCAGGAATGAGTAGTACAAGTCGCGAAAGTCCGTGACAGAGATTTAAATGAAAATAACTCCTGAATAATTCTTCAAGTCAAAGTAGCTACAACGTAATGCTCATCTGTGGGTGTTACCCCAAATAGTTCGCAATCGTCAGAACCGCCCAATGGTCGTTATTTTAGGTTGGTCGGTACAATTTTACACGCCCTAAGTCATTCCAACGCAAAAACGGTGGATAGAAACGACACCAGTCACCACCACCACTGACTGAATTCCCGACTGTTGGAGTCCAGAAATTCGGACACGCCCACACCACAGTCTTCCCCCCACACCCCAGCCATTTCCCTCAGTCAAGTCCGCCATTTCCCATCTCTCTCTCCCCACCCACCCCACGTTCCCCCCTCCTCCACATCCCTTCTTCGTTCCGCTGCACCTTCTGTTCGCAAGGCATCTGGCATGGCATGTCTACACTCCACGCCAGCATACTACTGTACATCTGCACTCCCCCGCCCGAATTACACCACTGGCTTCTCGCGTCAGACATTGCTCGGGACTGCCAAGTGCCATCCATCACCGCCCGCATAGCCATCCGCACCGCACATCTACGTAGTCCGTACAGAACAGACTAAGCGCGCTGTCCTTCCTTCTCCCCCCCTCACAATTCAGCTCACCCCGTCCAATCCAGTTTCGGCCCTTCAACTAGGTGAATATTCCTCCTCACTGCGCCTTCTTCCCCTCCCCCAGTTCTTCCCCTTCCCCCCCTCCCACTTCCCCACTGGCGCTAACATCCCACTGTCCCCGCCCATCAGCAGTCATGGCTGCTCGGCTCGCTCCCCTCCTTCGCACATCGCCGATTCGCCGTTCACCGTAGGACCATCGTTCCCACTAATTTTCGTGAACCAATCAACATTAGCAGTTCACCCGTAAACACGATGTCGTGTGATGTGAGTTACGGACGGGGTGAGCAGAGCACACGCAGAACCAACCGTCGCGCGCGACTGTCCGACCAGACCAGAGGTCCATCAGATACTGCATGCTTATTATGGAATCCTTCCTAACTGAGCTGCGGTAGCCCTGAGATTAGGTTTACGAGTTACCACCATCCCCGTTTCGAGCAGCTAGCTGACTGAGCGTCTGGCTGCCTTCGAGAAAGGTTCTGAAAGCTCAACTGATTTCGTTCGCTTGGCTTCGTCACGCACTAGGCGGCGCAGCGAAGCAGCTAACGTCGGCCAGGCAGCGCGTCGAGTTGAAGTGACTCTAGGGCTCTTGAAGTGACTCTAGGGCTCTTGAAGTGACTCTAGGGTTCTTGAAGTGACTCTAGGGCTCTCCTCATTTCCCGTTCAAACTGCCCAGCGCAAGTTCTCGAGTCGCGTGGAAGTGAAAGATGAGCATCACCGTGGCTGCCATGATTTCGACGCGGTAATGACCTTCGTACGAGCCGAGTACGGACGACAGCAGTAGGAGAGGCGAGGCAGCTGATGATACAGTAACGAGGCAGACACCGACGAGGACATTCACGTGAAAGCTCGTAGACAGAAGAACCTGTATGATATAAAGGTGCGAGTTTCAGAACGTCTCAATTATTTTCCGGCGGCGGTCAGCAGCGGCGGGTATGGCCAACGCTGCGTCGGTCGACGCCATGACGCCATTCCCACTGTCCTCCGCACCTGCCGTTTTCGCTTACGATACCCTCGTGGCTGCGACTGCTCCCGCTTCCGCTTTCAACTCCTCCGCCGACCTGCCTCAGCCGCAGCGGCCGCAGCAGCCGCAGCAGCCGGCCTCGCGCCATCAACCGCACGCCGCCACGCTCATCGCGGCCTCCCCCGCTGCCAAACCCGGTTCCGCCGCCTCCCCCGCTTCGAACATCATCTCCGCCGAACCGCCGCGGCAGCCGCATCTGTCGCCGCAGCACCCGCATCAGCCACAGCCGCAGCAACCGCATTCGCGCCTCCAGGCACACGCCATGCTCATCGCCGCCGCCACGGGCCGCGTCGCGCTGCCCAATCTTTCCGCCGCTCGTCCCGCCGCGACTCTTAGCGAGAACCATGCGAGCGATGATTGCGTCGGTAACGGCTATCGGGCCAACAGCAACAGCAACACCGGTATACGCGATACTGTCAGCATCGGGAGTCGCAGGAGCGTGGCGTCAGCGTCGCACGGCAATGCCGTCGCGCCTCCGGAGACCGCGACGACAGCCGCGTGCGACGCTTCGGCTTGTAACAATACGGGTAATAACGAAGCGGCGACGTCAGTTCGTGCGTGCCGTTCGCCGGCACAGCAGCCGGCGGGATCCGCAGCGTCCGGCAGCAGAAGCGGGAGCGCCACGAACGAACGGAGCAACAGCAGGGGTGGTGGCGCGAATGGCAGCTGCGGCGGTGGCTGCGGATTCGACGGCGGATATAAGGCAGTGCCGGATCTGAGAACCGACACTAATAGCGGCGCCACTCTCTCTTCCATGACACCATTCAACCTAGTAGCAGTAACGGGTGATCCCTTCGTCCGCGGGAACTCGTTATCAGACCAAGGGAACTCGTTGAAACGCGGTGGTGACGCCACAGCCCGAGACTGGGCAAATCCTGGAGATGCGATAACTCGTCTGCTTTCAAATACCATGGCGTCGCCGTCTGTGCCGCCGCCAGTGCCGCCGCCAGGGCCGCCGCTGATGCCGCAGCCCTTCGAACGATCTTCTCCGCCCATGCCAACGTTCTCCGTTCCGGCGTCCCGAACCAACGGCGACTTCGCTGAGCATCTTCCCGAACCCCTTTCCGAACCTCGTTTCGAGCCTCGCTCATGGCCTTCCATTCCCGAACCTCTCCAGCCGTCTCATGCCCTCCCTCTGCCCGCGTCCGCCCAGCCCCCATGCGCGGCGAGCGCCGCCCCATCCGCTTCCCCTTTACCCGCGGCCCTGGCGGCGCTTCTGGGCATGACACGTGGCACAGATCCGCTGCAGTTCATGGGAATCGAACGGCGGCGGGATGATCTGCTGCTAGCGGCGGCATCGGCGCGCAGCACCTGCGGCGGCCCGTCTGTCAACTGTCCGTCGCAAAGCAATCTCGTTTCGCAGATCTCCTCCCATCCGTCCGATTCGCTCTCATCGCAACCGTTCAATTCTCTCCCCGCTGCGCCATCCGCGGCGCTCCCGTATCTGCCGCGGCCCTCTTCTAGAGGGTCGCAGCGCCCCGTCACTCCGCCATTCGCTGTGGCGGCTTCCGCTCCCGCCAGGTTTGGAGAAGGCGGAACAGCAACGGGAACAGCAACAGCAGCAGCGGCAGCAACAGCTACAGCGGCAGCGACAACGGGGAAAGGGGAAAGGGAAGGGGAAGGGGAAGGGGAAGGGGAAGCAGCGGGAAGCGAGGGTAAGCGGGGAGCGGGAGCGGCGTGGGCGGCGCGGACTCCGCGCGAGGAGGACATCAACGAGTGGCTGGCGAAGGTGCTGGGGCCGGGGGGCTTGCACACGCGGGGAGCTGCATCGGGGGGATTGCACCCGCGCGGGGGAACGCAGCGGCAGGAGCAAGTGGAAATGGCGAAGGTGCTCGGCCCGGCGGGATTGCACACGCGGGGAGCTGCATCGGGGGGGGGCTTGCAGCCGCGGGAGCCAGCGGGGGGGAATGCGCGCGGGCAGGAGGCGCAACAGAGCGCCGCGGCGGTTGGAGACGCCGGAGGGCTGGTTCAGGGGGGAGGGCGCGCAAGAGAAGGGGTCAGGGCGGAACAGGGAGGGGAAGGGGGAAGAGGTGGAAGCGCGTGGGGCAGAGGGTTGCTGCCTGGGAGCATTCAGCTTTTGACAGCGAGTCAGGGGTTACGTGCGAGTCCGCGGGTGAATCCGAAATTGAATTCGGGGGTGAATGCGGGGCAGGAGGCAGGTTTGGGCGAGGCTGTTAATTTGGATAGTGCAATGCATTCCAGCCCTGCAGCAGGCGGTGCGGGGGAAATGTCAACTGGCAGAGGAGAATTCACGTTTGGATCGCTGGGTGCAGCAGGGTTAGGTGCGGTTGGGAACGATGTGATGATGGGAGGACGAGACGCGATGGCAGCAGCAGTGCAGGGGGTGTATCGACAGGCGCTGCTGGAGCGATACAGGCAGGAGCAGCAGGCGAACAGATTGCACACTGCCATGCCTACTCTTGCTGGCAACGGTTCTGGCAATGGTGATGTCAACGGTGTTGTCAATGCTGCTGGCAATGGTGCTGCGAGTGCGCACGTTTTACGGCAGCACGATGGCATGCAGTTGAAGCGGCAATTATCAGCAGCAGGAGCAGCCTTTGCCCTTCATGCTTCCGCACTGCCTCTCCCTGAACGTGCTGCTGCTGATGCGTCTGGATGTGAGAGCGCACCTCTGTGGGATGGCGTGTCTGGGTGTGCCGGTGTGTCACTGGGTCAGTGGGACTCGTGGGAGCAGCTGCAGCAGCCTGCCACTGTAGAGGAGCTCGTGCTGCAGCAGTGCAATAAAAGGTGAGCCTCCTGCTTGCTGAAGGTTGATCTTGAGAATTCTTCAAATCAAGCTGCACCAGCCTGCCATTGTAGAGGAGCTTGTGCTGCAGCAGTGCAATAAAAGGTGAGCTTCCCGCCCCTCCTCTCCTCTCATCTCCTCTCCTCTCATCTCCTCTCCTCTCCTCCCATCTCTCCCCTCCTCTCCTCTCCATTCCTCTCCCCTCCTCTAATCGGTGCTCCTTGATTTTTTCTCTCAACATTCCTCTCCTCTGCTGCTGCCTTTCAACCTGTAATCAAGCTTTGTTCGTATATTTTATTTGGCTGTCAATCGCACACTAATGTGCAAAATCGATGTGAGTTTACACTCCAGTAAACTGTTCTCCTGTTGTGCTCTCTTGTGGACTGTTTTGTCTCTGCCAGAAAACTAGCTGCTCTCCAGGAGACAGTATTCAACGAGCAAATCAGACAACGCCTGCTCTAGGTGACAGAGCCTCCTGTCCTGTCCAAATGACACACACATCGAGAGCCACACACGCACAAGGAGCATGTGGATAGTTTGTACAGGAAGTATGAACATTCCCTGAATAGGCTGAAAAAAGGGCCAGTAAACTAGCTCAACAGACATTGCGTACTTGCCTGAATAGTAAACTTGGTAGCATAGTGCTATCATTACTTCACACTTGTATTTTGGCCCTTTTTGCACTCGTAACAATGCCGGATAGTATATATGTTAAATTCCCGTGTGCCATCTCGTCGCTTGTCGCGTCACCTTGTTCCCAACTTCTGATTATGTATCGCGTTCCTTGATTTGTGTTCTCCACCCGTTGAAGCTTTAAAGGGTACACACCCAGATCTCCTCAAAGTTCTCAGGGTCCTCCCTTATGTCTGTGGGATTTGTCATCATGGGTTAGGACATACTCACAGATGATACTCCAAAAGCAGCAGCTACTGCTCATCCTGAATTAGGTCTACGCCAAAGTTGAAAGCCATACGGGTCGGATGTTTTTTTCCGGGTACACATATCCGAATCACCAACGTTGGAACCTTCAGGATACCTGAAATAAAACAGAATTCGGAACGCGTTCAATGTCATCGAAACGCAATTGCATCCTTGACTCCAGGCAAGCCCAGTTGGCTTTCGACATACGTGCAGCACGGTTGTCACAGCTGTTTCAATGGTTCTGTGCAAGGTAGCGGCATTTTGTACGGTAATCGCAAATGTGTATGGCGACACCTTGCATTCGCATTGCAATAATTCACTTCGCCTCTGCTCCTCCGTTTGTTGGCATTCCACTCACAGTTTTGTGCTTACTTATGTTAGCTCGATCAGCAAATCAGACAGTGCAGCCGACAAGCATTTTCATCGGTCTATTACTAGCAGAAAATATCTCAAAGCGACCACCAGCTATCCTGGAATGCCTAGCCCTGAGGCAAGCGATGCCTCGGACCCGCAGCGGCCGCCAATTCACAATAGCGACCAAGTTACTGTCGACAATGTAGACGACGACTACGAATACTCCATTGACGACAGCAACGACGACGACGACGACACATTCTCGACGTTGTCGTCTGAGGACCTGACAACCGAGGTCGAAGAGCTCAAACGCGATGCCTCCAGCAAGAAATTATCGCCTTCCGCCGACGAAGCTTCCTCCGTCCCCGCTTCCGTGTTGACCTTCCGCAACATCTGCTACTCCGTCTCCGTCAAGCAGCGCAAGGGGGAACCTTCCACCGCTGGCCCGCAGTTCACGCGGCAGGACAGCACGCTCGCAAATTTCGCCGGATTGCCGCCTCAGCCGGGCATTCAAGAGCCGCCGGTTTCTGCGGCCGCGGCGCAAGTGGATGGCGGTGCAACTGGCGGCGGCGGGATCGCCGACGGATTCCGACGGAAGCGCGTTCGGCGGCAGATCCTGACGGGCGTGAACGGCGAGGCGCGGTCGGGGGAGGTGACGGCGATCATGGGCGCAAGCGGAGGCGGAAAGACGACGCTGCTGAACATCCTGGCGCAGCGGATCTCGTCGGGGCGGCGGAAGGGGACGGTGGAGCTGGACGGCGCGGAGGTGCACGCGGGGACGATGCGGCGCGTGTCCGCGTACGTGATGCAGGACGACGTGCTGTTTCCGTCGCTCACGGTGCGCGAGACCCTCATGTACGCCGCAGAGCTGCGCTTGGAGCCGCGATTCTCGCGACGCGAGAAGGAGGAGAAGGTCGCGCGATTGATCGACATGCTGGGGCTTGCGAAAGTGGAGAACTCGCCAATCGGTGGAGAGACCAAGAGGTGAGCAGCCTGTTCACCGAGAGGCCCCATACTATCCGCGTTTGGGAATGGACGAAGACGAATTCAAGTGAAACTTCAAGACACGAATTTAAACCCAGAAATGCTTGTTATTTGATACTTTACGTTTTTCGCAGGGGCGTTTCTGGCGGTGAGCGAAAGCGAGTGGCGATAGGGGTGGAGATGGTGAGCGACCCGAAGATTCTGTTTCTCGACGAGCCAACCTCGGGGCTCGATTCGACCAGCGCATACCGCGTCGTACGCGCTATGAAGTCCGTCGCGATTCAGACTACGAGCATCTGCATGATGGTCATTCACCAGGTGAGCTGAGAGCCCATACATCTAAGCATTTGGATTTCTTGCGATGGAACCGATTGAGTTTCGACAACATACAATTCCAATCAACACAATCCCATTATTATTTTCCTTCGTTTTTATTTTCAGCCATCATATCGCGTACTGTGCGTTATCGACAAGCTTCTCCTCCTAGGCGTGGGACAGACGGCTTATCTAGGCCCACCTGCCGGCCTCCCGCAATTCCTCGCCTCTCTTCGAAGCCCCGTCCCGGAAGGCTCGAACAGCACAGAGCATGGCTTGGATGTCATGGCCGTGTTGCAAGCCCAGGGTGTTACCGACATCCAGGCCTACGCCCAAGCCTGCCGGGAAGGCGTGGCCGACCCTGTGGCGGCGGCTCGGAAACCGTTGGAGGCTCCACATGATACGGTTGATCCAAAGTCTTCCAAGGAAATGTCTGCCTGTGGACGGGTGGGGAATGAGGAAGAGACAAAGGGCAAGGAATTTGCAAACGGATGGTTCCGGGAGCTGTGGGTGCTGACGAGGAGGGCCACAACCAACATCATGCGCACTCCTGCACTGTACCTGCTGAGGCTGGCGCTCATCCTTATCGCGGGTCTGCTTCTATCGATTCTGTTCTGGAGGCCAGCGGAAACGTGAGTACAAATGCTAAGGTACCTGGGCAGAACTGGTGCTGGCCTGTGGGCTGTTGGGCATAAGTGTGAAGAATAATGAGTGAGGAACAAAAAACCTGAAATATTTCCTCTTGTTGTTTTCAATCACTGTTGCGCCATTGATGGTTTTGCAGACCCGAAGGACTTATCATTCGGCTGTCATTCCTGTCGTGCGCTTGCTGCATTGTTTTCTTCACCTCCTGCGACGCGGTTCCGATATTTATAGAGGTATGATTGATCACTCGGACCGATTTAACGATGGGTGAGGGTGAGGACTTCATTTGGTCTTGAGACTTGCACTGCCTTCTACGCTTCTACCACATTGTAAATGCTTTGGTCATGTAAATGCTCTTCTGAAATGACATGTCTTGGTTCTAAGATTCATGCTCTTGGAGGGTGTTGCATTCATGACGAGCTGTTTAACTCATCCACTAACGACTTTTATTATGTTCTGTGCTCGTTGAATTGTGTTCGAACATATCTTCACGCGCATCCTCCTTGCTCACTCCAACCCCCTTTCACCCTGCTGCACCGCTCAGGAATCCGCAATATTCGTGAGGGAGTCAGCCAATAATGCCTACAGGCCATCAACCTACCTAATGTCATCAACCCTAGTGTACCTGCCACTTCACTTCCTCATGGCCTTGCTGCTCACCGCCGTCTCCTGGTGGAGCATCAGCCTCGCGGGCGGCGCCGAGGGGTTTCTGTTCATGGTGGTGGCGTTTTTTGTCATGTTCTTCGCAGCCAATGCCATCGCGACATGTGTCAGCATATGCGTCAAAGAGTGAGTGGCTTGGGTTTCATATGGGTTGCTGAGCTGCCTTATTGTCATGGACATTGCGTCTGCCAAAGACGCATACAACACGAACATAGCAAATGAGGAAAAAGAGGGGGAAAAGAACTGTGATTTTTCTTCTCATTTGCCCTCCCGCGTGCCCCCTGTAGCATACAGCTATAGGACGCGTGCATTCTACTCATCGTTTAGCTACATGCATTTTCCTCTCCCCTCTGATCATTTCCATTTTCCCATCCAGCATGGTACTTCATTCATTTTTCACCAATCATATCCTCCCATTCTGTGTTGTTCATATTTCCCCACATCACCACCCCCCTACCTTGCAGTGTCGTCCTGGCATATGCAACCGCCATAGCAATCATGTCTTACTTCTACCTCGTTAGTGGCTACTACGTTACAAGGAAGCAAATGACTATGGCGCTTATATGGCTACACTACATTTCGCCCTTCAAATACGCTTATGAAGCACTCGCTATCAACCAATTTGACAGGTGAAGTGCAGCCTACTCCCTTCTTCCTCCCACTTTTCTCCCTTAACACCGGCCCAACAACTCCCCTCTCTTGAACTCAGTATAGTGCAGCTGGGTTACATTTCCCTCCAATTGCTTCTGTTTGCAAAAGGCATGCTTCCCTCCGTGCAATTCTTCCACTTTAGTTACGATCTCTCTCATCCCATGTCATAACTCTCATCCCATGTCATAACTCTCATCCCATGTCATAACTCTCATCCCATGTCATAACTCTCATCCCATGTCATAACTCTCATCCCATGTCATAACTCTCATCCCGTGTCATAACTCTCATCCCATGTCATAACTCTCATCCTATGCCATAACTCTCATCCTATGCCATCTCTCTCATCCTATGCCATCTCTCTCATCCTATGCCATCTCTCTCATCCCATGCCATCTCTCCCATCCCATGTCTTCTCTCAGGCCAAGCCCCTGCTACCTGAATGTCACCGACTCCTCCTTCTCAAACCTTCCCGGAAACACCCCCATCATACCCACGTCACTCTCTAACTCACTGGGCATCCCTCCAAGCCCACCTGGAGGCTCTCCAATCCCAACCCCAGAGCAGCTGCAGACCCAGCTCCTCTCCACCACACTCTTCACTAACCCGCTTCGTGAGTCAGCTCTTAACGGGTTGTCCCCCGAGGCAAGGGCAACGGTGGAGAGTGGTGGGGCGGGTGCGGGAGGGTGCTTGCTGACAGGCCCGCAGCTGCTGGTGAATCGGGCGCTGGATCAGCTGGGCAAGTGGGAGTGCCTTGCTGTGCTGCTCGCGATCGGGCTTGCTGTGAAGCTCATTACATTGCTGCTGCTCGTGAGGCTTCGGCGGGCCAAGCAGAAGTAAAGTATGTGGGATACTGGTTTCAAGGATGATCGGAAGCACAGTGCAGAACGTCTGTGCCGTTTCTAATAGTAATGCAGCTGAGGTGGAAAGGTGAGGTGGGGTGAAAATGCAGAACTGTCTGTTGTAATATGTTGTGTTTTGTATTAATGGGTTGCTAGCGTTTTGGATTTGTCTGGTGCTCAAGCCCTTCAATGCTATATCTTAGGGAGTTTGCTCAAGATGAAGCATGATGTACGGGCCCCCTACTAGCTTGTTTTTGAGAGTGTTTTGTGTGTCCCGTATGCCTAGTATACATAGGCTGGTGTTTTCACATTTTTTCAGCACCTGCGATTCCACCTGTTTTTGGATGCTAACTCTTATTTTGGAATGCCATATAATGTTTTTGTGATAATGGGTTATACTGATTCGCCAATTACAATGGCTTGGCTGGTATCCTTACCCCCCAAACTCTCGTAAATCGCACTTCACCGTCTTCAATCCCCGTTCTCCCTTCCCACAATGTTCGATTGGTCCTGCCTTCAACCATTTTCCTACTGTATGGCTTTTTCCCGCCCGAACCCCTTCTTATCCCCCCCAGGTGGGGTTTACTTTTCCTGCCCGCACGGCCCGCCATAGGTCGTTGTCGCTCCAGCCGTCGGTCCCCAACCCAACCCCCCGGGTCCTACGGTGGCCGGCTAAGACCCTGAGACATGTACTGTATGGTACATCGTCGTGGTACAGTACATACGCACCATACATGTCTCTCAGGGGATGACGGCGGTATGTATCTTCCGCTCCGCACCTGAAGGCGGAGCGTGAGACATGGATACTTGCGGGAATGACATACGGACATTACAGTACTTCCCAGATTTCGGAACGCTCCTTGGATGGCGGCGATCAAATAGCTCCCCCAGTTTAGTGTACTGTACACGATTTCGAAACGCGCGATCCCAAATTGTTCCACTGGCGAATCAAGAGAGTCGATGTGGGCTGTGATCATAGTACAGCTCGGTTGCACAGAGTGTTTCAGTGGTGCTGCGCAAAATAGCAGGTCTTAGTGCGGTAATAATAGACAAGACGATATCATTCCCTCTCCTCTTGCTCAACTGCATATCATGGACAGCCGAAAACCACTTACATTATCAACCACGTATCGCAGAATTTCTACTAGCGGCCATCACCTAGCCCAGAATGTCTGGCCCTGCAACGACCAATGCCGCAGCCCCGCAGCGGCCGCCAATTCGCAAAAACGACTACGTTACTGTTGACGACATAGACGACGACTGCGATTATCCCAGCGACAGTGACGATAGTGACGATGACATATTTTCCACGTCGTCATCCGAAGACCTGACGGTCGAGGTCGAAGCGCTCAAACGCGACGCCGCCAGCAAGAAATTCTCGCCTTCCGCTGAATTATCCTCCGCCGTCCCCGCCTCTGTGCTGACATTCCGCAACATCTGCTACTCCGTTTCCGTCGTACAACGCAAGGGAGATCCGGCCGGCGCCGGCCCGCAGTTCGCGCGGCAGGACAGCACCCTCGCGAATTTCCCCGGACTGCCGCCTCAGCAGGGCTTCCCGGCGGCGATCTCTGTCACGGCGCAAACCGATGATGGTGCAACTGGAACCAGCGCCGCGGCGCCTGGCGGAGGCAGGATCACCGACGGAATGCGCCGGAAGCGCATTCGGCGGCAGATTCTAACGGGCGTGAACGGCGAGGCGAGGTCGGGGGAGGTGACGGCGATCATGGGCGCAAGCGGAGGCGGAAAGACGACGCTGCTGAACATCCTGGCGCAGCGGATCTCGTCGGGGCGGCGGAAGGGGACGGTGGAGCTGGACGGCGCGGAGGTGCACGCGGGGACGATGCGGCGCGTGTCCGCGTACGTGATGCAGGACGACGTGCTGTTTCCGTCGCTCACGGTGCGCGAGACCCTCATGTACGCCGCCGAGCTGCGGCTGGACTCCAAAACTTCGCGGCGCGAAAAAGAGCAGAAGGTCGCGAGGCTGATCGACTTGCTCGGGCTGGCGAAAGTTGAGAACTCGCCGATCGGTGGCGAGAGGAAGAGGTGAGCTTTCTACTGCCATCAGAAGAAGTGAGCCTTGTGTTTTCTTGTGCCAAAACTTTGTGGACATGGAAACTACATCACAAAAAAACCTGGTTTAGTGAAAGCAACTGAAAACTCTTTATGTTACACCCTAAAATGCTCTCTTTATGTTACCGCTTGCGTTCTCGCAGAGGCGTTTCTGGCGGTGAGCGAAAGCGAGTGGCGATAGGGGTGGAGATGGTGAGCGACCCGAAGATTCTATTTCTCGACGAGCCAACCTCAGGTCTCGATTCGACCAGCGCTTACCGCGTCGTACGCGCTATGAAGTCCGTCGCGATTCAGACTTCGAGCATCTGCATGATGGTGATTCACCAGGTGAGCTCAGAATCACTTGCATTCCAGGCCATTCATCATCTTCCAAACTGAGGCTCAACAATCATTTTTGTACTTCAAAAACTTCATGTTATCCCTATTTGTTTCGCTGTACTTTTTCTCTTTCCATTTGTTGATCTTATCAGCCATCTTATCGCGTGCTTTGCCTCATTGACAAACTCCTTCTCCTAGGCGTGGGACAAACAGCTTATCTAGGCCCACCTGCCGGCCTGCCGCATTTCCTCGCTTCTCTGGGGAGCCCGGTTCCAGAAGGCTCGAACAGCACAGAGCATGGCTTGGATGTCATGGCCGTGTTGCAAGCCCAGGGTGTTACCGACATCCAGGCCTACGCCCAAGCCTGCCGGGACGGCGTGGCCGACCCTGTGGCGGCGGCTCGGAAACCGTTGCTGGAGGCGCCACGTGTTGGTATAATAAAATCAATGTCTCAGAAGGGGAAAGCGGCCTGGGGACGAGTGGGCTCAGAAAAGGGGGCGGGGAGTGAGGACGAGGCGAAGGAGCGGCAATTTGCGAACGGATGGTTCAGGGAGCTGTGGGTGCTGACGAGGAGGGCCACAACGAACATCATTCGTACGCCTGCTCTGTACCTGCTGCGGCTGGCGCTCATCGTTGTAACGGGTCTGCTTCTATCGATTCTGTACTGGAGGCCAGCGGAAACGTGAGTATAAATGCTGTTGCGTCTGGTCAGGTCCGGTTCTTGGTTTGGTAATGGAGGGTCCGTTCTGGTGCTAGGATAGGGAATGGTTGGGCAGGTCTGGTTCTAGGCTGTGGGGCAGAAGAGTTGAAAATAATGGATGAGGAACAAGAAACAGGAAGTCATTGTTTCATTTTTTTCCCCGTTCTCTTTGCCCGTGGCCGTTTACAGGCCCGAGGGACTTGTGATTCGGCTGTCCTTCCTGTCATGCGCCAGCGGCATTGTATTCTACTCCTCGTGCGACGCTGTCCCAATATTCATCGAGGTACGCCCAGCAGGCCCATTCACCGACTTACCAACCCCGAGGGACCATTCACCGACTTACCGACCCCGTGGGCCCATTCACCGACGTACCGACCCTGAGGGGGTGATGGTGTGCCTCTCATTCTGTTTTTGCGCGTACTGTCTTCTACACTTCTTGTACCACGTTGTAGATGCCTTGTTCTGAAATGCCTTGTCTGGAATCTGAAATGCCTTGTTCTGGAATGCCTTGCCTTGGCTCTTTGAGGAGCTGCTGCGTTCATTAAAGCCCGCGTCCCAGAATTTGCTAGTTTGAAGTGTTTTTTGTTCATCCAGTGCTGTCCATTGAATTACTCAATTATAAATTCCTTCTCATGCACCCTCTCCGTCCTCTCCGACCTGACCTCTTCCCTCTTCTTCCTGCCTGACCTCTCCCACCTCCTTTCACCCCTCTGCACCGCTGTACCGCTCAGGAATGCGCGATATTTGTGAGGGAGTCAGCCAATAACGCGTACAGGCCATCAACGTACCTGATGTCATCAACCTTAGTGTACCTGCCACTACACTTCCTCATGGCCTTGCTGCTCACCGCCGTCTCCTGGTGGAGCATCAGCCTTGCCGGCGGTGCCGAGGGGTTTCTCTTCATGGTGGTGGCGTTCTTTGTCATGTTCTTTGCAGCCAATGCCATCGCGACATGTGTCAGCACATGCGTAAAGGAGTGAGTGGCTTGGGCTGCATAATGCATTGCGGTAGGTTGCATATTCATCTGTCAACAACCAGTTTCTTCTAAACATGTGATTTCTTATCTGTGATGACATATGTGCGTCAGAATTTGTGCAACTGTGTTTAACACTGTGTTGTGTTTAACCTGTATTGCCATGGTCGCTTGTGTCTGTATGGGCTTGCGTGTTTGTATGTTCCTTCTCATTCTCCTTCTCTCATGCCCTGTGAATTTACTTCCGAGCGGCTGGTCCCCCCTTCTCCAGGTATTGAGTCCCGTTTCCCCATCCAGCGTGGTATATATTTACAAATCGCCAACATAGCTTCCCACTCAGTGTCGTTCGTATTTCCCCACATCACCACCCCTTCTGCCTCGCAGTGTCGTCCTGGCATATGCACTCGCCATCTCGGTCATGTCTTACTTCTACCTCGTTTGTGGCTTCTACGTTACAAGGAAACAAATGCCTGCCGTGCTCATATGGATGCACTACCTGTCGCCCTTCAAATACGCTTACGAAGCGCTCGCCATCAACCAATTCGCCAGGTAATCTGCATCTTATCCATTCGTCCTCCCAATCTCCTCCCGTTGCGGATCCCCCTCAGCTTTCCTCTCCCCTTCAAATACGCTTACGAAGCTCTCGCCATCAACCAATTCGCCAGGTAAACTGCAGGCCTGCGCGCTTCTTCTTCCGGCTTTCCTCCCCAAGCATCTCTCCTAATCCCCCCCACTCTCCTCTACGCATCTCTCCTAGTCCCCCCCCACTCTCCTCTAAGCATCTCTCCTAGTCCCCCCCCCCACTCTCCTCTAAGCATCTCTCCTAGTCCCCCCCCCACTCTCCTCTAAGCATCTCTCCTAGTCCCCCCCCCACTCTCCTCTAAGCATCTCTCCTAGTCCCCCCCCCACTCTCCTCTAAGCATCTCCCCCAGCCCCCCCCAGTCTCCTCTAAGCATCTCCCCCACCCTCCACTCTCGCACTTTAAAGCGACGGTGCACATTTGCCACCCAAAACCCAGAACCCTGGCGAACTGTTACTGCGGATGGAAAGTGTCCGCACGAAATCCTGGTTTTCGCCAGCCAGCACTTTCGCGCTGGCAAGCCTGGTTCAAAAAAAAAACTTCTGAACCCAACACTGCCAAAAGTTGCCCGTCGCTTTAAGATTCCTCCCCATTGCACTCTCTGTATGTTCCCTTTGTGAGCTAGGTTGCACAGGTTGCTTCCACACACACTAGCACGCTGCAGCCTGCTTCCATTTTCATACTCACCCATTTTCAAAGTTACATTTTCATACACATCCATTTCCAAAGTTACATTTTCATACACATCCATTTCCAAAGTCTCATTTCATACACATCCATTTCCAAAGTCCCATTTTCATACACATCCATGTCCAAAGTCCCATTTTCATACACATCCATTTCCAAAGTTGACATTTTCATACACATCCATTTCCAATATTACACCTGCCCTCCCAGCATGTTACTCACCTTACACTCTCGATCCCTCTCATCCCTTCTTCTCCCAGGCCAAGCCCCTGCTACCTGAGTGTCGCTGAGTCCATGCCGAAACTTCCCAACAACACGCTCAGCGTACCCAGTTCTCTAAACAGCTCACTCGCCATGCCCCCAAGCCCATCCAACGGCAATTCCTCACTCTCCCCAACTCCAGAGCAGATGCAGAGCCAGCTGCTCTCCGAACTCCTTATAAACCCGATTAATGAATCTTCTCTTAGCGGGTTGTCTCCCGAGATGAGAGCGCAGGTGGAGGCGGCTTCGGGAGGGTGCTTGCTGTCAGGCCCGCAGCTGCTAGTTTCTCGGTCGGTGGATCAGCTGGGCAAGTGGGAGTGCCTGGCCGTGCTGCTCGCGATTGGGCTTGCTGTGAAGCTCATCACCTTGGTGTTGCTCGTGAGGCTTCGTAGGGCCAAGCATAAATAAAGAAGGTGGTAGGGTGCTTGCTCACGGGCCCGCAGCTGCTGGTGAATCGATCGCTGGACCAGCACTGGGCAAGTGTTAGAGCCTGGCTGTGCTGCTCGCCATCGGGCTTGCTGTGACGCTCATTACCTTGCTGCTGCAGGTCAGGCTTCGGCGGGGCAAGAAGTAGAGAATGTGGATACGGGTCGGAAGCACAGTGCAGAACGCTGTGCCGTTCCATAAGTTTTATAAATGCACCTGAGGTGAAAAAGTGAGGTTGGGTGAAAGTGTAAAATCATTTGTTGTAATATGTTGTGTTTTATAACAATGAGTTGCTAGCGTCTTGGCTTTGTTTGGTGCTCATGGCCTATAGTTGGGAGTTGGAGCAAGGCCAAGCATGATGTAAGGGCAGCTTATAGCTTCTTTTCTCTTTCTTTCAGTATGCATTTTTGCATATCCAGTACCTGTGGTTGATCCCGCGTTTCCACCAGTTGGCTCTGCTATCTTCATATAATTTACGCACCCTCATTTCCACCCGTTCTCGGAGGTTTACTCCTAGTTTGGGATACTACGGTATTTGTTTTTTACAGGTACCCCTATTTATTGATGGCTGCTATTTTTGCCAGTGCTTTGTCTCCGAATCCCTCCTAGCAATTATTGGTACCTTAGGCTAGGTAGGTAAGGTCGAGAGTGGCGGGAGTATTGAGAGAAGAAGAGGGTTTCACTAATAACAATACAAGATATACGGTAGATGCAAGGAAAGGTGGGGAAAGGGGGTACACCACCAAGGAATATAATAGAATTATGATACTACACTAACTAGATTGTGTCAAATTGCATTTGTGCTTGCTATGCTGTCCTGGGGTACACCATAAGGGGTACAGCCCCTATTAGGTCTAGTACTTGTACACATCTCTTATGCTAGTCAAGGGCAACGGTGGAGAGCGGTGGGGTGGGTGCGGGAGGGTGTTTGTTCACAGGCCCGTGTCAAAGTATATGCATGTTATATATGTGTAGGCTGTAGTGGGGTAGCCAATATGGGGTACAGCCCCTTTTAGGGTTTCATATTTGTACCCAATACTTTGATAGTTCAATCATTCCTGCTGCTAGATTCTGACATGATATCAGAGCACTAGGTCCGTAAGACCGTTTTTTTTCGGGCCCACCTACCGTTGCGGTTACCGCGCTACCCCACGTGTTGTCCTGCCTGCCTGCCTTGCCTTGTGACGTTCTGCGCTGCGCGCGCCGTCCTGCAGCCCTCGCGCTGCCTACTGCTGCCCTAGGACAGCGCGCCGCCCCTGCAGGCCCGTAAGGCCCGCGCGCCGCCCCTGCAGGCCCGTAAGGCCCGCGCGCCGCCCCTGCAGGCCCGTCAGGCCCGCGAGCCGCCCCTGCAGGCCCGTCAGGCCAGAGCGCCGCCCCGCCAGGTCGCTGACGCGGCCCCTCCCTGCCGCTGACGCGGCCCCGCCCTGCCGCGGTCGCGGCCCCGCCCTGCCGCGGTCGCGGCCCCGCCCTGCCGCGGTCGCGGCCCCGCCCTGCCGCCGACGCGGCACCGCCCTGCCGCTGTCGCGGCCCCGCCCTGCCGCCGACGCGGCCCCGCCAGGTCGCTTTCGCGGCCCCGCCCTGCCTCTGACGCGACCCCGCCCTGCCACTGCCGCGGCCCCGCCCTGCCGCCAACGCGGCCCCGACATCCGCCGACGCGGCCCCGACCTGCCGCTGTAGCGGCCCCGCCCTGCCGCCGACGCGGCCCCGCCAGGTCGCTGTCGCGGCGCGCCCTGCCGCTGACGCGGCCCCGACCTGCCGCTGTCGCGACCCCGCCTTGCCGCCGACGCGGCCCCGCCCTGCCGCTGACGCGGCCCCGCCCTGCCGCTGTTGCGGCCCCGCCCTGCCGCCGAAGCGGCCCCGCTTGGCCCCGCCCTGCAGCAGCTGCCGCGGCCCTGCCCTGCCGTTGTCGTGGTCCCAGCCCTGCAGCTGACGCGGACCTACTTTGCAGCCGCTGTTGCGGCCCCACCGTCGCCGCCGTCGTGTGCCTACCTGCCCTTCCCGCCACTGGTGAGCACCTGCCTTGTTCGCGCGCTGCCGCGCCACCTACCTGCCTGCCTGCCTGCCTGCCTGCCTGTCTGTCTGCCTGCCGCGCCTGCCCTGCCCGCGCTGCTACTGCTGCTACTGCTGCTACTTCTGTTACTACTGCTAGGCTACTGCTACTGCTACTGCTGCTACTGCTACTACTGGCGGTGGCCAGATGCAGCTCCAGCGACGTCCGCGTGAGTCTCTCACGCCCCAGCAGCTTCGTGAGTGGTACGCTAGTTGGGGTTGTGCCGGTAGCAGTCGTGGCTGTCGCCCTGGAGCTGGTCAGTCGGGAGCGTCTGGCAGTGGCCAGCTGCAGCTGCAGCGTCTTCGTGAGTGGTACGCTCAGAGTAGAGGGTCTCGGAGTACCGTTCGCTGCCCGTACGTCGTTCGCACAGGTGATCGGGCTGGTCAGGCTTGCGGGACGCTTGGTCACACACAGTCCCGCTGCTTCGCCCATCTGAGCGACGCCTGGCGTACCGAGTTTGGCGACGAGGCTGAGCTCCCCACCTGGCTGGAGCTGCTTGAGCAGAGGGTAGATATCTTTGCTCTTGACTATGATGCTATTCTCACTGCCATGTATGCATTGCCTACTTGTGCTGACCGTGCCTGTTACCTGTGCGTACCGCCTGACCCAGGTACAGAGCCTGCTGCTCTAGGTGCTGGTGAGGCTGCTGCTCTAGGTGCTAGTGCGTCTCCTGCTCCAGGTGCTGGTGAGTCTGCTCTCTCTCGTACTGCGCCTGCTGAGGCCTTGTACACCTTCACACTTGACTCAGGTGCTTCCCGCTCCTTCTTTCGCGACAGCACCACCCTCACGCCGCTCCGTCGGCCGGTTGCAGTCTCCCTGGCAGACCCCTCTGGGGGTCCAGTCCTTGCGCACTCCTCCACGGTCCTGCCGTGTCCGGTGGTCCCGTCTGGCTCCCTGTCAGGTCTTCACCTCCCCTCATTCTCTACGAACTTGGTGAGTGGTGCTAACCTCCAGGACCAGTGGGTTGACCAGTTCACTCCTGGGGGTCAGCGTGTGACCCACTGTACGTGCTCCCGGACGGGCCGGCACCTGGCCACGTTTACCCGTGCGCCTGGCTCGAGTCTGTACACACTGACTACAGTGTCCCCTCAGGGCGCTACGTCTGCGTCAGGCCAGCTAGCGGCCCCCTGCTCGTGTCGCGCTTTGTCGCACCAGACCCTCCTTTGGCATCACCGCCTTGGTCACCCCTCGGTGCAGCGCCTTCGTAGCATGCACCGCCATTTCCTTGTCTCTGGACTTCCAGAGACTCTGCCTCCTCTACCACCCTCGCCTGCTCCTCCCTGTCTTCCCTGTGTCGAGGGGCGGCAGCGCGCCGCTCCTCACTCCTCCTCGTTTCCCCCGACGACTGCTCCCCTACAGACCCTGCACATGGACGTGTGGGGCCCAGCCCGCGTCCGTGGGCAGGACCGCGAGCGGTACTTCCTGCTGGTTGTTGACGACTACTCGCGTTACACCACGGTCTTCCCCTTGTGCACCAGGGGTGAGGTCCCTGATGTTTTGATCCCTTGGATCCGCGCTGCCCGTCTCCAGCTCCGCGAGCGGTTCGGGACGGAGTTTCCCGTCCTGCGTCTGCACTCTGACAGAGGTGGGGAGTTTTCCTCTGACCTTCTGCGGAGCTTTTGTCGTGGAGAGGGCATTCGCCAGACGTTCACGCTTCCGGCCTCTCCACAGCAGAATGGGGTTGCTGAGCGCCGCATTGGCTTGGTCATGGAGGTCGCTCGTACCTCCATGGTCCATGCGGCTGCCCCCCATTTTCTGTGGCCGTTTGCGGTCCGCTACGCCGCGCATGAGCTCAACCTCTAGCCCCGTGTCTCCTTGCCGGAGACCTCGCCTACACTGTGTTGGACGGGGGAGGTTGGCGATGCGTCGGTGTTCCGGGTCTGGGGATCTCGTGCCTTTGTCCGCGATACCTCCGCGGACAAGCTCTCCGCCCGCGCCATTCCCTGCGTCTTCCTTGGTTTTCCCCCTGACGCGCCTGGCTGGCAGTTTTACCACCCCACCTCGCGCCGTGTCCTGCCCTCTCAGGACGTCACGTTCGACGAGTCGGTTCCCTTTTACCGTCTCTTCCCCTACCGCACTGCTCCTCTCCCCCCCCCGCCGCTCTTCCTCGCTCCAGGTGCTCCCCAGGTAGACCCCCTCCCCGCTCCCGGTCCTGCTCCTTCAGGTGTGTCTCAGGTAGACCCTCCTCCCTTGTCTGCGCCGGTTGAGGTCACTGGTGACTCAGGTCCTGCTGGGGGTGGTCCTGCTGGGGGTGCGGAGCCTGGGGGTGCTGAGCTTGGGGGTGCGGAGCCTGGGGTAGCTGAGTCTGGGCGTGAGGAGTCTGGGGGTGCTGAGCCTGGGGGTACTGAGTCCGAAGGTGCTGCACCTGGGGGCGCTGAGGCGTCTGGTGAGCAGTCTCCCTGGAGCGGCCGTTTCCGTAGTCGCTCCGCTGGTGCCTCGCCGCTGCACTCTCGTCGTCGTCTCCCTCTCTCCCCACAGCAGCTGCGTGAGTGGTACGTTAGCCGTCAGGGTCGAGCTGCTGGAGCTAGGGGCCCTGCTGCGGGAGGCGCTGGAGCTGGTGACTCTGCTACTGGAGTTGTTTCTACTGGAGGCCCTGGAGCTGGAGGTGCTGGTTCTGGGGGTGCTACTGCTGGTGGCGCTGGAGCTGGAGGTTCTGGAGCTGCTGCGGGTGCTGTCGCTGGGGGTTCTGGAGCTGTTGGAGGTGCTGGCACTGGTGGCGCTGGAGCTGGAGGTTCTGGAGCTGCTGCGGGTGCTGGCGCTGGAGGTTCTGGAGCTGTTGGAGGTGCTGGCGCTGAGGGTTTTGAGTCTGCTGTTGCGCGGTCTCCTTGGAGTAGCCGCCTCCGTCCGCGTGTGCCTCTCACCTCACAGCATCTGCACGACTGGTACGGTCGCCGCAAGGGTCGCGCTTCTGGAGCTCGGGGCTCTGCCGCTGGAGGTACTTCTGCTGACGTCACTGGAGGTGCTCGTACTGGAGGTACTGGAGCTGCTGGGGCTAGAGGTGCTGAGCGTGAGGGTGCTACTGCTAGAGACCCTGGGTCTGGGGGTGCTGCTGCTGGAGACACTGAGGCTGGAGACCCTGGGACTGGAGGTGCCGGTTCTGGGGGTGCTGCTGTTGGTGGAGCTGGTCCTGGAGGAGCTGGCGCTGAGGGTTCTGGAGCTGCTGGAGGTGCTGGAGCTGCTGGGGGTACTGGAGCTGCTGGTGCTGGTGTCACTGCACAGCCGCGCCTGTTCTTCGCTCCACCGTCTCCGTCGTCTCAGCCACCGCCTGACTCTGTGCTTCGCCAGGTTCTTAGTCTCCCTTCGTCTAGTGGTCTTCCGTTACAGCCTGGCTCACCGCTGCCTGCTCCTTCTCCTTACACTGAGCAGCCAGGGGGTCATACTGAGCGTCGTGAGCCTGCGTCGCGTCCTGTCTCGCCTGTCTGTTCTGGTTGTTCCGGTCGTCGTGTTCCTCGTCCGCGTCAGCCGGATGTCCCCGACACCCACCTCGTAGTCCGTCGTCCTTCCTCTCCTCCGCAGCGTGTTCCTCTGCCGTCTCCTCCTGCGTCTTCTCTGCCTGTCGTTGCGGACCCCGAGTCTGACCAGTTTCGTGCTGAGCACCCTACTGTCACGCGTCTGCTAGCCACTGTTGTCACTGACCCGTCGTCTGAGTCTGCTGCTGCGTCTGCCTTAGTCGCTGAGCTTGTTGACTTTGCTGCTGCCTGTCGTCTAGACTACGCCGCTAGTCTTGTTGCTGAGTCTGAGTCTGTCTGTCCTCCGTCCGTCGGGGGTGAGTGTGCTCTTGGCACGGACGTCCTTGAGGACAGGCAGGAGGACCTTGAGTGTCTTGCAGCCGCTGCGCCTCATCTCGTGTCCATGCTGCTTGCCCCTGAGGGAGACCCGGATGTTCCAGACATCCCGACCCCGTGCTCTTACGCTGAGGCGATCGCGGGTGAGTACTCCTCTCAGTGGCAGACAGCCACGGACGCAGAGATGGCATCCTGAAAGTCCACAGGTACCTACGTCGACGAGGTTCCCCCTCCTGGGGCGAACATCGTCAGTGGCATGTGGATTTTCAGGGTGAAGCGGCCGCCAGGTTCTCCGCCTGTCTTCAAGGCTCGTTACGTTGCTCGAGGTTTCAGTCAGCGAGAGGGAGTTGACTTCTTCCAGACCTTCTCCCCCACCCCGAAGATGACCACTCTTCGGGTGCTGCTGCACGTTGCCGCTCAGCGTGACTACGAGCTTCACTCTCTTGACTTCAGCACAGCTTTCTTACAGGGCAGCCTGCACGAGGAGATCTGGCTGCGCCGCCCACCTGGCTTCACTGGTTCGTTCCCTCCAGGTACCCAGTGGAGCCTCCGGCGGCCGGTCTATGGTCTCCGCCAGGCGCCGCGTGAGTGGCACGACACACTGAGGACGACACTTGCGGCTCTTGGGTTTTCTCCATCGACTGCTGACCCGTCGCTGTTTCTGCGCACCGACACTTCGCTGCCGCCGTTCTACATCCTCGTGTACGTCGACGACTTGGTCTTTGCCACTGCTGACACTGAGGCTCTCGCCCTGGTGAAGTCGGAGCTGCAGAAGAGACACACGTGCACAGACCTGGGTGAGCTGCGCAGTTACCTTGGCTTGCAGATCACCCGGGACAGAGCACGCCGCACCATCACACTGACTCAGTCACACATGGTGCAGCAGGTCCTTCAGCGCTTCGGCTTCACCTGGTCCTCGGCACAGCACACTCCTCTGGCTACAGGTCACTCGCTCTCAGCTCCACCTTCGGACGAGTCCGTAGAGCCGAGTGGTCCTTACCCAGAGCTAGTGGGCTGCCTCATGTACCTGATGACCTGCACTCGTCCTGACCTTGCGTACCCTCTTGGCCTTCTGGCTCGCTACGTGGCTCCTGGTCGGCACCGAAATGTGCACATGGATGCTGCTAAGAGGGTACTACGCTACTTGTGCAGTACATCGGGCATGGGGCTCGTGCTTGGAGGACGGAGGGACGTTGTCCTCACTGGGCACTCAGACGCTTCTTGGGCTGACGACCAGGCTACGCAGCGGTCGTCACAGGGTTACACCTTCAGCCTTGGCTCTGGTTCGGTTTCTTGGCGTTCTACACGCTCGTCTTCAGTTCTCAGTTCCAGTTGTGAGGCTGAGATCTACGCCACAGCCATGGCTGCACAGGAGTTACGCTGGCTCACCTACCTGCTGACCGACTTGGGAGAGCGGCCTCGTTCTCCTCCAGTGCTGTACGTCGACAACAAGGCCGCCATTGCCTTGTGTGAGGAGCACAGACTGGAGCACAGAACGAAGCACATCGCTCTGCGTTACTTCCTGGCTCGAGAGTTGCAGCAGCGTGGTCAGCTTTGTCTTACTCACGTGGCCACTCGGGCCAACACTGCTGATATATTCACCAAGGCGCTTCCGTCTGGTGATCATCAGCGTTTCTGCACTCTGCTAGGCCTTGTGCCCACGTTTCCTCACTTGCTGTAGACTTTGCTTGTACTGTGATCTACATATATACCTGCATGCTTGCTCTGCTAGGTAGAGATCACTGTGCTGTTGTTGTTGCATATATACCTCTGCATGTGAACTGGCCTTGTGGCCCTTTGCTTGTGCTCAGTGTGTGTGGTGACGTTGTGATCCACCCTGAGCTTGCTTTGCTTCTCTTGACTGGTCTTGTGACCCCTTGCTCTCCCCCACTTTGCCTATGGGGGTGTGTCAAAGTATATGCATGTTATATATGTGTAGGCTGTAGTGGGGTAGCCAATATGGGGTACAGCCCCTTTTAGGGTTTCATATTTGTACCCAATACTTTGATAGTTCAATCATTCCTGCTGCTATATTCTGACAGCCCGCAGCTGCTGGTGAATCGATCGTTGAATCAGCTGGGCAAGTGGGAGTGCCTCGCTGTGTTGCTCGCCATTGGGCTGGCCGTGAAGCTCATTACCTTGCTGCTGCTGGTCAGGTTTCGGCGGGCCAAGTAGAAATAGAGAAGCCGTGATTCTATGTGCAGGAGCTCCAAAGAGTACGCCAATGCAGTACGTCTAAAGGCGAGGGGAGTGTAGCTGAAATGGCAAGAGTTCAGAGTTGGGGTTTATCGGCATCCACTTGTTGTACTATTTTGTATTAATCACGAACTATTAATATCGAACCGCCCTATCCTCTTTCCATACATTGTAGCAAAACAGAGCCCCTTGTTAAGCCAAATTACCAACCAAACTACCCATGTGTGCTGCCCTTGCTGTCCTGCCACTTAGCACCGTTGAGTAAGGAGGGGCTTGTATAGGCAAAATATCATGAAAGACAAAGAAAAGATACACATGAAGATGCAAATCAGCTCACGAGTTTGAAACTGATCGTCTCGCGTAAACAAAAAAATGCAAATATATTTATTTTCTTGGTGTATAACGAGAATCACTCAAAGTAAATACTGCTATTTATATTATAACCTGGTTTGTAACCAACTTACTTACCTGGTGTGGTTTGAAAGAAACATTGGTAGTAAGAGACAATGTGTTATGAGTTGTAAAAGAGAAGAGTGCGCAGAATGCAATAACGCGGAAGTGATTACAACGTCTGTCGAAATGATGAATCCTAGCACTAATATAGCAAAGGCTAGCTAGGCCGAGGCCGCGGGACCACGCAAGGTCGGGTGCAGGTTGAAGAGAAACCCGAAGGCGACGCGAGGGACGTTCGGAAGGCGAGGTCGTCGGACCGAGCCTGAACTCCAGAAGTTGGAGTTGTATGCGCATAAGGTGCCTCAGTAAGGAATTAGGGAAATTTCCTTACACTACCCCTCCCCTTTAAGAAAGGTGGTCAATATCAGGCACGCGTCGGCGGGAAAGATAATCCCGTAATACCGAGTGGCCTTGCAGCGAGTCAGCCGGGACCCACGTGTCGTCTTCACTGGTGCGATCCACCCATCATAGGAGGAAATCGACGTGGCGTCCTGCTGGTGTCGCACGGATGCGATGAGCCAGGATTTTCGACGGATGAAGTGTCGGGTCTGCGACGGGCCGAACACTTGGCGCGACGTTGGGACGGGCGATGTCGGACGAATGCGGGGCCACGTAGTGGCGGAGCACACTGACGTGGAAATCATCATGTATTTTCCTGTCATCAAGAGTAATTTCGCCGTGACAGGTGTCAGCATCCGAATGATGCGGAAGGGTCCCACGTAGCGGGGACGCAGTTTTGCAGGTCGGGATAGGCGAAGATTCTTCGTGTCCAGGAGAACCATCTGCCCGTCGCCGAAGGGTAAGTTTCGTCGATGTCAATCAGCGTAGCGGCTGGCAACAGTATTAGCCTTTTGGATAAAATCTGCTACTTTATCGCGGGCTGCCTGAAGTTCCGAGACGAACTGCTGCGACCGTGGTACCGGATTGTCAGGGGTCGTTGAAGAGGGTACCACGGGATCTATCCCGTAATTAAGGTAGAACGGCAACTTATTGGTTGTCGCAGATGGTGCGTTGTTGTACGCAAATTCCAGCATGGGGAGTAAATCCTCCCACTTGGTCAAGTCGGGGCAGTTCGTGCGAATCAACTGCTCCATGGTCTGATTTGTCCGCTCTGTCTGTCCGTCGGTTTGCGGGTGGTATGACGACGAAAACTGCAGGCGGGTGCCGTACTGTGCCCATGTCTCCTGCCAAAACTTCGACGTAAAATTTGGATCCCGATCGCTGATGATCGCCGAAGGTAACCCGTGTAACATGACGACGGTCGAGATGAACATCTTCGCAGTTTCTTTGGCGGTGATCGTCGTGCGGCATGGTGCAAAATGCGCCATTTTCGTTAATCGATCAACGACGACCAGCACCGAGTCGTTGCCACTTGCGCCAGCGGGTAGTCCTGTGACGAAATACATCGTCACCTGTTGCCGCGTTCGTTCGAGTGGCTCGAGGGGCTGCAACAATCCAGCTGGGCGTTGTCGCGACGACTTCATGGCTTGGCAGGTTGGGCAAGCTGTCACGTAGCGCTTCACGTCCGACGCCATGTCGGGCCAATAGTAATTCCGCTGCAGCAGCTTCAGTGTTTTGTCGATGCCGAAGTGCCCAGAAAGGTTAGAGTCATGAACCTCCTGCGTCAGCAACTCTCGTAAGGGCCGGTAGGACGGGACCCAAACTCGGTGAGTACCGCATTTGAGGAAATAGTTCCCTTGTGGCGTGGTGGCCCGTAGGTGTTGATTTCGTTTGAAGAAGCAATCAGTCCTGTATCCGTGGGTGAATAGTTCTGATAAAAGCGGGTTGGAATGGGCGATTGGTACTGTTGCGGTCTGCATCGATGGGCGGGTCAGGGCGTCGGCGATGTTGTTGGCGCCCTTCTTGTACGTGATGGTGTAGCTGAAATTTGACTCGAGGTAATCGAGCCACCTGATTTTTTGCGGGTTGAGCTGTGGTTGGCTGCGCATGTACTGTAATGACTTGTGGTCTGTTCTGATCGTAACGTCGGCTCTCGTGAGGTAGCAGCGCCAGGTACGAAATGCATGCACGATGGCGAGCATTTCTTTGTCGTGTACAGGGTAGTTGCGCTCAGGTGGCTGCATCTTGCGTGACTCGTACGCGATGGGTTGCAGTCCGTTGCCGAAGTCCTGTAGAAGGACGACGCCGATGGCGAAATCGCTGGCGTCCGTTACAACTTCGAACGGTCGAGATGGATCTGCCAGCCGAAGAACGGCGGACATAGTTAACGAAGCCGAGGAAACTCTGCAACTCCGCGATGTTCGTAGGCGGCTTCCACTGGAAATTGCTGTCACTTTGCGAGGGTCGATTTTAATACCCTCCCTGGAAACCACGTGCCCTAGGAACTCCAGCTCCGGCTGTAAGAACTCGCACTTAGAGCCCTTTGTAAACAGTCGGTTCTGCTGCAAGCACCGGAAAACCTCCTCCAAGTCCCGTAAATGTTCTTCCCGAGTCTTGCTGTACACCAGGTAAACGATAACTTTCCTGTCGAGCATATCCCGGAACACCCCGTTCATGGTGAGCTGGAATGTTGATGGTGCATTCGTCAACCCGAACGGCATCACTGTATACTCGTAACTGCCATAGCGGGTGCGAAATGCAGCCTTCGGGCTGTCGTCGGCGAACACACAAATTTGATGGTAGCCACTTCGTAAGTCGATTTTCGAGAAGAAGCGAGCCTCGCGAAGCTGATCCAGCAGGTCGTCCGCTCGCGGAATCGGGTAACGTGACTTGACCGTGATCCGATTCAACGCTCGATAGTCGATACACATGCGCAGGCCTCCGTCCTTTTTTGGTGTGAATAGTATCGGTGCGGCGAATGGTGATGTGCTCGGCCGGATGAAACCTTTGGAGAGCATATAATCCAACTGCTTCCGCAACTCGTCAAGTTCCGGTTGGCTGAGCCTCTACTGGGACCGAACAGTTGGTTGCGCGCCAGGCTCCAGCTCGATCTTGTGGTCTTTGTGAAAATAGTAGGCAAGAGAAGTTTAGGCAAAAAAGGGGAAGTTCACTAGCAGCAATGAGGATACATATAGCAAACCCTAGATGGGTTGTACTCGCTATAGAGCATCCCACTACAGGCTAGAGAATAACATTCTGACACACCCCCATAGCCAAAGTGGGGTGTAATCAGTACAATGAGCAAGCAGGTATAGAGCAGGAGTTCACAAAGGTAAGCAAAGCTAGAGCTAATCACAGCGAGCAAGTGAGGAGGAGGAGGAGCTGTGGAGGTAGAGAAGATGGGAGGCAACGACTGAAGCTGCAGAGGCACGGGCACAGGAGCGGCTGACTCAGAGGCTACCGAAGCAAGGGCGACGGACTACTGGAGTAACTGGCTCGGCGGCTATAGAAGAGCGGCAGGAGCAACGGACCCACTGGCGACTGGTGCAGCAGGCTCACTGGCTACCGAAGCAAGGGCGACGGACTACAGGCGCTGCAGGCGACACGACAGGTACCTCCATACAACCTCCTCCAACTGCCCCACACCCTCGACACACACCCACTGCTCAAACCCTAGCTCCACTCCCACGCACCCCCCTAAAACCCTAAACCCTAGGCTCCCACACACCCACCCCCCTCAGCGGCAGCTGCAGCAGTGGGAGACCAAGGAGGAGGAGGAGCAAGGGGAGTAACACACAACCGCCACCCCCACACTCCTCACCCCCAAACCCTAATTCAGGAGAACGGGCAGCAGTAGGGGTGGGGCACCGTCAGAAGCACGGGGGACAGCGAGCAGCTCAGGGACAGAGAGGAACGGGCCGCCCACGGGCCTGGCACAGCCCGACGAACCGCGCGCAGGCGGCCCGAGCCGCGCGCGGGCCTGGCGCAGCCCGTACGGGCCGCGCGCGGGCCTGGCGCAGCCCGTACGGGCCGCGCGCGGGCCTGGCGCAGCCCGTACGGGCCGCGCGCGGGCCGGGCGCAGCCCGTACGGGCCGCGCTCGGGGCTGGCGCAGCCCGCGCTGGCCAGGACGGGCGACGGGGGACGACGGGCTGGTCCCCGTCGCCCGTCGAAGTGCCCCCCGGGGGCGACGCGCGGACCGACGGGGCAGAAGGCCGCCGCGCGCCTCGGGGCGCACGGCGGGCAGAGAACCGCCGCACGCCCCGGGGCGCACGGCGGGCAGAAAACCGCCGCGCGCCTCGGGGCGCACGGCGGGCAGAAAACCGCCGCACGCTCCGAGCGCGCGGCGGGATGAAAAATCCGTCGCACGCCACGGGGCGTGCGACACAGAGAGTGGCAGTAGCAGCGGAAGCAGTGAGGTGGTGAGCCCACCCACAGGATCGACCCAAGGGGATCGACCTGCTCTGATAGCATGTGAAAATAGTAGGTAGAGTTAGGAGCCATAGCTAGGTAAGTCCTAGATAGGCAAGAGAAGTTTAGGCAAAAAAGGGGAAGTTCACTAGCAGCAATGAGGATACATATAGCAAACCCTAGATGGGTTGTACTCGCTATAGAGCACCCCACTACAGGCTAGAGAATAACATTCTGACAGTCTTCTGGCCGGTGAGGTGGCAGCCCATCAGGCAGGTCATCCGCGAAAATTTCGGGGTACCTCCTAAATATGCTCGCCACGTCGTCAGGTACAGCAGCGCAGAGCGTGTCAATGTCGGCGATTTTTTCGGACGCCACCACCTCGTACAGCTGTACAGCGTAGCCTTGCGCTCCCCGTTTTATCGCCCTTGTCAGCGTGATAACGTTGACACATGTCGTCATCGGCTCCGGCTCCGTCTATTTCGGAAGCGTCACACGTCCCTTGTTGCTTGGCACCGTGCATGCTCCCGTCGTCCAGTCGATTGTCGGATTGAATCGCTGCAGCCAATCTCGTCCCAGCAGCACATCGCAATCGTCCAGCATTGTCGCCAGCATCTTCATTGAAAACCCGAAATCGTCGCCACACTTCATCCGAATTTGTCGCACCTCGTCCCGTATCGCCAGCGGTGTCCCGTCCACTAGCCTTGCATCGATCTCCGGCAGACACCTGCCCAGCTTGAGTCCGATTTTTTTTTGCCGTTGCTAGGTTGACAAGACTGTGGCTCGCCCCACCGTCAACAAATGTTTTTATTTTATGTCTGTGAACCCTCCCCACGACCAGTACAGGGTGATCCACGTGTTCATCCACTTTATTAGTCCGGTTGCGGTCGATAGCCCGTATCGGTACCACTACTTGGTGTGGATGGTGATTGACGGGTGACGGGGTCTCGTCAGTAGGTGGCCCGACTGCTACTGACTCGTCTCTTTTCTAGACCCCTCTCCGCCGTTCCTGTTTCCTTGCTTGAGCTTCGGGCAGTCGTTCCTCCAGTGGCCCGGCTGGTTGCAGTTAAAGCACGTATTTGGGGCACATCTAGGTGCATCTACACCGTTGACTGTGGGCTGTTGAGGCGGTCCGTGAAAATGGTTTCCCTCCCGAGAACTCATTCTCGCCCACTGCATCAGCGCGTCCGTTGATTCGGCCAGCTGGACGGCATCGTTGAAGTCGCGTGGCCTCGTACGTCGCACCTTGAACTGAATCTCGTATTTGAGGCCTGCGACATATTTATCGAGCTGCTCCGCGTCACCCATGTCGTCCACTTGGTCGGCCAAGGCGCAGAACGTCGCTGTGTAGTCTTGGACCGAAGTCATTTGGTTCAAGGCACGCAGCTTCATGCGAGCATAATCCGAGGCGGATACGTGCTCGAAACTGGTTCGCAAGGCTGCGCCTCACTCCGTACATGTGCGTATCGTAGCCACTCTGAAGATCGAGGTTGCTCGTTGCGTGACAGATGTCCAGGTCCCGTCGTTCGCACGTGATATCCCTGCCGGAGTCCCCTCCGACGCCACCACTCCAACGCCGGTCCTCGTAACAGCGACACTGCAAAATTAATGCGGGTGGCATCATCAGCAATTTGCGCAGCATTAAAGAAAACCTCCACGCCGAACAACCATGCAGAAACAGTGACGCCTTTGTCGCTGGGGTTGAACGGGGGCGGGTTTGTCGGTTTAATATTCACAGTTGTAGAAACTGCTGCTGCCGCATGCACCGTTGGTGTCGTCGAAGCCATCGCCGGTGTTGTCGCTGGTGTCCTTCTCGGCACTGTTTGCGACTGTTGTCTCGGCGCTGCTTGTGACTGTTGTTGTTGCTCTGGCGCTTCTTGCGCATGTTGCTGCCACGACCGCCATTCATCTTCAGCATCCAAGGAGCCTTGTAGCTTGCTGAGTACGGCCTCGTTGAGCGATGAGCTACTTCTCACTTCATCCAGGACGAGCGGCTCCTGACGCGCTTCACCTCGCGTCTGGCGTAGCTCGGCGTTTTCTCCCCTCAGGCGCTCCACCTTGGTAGACATGGTCTGCAAGTTGGCTTGCATCGCCCGGAACTGTTGCATGAACTCGTTGAGCTCGGCCTGCTCCATGTGTCTCAGGCTTCGCCTAACGGGCAGGGGGTTTACAACGATTTTTATGACTTTGATGAAGGCGCAAACGCAAACGTAGTCAGTGTCGAGAGATAACTGTGCAGGAATGATTGAACTATGCAAGAGTGAGATACAAGTAGTAAACCCTAACTGGGGTTGTACTCTATACTGAGCACCTCACTGTAGACTAGCAGAACTAACAACATACAAATATGTCTTGACACACCCCTCTAGGCAAAGTGAGGGATAGCCAACACAACAAACGGGCACAAGACCAGTCAGGCAAGAAAACAAAGCAAAGCAAAGCCCAGGGTGGATCTCAAGATCACCACGCATTCAGAGCACAGGCAAGCGACCACAAGGCCAGTTCACATGCAGAGTTATAATAGCAAAGCAGTACACTGATTACAACCTAGTAAGAGTAAACATGCAGGTATAAATAGAGATATCAGTGTACAACAAGTGTAAGATCAAGAGACAAGCAGGTGAGGCAGAGTGGGCAGAAGCCCAAGAGCAGTGCAAAAGCGCTGATGATCACCAGACCCGAGGGCCTTGGTGAAGACATCAGCAGTGTTGGCCCGAGAGGCCACGTAGGAAAGGCGAAGGTGACCACGCTGCTGCAGCTCTCGAGCAAGAAAGTAGTGAAGAGCAATGTGCTTCGTTCTGTGCTCCAGTCTCTGTTCGTGACACAAGGCAAGCATGGCCTTGTTGTCGACGTACACAACTGGAGGAGAACGAGGCCGCTCCCCCAAGTCGGTCAGTAGGTAGGTCAGCCAGCGTAGCTCCTGTGCAGCCATAGCCCCAGCGTAGATATCGGCCTCACATCTGGAACCAAGCACAGAAGACGAACGAGTGGACCTCCACGAGACAGAACCAGAGCCAAGACTTAAGGTGTAACCCTGTGACGAACGCTGAGTCGCCTGGTCGTCGGCCCAAGAAGCGTCGGCGTGTCCTGTGAGGACCACTGAACCCCGTCCTCCAAGCACGAGCCCCATGCCCGATGTACTGCACAAGTAACGCAGTACCCTCTTAGCAACATCCCAGTGCACCTTTCGGTGTCTACCGGGAGCCACGTAACGAGCCAGGAGGAAGAGAGGGTACGCGAGGTCAGGTCGTGTGCACGTCATCAGGTATATGAGGCAACCCACAAGCTCTGGATATGGACCACTCGGCTCTACGGACTCGTCCGAAGGTGGAGCTGAGAGCGAGTGGCATGTAGGCAGAGGAGTGGGCTGTAGCGAGGATAACTGGAAGCCGAAGCGCTGAAGGACTTGGTGCACCATGTGTGACTGAGTCAGGGTGATGGTGCGCCGTGCTCTGTCCCGGGTGATGTGCAAGCCAAGATAGCTCCGTAGCTCACCCATGTCAGTGCAGGTGTGTCTCTCCTGCAGCTCCGCCTTTACTAGGGCCAGTGCCTCAGTGTCACCAGTAGAAAAACCAAGTCGTCGACGTACACGAGAACGTAGAACGGCGGCAGAGAAGTGTCGGTGCGTAGAAACAGCGATGGGTCAGCAAAGGAAGGAGCAAACCCAAAAGCCGCAAGTGTCGTCCTCAGTGTGTCGTGCCACTCGCGGGGCGCCTGGCGGAGACCGTAGACTGGCCGCCGGAGGCTCCACTGGGTTGTCAAAGTAACGAAACAGGAATGGATTGAACTAACACAATTGTGGTACAAGTAGGAAACCCTAAAGTTGTGTACCCCATAAGGCTAACCCCACTATAGCCTAACAACATATGACCATATAAGTTTGACACACCCCCATAGGCAAAGTGGGGGATAGCAACGGGTCACAAGACCAGTCAAGAGAAGAAGCAAAGCAAAACAAAGCTCAGGGTGGATCTCAAGATCACCACGCATTCTGAGCACAAGCAAGCGGCCACAAGGCCAGTTCACATACATAGTTTATAATAGCAAGAGCAGTACACTGATCACAACCTAGCAAGTGTAAACATGCAGGTATACGTATATATATCAGTGTACAACAAGGGCAAGATCAAGAGACAAGCAGGTGAGGCAGAGTGGGCACAAGCCCAAGAGTAGTGCAGAAACGCTGATGATCACTAGACCCAAGGGCCTTGGTGAAGACATCGGCAGTGTTGGCATGTGTGGCCACGTAAGCAAGACGAAGCTGACCATACTTCTGCAGCTCTCGCGTGAGGAAGTAACGGAAGGTAATGTGCTTCGTTCTGTGCTCCAGTCTCTGGTCCTGACACAAGGCAATCATGGCCTTGTTGTCGGCGTACAGAACTGGAGGAGAACGAGGCCGCTCATCCAAGTCGGTCAGCAGGTAGGTCAACCAGCGGAGCTCCTGTGCAGCCATAGCCCCAGCGTAGATCTCGGCCTCACAGCTGGAACTAAGTACAGAAGACGAGCGAGTGGACCTCCACGAGACAGAACCAGCGCCGAGGCCGAAGCTATACCCCTGTGTTGACCGGTGATGTGAGAGTACGACGGCTTTGCTGGACTTTACTCGCTTGATTCTGCTTTCTTATCCATTATCTAGCTTAGCTTAATTTTATCTTGCATGCTTCTGCTTGATTTCCTAGTTTTGTTGCTGAACTATAGTTATTATAGTTATAGGCACCGAACTAGGTTGAGTGCACCAAATTCTAAGCTTTTCGGTTGCCACCGAATTGCCTTCTACTGATTTCGGGAAGGACCCGTTCGGGACGCTTCGCGACCCATGGAACCTTCTTGTAACACTCGGGTTACTGCCTTTGTGTCGAGCCTATATATAGCCTCGCCTTGTACCCAGGTGAATCATTCAATAAATTTCTCTTTCCTGAACCAGATCCTCACAGGTGAGTCGTCTGGTCGTCAGCCCAAGAAGCGTCTGAGTGGCCAGTGAGAACAACTTAACCCTGTCCTCCAAGCACAAGCCCCATGCCCGAAGTAATTCACAAGTAACGCAGTACCCTCTTCGCAGCATCCCGGTGCACCTTTCGGTGTCTACCGGGAGCCACGTAGCGAGCCAGGAGGCTGAGAGGGTACGCGAGGTTAGGTCGTGTGCACGTCATCAGGTACATGAGGCAACCCACAAGCTCTGGATACGGACCACTCGGCTCTACGGACTTGTCCGAAGGTGGAGCTGAGAGCGAGTGGCCTGTAGCCAGAGGAGTGGACTGTGGCGAGGACCACGAGAAGTCGAAGCGCTGAAGGACCTGCTGCACCATGTGTGACTGAGTCAGGGTGATGGTGCGCCGTGCTCTGTCCCGGGTGATCTGCAAGCCAAGATAGCTCCGCAGCTCACCCAGGTCAGTGCAGGTGTGTCTCTCCTGCAGCTCCGCCTTCACTAGGGCCAGTGCCTGAGTGTCAGCAGTAGCAAAAACCAAGTCGTCTACGTACACGAGAACGTAGAACAGCGGCAGAGAAGTGTCGGTGCGTAGAAACAGCGAAGGGTCAGCAGTCGAGGGAGCAAAGCCAAGAGCCGCAAGTGTAGTCCTCAGTGTGTCGTGCCACTCACTGACGTAGACCGTAGACTGGTCACCAAAGACTCCACTGGGTACCCTCAGGAAACGACCCAGTGAAACCACGTGGGCGGCGCAACCAGATAGTAATGCTGCCCTGCAGGAAAGCTGTGGAGAAGTCGAGGGAGTGCAGCTCGTAGTCGCGCTGTGCTGCAACGTGCAGTAGCACCCAAAGAGTGGTCATCTTCGAGGTGGGGGAGAAGGTCTGGAAGAAGTCGACCCCTTCACGCTGACTGAAGCCTCGTGCAACGTAACGCGCCTTGAAGGCAGGCGGAGAACCCGGTGGCCGCTTCACCCTGAAAATCCACATGCCATCGACTATGTTCGCCCCAGGAGGAGGAACCTCGTCGACGTAGGTGCCTGTGGACTTCCAGGAAGCCATCTCTTTGTCCATGGCTGTCTGCCACTGAGAGGAGTACTCACCCGCGATCGCCTCAGCGTAAGAGCGCGGGGTCGGGATGTCAAGTGCATCCGGGTCTCCCTCGGGGCAAAGCAGCATGGATGCAAAACGAGGTAAAGCAGCCTCAAGACACTCAAGCTCAAACTGCCTATCCTCAAGGACGTCACAGCCAAGGGCAGGCTCACCTCCGACGGACGGAGGACAGACAGACTCAGACTCAGTAACAAGACTCGCGACGTAGTCGAGACGACTCCTAGCAGCAAAGTCGACTAGCTCAGTGACTAGGGAAAACGCAGCAGTAGACTCAAAAGAAGGGTCAATGACGACAGTGGCGAGGAGACGGGTGACAGTAGGATTGGCAGCACGAGCAAGGTCGGACTCAGGGTCAGGAACGTCAGGAAGAGAGGACGCCGGAAGAGACGGCAGGACAACACGCTGTGGAACAGAGGAAGGACGAAGTGCCATAGCGTGCGTGCCGGGGACAGGTGGAGGACGAGAACGACGAGCACGACTGACAGTGCGAACAGGGGAGGCAGGACGAGACTCAGGCTCACAACGATCTGCCAGGGAGCCTGTTTGTGCAGGGTAGGGAGAAGGAGCAGGCAGTGGAGAGCCAGGCAGTAACTGCGGCTGTGACTGGTCAGGCGGAGGACACAGGAGAGGCGGAGTGAGGCCAGTGGAAGACAGGAGACTAAGAACCTAGCGAAGGGCTGAGTCAGGCGGTGGTAGGGACGACTGCGGCTGCGGGTAGAAAAACGGTCGGCACGGTGCAATACCCGTACCGTCAGCAGCTCCAGTACCTCCAGCTCCAGCGCCTCCAGCACCAGCAGCACCTCCAGCATCTCCAGCACTAGCAGCACTAGCACCTCCAGTGCCAGCAGCTCCAGCACCTCCAGTACCTCTAGCACCAGCACCTCCAGCTCCGGCAGCTCCAGCACTTCAAGTACATCCAGCTCTAGCAGCACCTCCAGCACCAGCAGCACTAGCACCTCCAGCACCAGCACCAGCACGTCCAGTACCTCCAGTACCTCCAGCTCCAGCGCCTCCAGCACCAGCAGCACCTCCAGCACCTTTAGTACCAGCAGCACCAGCACCTCCAATACCTCCAGTACCTCTAGCACCAGAAGCACCTCCAGCACCTCCAGTACCAGTAGTACCAGCACCTCCAGTGCCAGCAGCTCCAGCACCTCCAGTACCAGCAGCACCAGCACCTCCAGTGCCAGCAGCTCCAGCACATCCAGCACCTCCAGTACCTCCAGCTCCAGCACCTCCAGCACCTCCAGCTCCCGCGCCTCCAGCACTAGTAGCACCTCCAGCACCAGCAGCACCTCCAGCACCAGCAGCTCCAGGACCTGTAAAACTCCAAGCTCCAGCACCACAGCGGCCTTGCCGAACGACCCACCCACGAAGCTGCTGCGGTGAGGGCGTCTCGAGTCGACTAGGCGGCTGCTGCTGTCCAACGTCAGGACCTGCAGCAGGAGCACCCACGGCCCCACCACCACTAGGACCCGCAGCACCCCCAGAGTCAGCACCCCAAGAACCCTCACCCCCAGTCTCAGCACCCCCAAGACCAGCACCCCCAGTCTCAGCACCCCCAGGACTAGCACCTCCAGAGTCCTCACCCCCAGTGTCAACACCCCCAGCAGCACCATTGTCCACAGCTACACGCTGCAGAGGCGGCGAAGACGGTCGAGGCGGAAAACCAGGAGGGGTCTCCAGGCGGGGAGAGCGACGAGTGGCCGCCGTGTCGTCACCGGCGGGGTCACCCCCCTCAGCCGGGCCAGAGGTGTCAGAGGAGATCACCAAAGGCTCAATCAAGGGGGGGGGGGGTCTACCTGAGACACACCTGAAGGAGCAGGACCCTGTGGAGGAAGGGGGTCTATGGGGGGGGGAACTGGTACCAGGAAGAGAGGCGCCAGAGGGACCGGGTGGGACGTGTGCGGGTGGAGCCTGTAGAAACACACAGACTCGTCAAAGGTGACGTCCTGGGAGGACAGGACTCGACGCGAGCGAGGGTGGTAAAACTGCCACGGCGGGGCGTCGGTGGGGAAGCCCAGGAAGGCGCAGCAGAGAGTGCGAGGAGAGAGCTTGCTCGCGGTCGTATCGCGAACAAGGGAGAGCGCGCCCCAGACCTGAAACGCCGACGCATCGCCAACCTCTCCCGTCCAACGGAGTGTGGGCGAGGTCTCTGGCAAAGAGACACGGGGCCAGAGGTTGAGCTGATGCGACGCTCTGCAATCCCATTTTGCTGCGGAGAGGCCGGAAGCATGAACGACTGGACAATGCCCTCGTCTCGATAGAACTCCGCAAGGAGGCTGGAAGGGAACTCACCCCCCCTGTCAGAGTGCAGACGCAGGACTGGAAGGTCCCGCCGAAACCGCTCGCGCAGCTGGTGACGAGTAGCGCGGATCCAGGGGATCAAAACACCGTGGACGTCCGCCTTGCTGCGCAAGGGGAAGACCGTGGTGTAGCGCATGTAGTCGTCAACGACCAGCAGGAAGTAGCGCTCCTGGTCCGTCCCACGGACGGGGGCCGGGCCCCACACGTCCATGTTGAGAGTCTGCAGAGGCGCAGTGGTCGGAGGAAACGAGGAGGAGTGAGGGGCCGCGCGCTGTCGTCCCTCGACGCAGGGAAGGCACGGCGGTGCAAGTGAGCGCGGGAGGGGGGGCAGGCACCTGGGAAGGCCAGAGACAAGGAGACGCGAGTGCATGCCACGAAGGCGCGGCAGAGAAGGGTGACCGAGTTGGTGGTGACAGAGGAGAGTCTGGTGGGAGAGCATCCGACACGAGCATGACGCAGCGAACTGACCAGACGCAGACACCTGACTCGACGCAGCCACCTATGCAGACGTAGTGGTGAGGGTGTACAGACTGGACCCAGGCTGACGAGTGAACGTAGCAAGGTGACGGCCAGTCCGGGAACACGTACAGATCGCCACACGCTGTCCTCCAGGAGTAAAGGTGTCAACCCATACATCCTGAAGGACTGCGTTGCTCACCAAGTTCGTCGAGAACAAGGGGAGGTGGAGACTTGAAAGAGAGTCGGAGGGGACTGCCGGACACGGGAGGGCAGTGGAGGCCCGTGCTACGACAAGACCCCCAGAGGGGTCAGCCAGTGAGACTGGGACTGGTGCAGCGAGTGGTGTGACTGTGGTGCAATCACGAAAGAAGCAACGAGACGCACCAGAGTCAAGTGTGAAAGTGTGCAGGGCCTCAGCTGAGGCAGCAGACTCACTAGCAGCAGACTCACTAGCAGCAGACTCACTAGCACATGTGGCAGCACACGCACTAGCACCTAGAGCGGCAGCTGACTCACTAGCACCTAGAACAGCAGCACCTTCACCAGCAGCGCAAGGCACACACGAGTAACAGGCACCCTCAGCACTTATAGCATCAACATACATAGCATAGATAGCCTTGTTGATCTGAACAAAGTCAAGAGCAAACACATCCACATTCTTTTCTATCAGGCCCAGCAAGTTGGGGACCTCCTGCTCATCACCGTACTCGGTCACCCAGGCATCCTCGAGACGACCGAAGCAGCGATACTCAGTGTGTCCAGGCTTCCCACAGGTCTGACCCTTCTTCAGCCCCGTGCACCTGACATACGAGCAGCAAACAGAGCCCCCAGGGGAACCACGCTGGACAACCCACTCACGAAGCTGCTGAGGGGTGGGTGTGTCCAAGAGGCGTGGCTGCTGCTGTCCACTCCCATAGCCTCCGCCGCCACGAGCTGAACCCCCATAGCTTCCACCCCTGCTAGCTCCACCCCGACCACCTCCACCACCCCCGCCGCCTCCACCAACCCCTCCACCTCCACCACCCCCGCCACCTCCACTGCCTCCACCTCCGGTGCCACCTCCACCACCTCCACCCCCGCCACCACCACCCCCGCTACCACCACCGCTAGCGCCACCCCAACCACCCTTACCCCCCTTGCCCCTGCCGTTGCGGCGCTTCTCAGCACCAAGGAGGTCGACAGCAGGAGCAGTAGCAACTGAGGGAATGAGAGGGGAGGGAGCACACCCTTAAAAAAAGGGGGAGCGGGGAGTGCCACGAGAGGCAGCAACAGCGACAGTACTGGTCTCAGCCTCGAGAAGGTACTTCTCCAGCGAGGCAAGCGTGAGCTCAGTGGGGTCAAGGGCGAGGAAGTGGTCCCTAACAGTGCGGAGGGAGTCAGGGAGGCGTGTGACGAGGAAGTACAGGGTGATATACAGCGGGGGGGGGGGGGGGGGGGGGTTATCAGCGAGGAAAGTCGGCTTGAGAGCGGCGCTGTAGCGAGTCTCACTAGAGCGAAGGTGGGTCATGAGGTCAGCAAGAGTGCGGAAATCTGCGAGCTCAGGAAAGAGGTACGGCAGAATGAGACGGCCTAGGGCAGCAGTAGCTGGGGAGGAGTAACGAGCGACAACGGCATCATAGAGGGATTTGGCCGTCTTCTGCTAACCAAAATGCGCCCTCTCAGCTAGCGGGAGGTGGTTGCGGACAGCATGGCGAGTAGTAGCGTCACACGTGAGCCACTTCGACTGATCTAAGCGGTCGGCAGTATCAGCTGGGGCGGGGAGGGATCCGGACGTATGTTCGATCAATGAAACTCCATCCCTAGCTTCGCTCTGCAGGTACAGCTGGAGATCGTCGAGCCAAACGTCAAAGCTAATTGGGCGACCCTCCGCATCAAAGCTAAGAACCGAAATGGTGGCCATAGTAGCAGCAGTAGCAGCAGCAGCAGCAGCAGCAGCAGCAGCAGCAGCAGCAGCAGCAGCAGCAGCATCTCGTACTCCGTCATTGTCAAGCAGCGCAAGGGGGAGCCGCCTTCGTCTTCCGCCACCGCCGCCGCCGCCGGCCCGCTTGCGCTGCTGGATAGCACGCTTGTGCCGGATTGCGGCACGCTCGCGAAGCTCCCCGCAGTGCCGTCTCAGCGGTTTCCGGCGGCGGCGGCGGGTGCTGTCACGGCGACACGGACGGCGTCGGACGGTGCAACCAGCGCCGTGGCATCCGGGTTGTGCCGGAAGCGCGTTCGGCGGCAGATCCTGGCCGGCGTGAACGGCGAGGCGCGGTCGGGGGAGGTGACGGCGATCATGGGCGCAAGCGGAGGCGGAAAAACGACGCTGCTGAACATCTTGGCGCAGCGGATCTTGTCGGGGCGGCGGAGGGGGGCGGTGGAGTTGGACGGGGAGGAGGTGCACGCGGGGACGATGCGGCGCGTGTCTGCTTACGTGATGCCAGACGACGTGTTGTTTCCGTCGCTCACGGTGCGCGAGACGCTGCTGTACGCCGCTGAACTGCGCCTGGAGCCGACAACTTCGCGACGAGAAAAGGAGGAGAAGGTCGCGCGGCTGATCGACCTGCTCGGGCTGATGAAAGTGGAGAACTCGCTGATTGGCGGTGAGAGGAAGAGGTGAGCTGTCTATTTCCGTCAGAGGAGGCGCGAGCCTTGTGCTTTCTTGTCCCAAGGCTTTGTGATATCGCATCAGACTCGGATGTCCTAAAGCTGCACTCTAACGCTCTCTGTGTATCATCTGTTACCTCATGCCGCGCTTCGCAGGGGCGTTTCTGGCGGTGAGCGAAAGTGAGTGGCGATAGGGGTGGAGATGGTGAGCGACCCGAAGATTCTGTTTCTCGACGAGCCAACCTCAGGGCTCGATTCGACCAGCGCTTACCGCGTCGTACGCGCTATGAAGTCCGTCGCGATTCAGACTTCGAGCATTTGCATGATGGTGATTCACCAGGTGAGCTGAGAACCCCTCGCCAGGTGAGCTTAGAACCCCTCGCCAGGTGACCCCATCCATCAACGATGCAACAAAAATGCGCATCCACCAGGTGAGCCCATCACGTGGTGATTCTGCACCATCATCTGCACCATCATCTGCACCATCATCTGCACTCCACTTACACTCTCGGCCATTCGTCCTCCAAACTGAGACTCAACACTGTTCAATCATTGGCAGCTCTAACCTCCCTTCGTTCTGTGCTTTATTTTTTTCCCCATTTGTTTCGATGTTTTCAACCGTCCTATCGCGTCCTCTGCCTCATCGACAAGCTCCTCCTCCTAGGCGTGGGACAAACAGCCTATCTAGGCCCACCTGCTGGCTTGCCGCATTTCCTCGCCTCTCTGGGAAGCCCGGTCCCGGAAGGCTCGAGCAGCACAGAGCATGGCTTGGATGTCATGGCCGTGTTGCAAGCCCAGGGTGTTACCGACATCCAGGCCTACGCCCAAGCGTGCCGGGACGGCGTGGCCGACCCTGTGGCTGCGGCTCGGAGACCCTTGGAGGTTCCTACTGATTCGGTTACAAAAGTATTGTCTCACAAGGCGAAAACGGCGTTGAGGCGGGTTGGCGCGGAAAAGGAGAAGGTGGGGGGTGAGGAAGAGCCGAAGGGCAGGGAATTTGCAAACGGATGGTTTCGGGAGCTGTGGGTGCTGACGAGGAGGGCCACAACGAACATCATGCGCACTCCTGCACTGTACCTGCTGAGGCTGGCGCTCATCCTTGTAACGGGTCTGCTTCTATCGATTCTTTATTGGAGGCCAGCGGAAACGTGAGTTGGAGTGCCGAGGCTGCTGGGTCAGGTCTGGTTCTTGGTTGGGTAATGGATGGTCTGGTCTGGTGTTAGGCTAGAGAACGGTCGGGCAGGTCTGGTTCTTGGTTGGGTTATGGCTGATCCGGTATGGTGTTAGGCTAGAGAATGATTGGGTAGGTCTGGTGCTAGGCTGTGCGCTGTTGGGAAAAATCAAGAAACATTGATTTGTTTGTTTTCCATCACTTCCTTCCGTTCCCATTGCCCCATGGCTGGTTCGCAGGCCCGAGGGACTTGTGATTCGGCTGTCCTTCCTGTCATGCGCCTGCGCCATTGTATTCTACTCCTCCTGCGACGCCGTCCCGATATTCATCGAGGTACGTTCCGCAGTGGTGAGACGTCCCAAACCTCTGTTCTTCGTGTCATGCGCCAGCGGCATTGTGTTCTACTCCTCGTGCGACGCCTTCCCGATACTCATCGAGGTACACTCTGCAGGACCATTCGCCATCGTTCCGACCCTGAGGGGTTGATCATGTTTCTCATTCTGTCTCGACGCTCGCACTTTTTTTCGGCGCTCGCACTGTTTTCGACGCTCGCACTATTTTTGACGCTTTGTGTTACACGTTGTGAAGCTGCAATGGAAATGCCGTGTTTTGAACTTAGTGGCGCTTTGAGGGATAGCTGCTGCGTTCATTAAGGGCCGCTCAGTGCATCCAATTTTGGTTCTGATTAAGTCGTTTTCATTCCGTGCGCATTAAAGTGTGTAATGATACACTCCCACTCAAGCATCCCCCTTGCCCACTTCAACCACCTTTCCCCTTGCTGCACTGCTCCGCCGCTCAGGAATGCGCAATATTCGTAGGGGAGTCAGCCAATAACGTGTACAGGCCATCAACCTACCTGATGGCGTCAACCCTAGTCTACCTGCCACTTCACTTCCTCATGGCCTTGCTGCTCACCGCCGTCTCCTGGTGGAGCATCAGCCTTGCGGGCGGCGCCGAGGGGTTTCTGTTCATGGTGGTGGCGTATATTGTCATGTTCTTTGCAGCCAATGCGATCGCGACATGTGTCAGCACATGCATTAAGGAGTGAGTGGATTGCGCTGCATATCGCGGTTTCGTCTGAAAGAAATTTGTTGTTTCGTTTCTCAAACACGCAGCGTGTGTGATGAAATATGTGCATCAGACTTTGTTCAGGTGTGTTTCTCACTGTTTTGTGATGCAATCGAGGAGCACCCTTATTGCCATGGTGTTGTGTGTCTATATGTTTCGTTCTCATTTCCCCTCTTGCATCCCCCTTTGAACTACTTTCCAGCAGCATGACTCTCCCTCCTCCAGCTAACGAATCATGTTTTCCCCCAACAGCATGGTACAAAATTACATATTACCGAGTTAGCCTTTTGAGTCGACTTGAAAGTCTTCCCCTTACAGCATCGTACGAAATTACATATTGCCGAGTTAGCTTCCCCCCCAGTGTTGTTCGTATGTCCCTACATCACCACCCCCTGTACCTCGCAATGCTGCCCTGACATATGCACTCGCCATCAGTGCTCTTCATATCTCCCCTCATCACCCCCTCCCTCTCCCTCGCAGTGTCGTCCTGGCATATGCACTCGCCATCTCAACAATGTCTTACTTCTACCTCGTTAGTGGCTTCTACGTTACAAGGAAGCAAATGCCCGTGGTTCTTATATGGCTACACTACCTATCGCCCTTCAAATACGCTTACGAAGCGCTCGCCATTAACCAATTTGGCAGGTGAGCTGCAGGCCATTACTCCCTTCTTCCTTCCAGTTTCCTCAGCGCCCCCCCTCGCAACTCCCCTCGCCGTCAACCAATTCGGCAGGTGAGCTGCAGGCCATTACTCCCTTCTTCCTTCCACTTTCCTCAGCGCCCCCCCCCCCGCAACTCCCCTCGCCGTCAACCAATTCGGCAGGTGAGCTGCAGGCATGACTCCCTTCTTCCTTCCACTTTCCTCCCCAAGCACCTCCCGCAGCCGCAGCACCCCAATCTGGCTCTCTAAGCTTCGTTTCCAGCAGCACCCCACTCTCACTCAATCTCGCTCTCCACGTTTCCTCCCCATTGCACTCTGTATATGATCCCCATGTGAGCTAGGTAGGTTTACACTGGTTCCACACGAGCTAGCTAGCAGGCTGTTGAATTATTTTTTACAACCCCATTTCCAGAGTCAGGTTTAGGGTCCCAGCATGTCACAGTGGTCCCAGCATGTCACACTGGTCCCAGCATGTCACACTGGTCCCAGCATGTCACACTGGTCCCAGCATGTCACACTGGTCCCAGCATGTCACGCACCCTATATTCTCGCTCTCTCATCCCTTCCCTTCCTCTCCCAGGCCAACTCCTTGCTACCTGAATGTAACTGATCCCCCCGCCGAACCTTCCCTGCGATTCTTCCACTCTCCTTACTGTCACTCTCATCCCATGTCTTCTCCCGTCTCTTCTCCCATGCCAAGTCCCTGCTACCTGCGCATCGCTGATTCCATGCCGAGCCTTCCCAACAGCACACTCACCGTACCCAGTTCCGTAAATGACTCAATCGCCATGCCCCCAAGCCCATCCAACGGCAATTCCTCACCCACCCCAACGCCAGAGCAGCTGCAGAGCCAGCTTCTCTCCGTACTCTCTACAAGCCCGATTCCCAAGTCGGCTCTTAGCGGGTTGTCTCCCGAGGTGCGAGCGCAGGTGGAGGCGGCTTCGGGAGGGTGCTTGCTGACAGGCCCGCAGCTGCTGGTGGTTCGGTCAGTGGATCAGCTGGGCAAGTGGGAGTGCCTGGCCGTGCTGCTCGCGATCGGGCTGGCTGTGAAGCTCATTACTTGGCTGCTGCTTGTGAGGCTTCGGCACGCCAAGCAGATTTAGAGAAGGTGGGAGGGTGCTTTTTCTCAAGCCCGCAGCTGCTGGTGAATCGATCACTGGACCAGCTGGGCAAGTGGGAGTGCCTGGCTGTGCTGCTCGCGATCGGGCTGGTTGTGAGTGAAGCTAGCAGCAGCAGCAGCAGCAGCAGGCGGGTCAGCAGGCAGCAGTGCCGCAGCAGGGGGGGATATCAGACACCGTGTGGCACAAGGTGCGCTTCTCACCCTCCCCTCTCCTTTCTGTGTTGGTGTGACTTTCTAGAATTCTTTCGAGAATTTTCATTCTCAAAAGTCACACCAACATAAGGGGGATATCAGACACCGTGTGGCAGTAGGTGCGCTTCTCCTGTCCCTCTCCTTCCTCCCTCCCCTCTCCTTTCTCCCTCTTCCTCCCCTGTCCGTCCCTCTGTGGCCTGACTGACTGCAAGTCGTCTTGCTGCCCCCGCCTTTGCGTTTGTCCCGCTCTGCAATGTTTCACGTGCATTGTGATTGCTGCTCGTGAGGCTTTGGCGGGCCAAGCAGAAGTACAGAGTGTGGATATGGGGTTTCGAGGCGGGTCGGAAGCACAGTGCAGAACGTTGTGCCATTCCAAAGGTTTAATAAATGCAGCTGAGGTGGAAAAGTGAGGTTGGATAAAAGTGTAAAATTGCTTGTTGCAATACATGTTGTGTTTTGTAACAATGAGTTGCTGTCGTCTTGGCTTTGTTTGGTGCTCATGACATATAGTTGGGAGTTGGAGGAAGGTGAAGCATGATGCAAGGGCAGCTGATGTCAAATGTTGCACATTGTTATAATAGGCTGCAGTGAGTAGCACTATAGAGAGTACAACACTTTCTAGGTTTGCTATTGGTATGACTCACCTTCCTAGTTCGTTCATTCCGTTATGTTCCTACTTTGAGATGGTATCAGTTAGGTTCGTTTCCTAGCCTAGCCTAGCCCGTGTTCGCGCCCTCCGCGCCCTAGCGCTCTCCGCCCCCTAGCGCTCTCCGCGCCCTCCGTGCTCTCCGTGCCCTCCGCGCCCTCCGCGCCCTAGCGGCCTCCGCGCCCTAGCGGCCTCCGCGCCCTCCGCGCTCTAGATCCCACCGCGCCCTCCGCGCTCTCGCGCCCTCCACGCCCTCAGCGCCCTAGCGCCCTCCGCGCCCTCCGCGCCCTCCGCGCCTAGCCTGCTCCTTCGCCAGCGCCGGAGCCCTAGCCCGTCGCCCCAGCCCGCGCCCTAGCCCGTCGCCCCTACCCGCGCCCTAGCCCGTCGCCCCAGCCCGCGCCCTAGCCCGTCGCCCCAGCCCGCGCCCCAGCCCGTCACCCCAGCCCGCGCCCCAGCCCGTCACCCCAGCCCGCGCCCCAGCCCGTCGCCCCAGCCCGCGACCTAACCCGTCGCCCTCGCCCGCGACCTAACCCGCGCCCTCGCCCTAGCCCCAGCCCGCGCCCTAGGCCGCGCCCTGCCCTAAGCCGCGCCCTCGCCCTAGGCCACGACCTCGCCCTCAGCAGCTCCCTAGCCCTGGCCGCGCCCTGCCCTGAGCCGCGCTCTGCCCTAGGCCGCGCCCTAGCCCTAGGCCGCGCCCTTCCCTACCCGCGCCCTCGCCCTTAGCCCGCGCCCCTGCTCTAACCCTAACCCTAGCCCGAGTTGATCGCGTGCCCTCACCCTCGCTACCCGAGTGTGCCCCACTCTGCCCAACCGTTGGCCCTTCCTCTTAACCTGTTCCCCGGCCCCACGCCATTCCTACTGCGGTTGGCTTCCGTTTCAGCGGCTGGCAGCCGCTCTTCCCACCGGTAGCGCGACCTAGGACCAGTTAGATCCCCACTCCTAGACTAGTTTCCTCTGACTGTCGCTAGTCTATGTCCAGCTGGCGTCTCTGGCTGTCACTAGTCTCCCTTCTCGCTCCTAGCTCCGCCTTCTCCGTGCTCCAGCCGCCTCTAGCCTAGCATCCAGTATGGACTCCCGCCGCCTTCATTTCGATGCGGAGGGACGCCCGATAGAGTTCGGCACCTGGCTCCGCCAGACTCAGCGCTACCTCACCAGTCAGCGCCAGGACGACGCCACCTTGTACGCCCACGCGTCTGGCGCCCTCCAGGCACCCCCGTGTCCCGAGCCCCTCCATGCCGTGCCACCCCCCCGACTCCGGAGGCGCAGGCGGACTACGCTCGTCTCGTCTTGGCGCGGGACGTTTGGGACTCCCGTGACGCTGCGGCTGCACTCGCGCTGACCGAGCTCCTTCCACCGACTGAGGCCGCTCACTTCGACCTGGTAGAGACTGCGAAGGAGGAGTATGATGCTATTTCTGCACGCTATTCCACCCCTTCCTCTGCCTCCCTCAGTCGCACCTCATGCCGTTCGTGTTTCCCGACCTCGACGCGTTTGCGACTGTCTCCGACCTAGCCACACACTTGCGCTCCCTTGTCGCTAGCTACCGAGCAGCTTGCACTGAGGCTCAGCTTCTTGTTGCCCCTCCTCCTATCTAGCTCACCGTCCACTGGGTAGTCACTCGTCTCCCTGACCGCCTCTCCACTGCCCGTGACGCACTTCTCCAGCAGCACCCCAGTGAGCTTACGATTGATCTTCTCGAGACCACTCTCGGGAAGATCGAGAGTAACCTCCTCTCTGTTGCCTCAGCCACTGACGCAGTTGCTCCTCGTCTGTTTGAGGGGTGTGCTGTCCCCCAGCTTCCTACCTTCACTGCTACTCGTGCCTCTGCTGCTGTGTCAGTCTCTGAGGACACTGCAGCTGTTTCTGCCGCTGACACGCAGAAACGGGGCAAGGGAGGCAAGAAAGGGGGGAAGGGGGGTGGCGGCGGTGGAGGAGGTGGCGGTGGTGGAGGCGGCCTTGGGGGCGGCAGTGGTGGCGGTGGCGGTGGTGCACCAGGCGTAGGGAGCTCTGGAGGAGGTGCTGACCCGCCTGCTGGAGGAGGTTCGACCAGCGGTGGTGCGGGGCCCCAGCAGCAGCAGCCACAGCAGCAGCAGGGACAGCAGCAGTGGCAGGCACCACATCAGTTTCAGTCGTGGGGACCCCCACTGCAGTGGGGTCTGCAGCAGCACTGGGGCCCTCCGCCACAGTGGGGACCTGGAGGACCCGAGAGCACTGGCCGCAGTAGCAGCACTACCAGGTGGGCCCCTCGCCCCCCGCGGCTCGACACCGGCCCCTGCGACCACTGGTGCGTCACCGGACCGGGCAGTCCTTGTGTCTGCGGCCACGACGACCACTCTGCGGCGCGGTGCTTCCGTCGCCTCGACGACCTCTACCGTGCACGCTGGGGTCCTGAGGCGACCACCCCGCGCTGGGCTCGCCTGCTAGCCCGTAAGATTCATGTATTTGAACTGTCTATGGACGATGCTCGTCAGTATGCTTTGTATGCTGATGTTGACTATAGTGCTGATGGATCTGTGTGCTCGCGTGTTCGTATTCTAGGATGCTTGCCTCCAGTTAGTGTAGACCTGTGCCTCTCTAGTCTATGTGCTTGTGTCTCTGCTCTAGGTGCTTGTGTAGCCTCCGGACCTGACACGCCTCCGGCTGAGGCGTCTCTGTCGTTCACGCTGGACTCTGGCGCGTCGCAGTGTTTCTTCCGCGACCACACGACCCTCACACCACTCCTTGCTCCGGTTCCGCTAGCTCTGGCTGATCCTTCTTCAGGACCAGCCGTTGCGCGCAGCTCCACCACCCTCCCGTGCCCTGTGGTCCCCTCTGGTGTCCTGCGCGGCCTCCACATCCCCTCGTTCACTTGGAACTTGGTGGGTGTTGGATACCTCCAGGACAGAGGGGATCACCGTTACCTTTGTGGGGGGTGGGAGGACTGCGGTCTGTACAAACGCCGCTACAGGTACTGTTCTGGCCACGTTCACCAGGGAGTCCCGCTCTGGTCTCTACGTTCTCCACACCAAGCGCTCCCCGGTTGCTTCCTCCGCTCAGGTCGATGCGTCCCCTCAGGACCAAGTGTCTAGTCCGGTTGTTGTGTCTGGTCAGGTAGTGGTGTCTGGTCAGGTTGCTGCGTCTTGCTCCTGTCGGTCCCTCGCCCACCCGACCGTCTTGTGGCACCACCGCCTTGGCCACCTGTCGCTCCCCCGCCTTCGCAGCATGGCCAGTCACAGTCTTGTCTCAGGTCTCCCGCGCGTCTTTCCGTCGCTCCCTCCCTCGCTTGCCCCACCCTGCACTCCTTGCGTCGCCAGCCGCCTGCGCCACTCCGCACTCCTCCTCCCTTCGTCCGGCCACTGCTCCCTTCCAAACTCTCCACCTGGACGTCTGGGGCCCTGCCCCTACGCTGGGACCTGAGAGGGAGCGCTACTTTCTAGTGGTCGTTGACGACTACTCCAGGTACACCACGGTGTTTCCTCTCGCGAAGAAGTCCGAGGTGACTGCTACGCTGATCCGGTGGCTTCTGGCCACTGAGGGCACTCGTGGTAGTCGTGTCCGTTGTCTCTACTCCGACCATGGGGGTGGGTTTCACTCCGGCGTCCTTGCCGGGTTCTGCGGCGAGCAGGGCATCAGACAGTCCTGGACGTTGCCGAAGTCCCCACAGCAGAATGGGGTTGCTGGGCGCCGCATTGGCTTGGTCATGGACATCGCCCGCACGTCCATGATCCATGCCCGTGCGCCCCATTTTCTGTGGCCCTACGCGCTGCGCTACGCCGCGCACCAGCTGAACCTCCAGCCGCGTGTCTTGCGGCCAGAGGTTTCACCGACCAGTCTTTGGACTGGGTCCTCTGGTGCTGGGTCGGCCTTTCGTGTCTGGGGCTGCCTTGCGCTTGTCCGCGACACCTCTGCGGACAAGCTCTCGGCTCGCGTCATCCCCTGTGTCTTCCTTGGTTTCCCGGTAGGCTCTCCCGACTACTCCTTTTACCACCCGCCCCTCCACCAGTTTCTAGACTCTCGTGACGTCCGGTTTGACGAGTCAGTGTCCTACTACACCCAGTACCCCTGTCGCGGTCTCCCGGTTCCCCCTCCCCCCCTCTTCCTCGCACCCTCTCCTCCCCCTACTCCCGCTCCTTCGGTACCCCCGCCCCCCCCTGGTCCTGCCCCGTCAGGTGTGTCTCACGCTACCCCTCTACCCTCGGTCGCGCGTCAGGTAGCGTCTCCCTCCCCGCAGTCCTCCTCACAGTCCCCTCAGCAGCCTCCGGCACTTCCGCGACAGGTTACTGTGGACTCGAGAGGTGTTGGAGCTGGAGGTGCTTGCACTGGCGGTGCTAGTTCTGGGGGTGCTGGGGCTGGAGGTGCTGGCGCTGGTGGCGCTAGTTCTGGGGGTGCTGGAGCTGGAGGTCCTGGCACAGGAAGTGCTAGTTTTGGGGGTGATGGAGCTGGAGGTGCTGGCGCTGGTGGCGCTAGTTCTGGGGGTACTGGAGCTGGAGGTACTGGCGCTGGTGGTGTTAGTTCTGGGGGTGCTGGAGCAAGAGGTGCTGACGCTGTAGGAGCTAGTACTGAGGAGACAGGAGCTGGAGGCACGATTACTGCGCCTCCCCACCGCCACGACACACGTCTCCACGCCCTTCGCCGACTTGAGCGCGAGGAGCAGGAGCGGTTGGAGCAGGAGAGGCGGGAGCTGCAGCGGTTGGACCAGCAGCAGCAGCAGCAGCAGCAGCAGCAGCAGCAGCAGCAGTAGCAGCAGCCGCCGCAGCAGTGGCAGCAGCAACAGCAGCAGCAGCGTTCGCCGCAGCCGCCACCTTTGCAGCAGCTGTTCCCACCAGTGAGTGGCCTTCGGGCCCTTGGTCTTCCCTCTACTACTCCTGTCCCCTCGCCGTCTCCCACCGCGTACGGCCCTACGTTTCCTCCTCCGAACTCGGCTCCAGTTGTTTTCTCTCCTCCTCAGTCACAATCGTCTCCTCCTGTTGTCCCGCACGACTGGACCAGTCGTTGTCCTCCGCGTGCTCGGCCCTCGTCTCCTCTTGCCGACCTCCGCACTGTCTTGTTCCATTCTAGTCCTCGTCGTTCTTCGCCTGCGTCTGTTCTCCCCTCGCCTCCTGAGTCGTCTCTCACCGTTTCCTCTCACCCTATCACTGACTACTACCGTGCTGCTCGCCCTGTTGTCTCTCGTGTTCTCGCCTCTCTTGTCACCGACCCTCGTGCCTCTCCGTCGTCTGTCTCGGCTCTTACTGCCGCTATCGCTGACTTTGCTTCCACCCGCCGTCTTGAGAACGCCACGCGTGTGATGGCTGCTCCACCTCCCCGTCTTCTGTCCGTCGGGGGTGAGTCTGCCCTTGGCTGTGACGTCCTAGAGGACAGGCCGTTTGGGCTGGAGTTCTTAGCAGCCGCTTCCCCCTCTCTCTGCGCCATGCAACTTTCCCTTGAGGGAGATCCCGACGCCCTTGACATACCAACATCTCGCACGTACCGTGAGGCAGTGTCAGGGGAGTGGGCCTCTCAGTGAAAAGCGGCTATGGCCTCGGAGTTAGCGTCTTGGAGATCCACAGGCACCTACGTCGACGCAGTTCCCCCTCCCAGGGCGAACGTAGTCGATGGCATGTGGCTCTTCAAGGTGAAGCGGCAGCCTGGTTCACCGCCTGTATTCAAGGCGCGCTACGTGGCTAGGGGTTTCAGTCAGCGTGAGGCAGTTGACTTCTTCCAGACCTTCGCCCCGACCCCGAAGATGACTACTCTTCGGGTGATACTGCACGTAGCAGCACAGCGAGACTACGAGCTGCACTCCCTTGACTTCTCTACTGCGTTTCTCCAGGGCCGGCTACACGAGGAGATCTGGCTGCGCCGCCCTCCTGGCTTCACTGACACCTTCCCACCTGGGACCCAGTGGAGCCTGAGACGGCCAGTCTACGGTCTCCGCCAGTCGCCCCGTGAGTGGCACGACACTCTTCGCTCCACGCTTCGTGACCTTGGGTTTTGTCCTTCCTCTGCCGACCCGTCGCTGTTTGTTCGCACTGGTTCCACTCCTTTCTTTATACTAGTGTACGTCGACGACTTGGTCTTTGCCACAGCAGACAAGGCAGCTCTGGCTCAGGTGAAGTCCGAACTGCAGAAGAGACACACGTGCACTGACCTCGGTGAACTGCAGCGCTACCTTGGCCTGCAGATCACCAGGGACAGAGCCGCTCGCACCATCACACTGACTCAGTCACACATGGTGCAGCAAGTCCTTCGGCGGTTCGGGTTTCAGTTCTCCACCACACAGCCCACTCCTCTTGCCGTTGACCACCGACTTACTTTCCCTTTTCCCGATGAGCCCTTTGAGTCTAGTGGCCCCTACGCAGAGCTCGTGGGCTGCCTCATGTACCTGATGACTTATACTCGGGCGGACCTCGCCTTTCCCCTCAGTGTCCTCTCTCGCTTTGTTGCGACTGGGAGACACCGTCCTGTTCACTGGACAGCTGCTGTGAGGGTGGCGAAGTACCTGGCGACTACATCAGGCATAAGGCTTGTGCTTGGAGGGACACAACCAGTTGTGTTGACCGGTCACTGCGACTCTTCCTACGCTGACGACGTGGAGACTCAGCGTTCGACTCTGGGTTACTGCTTCAGTCTGGGTGCTGGTGCTGTGTCGTGGATGTCTATATGGTCGTCGTCTGTGGCTTCGTCCAATGCAAAGGCAAAGATCTACGCTGGTGCCATGGCGGCACAGGAGCTTCGCTGGTTGACCTTCTTGCTCGCCGACCTTGGTATGCGGCCTCGCTCTGTACCGACCTTGTACGCTGACAACAAGGCCATGATCCTCCTGTGTCGAGAGCCTCGACTGGAGAGCAGAGTGAAGCATATTGACGTAAGGTACTTCCTCTTGCGAGAGTTGCAGCGACGCGGCCCGGCACTCTTGGACTTTATGGCCTCAGAGGCCAACACTGCCGACGTCTTCACCAAGGCCTTGGCGCCTGGTGACCACCACAGGTTCTGTGTGCAGTTGGGGCTTGTTGAGGTAGGACCTCGGTTGCTGTATACTTGCTGTTTGCTCTGCTTGTTGTGCTTTGCTATATATATCCTAGTAAACTCTTGAACTGGCCTTGTGGTCGCTTGCTTGTGCTCGGAATTTGTGTGGTGTCCTTGAGATCCACCCTGAGCTTGCTTTGCTTCTTGTCTTGACTGGTCTTGTGACCGTTTGTTCACCCTGCTTGCTTTGATGCCCCTCACTTAGCCTATGGGGGTGTGTCAAATGTTGCACATAGTTATAATAGGCTGTAGTGAGTAGCACTGTAGAGAGTACAACACTTTCTAGGTTTGTTATTTGTATGACTCACCTTCCTAGTTCATTCATTCCGTTGTGTTCCTACTTTGAGAGCTGATAGGTTCTGTTCTCTGTTTTTCATTGTGCACTTGCATATCTAGTACCTGTAGTTAACACCACCTGTTTCGACCAGTTGGTTATGATATCTTCATATATTTGTACCCGCACTTCCACCCGTTCTCGGAGGTACACTCCGAGTTTGGGATGAATTTTGTTTTTTTTTACAGGTACCTAATTGTCTGCAGATGAAATTGATAAATTTATTATGTATTGATTGCTTCTATTTCGTTCCTTTTTATGAATGCAGCACTATAAGTGTACGACACATTATTGCTGTTATTTCTGCCAGTGCTGTGACCGATTCTCTCCTAGCAACTTCTTCCTTGGAGTCCGAGCCGCGAAATTGCTGGTCCTGGATCCAATTCCCCTAGATGCAGCTATCCTCCGAGCAAATTTCTGAATCGACTGGTGGTTCTGTACGTTCCGGAGGTTTCTAGAGCGGTTAAAGGTCGCAGATTCCCAGCCCGCGAAGCGCCTTCAGCACGTGAAGCCAGGAGTCCCCCAAACCAACCAACCTCCCTCCTGGCACAATTATTTCACACTTCTTTCTAGAGTTTTCGTGTGCGCCAGTGTTACATCTGGTTCACAGAAAGCGGGTATCACGGGTTCACGGACTCGGCTTAGCAGGAAATTCCGCATCGAGCTGCCTACGACAGAGGGAATGCGGGCTGAAAGGTTTCGGCTTCGTGTGCTTTTGAAGGTAGAAGCTTCTTATCAGGCAATAATTGTCGCAATAATCATTGCCTCCGTGAATTGTACCCAAGGCGTCGGGACTCCTGCTCTAATAGAACACCTCGATTTATAATCCCGTCGCGTCTTCTATTTGTCCATATCAGATTGCGCCTCCCAGAAGCAATTAAAACAAAGAAACAAAAAAATTCTGGTCGTGACCCCTCGTATCCTTCCGAAGCCTCCTCGTCGCGCGCCAACCTAGGCACTAATAGTAGTAGTAGGTCCGAAATGGCTGTCCCTGCAGAAAATGGCACCGCCGCGGCCCCGCAGCGGCCGGCGATTCACAATCGCGACCACGTTGTCGTTCAAGACATTGACGACGACTACGATTTTTCCGACGACGACACCAACTCTTCCGACGATGACAGCGACGCGCTTTCCACGGCGTCATCCGAGGATCTGACGATCGAAATCGAGTCGCTCAAACGCGACGCCGCAAGCAAGGTGTTCGCGCCTTCCGCGGACGAAGCCTCCGCCGCCCCCGCCTCTGTGCTGACCTTCCGCAACATCTGCTACTCCGTCTTTGTCAAGCAGCGCAAGGGGGAGCCTTCCGCTGCCGGCCCGCAATTCGCGCGGCAGGACAGCACGCTTGCGAATGTCCCCGGAATGCAGCCTCAGCAGGGGTTTTAGGAGGCTTCCGTGGCGCCAGCTGGTGCGCCGGGAGCGGATGGAGTTGCAACCGGCGGCGAAACCAGCGCCGCGCCAGGCGGCGGCATGTTCGGCGGTTTGCGCAAGAAGCGCGTTCGGCGGCAGATCCTAACGGGCGTGAACGGCGAAGCGCGATCGGGGGAGGTGACCGCTATCATGGGAGCAAGCGGAGGCGGAAAAACGACGCTGCTGAACATCTTGGCGCAGCGGATCTCATCCGGGCGGCGGAAGGGGACGGTGGAGTTAGACGGGGAGGAGGTAAGCGCGGGGATGATGCGGCGCGTCTCCGCGTACGTGATGCAGGACGACGTGTTGTTTGCGTCGCTCACGGTGCGCGAGACGCTCATGTACGCTGCGGAGTTGCGCCTGGAGCCGCGATTTCCGCGACGCGAAAAAGAGGATAAGGTCGCGCGGCTGATCGACCTGCTTGGGCTGGCGAAAGTGGCGGAGACGCTGATTGGCGGCGAAAAGAAAAGGTGAGCGCCAAACGCGGGAGACGATGAAAGCCGCTTCTTCCACTAACCTAGAAGTTGTGCGTTGTGTTGCATCATTGCGCGTGTGGCCTGTGTCATTTCAAAACTACAGGCCAGACGTATGTACATGTACAGGTAAATTAAGCTGTTACTGTTCCCAACCTGTTACCCTTTCTTGCTTTCGCAGAGGCGTTTCTGGCGGTGAGCGAAAGCGAGTGGCGATAGGGGTGGAGATGGTCAGCGACCCGAAGATTCTGTTTCTCGACGAGCCAACCTCGGGGTTGGATTCAACCAATGCCTTTCGCGTTGTACGCGCTATCAAGTCTGTCGCGATCCAGACTGCGAGCATTTCCGTGATGGTGATTCATCAGGTCAGTCTACATCCATCTACATTCTGAGTTATTTCCCAACTCAGTATCAACTACATCAACACAGACTACATTTCCTAACGCCTCCACACAACTTCCCCTTCCCCCCCTCCCCACCCTATCCCCCACTCCACCCCCCCCCCCCCTCCCCCCCCCTCCCCTTCCTTTTGTTTTTGTTTCAACAGCCATCATATCGTGTCCTTTGTCTCATCGACAAGCTACTTCTCTTAGGCGTAGGCCAGGCGGCCTATTTGGGCCCACCTGCCGGCCTCCCAAAATTCCTCTCATCTCTTGGTAGCCCGGTTCCAGAAGGCTCAAACAGCACAGAGCATGGCTTGGATGTCATGGCCGTGTTGCAAGCCCAGGGTGTGACAGACATCCAAGCCTATGCCCAAGCCTGCGAAGCCGGTGTGGCCGACCCTGTGATGGTAGCTCGGAAGGCCCTGGAGGTGCCCAGCGATGCGGGTAGCCCAGCGAATTTCAAGGGGAATTTACCCTGGGTTCGGCTGGGCAAAGTGAAGCAGGAGGCGGTGGGGAAGGAGAAAGAGCTTAAAGGCTCACAATATGCAAATGGATGGTTTGGGGAGCTTTGGGTGTTGACTAGGAGAGCTTCTGTTAACATCATGCGCACTCCTGCGCTGTACCTGCTGAGGCTGGCGCTCATCCTTATAACGGGTGTGCTTCTGGCGATTCTCTTTTGGAAGCCAGAAGAAACGTAAGTGTGTCATGGCATCGCTGGTCAGGTTTGGTGCGTTGGTAATGGGCTGTCTGCTCTGGTGCTAGGTTGGGTGGTTGCTGGTCCTGTCTGGTGCGTTGGTAATGGGTTGTCTGGTCTGGTGCTAGGTTGGGTGGTTGCTGGTCAGGTCTGGTGCGTTGGTAATGGGTTGTCCGCTCTGGTGCTAGGTTGGGTGGTTGCTGGTCAGCTCAGCAGCGAGGTTCGGAAATGGTGGTCAGGTCCGGTGCCAGGCTTGGAGGTGACTGGTGAGGTTCACTGAAAGTGACTGGTGAGGTTCAACGAAGGTTTAGAGAATGGTGGGATTGAGTGGATGGTGGTCAATCAGGGGATTAGATAAGTGCATGACTAGTTGTTGTGAGGCACTTCAAAACTCGTCTCACTCGGTCTCATTCTTCACTGTGCTTCTCGTGTCGGCGTTCCCTTTGCATTCTGGCTGATGGTGGTGCAATTTTCCTCTCTAGATTTGTATGCTAAAGAATGTTTTCTCCTTGCCTCCCTCATTTGTTTTCTCCGTGCCTCCCTCATTTGTTTTCTCGTGCCTCGCTCGTTTGTTCACTGCAGGAAAGAAGGGGTGACGATCCGGCTTTCCTTCCTGTCCTGTGCCTCCTGCATCGTCTTCTACACCTCGTGCGATGCTGTGCCGATATTTATCGAGGTGTGTTTGAGTGGTCAGGAATGAGATTGAGGTGTGTTAGAGTCGTCAGGAATGTGATCTGCTGCTTTCACTTATTTGTTTTACATTCATTCATTGAGGTCGCATTCATTGCAATGTGTTCCATTCATCTCAGCGTTGCATTCAATCCAGTGCGTTGCATTCATTCTAAAGCGATACATTCAATGATTTTAAAACGTCCGCCTCATCCCCCACTCCCCTTTCAATCGTCTACTCTCCTACACCACCAGGAATGCGCAATATTCACAAGGGAATCTGCCAATAACGCGTACAGGGCATCAACCTACCTCGTGTCATCAACCCTGGTGTACCTGCCACTACACATCCTCATGGCCTTGCTTCTCACCGCCGTCTCCTGGGGAAGCATCAACCTTGCGGGCGGCGGAGAGGGTTTCGTGTTCATGGTGGTGGCGTGTTTCGTCATGTTCTTCACAGCCAATGCCATCGCGACATGTGTCAGCATATGCGTCAAGGAGTGAGTCACACTGGGATGCACATGGATGCAGTTTCTCGCTCTCACCCATGCGGTTTCTCGCCCTCACTCATGTGGTTTCTCGCTCTCGCTCATGTGGTTTCTCGCCCTCACTCATGTGGTTTCTCGCTCTCGCTCATGTGGTTTCTCGCCCTCACTCATGTGGTTTCTCGCTCTCGCTCATGTGGTTTCTCGCCCTCACTCATGTGGTTTCTCGCTCTCGCTCATGTGGTTTCTCGCTCTCACTCATGTGGTTTCTCGCTCTCACTCATGTGGTTTCTCGCCCTCACTCATGTGGTTTCTCGCTCTCGCTCATGTGGTTTCTCGCTCTCACTCATGTGGTTTCTCGCTCTCACTCATGTGGTTTCTCGCCCTCACTCATGTGGTTTCTCGCTCTCGCTCATGTGGTTTCTCGCTCTCACTCATGTGGTTTCTCGCTCTCACTCATGTGGTTTCTCGCTCTCACTCATGTGGTTTCTCGCCCTCACTCATGTGGTTTCTCGCTCTCGCTCATCACATGCCAACACCTGAATGCACCTCTTTGGCGTAGGGTTTTTCACATGTGGCAATCTTTGAGTGGGGTCAACACATTTGAGAAGATTCCGTTCATCATGCCATGTCTTCTTGCCCCATTCCTCGTGCTCACCAGCACGACTTTTGAGGCGCCTCGAAACTCAAGATTTGGGTGGGGTAACACATTTGAGAAGATCCCGCTCATCATGTGTTCTTGCCCCATTCCTCATGCTCACCAGCTCGCCGATCCATGCATCCATCTCCCATGTGCAAGCAGTGCAAGCCCTTTCTCATGTGCAAGCCCTCACTCCTTCCCTCCTTTCCTACTTCCCTACTTCCCCTCTCTTACCACTCCCCGCATTACTTCCTTCCCTCCATCCATCCTCCTTTCCTCCCCTCCTGTGCAGTGTTGTACTGGCATATGCAACTGCCATCCCTCTCATCTCCTCCCGCTCTGTGCTCTCCATGTTTCCCCATCACCACCCCCCCCCTCCTTGCAGTGTTGTACTGGCATATGCAACTGCCATCCCTCTCATCTCCTCCCGCTCTGTGCTCTCCATGTTTCCCCATCACCACCCCCCCCCTCCTTGCAGTGTTGTACTGGCATATGCAACTGCCATCCCTCTCATCTCCTCCCGCTCTGTGCTCTCCATGTTTCCCCATCACCACCCCCCCCCTCCTTGCAGTGTTGTACTGGCATATGCAACTGCCATCCCTCTCATCTCCTCCCGCTCTGTGCTCTCCATGTTTCCCCATCACCACCCCCCCCCTCCTTGCAGTGTTGTACTGGCATATGCAACTGCCATCCCTCTCATCTCCTCCCGCTCTGTGCTCTCCATGTTTCCCCATCACCACCCCCCCCCCTCCTTGCAGTGTTGTACTGGCATATGCAACTGCCATCCCTCTCATCTCCTCCCGCTCTGTGCTCTCCATGTTTCCCCATCACCACCCCCCCCCCTCCTTGCAGTGTGGTACTGGCATATGCAACTGCCATCCCTCTCATCTCCTCCCGCTCTGTGCTCTCCATGTTTCCCCATCACCACCCCCCCCCCTCCTTGCAGTGTGGTACTGGCATATGCAACTGCCATCCCTCTCATCTCCTCCCGCTCTGTGCTCTCCATGTTTCCCCATCACCACCCCCCCCCTCCTTGCAGTGTGGTACTGGCATATGCAACTGCCATCCCTCTCATCTCCTCCCGCTCTGTGCTCTCCATGTTTCCCCATCACCACCCCCCCCCCTCCTTGCAGTGTGGTACTGGCATATGCAACTGCCATCCCTCTCATCTCCTCCCGCTCTGTGCTCTCCATGTTTCCCCATCACCACCCCCCCCCTCCTTGCAGTGTGGTACTGGCATATGCAACTGCCATCCCTCTCATCTCCTCCCGCTCTGTGCTCTCCATGTTTCCCCATCACCACCCCCCCCCTCCTTGCAGTGTGGTACTGGCATATGCAACTGCCATCCCTCTCATCTCCTCCCGCTCTGTGCTCTCCATGTTTCCCCATCACCACCCCCCCCCTCCTTGCAGTGTGGTACTGGCATATGCAACTGCCATCCCTCTCATCTCCTCCCGCTCTGTACTCTCCATGTTTCCCCATCACCACCCCCCCCCTCCTTGCAGTGTGGTACTGGCATATGCAACTGCCATCCCTCTCATCTCCTCCCGCTCTGTGCTCTCCATGTTTCCCCATCACCACCCCCCCCCTCCTTGCAGTGTGGTACTGGCATATGCAACTGCCATCCCTCTCATCTCCTCCCGCTCTGTGCTCTCCATGTTTCCCCATCACCACCCCCCCCCTCCTTGCAGTGTGGTACTGGCATATGCAACTGCCATCCCTCTCATCTCCTCCCGCTCTGTGCTCTCCATGTTTCCCCATCACCACCCCCCCCCTCCTTGCAGTGTGGTACTGGCATATGCAACTGCCATCCCTCTCATCTCCTCCCGCTCTGTGCTCTCCATGTTTCCCCATCACCACCCCCCCCCTCCTTGCAGTGTGGTACTGGCATATGCAACTGCCATCCCTCTCATCTCCTCCCGCTCTGTGCTCTCCATGTTTCCCCATCACCACCCCCCCCCTCCTTGCAGTGTGGTACTGGCATATGCAACTGCCATCCCTCTCATCTCCTCCCGCTCTGTGCTCTCCATGTTTCCCCATCACCACCCCCCCCCTCCTTGCAGTGTGGTACTGGCATATGCAACTGCCATCCCTCTCATCTCCTCCCGCTCTGTACTCTCCATGTTTCCCCATCACCACCCCCCCCCTCCTTGCAGTGTGGTACTGGCATATGCAACTGCCATCCCTCTCATCTCCTCCCGCTCTGTGCTCTCCATGTTTCCCCATCACCACCCCCCCCCTCCTTGCAGTGTGGTACTGGCATATGCAACTGCCATCCCTCTCATCTCCTCCCGCTCTGTGCTCTCCATGTTTCCCCATCACCACCCCCCCCCTCCTTGCAGTGTGGTACTGGCATATGCAACTGCCATCCCTCTCATCTCCTCCCGCTCTGTGCTCTCCATGTTTCCCCATCACCACCCCCCCCCCTCCTTGCAGTGTGGTACTGGCATATGCAACTGCCATCCCTCTCATCTCCTCCCGCTCTGTGCTCTCCATGTTTCCCCATCACCACCCCCCCCCTCCTTGCAGTGTGGTACTGGCATATGCAACTGCCATCCCTCTCATCTCCTCCCGCTCTGTGCTCTCCATGTTTCCCCATCACCACCCCCCCCCTCCTTGCAGTGTGGTACTGGCATATGCAACTGCCATCCCTCTCATCTCCTCCCGCTCTGTGCTCTCCATGTTTCCCCATCACCACCCCCCCCCTCCTTGCAGTGTGGTACTGGCATATGCAACTGCCATCCCTCTCATCTCCTCCCGCTCTGTGCTCTCCATGTTTCCCCATCACCACCCCCCCCCTCCTTGCAGTGTGGTACTGGCATATGCAACTGCCATCCCTCTCATCTCCTCCCGCTCTGTGCTCTCCATGTTTCCCCATCACCACCCCCCCCCTCCTTGCAGTGTGGTACTGGCATACGCAACTGCCATCTCAATCATGTCCTACTTCTACCTCGTTAGTGGCTTCTTCGTTACAAGGAAGCAAATGCCCAATACGCTCATATGGCTACACTACTTGTCGCCCTTCAAATACTCCTATGAAGCTCTCGCTATAAACCAATTCGACAGGTGAGGACCGAGGCTATTTACCCTGAATTTTCTTGTTCTTCCCAGCCATAGATAATGAATATTCGACTTTTGAATCCCATCCCATCCCATCCCATCCCATCCCATCCCATCCCATCCCATCCCATCCCATCCCATCCCCCATCCCCCATCCCCCATCCCGTTCCATCCCCCATCATTCCCATCCCATCCCCATCCCATTCCATCCCTTCCCATCCCATCCCATCCCGTCCCACCCCACCCCACTCCATCCCGTCCCACCCCACCCCACCCCACCCCACCCCACCCCACCCCACCCCACCTCACCTCACCCCACCCAATCTCCTCCAGGCCCGAGCCCTGCTACATGACTATCAGCAGCACCTCGGGAATCCCAGGGGGGGCATCAGGCGGCTCGTCTCCCACCAATCCCACGGCACCAGCTGGCGGTCAGTCTGGCGTACCTGTGGGTGCCACAACATGCTTGTTGACCGGGGCACAGGTGCTGGCAGAGAGGTCGATCGATCAGCTGGGCAAGTGGGAGTGCCTCCTGGTGCTGCTGTGTATGGGGCTTGCTGTGAAGCTGATGACCTTTGTGCTGCTGGTGAGGCTGCAGCGGGCCAAGCACAAGTGAGCGGTGTTGGGTGGATGGAGACAGAAAGGATAGCAAGAATAAGCGGGTGGATGGACACAGTGGCCCATGCTGGTGCTGCTGTGTATGGGGCTTGCTGTGAAGCTGATGACCTTTGTACTGCAGCGGGCCAAGCACAAGTGAGAGGTGTTGGGTGGAAGGAAGAGTGTTGCGAGAATAATGTGTGTGTTCTGAGACGGCTTGAGGACACGGATTGGCCCATGCTAGTACTGCTGGTGATGCTTCAATGAGCCAAGCACAAGTGATGGAGGCCAGGTGGAAGGAGACAGCTGTTGGGCTGAGAAAAGCCCTTAGGATCGTTGCAAGGCTAAGACCCTGAGTAGAGATGTTGTAATTGCGGAAGCGTTCTTAATGAACTGTTGAACCAGCTTGCACTAGTGTGTGAGATTGATTATAGCAAAGTAATATGAGAGCAAGAGATTGATTATAGCAAAGTAATACAAGGCTTTTATATATGATTACAAGGAATATGAAAGGATGCAACCAACTGTTTTACTGTTGCTGTTGCGGTTCGATACAGCGACGACTCGGGCAACTGCTCAGTATCGAGTCAGTTGTTTGTCCTTGCTGTCGCGCTGCCTTTGTCAAGTCAAAGGTCGGCGACCTTTGACTTTCGCGTAACCTCCAGGTGTTACGTTTGTCAACCTCCTTGGTTGACTCGCTGTTGCTTCACTGTAATCTGCCTCGCTTGCAGTTTCGTTGTTCCGACACATCAGAAGCGTTAAATCACTTGTTTCCAACACTCCCCTTCGTTTCTGGAGTGTCGTTGCTGGTGACGTGGCCTTGTCCAGTCAGCAACATGCAGTACTCGAACTTCTGCTTTCCGAGTTTCTTGGTCAAGTAATCAGCTGCCATTTCAGTTGTGGGGCAGTAGGACAGCTCGAGTCTCCCCTTCTCGATCTCGTCCTTCACGAAGAAATATCGCAGGGCGATGTGCTTCGTACGATTCGCGAACCCGCTCTTGTTCGCTATGCGGATTGCTGATTGGTTGTCGCAGAACTGGGAGAAGCTGGGTAACTGAGCCAGCTTCGCTTCTTCCAGTAGTTCGCGGAGGTACAATCCTTGGTGGCTGAGCAGAGTGCGATATATTCAGCTTCAGCTGAGGAGAGAGCAATTAGCTCTTGTTTGCTCGACTGCCACGAGATGGGGCCAATAGGCTCGAGTCGGTAGATGTAGCCGGTGCACGATCGTCTGTTGTCGGAGTCGCCGGCGTGGTCAGCATCCACATAACCGATTAGCTTAGGCGTCGTAGTTTCGGTCTTGTGGTAGGTTAGGCCGATCGTCGGGGTGCTGACGAGGTAGTGAAGTGCACGGTCGAGCTCCGCCATGTGCTATGCTTCAGGCTTCTTGAGGTAGGTAGCGAGTTGGCTTGCTGAGTACGATAGATCCGGTCGGCAGGTAACGGCTGCGAAGAGTAGACATCCTAGCTTTCGTTGGTAGTCGCGAATGCCGGCGGGTTTGAGTAGAGTGGTCTTTTCCTTGTGGCTTCCGTCGGTGTAGCAATGTGGTGTAGTGATGGCGGTTGGAGTTGGTCTGAAGCGCTTGGCGATGGTGTCGGCGTATTTTGCGGCGCTGAGGTAGATTGCGCTTTCTCTGTCTTGTATGTTGAGTCCCAAATACTGTGTCACGGTAGACGAGAAGGTGAGCGTGAGGTCCCGCTGCAGCTCCCCTTCGAACCAGGTTGTGATGCCGTCGGTTGAGCCGATGTAGAGCAGGTCGTCCACATAGACGATGAGTAAGATGTAGTCGGCGCCCTTCGTAAGTCGGTACATTCCTTGGTCGTGTGGTAATTGGCGGAATCCGATGCGAATGAGTCGGGCGTGAAGGTACTGCTGCCACAGCCTCGGGGCTTGCTTGATGCCGTACAGTGATTTCAGCAATTGACAGACTTGGTTGGGGTCTGCGTTAGAGCCGTGTGGTTGCTCGACGAAGATCTCGGCATCGACGGGGGCGTAGAGAAAGGCGTTGGCGACGTCGATTTGTCGGAGCTTCTTCCGCTTCATGGCGGCTATCGCGAGGAGAATTCGGAGTGATGTGTGTCGACTAACTAGAGCGAAGGTCTCGGTGAAGTCTCGTCCGTGCTCTTGGTCGAAGCCACGCACGACCCATCGTGCTTTGAATTTGTCAATGGTACCGTCGGCTTTGGTCTTCACGCGGAAAACCCATTTTCCCGTGAGAATGGTTTTGTTGCGTGCCACTCCGATAGGTACGATTTTCCAGATGTTGCGTTCTTCCAGCGCCTTTAACTCTCCGTCCATGGCTTCGTGTTATTTTTCCCTGTGCTCCCCCCCCAGAGCCTGCTGAACTGTTGCAGGCTCCTTCGGTGGCTCTGCTCCGTGGACGGCGGTGACGAGTCCCAGTATCTGCAGCCCACTCAGTGTGTAGCGGGGGAGTGTTGGTTCCTCTGGATAAGCTGCTTCGTCTCCCGCTTCTGGATCAGGTAGGGAATTGGGCCATACGCGTTCGGAAATGTTGGTGTCGACCGGGTGATCTGTAACGTAACCGTTGTCAGCGAAGTCGTAGAAGACTTCGGCGTTGATGCTTTCGCGAGGGTTGTCGTCGTCCATTGGGATATCCACCGAACAGTAGGGAAGAGGTCCGGCTTCTTCCGAAGCTCTGTCCACGTTCTGCTCGTCCCAGTCAGCTTCATCTGCTGCCGAAGCGATGGCTCGGTCCCCACGAAATCCGCCTGTGGCGTCTCGTTCTGTTTCCAAGTTGTACAGGTATGTCGGAAGTGTGAGACGTTCATAGAAGATCACGTCACGTGCTGCCACTGTTTCCTTCGTGTGGACGTCGAAAATCTTCCACGCGTTGTAGTGTTTTTCAATGCCCAGGTGTAGTCCCCATTGTGCGCGTTGGGAGAATCGACCGGCACGTGCAGCTGGGGGTCGGTACTGTACCATGCAGCCGAACACTCGTAATATTTTTGTGTTGCCCAATTTTCCTGTCCACAGCAGATGCGGTGATGCGTTGTTCGGGAGCGATGATGACGAGAGCAAGTTGCGCAGCATTACAGCGTGGTCCATCACCTCGGGCCACTGGTGGTTGGGTAGCCTCATGCCACATAGCAGTTTACGCATGGTTTTCTGGAGGGTCCTGTTCATTCTTTCTGCCACGCCTTGCTGTTGATGAGGGTACTGCTTGAACCTCTGTGACTGATATTCCCCTCCCCCGTCTGACTGGAAGCTTTTCAGCTTCACTCCTGATTCTCGTTCTGCTACTGGAAGCCAGGCGACGAAGGCTTCGAAGGCCATGTCGCGGCTCGGAAGGTTGAGGTGCCAGACGTAACGGGTGGCGGCGTCGATGAACGTGATGACGTAGTTGTACGCTCCTTGTCCATTTTCATGGTTGAACAGTATGTCGCTGTAGTCCTTCTCCAGTGGTGCGTATGCCGGCGCGCTTGGGTTGTGGTGAGAGACGAATGGCTGATGAGGTAAGTCGGCTTCAGGGCAGGTAAAGCACGTTCCTCGAACTCGTTGAAGTTCTCTGCCGTCGGGTAAGAGTAGCGAGTCTTTATCAAGTACTCCTGCTCTTATCGTGTTGTTCAGCGCTGTGTTGCTGGGATGTCCTAACCTTTGATGCCATAATGATTCGTCGGCGCGATGTCCAGGTGAACGCCTGTATAAATCGGAGTTGGAGTAGAAGCTTGCGGTGATGTTGGCGCTTCGGTGAACGTCGCGTGGAACGGGGATTAGCTGTTGCGCAGGAGTTGGTGGAGTGTCGATTAAGATTGGTGCTGTTGACGGACCCGCGATTGGTGTCGCAGTCGGTGTTGTCGCTGCTGCTGCCGATGTTGTCTCTGCTGCTGCCGGTGTTGTCTCTGCTGCTGCCGGTGTTGTCTCTGCTGCTGCCGTTGTTGTCTCTGCTGTTGCCGTTGTTGTCTCTGCTTCTGATGTCTATTGGATTGTTGCTAACGCTCTCGTCCGTTCTGCTTCATGTATGGTGTGCGAGTACCAAAAGCCTCCGGGACTGAAGTCGGGGTCGAGATCTGGCGGATGTGTCCAAGAGGTGAAGTTGACTATTGCGTCGCTATCGGCGGTGCCTTGGTCTGGAACAAAGTCGAGGACGAAGACATTATTCTTCAGTACTGCTTTTCCAATGTAGAGTCCTCCCTTCCCGTTGTACAGCTTAAACTCCTGGGTGGTGCTGTCGGCTTCAAGATGAATTCCCTTCGCCATCAGTTGACTGACGCTGAGTAAGTTGTAGCCGAGTCCTTCTGCGATTAAAACCTTTGACATGTGAAGAATAACGTTAGTTTCTCGAGACTGAAGTTGAACTACTCCTTGTCGTCGTGTGCGCAGGTTCTGATTGTTGGCGACAGTGATCACGACTTCGCGATGAAGCTGCTGCTCTCGTTGTACGAAGCGACCCGAAGAGCACATGTGCTGTCCACAGCAGCTGTCTAGGAACCAAGTATCTTTTTGGGGATGGCTCGCTTTGGGCAATGGCTGCATACGTCGGATTCGGCTCCAATGATTCACGGCGAGGAGTGCTTTCGTCGAGTTGTTCTTCTGGTGAGTAGTACGGTGGCGATCCGGTGATGCAGGAATCTGTCGTTCTTGCCATGCAGCTCACGATGTTTCTTGTGCCTTGTGCAGGTTTTGTCCTCGATGTCGACTGTACTTGATTGGTGGGATGCGCCTGTGTAGAAGCCACTTGACTGCTTGAGGGTCGAAGCTGACGCTGCGGCGGTGTTGACTGTTGCTGATTCGGGCAGTGAGTGCGAGGATGTCCTGACGTCTTGCAGAGATGGCAGAACGACGGTACGTACTGGTGATGTTTGCTCTGTCGGTTGTTGTTGTTGTTGTTGTAACGCCGTTGAGTGTGAAACGCGAACTCAGGTGCTGACGCCCTTTTCTTGTGTCGTTCTTCGTGTAGGTCCATGTCCTGCTGTTCAGCGTGAATTTCGGCGCAGAGTGCCGCTTCGGAGATCTTCCCGTGAGCTCGGAGGGTAGCTCGAGTGGAGCGCCAATGAGGACCGAGGCCGGTGATGACAACTGTCACGAAGGCTTCTTCGGATATCGATCCTCCGCATCGAAGGAGTCTATCGCGCAGTCCACGACAACGGCTGATATACGCCATCCCCTTTTCGCCGGGTTTCATTTCCACTGTTGTCAGCTGTGCCATGAGACGACTTTGATTAACACTGTCTGTTGCTTGATACAGGCTCTTCAGGTGGTTGTACGCGAGCTCGGCGGAGTTGCCGTATCCACGATAAGACCGGATGTTCTGCTGCTCGTTCGGCGTTATGTTTCGCAGAAGAATTGTATACGCCATCAGCGACTGATACGTGTACTGTTGCTTGTCGTACTGCGTCCCGTGTGTTGGGTATGGCAGGGATCCGTCGAAGAATCCGAGAATCTGCGCGCCTTCCATCATCAGCTCAAACTCGAATGACCAGGTATAAAAGTCCTTTCCGTCAAAGGGTGTCGATGTCTGCAGTTTCAAAACGTGTGCGAACTGCGATTGAACCTGAAGCGCGTCCAGTGTCTTCTCTTGTCCAGGTGAAGGCTGCTGGTGTGGCGTGAAGCTGATGGAGCCGCGTTGAGGCTCGTACGGAGAAAATGTAGGTTGCTGCTGGTTTCCACGCGCATAGGATGAGCCGTCTATACTCATTGGAGTGACGCCATTGTTGTTGTCGCTGTTGTTTGATTGCGCAGGTGCTGATTGCTGGTGCTGCTCGTAGAAGGACATGAAGGAGAAGAATTTCTCCATCATGTTTGGGTCAAAACCTGATGCCTGGTTCGCAGGAGTTTCAGTAGACTCAGCAGCTGGTCTTGTTGTTGTGCCTCCTTCTGTCTGTAGGCCAGAGGCTGGAGGTGGGGTAGGAGTGGTGCCGAGAGAGCCGTTAGAGGAGCTTCTCTCCTTCTGTGTTGCCATGCCTTCTGTCGTTGTAGAAATGTTAATGAGGTTGGATCTTGCCTTGTGCGCTCTCATACCGTGTTGGGCTGAGAAAAGCCCTTAGGATCGTTGCAAGCCCTTAAGACCCTGAGTAGAGTGTCAGAATATGTTGTTTGTGTAGCCTGTAGTGGGGTACTCAATAGTGAGTACAGCCCCTTAGGTTTTGCTATTTGTATCCTGCTGCTTGCTAGTCCAATCATTCCTTCCTCATTTCTGTTCGTACACACAACTCTCGCTCGTACTTGGCGCCTCCTTCCTAGTCTTACCTTGGCCTAGGCTACTAAGCCTAGGCCCGTCTGCTAGTATGTTTGACGTGGTATCAGAGGGCGGCATGTCTGCCGCCTTCCTGTGTATGGGCCCACCACCTGCTTCCGCTGCCGTACTGTCCGCCGCGCGCCCCGTGGTGCGCGGCGCCGAAATTAGGGTTTCTGCCCGCCGCGCGCTCGGGGCGCGTGGCGGCTTACCCCTCCGTGGCGCCCGTCGTGGTGCCCTCGGGGGTCCGCGCGGCCTCCCCTCCCGTCGTCCGTCGTGGCGATCACGGGGGCCCGTGCGGCCTCCCCTCCCGTCGTCCGTCGTGGCGACCACGGGGGCCCGCGCGGCCTCCCCTCCCGTCGTCGGTCGTGGCGACCACCGGGGCCCGCGCGGCCTCCCCTCTCGTCGTCCGTCGTGGCGACCACGGGGGCCCGCGCGGCCCCCCCTCCCGTCGTCCGTCGTGGCGACCAAGGGGGCCCGCGCGCGGTCCCCTCCCGTCGCCCGTCGTGGCGACCACGGGGGCCGCGCGGCCTCCCCTTCCCGTCGCCCGTCGTGGCGCTCCGGGGGGCCCGCGCGGCGCCCTTCCCGTCGCCCGTCGCGGCGGCTCTGGGGGCCCGAGCGGCGCCCTTCCCGTCGCCCGTCGCGGCGGCTCTGGGGGCCCGCGCGGCGCCCTTCCCGTCGCCCGTCGCGGCGGCCCTGGGGGGCCGCGCGGCTCCCTTTCTCGTCGCCCGTCGGGGCGCCCTGGGGGCCGCGCTCTTCCCCCCCCCCTTCCTCCTACCTTTCACCTGCAGCGGCCGCCCCTGGAGCCGCCCCTGGAGCAGCCCGCACCTGCAGCAGCCGCCCCTGGAGCAGCCCGTGCCTGCAGCAGCCGCCCCAGGACCCGCGCCAGCTGCCCCTGCAGCAGCCCGCGGCCCGTCCCTGCAGCCCGTCCCGTCCCCCCCCCCCCCCGTGCTGCCCATTGCTCCCATTCCGCCGTGCGTTCCACGGTGGTGGGGGTGTGGGGTGGCGAGCATGGGGGTGCGAGGTGTGGGTGCTCCCCTTCCCTTTCCCCTCCTCCTTTTTTCGTCTCCCACTGCTGCAGCTGCTGCTGAGGGGGGTGGAGGTGTGGGAGCCGCGGGGAGTGGAGCTAGGGGGGTGATGTGGGAGTGGAGCTAGGGGTGCAGCAGGGGGTGTGTGGGGGGGGTGTGGGACAGTTGGAGGAGGTTGATTGGAGGCTGTCGTCGTGTCGTCCGCAGCGCCTGTAGTCCGAGGTTCTAGTGGCCGCCGGTAGCTCAGAGAGCATGCTGCACCTGTCGCCCGTGGGTCCGTTGCTCCTGCCGCTCGTCGCAGCCGCAGAGCCTGTTACTCCTGTAATCCGGGGCACTAGTCGCCGGTAGCCACTGAGTGCGCACTCCTGTTGCCCGTGTGTCTGCAGCTTCAGTCGTCGCCTCCCATCTTCTCTCCTCTCGCAGCCCCTCCTCCTCCTCACTTGCCCTCTGTGACTGCCTCTAGCTCTGCTCATTAATTGTGAACTATTGCTATGACTGCTCATTGTGCTGATTACACCCCACTTTGGCTATGGGGGTGTGTCAGAATATGTTGTTTGTGTAGCCTGCAGTGGGGTACTCAATAGTGAGTACAGCCCCTTAGGGTTTGCTATTTGTATCATGCTGCTTGCTAGTCCAATCACTCCTTCCTCATTTCTGTTCGTACACACAACTCTCGCTCGTACTTGGCGCCTCCTTCCTAGTCTTACCTTGGCCTAGGCTACTAAGCCTAGGCCCGTCTGCTAGTATGTTTGACATAGAGATGTTGTAATTGCGAAAGCGTTCTTAATGAACTGTTGAACCAGCTTGCACTAGTGTGTGAGAGCAAGAGATTGATTATAGCAAAGTAATACAAAACTTTTATATATGATTACAAGGAATATGAAATGATGCAACCAACTGTTTTACTGTTGCTGTTGCGGTTCGATACAGCGACGACTCGGGCAACTGCTCAGTATCGAGTCAGTTGTTTGTCCTTGCTGTCGCGCTGCCTTTGTCAAGTCAAAGGTCGGCGACCTTTGACTTTCGCGTAACCTCCAGCTGTTACGTTTGTCAACCTCCTTGGTTGACTCGCTGTTGCTTCACTGTAATCTGCCTCGCTTGCAGTTTCGTTGTTCCGACACATCAGAAGCGTTAAATCACTTGTTTCCAACAACAGCAAGGGTAGAATTTTGCTACGTTTGTTGTATTTAGTACCAAGAAGAGTGTTGATGCTGAATCGCCAATCCGGCGTTATCGTAGCATGAACTGCGCTAGTCATGCTAACACAGCATCAGATTAGTTGTAATGGCTTGCTATGCAACACGCTTGGCATGGTCTCTTGACCGGTGACTTGGCGAAACTGGAAAGGGCAACCATCTCAGACCCGCGAATAATTTCAGGTATTTTCCGGTATTTTCTGGTCGAATTGTTAGTGATAATTGAATATTCCGCTCCCCCAAAACATGGGCTGTATACTGTCAGTTTCCTAGTCATTACGCTAAATGTCTGGCTCTCTGTTTGAGCATGCTGCATAATTGGTGCAATGCAAGGTACATGATACGACAACCTCAAGTTGAATGTCTGGGGGTTTACTACTATATAGTGTACCCTACATAACCACACAATCATATGGTAGGTTTTTTAAGCGAAGCGCTTCTTTGTAAAGGTATTGTGTCAGCCACGTCATGTTTTCAGTATGACAGTGCAAGGGATAGATGGCCATCCAGGTGGCGCCTGCTCTTTCGCGGTCACAAAATAATGCTATTTCGCTGAGGCAGCAACTTCAGCATCTGTCGCCATCGTAGTGGCTGGAGCTGAACCTTTTTCCCGCTTTCCAGCAGAAAACAGAACAACGCTGTGAACATGCCCATCAAACCAAGTCCCAGACTGCGTTCGCTAAGGATGAGTACGAGGAGGGTTTGTTTCATACACCAAGGTGTCGGGATTTCAGCTAAGCCTCAACCAGTCAGAATGTCTAGGCGACGTTATTATTCGTCAACCTTTGAACAGAGAAGAGATTCGCAAGCCTCCCACATGTTCGCATGATCAGCCAAAACCAGATTTGTGTATGGAATGCACACTACTGAGTTACCACTTTCTTGACAAGTGGAGCTCGCTGAGGTCATCCAGCTCTTCATCCCTCGATCTAACCAACAACGGACATGGGTTGGCTTTCCAGCGAAAGCTCCGAATACAAGAGCCGGTAACATTTCTCGTCGAAAGCAAACTACCAGTGGCGACGGTCGTCGAAACCGCAGCCTAGGGTGTGGGCGGTTTTGACGAGCCTCGATTCCTCCGCAACCTTTTCTCCTCCCCAGATGCTATTCAGTGACCTTCCCTCCCGTCCTCCTTGCTGAGACTAGGAGCTTTCATTCCTCGTGTCGTCGATTGCTTCTAGAGTTTCAGTGGAGGTTCGGCTAGTGGATCCGGGAAGCCATTCAGGGTGGTAGTAGTGTGGACGACGAGTAGCTTTCCTTTTGCGACGAGATCTGCACTGCGCGAATTCCTCGCACTATCGCCAGCCTCTCGTCCAATCATGGCGACCGCCTGGAGCCTATCGTCGTCATCGTCGACGCTTCGCAGCGCGACGTTTTCCGGCCTTCGCTGCTCCACCCGCGCGGCGAAAGCCCCTTCTGCCGCACGGTTCCCAGCCTCTGCGTCTCGCGCAGTGGTTTGCGCTGCACGGAAGCGGCGATCGCCGTCCAATTCGCGTGCCGCGGCCGAGGGCTCGTCGGCGCTCGAAGTGGCGGATCAGGCGGAGCAGCAAGCGCAGCTCGCGGAACAGCAAGCGGAGCATGTTGAGCAGGAAGAGCAGGATCAGGCGGAGACTGTTACTGATTTCGTCGAAAACGGCGGAGCCAGTGTCTTCGCTTCAGGTGTGCGCTCGCGCTAGTTAGTTGCACACAGATTAAAGCAACAGATCAGTGTTTATCGGCAGCCTTGTGGCACCGAATCACAGCAGGAATTGAGCGTTGATGACCTATTAAGAACGATTTGAAGTAGGAATGAAGTGCTAGTAAGCTCAATTCCCCCACGCCGGGATAGCAATACGACAGCTACAAATCCAGCCGTGGATTACCTTTACATGCCGTGCCAGACTGGACTTGTAGCTGTAGTGCAAATAGCTTGAGGGAGCGAGTTTTACTGTCGAATTGTCTGTTCTGCACCTCCCTTAGCGTATTCGATCATCATCATGCGTCCGTAGACGTTGCTATCCTCGGCGTCCAGTTATCGTGTGCTCCGCGCCTCGCTTTTGAGTCGTCCCGGATTTGTGGTTAGCGCACGCACGTGATTATCTGCAAGAACGCGTAACGCAAATCGTGCTTCTCCGCGCGCACATGTGCTGTCGGCTTGACGACTGACTCAGCAATTGACACAGACACGCGCCTCCTCCTTGATTAAGACTCCACAAGTTTCATTCCGAGCTTGCTTCTTTCTTATTTCCAACAGTACTTTGTACCTCTGCCATGGCTTGGCAGAGGGCATGGAGACATGCGAATACATCTGTTTTGATTGGAGGGTACAGGTACAATGAGAAATTTGCTTGTGTTGTGTCGTGCCAGTTTGACTAACGGACTTGCTCTTGTTGTGTGGTTCGGTGTGGTGTGGTGTGGTGTTGTGCCGTGCTGTGTGGTGTGGTGTTGTGCGGTGATGTGGTGTGACAGAGGGCATGGACATTCACCTGCACCTGCTGCAAAGCGACCTGGAGGTATGGCTCAAACCATTGGTGCTAGGGAATCTCGATTGGCGTTTGATGTTGGTTGAGCACACATGCAACCTTATGCCCGCGTCTAGAATTGGTCACGAGCAAGAGTGTACACTGCAACCTGTACAGTGCAACCTTAATCGCGAGCAAGAGTGTACACTGCGTTATCTTGGAACTTATCTCTCTATTGTGGCTGTGTATTAAGTTCCAACTGATTCCACTGATGTTTCTGATTTGTCCATTGGACGAGGTGGTGGCAGGCAGCAGGCATGAAGGAGAACGGCCTGTACCGCACCGCACCGCACCGCACCAACGAGCTGCAGCCATACACGTTTCCAAGGAACGGTCCTAAGCTCATCCCACGCACACTGTCCCTCAACCATAAACCCTCAACCCTCAATCTCTGCAGGTGGACGCAGTGGTGGCAGCGGACATGAAGGAGAACGGCTCTCGCAGCACGAGGCGCACGAAGCTCATCTGCACCGTGGGGCCGGCGAGCTGCTCCTTCAAGCAGCTGGAAGCACTGGCGTCGGGAGGCATGAACGTGGCCCGGCTCAACATGTGCCACGGCACCCACGAGTGGCACCGGTGGGTGGGTGGGTGATTGGGTGGATCGGGTCAGTCAGTGATACTTCCATGAGGGCGAAGGGAAGGGGTCTCACACCATGCTTATCTGATCTGAAGCACTCTCGAGTGGCAAAGCTCGTGCCCTCTCCTCTTCCTGTCCCACTCTCCCCCCTACCCACCACCCACCCTCCTTCATACCTTCGCCCCACTCCCTTTCCATCTCCTCCCTCTCTCCTCCCATCACAGGGACGTGGCGGACAAGATGCAGTAGCTGAACGTAGAGAGGGCTGTCGTGTCTGCCACTTTCTCTCGTGCTCATGTCCCCCCTCTTCCACCCTTTCCCTACCCATTGGGGCCCCCTCTCCCCTCCCCTTCGCTTCCCTCAACGCCAGCACAGGGACGTGGTGGAGAAGATGCGGCGGCTGAACACAGAGAAGGGGTATTGTGCTCCCCCCCAGTGCTCTCCCTCATGCGCTTGTTCCCCTCTCTCCTCCCACTCTCCCATCCCCTTCGCCTCCCCCTCTTCGCTCCCTTCAACGCCAGCACAGGGACGTGGTGGAGAAGATGCGGCGGCTGAACACAGAAAAGAGCCGTCCACTGTCTCTCATGCTCTCCCCCGCGCCCCCCACCCCCCCACCCCCCCACCACTCTCCCTTGTGCTCTTTGCCCCTCCTCCCATCCCTGTTCCCTCTCTTCTGGTGCCCCCTCCGCACTTCTCCACCTCCACAACAGGGACGTGGTTGACAAGGTGCGGCAGCTGAACGCGGAGAAGGGGTATTCCATTGCCATCATGATGGATACGGAGGGTAGTGAGATCCACCTGGGTGATTTACCCGGCGACTCGTCTGTGAAGGCTGAGGTGAGTGAGCAAGCTGTGACGTGAACAGTTCAACTGGCTTGTGACAGTAATGGAAGGATGGTGGATGGATTTTGTTACATGTGAAAGTATGAGAAGGATGTTGGAGTGATGTTAGGGTTACAATATATTCCAAACGTGTCAAACTGGTTTGTAGGTTCATCACCTGTCCAGTCATAGTGCACAAGTTTATTCATCCATTTTTTCGCTTCTGTGCATGAATGGGCTCATGCGTGAGCGCATGGGTGGGCGCATGGGTGGGAACGTGGATGGGCGCATGGGTGGGCACATGGGTGGGAACGTTTGTGGGCGCATGGGTGGGCGCATGGGTGGGCACATGGGTGGGAACGTGGGTGGGCGCATGGGTGGGCGCATGGGTGGGCGCATGGGTGGGCGCATGGGTGGGGACATGGGTGGGAACGTGGGTGGACGCATGGGTGGGCGCATGGGTGGGAACGTGGGTGGGCGCATGGGTGGGCGCATGGGTGGGCACTTGGGTGGACGGATGAGTGGGGGTTGGACATGAGCAAGAACCGAACCCGAACTGGTTCGACTCGAACATCTTAGAACCAGTCTATTGGTGGACTTGAACCGAACCGTTTTGGTTCGACAAATAGACCAGTTTTACTCGGTACGGGTCGAACCGGTTCAGGTTCGGTTCTTGCTCATGTCTAGCCCCCTCTCATGCGCCCACCCTTGCACCCACTCCCACAGGACGGCGACCTGTGGACGTTCACAGATTTTGAGTTCCTGCTCCTGTTTTTTAGCAAGACCTTCCCATTCCGTCATCCCTTCTCCCACGCGCCCCCCGCTCCCCCCTCCAACCCACAGGACGGCGACCTGTGGACGTTCACAGTGCGCCAGTTCCCGGGACCCCTGCCACCCCAGACAGTGCAGGTCAACTACGATGGCTTCGTGGACGGTGAGAAGGAGGGGTGGGGGAAAGAAGCATCCAGAGAGGGTGTGGGAGGGTTGCGGGGTGGTTTGGGAGTGGGAATTCGAGTAGTACCTGGTTGGTGAGCTCCTGCCCCAGACAGTGCAGGTCAACTACGATGGCTTCGTGGACGGTGAGTAGAGGAGGGGAGTGGGGAGTGGGAGGGGGAAAGGGTGGAGGAGGGGGGGAAGAGGCGCGTTCAGAGAGAGTAGTTGAGTAGAGCCTGGTTGGTAACCCCCTCCCGCCCCAGACCGTGCAGGTCAACTACGATGATTTCGTGGACGGTGAGGGGAGGGGGAACGGGGGGGGGGGGGGCACGGGAGTGTGGAGTGGGTAGGGAAATATGGCCATCCCTTGTTCATTTGACGGTGCAAGGGAAGTTGAGTCAAGTCAGGTGAAGTCAAGTGAGGGGGGTGATTTTGAGGGTCATCGGCCCATCCTGCCACTTTGCTCTGATCCCTCTCTTGAGCCGACTTAGAGACGTTTTCGTGCTCTTTTGTTCTTCTGCATTGTTGCACTCCGAGCAGACATCACGGTGGGGGATGAGGTGGTAGCAGATGGCGACATGGTGCGATTCCAGGTGCTGCGCAAGATCGGCCCCGACGTGACAGTGAGGGTCATCGATGCAGGGCTCATCCTGCCCCTCTCCTGCCCCCTCCTCTCCTCTCCTCTTTCTCTGCCCTTCCCCCTCTCCCACCCCTGCATTCCCCACAGACATCACGGTGGGGGACGAGGTGGTGGCAGATGGGGGCATGGTGCGATTCCAAGTGCTGAGGAAGATCGGGCCAGATGTGACAGTGAGGGTCATCGATGCCGGGCTCATCCTGCCACGTGCTAACGTCACCTTCTTCCGCGATGGGAAGCTCGTCAGAGGCCGCAACTCCATGCTGCCTACCATCTCCTCCAAGGTCGGTTTACAGGTCTCCATGCTGCTCCTTCCCGTGCTCTGTATCTGTACGTAACACACCTTGCCTCAACCCTCATCCTGCCGCGTGCCAACATCACATTCTTCCGCAATGGGAAGCTCGTCAGAGGCCGCAACTCCATGCTGCCTACCATCTCCTCCAAGGTGCGTCCTGCTCTCTGTGTGTACCTAGAAGCACCTGTCTGTCGCCTTGTCTGAACAACGATCCTGTCCCCACTAAGCTCTGAGCTGCCACCGTCCCCTTTTTATGCGACGGCAATCTCGTGCGAGGCCGCAACTCTATGCGGCCCACCATCTCCTCCAAGGTGCGTCCTGCTCTGTGTGTGCGTCCGTAAGCCCTGAGCCCTGATCACCTCTCACCTTGCCTGAAAACCCACCCTGCCTCGACTAAGCCCTGAGCCCTGATCTCCTGCTCAATTCTCCTCTTTAACCTCTCGCTGTTCCTTGTCCCCTTCCCCTCTCCTCCCACCAGGTTTGGATTGGCATCTCCTTTCTTGAGCTGGCCTCTGTGGTTGTAGCTTATCCCCTTTCTTCCCCGCCTTCCCCTTCCCCACTCCTTGCCCCACCCACCTTTCCGTCACCAGGATTGGATCGACATTGATTTTGGCATCGCCATGGGGGTGGATTTCATCGCCATCTCATTCGTCAAGTCCCCTGACGTCATCACTCACCTCCGCAGCTACATCAACGCCCGCTCGCCCAACCGGTGAGTGCGGTGCTGAATGGTGTGGTGTTGGGCTGTGCTGTGATGTGCTCTCTTGTGCGGTGCTGTGGGGTGGATCTCATCGCCACCTCGTTCGTCACGTCCCCAGACGTCACCACGCACCTGCTCAGCTACATCAACGCGCACTCGCCCAACCGTTGGGTGATGTGCGGTGGTGTGGTGTGCTGTGATGTGCTGTGCTGCGAGGTGTGGTGTGGTGTGCTGTGCTGTGCTGTTGTGCTGTGTTGTGCTGTGCTTGTTGTTGCGGCGCGAAGATTAATGAGGTATGCATGCTTGTTGCGGCGCCTCAAAACTCATTTCTCCTCCCTCACCCTCCAACCTCCTCGCCGCACACTCGCAGGTACATTGGGCTCATCTCCAAGTCCGAGAGCGTGTCCTCTTCCCTCCCTCACCCTCCATCACCTCCCCCTCCCCCTCCCTCCCCCCCACCGCGCACACTACAGGTACATCGGGCTCATCTCCAAGATCGAGAGCTGCGAGTCCATTGCTCGTCTGGAGGAGATCATAGCCGTCTCGGATGGCGCCATGGTGGCGCGAGGCGACCTGGGGGCGCAGATTCCCCTGGAAGAGGTGCGTGCATGGCATGGGTGCATTGCAAGGGGATCGCACAGCTGAAATGCAGGGGGGGATTGGGGTTGACTGACTGAGGGTCCATTGCCGTCTGGAGGAGATCACTGCCTTGTCTGATGGTGCCATGGTGGCAAGAGGCGATTTGGGGGCGCAGATCCCGCTGGAGGAGGTACGTGCATGGCATGGGGATTCCACAGCAGAGAAGCAGGGGATATAGGGGGGTTGACTGACTGAGGGTCCATTGCTCGTCTGGAGGAGATCATTGCCGTGTCTGATGGCGCCATGGTTGCTCGAGGCGACCTGGGGGCGCAGATTCCCCTCGAGGAGGTATGCGTGCAGTGCATGGGTGCATTGCATGAGGATCGCACAGCTGAAATGCGGAGGGTAATGGGGTACCGTGAGAGTGTGTTGCTCGTCTGCAGGAGATCATTGCCGTCTCGGATGTCGCCATGGCGCAGATCTGCCGTGCCGTGATCTCAACAGGCCGGTGACTGATGTGACGCTATCCGAACAACAACCCGCCGCCGCCACCTCCTCTTCCCCTACTCATCCCCTCCTCTCATCCTGCCCCACCAGGTGCCGTCAGTGCAGCAGGACAGGACATCGTGCACATCTGCCGCGACCTCAACAAGCCTGTGCCTGCTGTGTCGCTACCGCACAACTGCCCAACTCCCCTCTCTTCCCCCACCTCCTGTCCCCCCCATCCGCCCCACCAGGTGCCGTCAGTGCAGCAGGACATCGTGCAGATCTGCCGGGACCTCAACAGGCCGGTGACTGATGTGACGCTTAAACAACAACCCGCCGCCACCTCCGCATCCCCCACTCATGCCCTCCTCTCATTGCCCCACCAGGTGCCATCAGTCCAGCAGGACATTGTGCAGATCTGCCGTGACCTCAACAAGCCGGTCATCGTGGCATCTCAACTGCTGGAGTCCATGATCGAGTTCCCCACGCCCACACGTGCAGAGGTGAGGGGGGCAGAGGGGTGTGGCGATGCTTGTTGGCTCAGTAGTGAGGGATGGGGGAGGGGATCATTGTGGGGTTGCGAGTGTCCAGTCCAGGCAACGCTGAGTGGCTCTGCTGAGAGACTTACAGCTTCCCGCCCCTCCTAACCTCCCTGTTTTCATCCCGTTCCTTACTACATTCTCCAGGTGGCGGACACAGCAGAGGCGGTCAGGCAACGTGCCGATGCCCTGATGCTCTCAGGCGAGTCGGCCATCGGGCAGTTCCCAGAGAAGGCGCTGGCAGTGCTGCGCACCGTGGCGACCAGGATAGAGGGGTACGGACGGGCAGCACACAGCGGCGAGCAGGAGGCGGACATCGCACTGCTGCCAGAGCTCTCCGACGTGCTGTCTGAACGGATCTCCGAGCAGATCTGTGCCGCTGCTGCGCACATGGGTGAGTGACTGTGGTGGTTACCTTTATCCAACACCAACCATACATGAGGGAGCAGGAGAGAGCAGGGGAGGGCTGCACACAGTGGGGGGCAGGAGGCGGACATTGCTCTGCTGCCAGAGCTCTCCGACGTGTTTTCTGAGCAGATTTGTGCTGCTGCTGCCCACATGGGTGAGCGGCCCTGTGACCATGCACGCAAGCAAAAGTGGATGCTATATTCGTCTACACCCACAGTGGCTACAAGGCATCATCGCTGCTCTCGTTAGCACTCAACTAACTCCCCGCCGCCCCCTCACTTCTCTCCTCTCCCTTCCCCGTTCTCCCCTCCCCTGTCCCTCCCCCACCAGCCGCCAAGCTGAAGGTGGATGCCATATTCGTGTACACCCACCACGGCTACATGGCATCGCTGCTCTCTCCCGACTCTTGTTGCTCTCATCCTCCTCCTCCCTTCTCACTCATCCCTCTGTGTGACCTTCCCCCTCACCAGCCGCCAAGCTGAAGGTGGATGCCATATTCGTCTACACCCACCGCGGCTACATGGCATCGCTGCTCTCGCGCTGCCGCCCCGACTGCCCCATCTTCGCCTTCACCTCCTCGCAGGTGCGCGTGTGTGTGTGTGAGAGAGAGAGAGAGAGAGTCACTTCAGCCTTCACCTCGTGCCAGGTGTGTTGAGTGAAAGAGGCCCTTCACCTCCTCCCACGTGGCGTGCGCTGCCGCCCCGACTGCCCCATCTTCGCCTTCACCTCCTCGCAGGTGCGCGTGTGAGAGAGTGTGAGAGTCCATTTGCCTCCTATGAGGCGCGTGTGTGAGGTCCCTCCCGTTTCATTGTTATCTTCTCCCACCAGTTCATCTTTGCTCTCCTCTGCCCACATCTCCTTGTCCTGGCCTACATCTCTCAATTACACCCAACAACATAAGCAGCATCTCTTTATCCCGCGCCTACAGTTCTCTGTTTGTGGCCCCTGCTTCGACCTTCTTTCGCAGGCCCCCCTCCCCCTCTCCTTCCTGTGCTGCTCTGTCTGCCACCAGGGAGTGCGGCAGCAGCTGAACCTGTCGTGGGGGGCTCATTACCTGGGAGAATTCTCATCGACTCTCCTTCTGCACACCCCGCCCCCCACCATCCTTTCCCCTCTCCTTGTTGTTTCCTCTCTGCCTAACATCCAACAGGGCGTGCGGCAGCAGCTGAACCTGTCGTGGGGACTCATCCCATTCCGCCTGGACTTCTCAGATGACATGGAGTCCAACATTCAGCGCACCTTCAACCTGCTCAAGGTATGTGTGAGGGAGTGGGTGGTGAGTGAGCGAGTGGTTGAGTGAGTGGGTCAGACGACATGGACCTTTCAGACGACATGGAGTCCAACATCCAGCGCACCTTCAACCTGCTCAAGGTATGCACTCGCATTACCCAGATGTCTCACCTTCACTCGTGGTTATGGGAGTGAAGGTGTGAGTGGAGTGCGTGGGTGAGACACAGAGCAAGTGGGCGAGATGACATGGAGTCCAATATTCAGCGCACCTTCAACCTGCTCAAGGTAGCATGAGTGGAGGGAGTGGGTGACACATAGAGTGAGAGGGTGACACATAGAGTGAGAGGGTCACACATAGAGTGAGAGGGTCACACATAGAGTGAGAGGGTGACACATAGAGTGAGAGGGTGACACATAGAGTGAGAGGGTGACACATAGAGTGAGAGGGTGACACATAGAGTGAGAGGGTGACACATAGAGTGAGAGGGTGACACATAGAGTGAGAGGGTGACACATAGAGTGAGAGGGTGACACATGGAGAGAGGGTGACACATAGAGTGAGAGGGTGACACATAGAGTGAGTGGGTGAGACAGTGTGAGTGGGTGAGTGAGTGAGTGAGACAGAGTGAGTGGGTGAGGCATAGAGTGAGTGGGTGCAAAACAGAGTGAGTGAGTGGTTCAGATGACATGAAGTCCAACATCCTGTGCCCCTTCAAGCTGCTCAAGATATGTCTGAGTGAGTGAGTGAGTGGGTCAGCTGGTCTGTACGCCCCAAACCTGTAAGCATTATCGGTCGCCTTTGGCGCTTGAAGTCCTGTTCTTATGCTCGCCACTGCACTACAACCGCATGCAGAACCTTTTAATTGCGATCGTGCGTCCGCTCCGCTCGTCGCTTCAGTGCTTGCCTCTGCACGACACGCATGAAGCCCCCATGCATTCCCATGACACCCTTTCCCATCCCGTGCATGCAGGCGAGGGGCATGATGAAGTCGGGGGACCTGGTGATCACAGTCTCAGACATCATTGGCAGCGATAGTGCTTGCCCTGCACTATGCTCATGAACCCCACCATGCCCATGACACTCCATCCCATCCCATGCATGCAGGCGCGCGGCATGATGAAGTCGGGAGACCTGGTGATCACAGTCTCAGACATCATTGGCAGCGATACCGCCTTTGATGGAGGGCTGCAGTCCATGCAGATCCGCAATGTGCCGTGAATGTGCGTTCGAGATGCCAGTGGTTGAATGAGTCATTTTTTTATGTTGCTAGCTAAAGACAAAGAGGCTGCATGCGAAAGGCAGCCATGAATGAATGTTTCTATAAGTATTCAGGGGGCCTAGGTGTATGTGATCTTGTGTGTACATGTGGCAAAGTAGCTTATAGAGCCGTGACTTGTGTGATGTCCTAGAACAACTTTCCCCTGATTTAGCAATGTCATCTTACCATCTGAATTCAATGGCAGTTCCCATGTGTATTTTTTTTTTTCGAATGCTGCATTTGCGCTTTATCAAATCGCTCCATATACATCCTTCCTTACTCCGTGCAATTCTTGTACAAATTCCATTCATCTGAAAGACACCACAACAGGTTTCATTATTGGACACCTTTGTACTGAATTACAAAAGTTGCCTGACACATCTGTTCTACGACATTCGCGGAAGGGCCAGTAACGAGTTCTGCTGTCACCTAACGCGTGGCACCACGTGTCAAACTTATCAGTGCGCATCACGACCCCTAAGCCTGACTGAAAGTGACGTGGCTCCTATTGTATTCTCGAAACGGCGCAGGCACCCGCGACGCGCTGACTTCTGCACACGTGCCACGTGAGTGAACCGTAGCCAGTTTGACCGCCACATTCGACAGCGTGGCGGCAACCAACTGCAAGAAATTTCATCGCTGAGTTGTGATGGACCACAATCTCCGGAATATCTCGTGTCGCATCTAGGTCGAGTCTATCCTTTCCCCTGAGTTATCACCATATCAAACCTGTCAATTGCCATCAACATCGGGCAGGCCGTCAGCCTCGATATTGGCTTCCGGTTGGTGGTCCGAGCAGAAGTCCACCTTCATCAACCTTCGGATCGTATCGCACCGTTGGTTGTTGGGATCTCCCGGTTTCGGGCTGCCCTGCATAATCTTTGCCCTTCGGGCTTTGTCGATCAGCGAATCTCGACCTCAATTCAGGAACCGAGAGGGAGTGGGGGAGGGTAGGGGTAATGCAGCGCCCATCCCCCAATGAGGCAGAGAAGCCTTGGCGCGCACCGGGCGGAAGCAGCGGCGACGGAAAATGGAAGATGTGTGACGAAAGAGTGAGCAACACGCTGCGGTTGGCGGCGAAGCCAGCTTCACGTGTTCGCGAAGGCTGAACAAGCATCTCGCGAATAGCGATCCGCGAAAGTGCTGCTCGATTCCTGGCAGCAGCAGTTTCGTTCGAGGGGGCGCGAGGCCAGCCCACCGCCTTGGGATTGGATTGAGATTACAGCGGAAGGTTGTTGGGATGGGAAGTCAAGAGTGAGGAGGAAGCTGAAGAACCGCCGTTGTTGTGGAAACCTGGGAGTTCAAAAGCAGCGAGAAGAGCATTCTTGTTCTCAAGCATTGTTTGCAACAATCTAGCTACTTCTATCCCTCGTTCCGTGTCGCTCGCTTCGCATCTAATTACGCTCCCTCGGCCAGATTCTTTGTCGCTTAGACGATTTCGACGTCGACGCCGAAGCCGAGCTCTAGACTCTGACCTTCTGAGCGACTATGGCCAGTCCCACTTCCAAGATTGTTGCGAGCATAACCGGAGCTGCTGCCGGACTGCTGGCCTCGTATGGCTATCAGGGTTCCAATCAGGTAAATACTCGTTAGACTCTTGTCGTTGTGTCTCATCCCGCAACCTTTTTTCTCGCTCGCCTCTCCGCCAGTCTTTTTAACACATAATTTCTCATAATTGACTAATTAAAGCCTCTCCATATTGTTGCGTTCTGCAGACTAAAGTCTCCAATTGCCAAGCCGTAGTGACGTCCGCCGACGCCGCTCCATCATCGGCCTCGCAGAAGCCGCAGAAGCGGGTGGCTCCCATCCGCTGCGCCATCGAGCTCGACGGACTCGAGCTTTTCGAGACCCTCGCTCGGTGACGGGAGATGAGAATCGTGCTCTCCCCGTGGTAACACGACAGGAACGGTTGGTTTCCAGTTTCCTTGACGAAAGATAACGGGGAGGGGGGACCGAGGAGACGTAGAGAAGCTGTCGTCATATTGCGAAGGAACACTTCAGGCTGCTGCAAGTCTGTGGGGGGGCGAAGATGGTGGGGGATATTTGAAGGCCTGGACAGAACAGAGAAAAAGAGTTGGTCGTTAGAGGCGGTTTCACTGGCCGCAAAGGAAGCACACTCTATACACGTCGTGTCGCGCTCGTCATTATTCGGACCTGGTCAGCTTCCTCGGTGGCCCTGGTCTTCAATTTTGTAGTTAGGCTCCTCCATTTGTCTTTCGGTTATTCGTACATATTCCCCCCTTCATTATTATCGTATATTAGGGAATTCCACTTTCATCCATTTTTGCACTTCAATACGTTTTGTCTACTTGAAATAATGCAGGCAGTGAGTTTGTTTTGTGAAGGAAGTATTGCAAATACGGTAATGAAGATAACTCCAGAAATCAGTGATAACAAATTGTTTTCACAGATTGTTCGTCACTCCCCCTCATACTCCACCAATACATAAAGTGGCTTTGATCCAAGCTTCTCACGTCCCTGAAACCAAAAGAAGAGGAAGAGAAAATTAGAGCCATGATTTAGTTGATGCCATTTACCTCTCATAGAACAGATACACACAAGCCACGAGCAACAAAATCCAGGCCGAGAAAAGACAACCGTACCTTCAAATCAGGAAGCTCAATGACGCATGCGCACTCCTCCACTTGTGCCCCAGTTCGCTCTGTAAAGCCATGGTATGGGGTGGGGACAGAGGGTAATGTGTTTGGAGGAGCACAAAGGAGAGAGGGGGAGTGAGTGAGCAACGGGGAGGAAGAGAACAGGATAAGCTCACAGGAGAGACGGAGGATGGAGGAGGAAGCAGAGAAACGCCGGGTTGAGGGTTGCAGCATCAGTGAACACGGCCAAACGAAAGGATGACCTTAAACCTAATTGACAAATAGTAACCAGCACCATGAGTTCCTCCCGAGGCCACTACTCCGCCAGCAACACTCAGCCACCCTTCAGGTCCTACGGTTATCCAACTGCGTCGATACCAACCAATAGCGGGCAGGCTAACAATCATATTGCGAGCAAGGAGAGTTCTTCTCGTGGCCATCAGATCGTCCGCCAGCAGAACCCTGCTTCTGTCCAGGCCTCACGACTTCTTCAGGGTACTAGTACAGTAATCCATTAAACACACATAAATTATTGGTGAGAGCGGTGTACCTAACTCTCGACTGCCAACGGAAGGGTGCCACCAGTGACCACCACTGGATCATTCACCGACAGCACCTTGTCCCCCAGCGCCAAGAGTCCCTCTTGTGGCCACGAGGTCATCCACCAACAGCACCTTGCCCCCCGGCCCCACGGCTACTATGTAACTGCGGCCATACTAGAAGGGGACTGCGTACCTATCAAACGAATGCCAGCACCGAGAGTTCCTCCTGTAGCAACGAGATCGTCCACCAGTACCACCTTGCCTTGCCTCCCTCCAGGATCTTCCAGCAACCATTCAGAGAAGGTTCGTACATACCTATCAAACGAATGCCGGCGCCAAGAGTCCCTCCTGTGACCACGAGATCGTCCACCAGCAGCACCTTGTCTCCCTCCAGTCCCCAAGGCGGCTCATTCTGGGTACTAGCACTTCACTCACAGCACCAACTCTGAGGAAGTGCGTACCTATCAAGCGGATGCCAGCGCCGAGAGTTCCTCCTGTGGCCACAAGATCGTCCACCAGCAGCACCTTGTCCTCCGGCCCCACAGCCCCCAGATGCATCTCAATCTTATCCGTTCCGTACTCCAACGTATACTCCTCGCTGATCGTCGCGCCTGAGAGGTGGGAAAATGTGGAGAGGGGATGTTCAGTGAGGACCCAAACTGGCACAGAAGAGCATCGCAATCTTATCCGAAAGTGTCTAAATGAGTTTTTTTTATTGATGAACCTGACAGAAGGGAAGAAACAGGAGAGTGGCTTGACAAGAATAAGGGATATGGTGGGAGTCAATTGTCAGGGTTTGAGTAAATGAGTGGATGAGTGGATGAATGCGAGACATGATTCCAGCCAATTTCGGACATGCTGTGTAGACTCTACACCTACAGATTGTTTCATTTCTACATTTTTTTGGTTCTCTCAACGACTCGGTTTTTTTTTTTCCAGGGTCCCTGACCAATGACTGTTCTTCAGCTGTGCTGCTGACCTGGAAGCTTCCGTGGTTTCCGGATGCAGACGAACTTGGCGCCGATGGCGAGAGCAATAGGCGGGCCGAAGATGAAACCCCGTGCTTCGATTCCTGGTGCAGAAGTCAGCAAGATTTAAGGGATCAGAAAATCCGGGGGTTTGGGGATAAGTCAGTGAAGACGATGTTGATCCTGATAATTGAATGGAAATATAGGATTAACAGCACGATAATGCCTAGAAGCTGCAAGAGGAATCAGTGAACTGTCAAAAGCGTGAGTGTCATACGCGGAGTAACTGTACTAGAACGCGTACCAGCGACGGCGGTGTAGCCCTTGCCCTTGTAGCGCTCGACGAACATGTCGATGGAGTCCTGGAACGCCTTGGGCTCCAGCAGCAGCGTCGTCACGTCGCGAAACATGATGCCTGAAACGAACATCAATGTCACGCATAATAGCACTCCCTGAAAACACTGTCTTGGCAAGGATAGCGTCACAGGACAGCGTCCGTGCATCCAAGGAAGAAAATCATAACGACCAAACGCTGGACGGCATAATCGCTAAAAAGACACGCATTGGAAAAGAAATCGAATTGCGGAGGTGCTCACCCTTTTTAGGCCAATCAGGGATGGCTCGGATTGACTTTTTGAGCCCTTCCACGCGGCTATCTCCATCCTTGTCGGCCGACATTGTCGTTTGCGGGTGAGTAAAAGCTGGTCGGTAAGAGAACGGCGCTAGATTTGGCAGCAGAAGGGAGATCGGATGCACGCGTGAAAGGGACGACCTCACAATGCCGAGCATGAAATGCTTCTAAACAAAGCTCGGTCTGAAAGAATTGCGGAGTCCGTAACTGTAAAATAGGCGTTTGCTTGTGAAATATGATGACTTTATTCCTTCACCAGCTGTAGTCTGCTGGGGACGCGTGGTTTTCATTGGTTTATGATTGATTTTCATTGATGGTCTGGTGCGCAATGGTTTAAAGCGGGAAAACCACACCGCTCCTAAACGTGGTTGACCGTGTTAGACCACGACAAACGAACCCGGATATGACCCGAAAATGAAAACTGTCACGCAACGCATTCAGATGCGCTAAACGCCTTGCCAACACCACCAAAGCAACTATCTGCTGCACTTCTAGGTCTGTTTTCTGGAATTGCAAACCCGCTGTTCGCACGGGCAGTTTGAAGTAGTACATCCCCCATACCGTGTACTGTCCAAAATGCACGGGTCAGTGGAGTACAAATTCCATAATCTTACCAGCCAGACTACCATTTTTTCCCCGCTTCTTAATATACACACCGCAGAGGGGTTCTGAAACACGGAATGAGGGTACCCTTGCAACATCAGGAAAATGAAGGGCGCAAAATGCGGGGTTTATCGGCTAAGAAAACGCCCTGGGGTAGGCTTGATCCTTCCCGGGGCTCACACAGGGTAAAAGGCTGGGAAGGAGTACACATGATGCCCGTTTGAGCCACTCCCGGTTGCCTTCTAAAGGGGGCTTATAAGCTGTAACTCGCATTTCGCCTAAATTTCGTCGATTCGCAGCTAGCAAAAAAGGATTCGTCAGGTGCTTATAAAACTTTTGTAACCTATCCGTTGACATTTTGACTTCAGTCTCTTCAGTGTGACTTCGGTCTGTTCGTTACTATTGGTTCATAACCACTGCAACTTGCGCGACGTGCTTGTAACGGGCGTGCAACTGGCTGGGGAAAAAACCTCGGGTGCAGGGTTTCCATCCGGTGCAGGGCAAATTCGCGTGCACGGGTTGGGCATCATGTGTAATGGGAGGGAACCAATCGGTGTGCACGTCGGAGTCGGGTAGGCTGAAGAGGATTTGAGCAAGTGGACCTCCCGTGTTGTGGCATCGTAATAATCGACCACATATTATGAACGAATGAGAACGATGCGCGTGTGCTGACCTGACATCAGCTCTTGTTTGACACGCTCTACGCTATCTCTGAAGATGATAGACTATATCGAGTAGTTTCCACATGTATTCTTTACTGCTGAGCATAGCAAATATGTTTTACCTTTTTAATTCAGATGCTGATATTGCACTTTGTTTGCGACCTCTCAAGGTTCCGTTTTCCATTTGTGAGCAAATGAAACGCTGTGTCATTGCAAAAGCAGAGCCTCCCTCCCAACGTGTTTCCAAGTTTCCGCCACTCGCAGAGCCTCGCAGCATTCTTACCTTGTCCCTAGTAGTTGAAAACAGCCATCAGAGTTAGGTTAATCGATTAAAATGGACGGAATGTTTGCTCCTGCTTCCGTCGGTCCCGCTGCTGCATGCTCTCCAATACACGCATTTATCCAACGCGCCAATCGACTGCTTACACGTGTGGAGAGCTTGCCTCCTACCAAGCTCAGCGCAGAGTGCCGCCGTCGCCTTGCTAAGCTCATCAATCGCGAGCGACAGTTCCTGTCCTCGATATTGGCTCAGTCGAATACCGGTACAGGTCATCCGGAGCAGCCAGCAGTGCAGAAGGCGCAGCGAGGTTCAGGATGGTTGGCGAAGCGGCTTCAAAGGCAGGTGATTATAACGGATATTAGGTGATGGCGGTGGTGGAATTCATGCTACAAGATGCAAGCATGCGTGATGCAAATGCATGACTGATAAGCAACCAGAATAAAATGCTTTCTGAGACACGTAGAACTTGATTTTGTCTTAGCACCACGCATGCTACAAATATTCCCGCCTCCCATTCCCATGCATGTTCCTATTTCCTTGTCTCCTCCCATCCCCGTGTAAACTTTCAGTATACACCCTCTACCCAATGATCCAATTCCCCCCTCTCTGCCAAACAGTTCCAACCTCCCCCACATGGAGACGATCGTTGCCGCCCTATGCCACCCGCTGGTCACTCAAACGTCTGCCGCCATGACGCACTTCCCCACAGCTGCTGCCCCAGCCAATCAGAATCCGACACATCAGCACCCTGCCAATTCTGATCCAGCGATCAAGCCTGATCCAACGGCTCACATCGATCCAGCAGTGCACGTGGATCTCGTGTGTCTATTCGATGGCCTGCCCACATGGCTCCTGGCAACAGCTCGCAATCCCAACCGGATAGCTTATCACGACTCAGCACCAGCTTCAACCACATGGGAGGGAAGCACTCACGGTAAGACCAAGATTCAACGAATCTGACCTAAAAGCATTGTCCAGCCCCTATTTAACCACCCCTCCCCCCCCATTCTGCACCCCATTCGTTCCCCCCATCCTTCCCCCCATTCTACCCTGCATTCTCCTCCCCATCCTTTCCTCTCCCCTCTCCCCCCCCCCCTCCTCCTCCCTTCCCAGTTCCCCCTGCCCTCCGCTCATCGGATCGCGGCATTCGGCGGCGCATTCTCTCGGCCCAATCAGCAGCTGCCACGTGTCCCCCTGCAGCCAGGCCAGAGGCGGTGGTGGTGGTGTTTGGCAGGGGCGTGAGGGGGAGTGTGGGGGCGATGGTGGTGAAGGACATGGGGGGAGAGAGAGTGGTGGAAAGTGGTATGGCTGGTGATTGGGTGATGGGGAGGGACATGGGGGGGGAGAGAGTGGTGAAGGGGGAGGAGAGTGTGAGGGAGAGTGTGAGGGAGAGTGGAGGGGATGCTGTTGGAAGAGAGAGAGTCGTCAGTATGGTTTGTGGGGAGATGGGAGTTGAAGGAGTGGGGATGATGGAAGAGGGAAAGATGATGGGAAGATCAGGCACGATGGGTGGGTCAGGCACGATGGGTGGGTCAGGCACGATGGGTGGGTCAGGCACGATGGGTGGGTCAGGCACGATGGGTGGGTCAGGCACGATGGGTGGGTCAGGCACGATGGGTGGGTCAGGCATGATGGGTGGGTCAGGAGATGCAATGGTGGAAGATGAGGAAAGGAGTATGGCAAGGGAGGAGGATGAGATGGCAGACAGTTGGGAAGAGGAAGATGATGAGGAGGAGGGTGACGGTGGTGGTGATGATGATGATTGGGATGATGATGATGATGACTTCCGTGTGCTGGTTAGTTCAGAGGGGCACATGGGATGGCTGGAGAGAGGAGGTGGAGGAGGAGGAGTAGGAGTAGGAGGAGGAGAAAGGGAATGGGTGGGGAGTGCAAGCATGCGGTTTGATGGGGATGCGGGTACCTCACATGCTGCTCAAGTGGCGCGTGGTGTATGGTTCCGTATTTCCACGCGTGCGCTACCAGCACACGTGGCAAGGCTTCTCAGCTGTTTGCGCGCTCAGCTGCACACTCAGCCGATTGCTCGTGCTGGTGTGGCAGTTGATGCATGTGGCAGTGCAGCTCCATATGCACACCCACCTGACAAAACACCTGAGGAAACATCTGAGGAAGGTGGTGTGATTGATTCGAAGGGGGCAGCTGGAGTGCTGAACCTGGATGTGACAGCAGCGGTGGCTCTGGTATCAGAGCTTTCCCATGGGGGCGCACAACGGATCGCAGGCATGGCAGAACCGGACCTGCGGGCGAGGTTTGGGAACACGTGGCAGTTTATGAGAGATCAGGTTGGTGGGTGGTGGGGGGTGGGGAGGGTGGAAGGGAGGATGGGAGTGAGGCAAAACAAGTGGGGATGGGTTTGGAGGGTGTGTTAGGCGTTGAGAGGGGTTAGTAAGGGGTTGCGAGGGGTTGCGAGGGGTTGAGAGGCAGCCGTGGTGAGCTTCGTCTATAAGGCAACTCACCAACTCTATCTGGTAGCTTCACTCTGCACTGGTGTGCTCCTGTGAGCATACATACATGATCCATCATGCATGATAGGCTCATGCATGATAAGCTCATGCATGATAAGCTCATGCATGATAAGCTCATGCATGTTAACCTCATGTATGATTAATATTTGTATGATATTCATCATGTATGAGCATTGCGGGTGGCTTGGCTGATCATGCATGAGGGTCTCTAATGCGTGCTTCTTCTATGACCCTCTCACAAGTTTCACGCTGGCGGATGGCTTCACTGGCTTGCCTGGCGTGGCTTGGATTGGCTTGCCTGATCATGCATGGCCTCTCATGTTTGCTTCTTCCCTAACGCTCTTCAACAATTTAATCTCTCCATCTCACAGGTTACAGTCGCGAAGTAACGTTCTGTCCAACCATGCCCTCTGCCCACCCACGCCCTCTGCCCACCCATGCCCTCTGCCCACCCATGTCCCAACTCATTCACCAATCGTCAGGCACAGGCCGAGTTGGCCCAGCCTCAGCTGCAGCTTTTGCAGGAATCACTTGTCAACAGGGACTTGATCATGTGCGAAACGGCTTATAAAGAGTTCTCTTCTATCGTGGATGTAATTGCTGGACCCAAGGAGAAGCAGAGAGCTGCTGCTCTGTTTTCGGCTCATGTCAGGTATGCAAGGCAGGTACATGGGGCAGGTGGCAGGCAGGGTGATGAGCACTGACCATTCCGCCTTACTCCCCATTACCCCCTTTTTTTCATCTAACATGATTTTCTCTCATCTTACACACCACAACAGAGTGGTGCCGGATCAGCCCTCATCTCGACTGCTCTCTCTGCCCTCCACCGCACGAATCAAGCAGCGCCACGTCATCATCTTCGGGACGGCCGACAGCTGGGGTTGCGCAACCCTCTCCGCCAGTTCAGCATTTGTTCGGGCGGCACGCCATGCTGGCGCATTGGTGCGGGTGGTGGAACACCGTCCGTGTGCGTTGATGGGGGAGTAAATGAATGGCTGAGCCTGAAATATGAAGAGAGAGAGGGAGAGCAGTGGGGGTTATTGGATGCTTGAATTGAGTGTTCCTACAAATCAATGGTGATGTTAGTGTGCATCTGCAGCTTGCATAGGTGCCGGTCGAGTGTCCAGATTGTTTCATATTGATAGGCAAGAGCTCAATCTTCCCCAATTTCGTACATTTCTTGGTATGGCCTCGTTCAACTCGGCATGGTGTATTCGTTTATTGTCCCCTAATCATGCCACCATACTCCTACAACAAGTGATGGTCACCTCTTACCGAAGCAAAAGTCGCTTGGCTCCAAGAGTTCGGCGTGCACGAACGTCTGTCACCTTCACACAGCCAATCAGGGCTCGCAATCAGAAGCCCCTTGTGGTTCGGATGGGCTGTTCACCAGTAGAAACCCGAACAAACCAAACCGAGTATATTTCCGAGCCGTGACCAGACCATACCATAGCAGTCGCCGCAGCCTAGTCACCGTGCCAGTTAAATTCGATTTCGGTTTGGCGGTGGTGGCGGCAGCATGTCCCGCCCAGTTTCACCCCACATCAGCCACGTCCGACATTCCCACAACCTTCAGCGCGCTTCGATTTCTCCCTACCATTCATATGCTGCCTTTTGAATTCTCCTCACATCGACCCGCGTCGCGTTTGTGCTAGGCTGGTTGAGTGGGTGGGTGGTGCTCTGCGGTGGTGCTGCTCGTGTGCTGTGCTTCCCCCTCGAAAGCTTTGGCTGTGGCTCCTTTCAAAGTTCCATAATTCGCGCCTATTTTTCCCGATGACTAACCATTTCTGCTGCTCGAGCAATTATTAGAGTGCGCGCTGCGAGCTACGACCGACGGTGGAGCTATTGCGTCACCGTATAGCCATTCCGATTCACTCAAGCAGCTCAAAATAGATCGCCAATTTTCTTTTGCTAGAAGTTAGATGAGCATAGCTGGCGGAAATTAGCTCAGTTGTTTCCATTAGCTTTTGAGCAAGTTAGCTTCGCATCATTTCAGAGCAGCGTAGGTGGATTCCGCGATCTAGCTTCCTCTAAAAAACTCAAAACGACGATTGATCTGACAACTATTTTTTTTTCCCCGACAATGGCGGCAACGGCGACAGCGTCAACGCCCTGCCGTCCCACCACCCCGGCCATTAGTGGCGGATTAGTCGCGAACCGTTACCGCCGCGTCCGTCTCGTCGGCCGCGGCTCGCAAGGAACCGTGTGGGAGTGCGAAGACGTAATCACTAGCCTCCGAGTCGCGTGTAAGAGCTTCCCCCATGGAAACGCTTCAGTTTGCGACGCGCGCCTCGGCATCTGCGCCGAGCTTTGCGGGTTGAAGATGGTTTCAGGCCATCCTAACATAGTGCGGCTCGTCGAGTTCGCTGTAGATTCCTCCGAAGTCCACATAATCATGGAGCTTGCGCCGGGCGGTGACGATTTACTGTCGGAGGTCATGCGACGCGGTCCGCTCGCCGAGCCGCTCGCCGCTAACGTTTTCCGTCAACTCGCGTCGGCTGTCGCGTTCTGCCACGCCTGCGGCGTAATGCATCGAGACGTGAAGCCCGACAACGTGCTGCTCGTGCGAGTCGACAATTATTCGCAGCAGCGCCCTCCGTCCGCGCCGCCGCCGCTAACTCTTCCGCCGCGAGACGGCGGCAACCACCGCAACGCGCTCCTCGCGCCAGCTGCGCAGCAGCGTCCGCCATCCCCCCCGTTCCCGCCGCCGCCTCTGACGCTTCCGCCTGCGCCGCACTCCTCCAGTGTCGCTTCTAACAGCTGCTTCGATAAGAGCACAGCGATCCCAACACGGGTTGGCATATCAGGAATAGATAGCCCGGTTTGTTGTAACGAGGCGAGCTTCAACAGCCCTGTGGCGAACCGTGAACCGTTTAGCAAGATGGATGAAAACAGCTGCAGCACCAGCAGCAGCACCAGCAACAGCAGTAGCAGCGGCAGCAGTAGCAGCGGCGGAAACAATAGCAGCGGCGGAAGTGGTGTTCGTTCACTGCCTAACTTACGAGACCTCAAGAGTATTTTCTCCAGGAGCTTCACTAGTTCGTCCAATAAAAGCACGTCTCTCACGCTCCTCCCCGCAAACCACTCCGACCCCGCGCGCAACCCGCGCTCCCCCTCCCCCTCCCCTTCTCCCTCCCCGCTCAATCCCGCCTCCTATTCCGCCTCATTCACGGCTGCCCCTTCCGCGCCGCGGGTTCCCGATTCCCCCGTTAACCCAGTTTCCCCCGACCGCGGAATCGTTGGGGTGAAATTAGCCGATTTTGGTGCCTCGATTGCGGTCAAGGGCGGTCTATCCGGGCGTGTGAAAGACCGCGGCGCTGGCACAAGGGGGTATAAAGCGCCGGAAATGGGCGGGAAAAGCGGATACGACATGAAAGCTGACGTTTACAGCATGGGAATCACGCTGTGCGCGATGCTGACGGGTCACATTCCTGACACGCCATTGGTCGACTTCCACTCGCCCATCTGGAAGGGCGTGTCTGCCGATGCGAGGGATCTCATCCGCCGGATGCTCGAGGACGACCCGGATCAACGGCTGAGCTCGTTCGAGGTTCTTGAGCATCGGTGGCTAAATCGAAGCGAGGTCCGGAATCTGGACATAGCAACTCGGTGCCCTTCGTTATTAGCATCTCTGCTACCATCACCTTCGCCGTTATCCTCCCCCACCCCGGGGATAATTGCAGCAACCGCCTCAACAGCCGCAGATACAGCCGATTCTCTGGAGATACCAACAGATACTTTGGCGTTTGCGTGGACGCCACGTGGCAGCTCGTCCTTTTCTTTTTCGTCGCCGCCTGGTGCAGGCGGTGTTTTGACGCGTCATAGAGGGATCTCCGTTTGCACAAGTTGTGCTTCAATAAGTTGTGCTTGAGCTTTACAATAACGGCTGTTATCTAACTGAAAGAACTCATCATGGAAGCTGGGTTTAAGGATACATTTTTAATTGATTGTTTCTGACAGACTCTCTGCAGGCAACGTCTTTAATGGCCCCTCTGCTGTGGTAGACTTAACATTTGAATTTAGAACACATCTAGAACCCCTGCCTATGGTCCCTCCTCCTATTGTAGCATCACATCTGTTGCCCATGGAGTAATGGAAGATGCTATCTGAGTCCTGAGAACAATACTTAACCGTATGATTATGGACTGGCCATATGATATTGTGGGGGGGTGTTGTAACTTGAATATATGTTTTCAACTTGACATAATTGTGTCGCAACACGAAGAGACGTGTTGATGTTGCTACAAACGCGAATCCTCAGGCTTCGAACAGGATTCGTAGTTTTGATCCGCAAATAATTCATCAACTTCCCGAGACGCATGGCCCAATGGAGAAGCATGTGAAAAGCAGCTGATGACCGTAGGTTTCGGCCAGAATCCATATCGTCAGCGTGCTACCGCACCACAATTACATCGAGTTGAGTGTAATAGTTTTGATTCACCCTGCATTTGAAATGTATGTTTCGGACACTACTTCTCCCGAATAGCTGCACGTTCCTGTCGACACTGCTAAATCCGACACGGGAATATTCAAATCACACTGCAATTTCTGGAGTACCCGAGACTAACGACTAGGTTTGTTCCAAATCGGTTCGGCAGGGTCGCCAACCACGTTGAGAATCGAGACCCCTGTGCGTTTTCTCCCCGTTTGTTCCAGCGGTGGCAGTGCATGTCTCACCTTCACAAAGAAAATCCATGATGTAGGAACAGCCCTCCCGTTGCTCTCTCACAACCTCGAAATAGTTGCGCGTCATGATGAAATTCACAGCCAATGCACTTAGAGAAGAATGGGATATTTTACGCCACCACCCACGTGCGCACGGGGCTTCTTGCCGCCTCATGCTGAACCTCGAGGGGGCCTCACGGGTCTGGTGCTCAATGCTGACTCCAATCCAACCACTGGCAACCCCGGATTTGCATGCTGTTGCGAACGTTGTACACTATAGGGGTAACCCACTGTCGCCAAGCTGGCAGAGCCCAGTTTTTACGAGCTCGAAGATATCTCTTGTGCGAGGCTGATAAGGTTGACGAGGTGACGCGAAATAACAGATTGTTATGCGCGAAAACGAATATACTGGTGCTGTCAAAAGAAACGCACAATCAGTTGGTGATACCAGCTGAGAGAACCCAGCTGGTAACCTGCAAATTATTACCAGCGAGCTGAACAGTCCTTGCCCGCATTTCGCCAGCCTGTCTTCGCTAAAGAGAGACCAACGCGAGCGAACTACAAAAACAGGAATGAACCAGGTGAACATGCGAAAAAACGAATGGGCTCGTGACTTCTCGCGAACAGGCCTGCATGCACTTCTTTTTCCAAAAGCAGCCAGCACATCGAGAGACTCAAGAGAGGAACGCTTACAAATATTGCAGTGGCCCAGTTGTCCCAGATGCAATCCCTCATTTGGTATTTACAGGAACCAGAAGAATTTGCTACCTCAGCATAGGCTGGTCTCCACGGAAAAGAAGAGATCGTTCTACCATTGGGGCGCGGTGGCGACGGTCTACGACAGCGTCGGACATACGCGTAGACCAGAACATCCAAGCCAATAGTAGCGCGACTGTTCGTCGATGTCAACGCCGCCCTGGCTCGCGTGCGCGTATGCAGTCATCTGCACCCAGTAGTCGCAGACAGGTGCAGCATGCGGAACGGGAAAGATGCGGAACGTCAAGTATCAACGTGGCTAGTCGTCCACGCGTGTGTTGTGCGGCGGAGGATGAGGTACGCTGCTAGCATACTGGTCGTTTTCATCCCCTGACTCAGCGTGCGTCCCGCAGTGTGCCTACAACCTCTCACCTACTACACCGGATTCTCTTCTGAGGCCCATATCTTTTCCGGGCGATTGCTCCTCTCTTGCGCACGCAACGTTCAGCGGCAAGAAGGGTCTTCGAACTTCGGTACTACCGGGATTACCGAAGACATCTGTATTGAGCAGAGGATTTATCCGCTTGTTCGTTCTGCCGCGTGCATTCGGTAGCCTTTCTGCACCGTTCACAGCGCGCAGTACCGCGGTCGTAACAGTGCACTGCGCAGAGGCTTTTGTAGCGCACGGGAAATGTTCGTAAAATCGTGGGAGTATGCTTGTGATAAGCGCGGGGAATTCGGTAGGGAGGGCCGTTGACTGAGCATCATGTGTACTCGGATGCAAATTCCGCGGTACAAATTGAGCTCTCTGATAACTCATTTGGCAGCAGTAACATTTCATCTCTCGCCAGTCCAGCTTCAGACCCAGCCAATTTCTTCCAGAACTGCGAAACACAGTTTTGCGTACTCAAGTCTCCCTCCCGTTTTCAGCAGTCATCTTTACGCAGCCGTTTTCTGCTAAAAAAGCGCTCATCATCGTTGCACACGGTAGGATCGGATCTAACCATCGCTACTACTGCTGCCATGGCTTACGCAGTGGAATCTCAGGAGCAGCAACGACTCATTGGACAAGCATCACCATGCAGCAGTGCTGGTTACCGTCATCGCGGACTCGACGGCTCGCTGCGCATTTGCGTCGAAGCACTGGATACGGACTATGTAGATCACGTCAGCAGCAGTGATGTAGCGATCGGGAATATCGTGTACTTGGGAGATCGCCGTGTGCCGATAATACCCTGTTACGTGGATGTGACTGCATCGGGCGCGTTGATGGGCTTTCGCTACGCTGTGGACCTGAACGGGGACGAGGACGACGAACGCGGCGGAAACGACGAAGAGTTTATGCAGCGAAGGGAGAAGATTCTCGGAGCACGGAACGGCACTCCTCGCGCTGTTGCGGATGGCCATGGTACGAAGTGCGACATGAATAGATCAACTCACTTTAGAAGCGGTTCCTTGCAGTAATGCGGCGATAGCGAAAACGAGGAATCTGTTGGAAATGCTTCAGTCGTCGGTATACCCAGAAGGCCGTGTACATACGCAATAAAGAGGCTTGCAGAGCAATGTTGGGGGGTTGGGGCTGGCCTGGGAATGACTATTAAAAAGATGTTGATGTATGTATAATCTGACTTCTTTACAGCCAATTTGTTTTGCTCTGAGACACAAAACTGAACACACTAATATGGATTTAAATAATGAGATTGCTCATAAAGTCATGATAGTATGGCGTATGCTTTATGTATGACTTACTACACAGATTCACCTCTGCTTAGGCCGCGTCCCCTCCCTCGATCAGGTGAAGCTGGCAGGCAGGGCTTTCTTTTGGATTTTCACTACTCGGATTTTCAGAGTTGTTTTTTGGGGAACTCTGAAATTCAGGGTTGATCATGAGCGTTACTCTGATTTGTCAGAGAAAACTGAACTTCTGAAAAAAAAACTCAGGACAGTCAGTGTACCAAGAATTTTCAACTCTGAACGTCCTCTCAAGTATTGAACCCACACCTTTCTTGCTCCTACAGAAACCATTACCGTTGTGCTATGCGCTCACCGAACAAGTGGGAGATGCACATATACTATAGATAACTAATTCTGCTTGCCATTTCCAACCAAGTCAAGGGGGGGGGCTCGGTCGAAATTGCTGTACCCTGTACAGAGAAAAATGCATTCGCCAGAAATTTACACTGGTCTATCAGAGTACCTAAAATTAAAACCCTGGCAAATCAGAGAAAACTTAACTTCCAAAAAAAATACCCAGAAACGTCAGAGTGACCCCCCCAAAACCACTCTGATTTTCAGACAAACAGAGTAATTTACTCTGATAAAAAACCCCTGCTGGCAGGTAAAGCAGAGGTGCAAGGGGAGTTTCCAGGAGCTCAGTGGCAAACCGGAAAGGTTCGGCAGTCACGGGCCCACTGGGAGCGTCACAACCAATCACCAGCCAGAGGAACTTGCTTGACATGAGAAGAACAATCTGTCCAATCATGCAACATCCACAGGTTTACTTTGCCCTAACCTGCACCGAACCAAAGGCAAAGCCACCATAGACCATCCGCTTCATACCGAAGCAGTCTCCCAAGAATTTGGTTTCCCAATCTCCCAGGCCTGGACCACACAACAGCCTCGTCTGGCCCTCGTCAGCGCGTGTCACAACTCACAAGTAGCGAATATCCAGTCAGGTGAGTAGCATTACTATCGTACTAAACCGTTCTAAAAGTCTACCTGTGACACGCTCTGAAAGCCCCTAGAGTGTAGGAGATGCTTGCCTGTCCTCTGCACGTAAACTCGCCTCTCATATTTCTGGGAAATGATCAAAGAGGGGCCGTACAGTGCCAGAGAGGTGACCGACCAGGGGCCGAGAGGCCCGGAACTGACCAAACCGCTGCACAAGGGGGGATTAACAGAGTGCTTCATCACGGCTTGCATTTTCGCTCACACCTCAATATTCCTTTGGATATCGTAAAGGATTCGTTTTTTCCACCTGGTAGCGTCGTTTCGCGAGCCAGGTAGCGCTACCGGCGGTACCGACGCTACCGGGAAATGTTAGGGCAGCCTAAAAAAACTAAAACCAATAGGGAACCTGGACGCATTTTTGGGATGGATCAACCCTAAACACGGGAACCCGCCTGATGTTTAGGGTTGATGCCTCCCGAGTCGCATCCTTTTCCGAACGGGTTTTATTTTTTACGTCAGCTAAAGTGATGTATTGTTTTTTCGGAAAACGATTACGCATTTCATTTCTCAAAAATATAAACATGACGAAACCTACTTCCAGAGGAATGCGACGCAAGCTTCGTAATTGGCGGCGATCATAACCGATGAAAACAACATTGAACCAATAGAGTCGAGCTTAGTAATTTCCTTTACATCTTGGTTCGAATTCTCGGACCAACCACGTGGGAAGCCCCGGGGGTATATCCAACGGTTGGGATCAACCCGGCCCTAATTTGGTCACCTCCCTGCTATTGTTCGGCCCCTATTTGATCTTTTCCCCATATTTCTGCATCAGCCGTCATCACCGTGAAATTCCCACCAGCCGTGGTTTCATGCTCGTGTGCGGCAATTCCTATGGCGCTTGTCCTTGTTATGAGATAGCAAATAGCTTGTTACATCCTCCACCCGTCACTGCATCTCGAGATTCTCACTTGTCTAGCCTGTGCGCGGTCCGAAGCATGGATTCGTTGGAATTCCCAGTTTCAAAGTCGGCGCGCTTACTCGTTTTCTGACACTCGTTTTCCCGTGTGCTACTTCGTGCTTGCCCATAACCCGCCACTTACCATTCCGAGGCTAGTACTACTGAGCACGGGTCTAAGGATGTTGGAATACTTTACTCGCGGCTTGCATCAAGCGTTAGACGAGCTCGGAGCACCTTTCTTTCTGTCAGCCATGCATCTACTGTCGTTCGTCACGCTGCCTCTCTTCCTCCCAGCTATCCTCCTTTCCGCCATGGCGACTCTCCTCCTCCCTCTAGCCTCCTCATGGCCCCTCACCTACCTCCGACAGTTTCCGTTAATCGGCCTTCACGTCGACAGCATCGTCATTCTTTTAGGAAAGCTTTCTGATCAGAAATGGTCGAGCGACGCGACGACGATTTTCCGTAACCTGTCCACGTCTTCGCCGGCTGGCGAAAGCCTTCGCAACCGGCGCACGCGATCCTGGGACAAATTTCTAACAGATAACATTTCTGCTACCATCCGTCCTCTCCAAACAACTGGATCTGGTTCTAATCCCGACCCTTCTTCTTCTTCTTCCGTGGAACGCGCTTTGTGTCAGTCGCTCTGCTTGATGACCGACCTTCCGTCCAGCTCACCCAAGTACGGATTCATCCGGAGCGTCGCGGAGGAGCTTCTGCGAGCAAACGACAGCTCCAAGGATCTTAATCTCTCCGAAGCCAATCGACGAGCGCTCCTCCAGGCGTTTTCCCGGACCATTTCTCGCCTCGAGAGCTCCCTGAAACGCGGACAGGCGTCGTCGTTTGGTCTGACCCATATTCTGGATCAGGTTTCCCGCGGCGCGGCTGCTGCTGCTGCAGTGGCGGTCGCCGCAAGCGGCGGGGGAGGCGGAATCAACGGAAGCAGCAGAAATGGGGAAATTCCGCGGATATCAGGGGGAAATGGCGTGGAGAATGCTCAAGCGGAGAAGCTGTCTCAGGAGCTGTTGTGGCTGGTGCTGAAGCTTCAGGGTCGGAAGGGAATTGAACAAGTGGTGGAGGTTTGGGCGGAGGCTCGGGTTTTGTCTGAGCTGGCAGTACGATCTTCGCCACGTGTGCAGCTGAATCTTCTGAAGCTAACGTGTATTGTCCTGGATTTGGTCTCTTCCCACGTGGTGTCATGTGATGTGAAGTCGCAAGAGCACCTGCTGCTGCACTGGATGCCGTTGCTTTGTCAGTGTCCAAACACATCTGACGGCCTGCTCTCTACTGACAGTAACCGACAGGTACGCCTGCTTTCACATGGGCTTTCTGATAAGATATCAATTTCTGGAACCTCTCTCACCACTCCTTTCCCAAATTTTGATATTTTTCAATCTGTTCTTGGTCCCTGGATTTCTTACGCTTCCTCTTGACGTTTGCCTGGATCCCTGCTTCACTTCCTCCTTGCGCTTGCACGTACCCTTCTTCCCTATCCCTGTACATGCGTCTGATTCTAATTCTACTGGTCTCTTATTTGGTCTGTCTTGAACAGAGGACGGAGGAGGACATGTGCTCAATTATCACTCGCCTGCCTGCTGCAAGCCAGGAGCTGGTGTACGTGGCATGGCTGCATGAGTACACGTGGTCAACCTCTGATTGGCCAAACCTGCACCCTGCCTTCCTCACCTGGTGTGATACCTCCCGGTCTAACCCTGACCAAGCTACCACTAACCATGGTGAAGCGAGCCAAGCCTTGCAGCAATCCTCTCTCAGCGTTTAGATTTTAACCCTGATTTTGGACTGACATGTATACATAAAGTGGTACCCTGAGTTTAGGAGGGCACGATGTGCATCAGCGTTTATGGTGTGTCAGCTTGTTACTGTAAATTTGGTGTAAAATGCTGTGGTCAATTCAATAGTCTCCTCGGTTTAGAAGTGGTCATACATACCATACTGGATGTACCACATCATTGCTATTGGGATCACACCAGCTAGGTAGATATATTTTTCCACTGGAAGTATAGTAAGAACACCTCCTAAATACTTCCTCCTCCTATCCAACTCAGCTACACTGACAATGGCATAGAAATAGTGAGGCCACTCAGACCACTGGAGGCCATTTTAGGTCTCCCTTCCTGTGGTGTACCGTACCATAGTTAGCATGGCACGAATCCCATTGTTAATGCAGGGGTCGAGTGCTGAAGACGTGGTAACAGTTACATAGACTTGGATGGAAGGATCAGCCTCCCAATGGCATCGGTGAGGGAGCGGAAGCTGGCGCCATGGGGATTGGGTCATCTGGGTCCTCTGATAGGGTGGAGCATGGGGAAGAAGAGACGCAGAAAAATATGCAAGGGAGAAGTTTGAAGGCCTCAGAGAGTAATTTTATCAGAGAGTACAGAAAACAGAGAGTAAAGTGACGAGAGAATATGATAAACATAGCGTTCACTGTACGGAACGGACAGTACAGTAAACATACCAATATCGTTGTGCACATAGAAACTGGCGGCGACGATTAGATAGCTCAGCACCAGCATGATGCCCTTGAAAATAATTGCTCTCCCTCCTGCACACCGGGCAGACAAAAGGCACGTGATGGAGGGGAGTCGGGCAGATAAAAGAGGTTGCACGGAGGGAAGTTGGGCAGACGAAACAAAAGGGATGTAAGTAAAGGGCATGTCAATCAAGCTGTCTCGAATCAATGGTTGAAGCAACATTGACCCAACAGGCACAACAGAAGGTGTGGAAGGGGATCTGCTCAAAAGGGTAGGGGTAGGTGTGGAAGGGGATCTGCTCAGAAAGGCCCACTGGCACTCCCATGGCCCACCCCACCACCACACACAAGGGCATCTGCAGGCACCGACGGGAGGAAAAGAAGCGATAGGATAGGATGGGAAGCGCAGGGGCAGAGACAGGAGTGTGTTGGAAGGCAGGTAGAAGAAAGGCCCACTGGCACTCCCATGGCCCACCCCACCACCACACACAAGGGCATCTGCAGGCCAGGAAGGGGGAAGAGAAGGAGTAAGGGAGTGGGAGGTGGGGTTTGTGAGGAGGGAGGTGGGATGAGAGTGGCAGTCAGAAGCATCAGCCCTAGGTTCCATGTAGATGCAGCACTGGTGCTGGGTTGGTCGGTAACCCACAAAGAACATGGCGATTTGGGTGGAGGAGCCAATGGCAACCCCAAGGGAGATATTCTGTAGAGAAGAGCAGATTGTGAATGTAGTAACAGAGGGTGGTGAGATAAGAAAATTGAGTGTAGAGAACTGTGGATGGGGATAAGTAGTTGAGTGTGGAGGAAAACCATTTGCACCACATGACTCGGGCACCAACATTTCTATACCTTCGAACCTGCTTGCCCCCAACGTTTATTTCACTAGGCACTCCCTCCTCTGACCAACCCTGCTTCCCTCCTCCACCACCAACCCTCTCTCCTGCCACTGCCACTCGCACCCGCCACAACCTCTGCCCTCCCTACGCACCACTTTATCCTTTGCAGCGAACATGATGGCTGAAGCATGCTCGGCTGCATTGCCAACGATGGGAAGGATGGATGATGACGCTGATGAACGCCACCGGGATGTCCCACGCGTCCGCTGCTCCCTGGTGTTGGGGATAACAGTGCGGTGGAGAGGGGTGACAATGCAGGAAGCGCAGGGAAAAATGCTGATGAAGGCCACCGGGATGTCCCACGCGTCCGCTGCTCCCTGGGAAAGGGGGGGGGAGGGGAGCAGGGAACAGGGCGCGGAAGCGGAGAGGAGAGCAGCAGTCCAGGGGAGAGGGTGGGTCAACAACACAGCACAGCAGCACTGCTGACGATGGGCAGGATGATGACGCTGATGAACGCCACCGGGATGTCCCACGCGTCCGCTGCTCCCTTTTGAGGGGGGAGGCGGAGAGGGAGCAGTGCGGAGGGGTGAAAAACATTGCAGGGGGTCGGGAGCATGGAGGAACAGTGAAGATTAGTGGGGGGGAAAGGCGGGTCAACAGCACAGCAGCATTGGAGGAGGGCAGAGCCGATGAAACGCCCATTGTAGTGTACCTCGGTATAGTGTACCTCGGTATAGTGTACCTCGGTATAGTGTACCTCGGTATAGTGTACCTTAGTACAGTGTACTCGGTATGGGCATCTCAATATATACATACAACGTACCCCGATAGCATCTACAAGGTAATCGGAGAGGGTGGAGATGAAAACGGTAATGACGCCACAAGGCGACTGCGTGCTTGGACAATTCAATGTAGTGCACCTCGGTTTTCGGGTACAGTGGTATAGGGTATCCCAATACATACGACATACCTCAATAGCGTCAACAAGGTATTCAGAGAGGATGGAGATGAAGATTGTGATGACGCCCATCCTATCCACACGAGCGCTCCCCAGAACCCCAGCACCTGCTCCTCCTCCTCATCGTCGCCCCCATCCTCTCCCTCCTGGAGAAAGGGGAAGGAGCGGAAGGGGAAGGAAGGAGGAAGGAGGAAGGGAGGAAAGCGATCACCATGACGCTGCTAAAGCGACTGACACTCTCAGGGTACAATACTGCAATTTCATTGTGCACTGCACTCACATCAACGTATAGGTGCGAGTGCGTTTTCAACTGGAAGTAGAGGTAGCAGGCGTAGGCCACGAGCATCATGACGCTGCTGAAGCGCCACACACTATCTCTCAGTGTACACTCATCGCGCACCGCACGCGCGCGCGGCACACATGACTCACAGGCGTAGGCCACGAGCATCATGACGCTGCTGAAGCGCGAGAGAGCGAGTGTGCTGTCCCTCTCGTGCAGCTCCGTGTGTGTCGACTGCAGCACTGCCGGTGCCGTCAGGCCCATCACTGCCATCAGCAGCAGGCAGGAGTTTACGAGAGCGGCAGTCTGTTAAGGGGCGTGGTAGAAGACGGGGGTGAGGTAGAGGAGAGAGGGGGGGACGGACGGAGGAGAGGGAGAAGAAGAAGGTGTGAAACGGATAGCACATGACTGGACAAGGGATGAGAGGAGGGAGAGAGTGAGAGAGCGAGCGTGCTTTCCCTCTCTTGTGCAGCTCTGTGTGTGCGACTGCAGCACTGCCGGGGCTGTCAAGCCCATCAATGCCATCAGCAGCAGCGCTGCCGGTGTTGAGTTGACTGCAGCACTGACGACGCTGTGAGACCACCATCAGGAGGGAGGAGATACACACAGATGGTGTGTATCTATGTGTATTACAGATACACACAGATGGTGTGTATCTATGTGTATTACAGATACACACAACACTGACGGCACACACAGATATACGCACTCCCCCCTTCCCCACCCCCTCCCCCACTCTTCACCCAATTGAGCTGCTGCTCGCGGTATCTCGTTCATTTCTGGCAGAGGCATGCTCTCTCCTTTTCCTCCTCTCGGCCCAAACTGCCCCAACCACATCTTTCCCACCTTGTTGAATGTCTGCTCGCGATAGCGCAGCCCCCCGGCGTAGAAGGCACAGCCGAGCACGAGCAGCATGTTGGAGAGAATGGAGCCCAGCAGGCTCATCTGCACCACGCGGATCAGCCCGTTCTGCAGCGCGAAGATCGATATGATGAGCTCCGTTGTATTGCCAAAGGTGGCGTTAAGTAGGCCTCCCACTGGTGATGGGTCGGTTATTGCAGCTCAATTTGGGTCGGTTTCTGAGCCGCCTGCTACTTTCGCGGAGCTGCTTTACTGAGTTTCGGACAGAGTCTTTTCTGCGCGATAGAACCTGCTAGCTCAATTCTGTGGTCGAGCAATCAGATCGATCAGCGAGACGGATGAGCAATCACATGCTGCTCTTCCGTACCCTCTAACCCTGTCATCACATGAGCAGGACTAAAACGATCAATGCTGGATTCCCTTGTCAAAACAAGGAAAGCCGGAACTTGATGGGAAAAGGGTGTCGGTGTCGGAGAATTGTGTCTAATTACGGGCTGACGGATGGATGGATGAAGGGAGGGAGATTGTCGCTTCCGTGATAAGCGGTAGATTGCGAAGGTGTGTTTACCAAAAAGAGATTTCAGATTTCGAGACCCCGCTGGGCTTTCCTTCATTGTCAACTTGGAAGGTGCGGAATGGTGACGGTGAGAAAGTGAAACGGGGTTGAAATGATTTATCGTTTGAACACTCCGTTTCGATGGTTTTCCACAGCACCTGACCCGAACATGGCTACGGGAAAGTCCCCATGTGCCCAAGACTTCGGAAGTTGGTGGGGATTTCTGCGGGAAAGGAGACCCCGCCAAACTTGTCGCTGCTCCCTTATTTGTTCTTGGACCAGCCCGAAATCTCCAAGGATCAGAGCTTCTGCGGTCAACCCAGTACACGTGGCCAACAGTAGTTTCGAACAAAATCCTACCATGTCACTGCTTCGTGCAATTGTTCTGCTGACCCCAACCTTACAACTCTTACGGGTTGCGTATATGGCGTACAATTATTCACCACTTCCATCATCAACGGTTTTGTTGACAACTGCATCTACGATCCATTTAGTACGGTGTAATACGTCGCAGAATATAGAGACTTCGTTTTCGTACGGTTCGGTAGTGCTGGATCAGGCTACCGAGGCACCATGCTCCCCCCCTAACTGGATCAGGCTACCAAGGCACCATGCTCGCGGGAGGTGCTTCTCGAGTCGAAGCCAAATTTCTTGAATCCATAGTTCGTCATGCATGCATTCATGAGGACTACGCGAAGCTGCCTTGCATGCGGTCGTGACAGTGGCAGGTCGACGTTTGCCGTGTATGAATTCGTGACGTTACAAGATGACATTCGACTTCTAGAAGCTCAGGCGAAATTTGCCCAGCCGTCCATGGATACGGAGCAACAGCCGCAGAGAAAATGGGCAGTTCAACCCAATTTCTCCCAACTCACATCGAGAATCTCCCAATGTCTTTCTACTATACCGTGAGATCCGTCTTAAATCTGTTTTCTCATAACGCACATTTTCACATAATCATACACATCGCAAAACAGGGGGGAGGGGATTGTGACATGCGCGAATCTTGTTTGCATCTTCCTCGTCTTTCAGGGGTTGGGAATCATGCGAGAATGTTGCTCGCATGATTCGTGGGAGTGTTGTTAGGGTGTTGCGTGTTTTTCGAAGTGGTGCGCGTGTTTCTGGGCACTTGAAGTCAACTCCGCAGGCCCAGCTGGATGGTTTCGTGGTAGCAAACTGTTCATCGCGCTTTTCATATTTCATGAAGTTGTAACAAACAGGGCTATTAAACTTAAATTGGTAATGTTACATTTTTTTGTCAACCCGCTTGGTATTATAATTCGGTGGATAATGAGATATTCGTGAAACAAATATCTTGCCAATGCTAGTGTAAACATTGCCAATATCTTGCCAATGCCTTTTGTGCAAAATTTTATTATATTATTTACTTTTTGACACGTTTTCTAAAATTATTAAATACTTGGTCGTAGTTGATGTATCACCATTCTTGTATATAATTGTGTTTTTAGCATTTTATAATCACACAATAAATTACTTCAGTCTATTCCCTATCCACAGGAACTGGATTGAGCTCGTTCGCCCAACTACACAGCTCGTGACGCTCGTTTGTGCGTTCGACGGCATGAATCTATGCAATGATAGGCCTGTGCGCAACACGTCACCGTTTCAACGTCTGTATGCTTTTGTTTGTCAGATTTATATGACAGAGCTACTGTAGGCTATAGTGGGGTAGCACATATGGGGTACAGTTTTCTAGGGTTTGCATTTTGTACCCAACTTTCCCTTAGTCATCTCATTCCTCGTTTCTTCTCATGGTATCGAGCAGGTTCCCTAGTGGGAACGATTCCTAGGGCCCACCACCACGAAATTTTTTTTTTTCCTGCCCGGAGCGCGCTTCGCTCAGGCCCGAGTCGCGCCCTGGGTGCTCCCCCCCTACCGTCGCGCCCTCGCTAGGCCCCTCACGGCCCCGTCGCGTCGCCTTTAGCGGCCCCCTCACGGCTCGTCGCGCCGCCCCTTACGGCCCTTCGTGCCGCCCTTACGGCCCGTCGCGCCCGTCGCGCCGCCCTTACGGCCCCTCGTGCCGCCCCTTACGGCCCCTCGCGCCGTCCCTTACGGCCCCTCGCGCGGCCCCTTACGCCCCTTACGGCCCCTCGCGCGGCCCCTCACGGCCCCCCCTACGGCTCGTCGCCGCCCTCCGCGGCCCCGCCACCTACCTGTGCGGCCCCACCACCTACCTGTACGGCCCCGCCACCTACCTGCGGCCCCGCCACCTACTAGCGGCCCCGCCACCTACCTGCGGCCCCGCCACCTACTAGCGGCCCCGCCACCTACCTGCGGCCCCGCCACCTACCTGCGGCCCCGCCACCTCCTAGCGGCCCCGCCACCTACCTGCGGCCCTGCCACCTACCAGCGGCCCCGCCACCTACCCGCGGCCCCGCCACCTACCTGTGCTGGCCCCGCCACCTACCTGCGGCCCCGCCACCTACCAGCGGCCCCGCCACCTACCGGCGGCCCCGCCACCTACTAGCGGCCCCGCCACCTACCTGCGGCCCCGCCGCCTCCTCTCAACGGCCTCGCCGCCTCCTCCCAGCGGCCCCGGGCGCCGCCCTCTCAGCGAGCAGCCGAGCCGCCCAGCAGCCGAGCCGCCCAGAAGCCGAGCCGCCGAGCCGCCCAGCAGCCGAGCCGCCCAGCAGCCGAGCCGCCGAGCCGCCCAGCAGCCGCGCTGCCGAGCCGCCCTGCAGCCGAGCCGCCGAGCAGCCGAGCCGCCGAGCCGCCCTGCAACCGAGCCACCCGAGCCGCCCTGTCCGGTAAGAACAGCGCCTCTTTAACAGCACTGCCCTCACCCTACTGTTTGCGCTGCTAGTCTACTGCTGTCATGGCTACCCCTAGTGTCCTCGCTTTTGATGCTGAGGGTCGGGCCATTGACTTTGACGTCTGGATAGATGACCTGCAGCTTTTCTTACAGTGTGACAGAGCAGACGGCCTCTCCCTCTTTGACCTCACTTCTGGTGCCTCCCCTGCCCCCGCTGCTGATGCTGACGCCACTGTTCGCTCACAGTGGGCCACGCGCGATGCTGCTGCACGTCTTGCTGTGCGTCGCCACCTGCCTACCTCTGAGCGTGCGCACTTTAGCCAGTACAAGAGTGCTCACACCTTGTACGACGCTGTAGTTGCGCGCTACTGCTCCACTGCCACTGCTGCACTGAGCCGCCTCATGCTACCGTACCTCTTCCCTGACCTTGCTGCCTTTCCCACAGTCGCTGACCTCATTACGCACCTCCGCACTAGTGACACTCGCTACCGCGCTGCGCTTCCTGCTGAGTTCTGCGCCAAGAACCCCCCCCCCCCATGTACATCACCCTCTACTACATAGTCACACGGCTCCCTGACTCCCTTCGCGTAGTCAGGGACCACTTCCTCTCAGTTTGCCCCACCACTCTCACCGTTGACCTCCTCGAGAAGTCCCTCCTAGCAGCAGAGAAGAGCATAGTCGCTGTAGGAGCCTCTCGTGGTGACCCTCGCACCCCCATCTTTGAGGGGTGTTCCCCCTCCCCCCTTTTGCCCTCTGTTGCCTCTGCTGCTGCGGCCGACCTCGTTGGGCTTGAGTCGGTCGGTGTGGCGTCTACCCCTAGCGGGAGACACCGCCCTGGCAAGGGCAAGGGGGGCAGGGGCACTGGAGGAGCTAGCGGGGGCGGTGGAGGCGGCGGTGGAGGCAGTGGAGGGGGTGGGGGTGGCGGTGGGGGTGGTGGTGGGGGTGGAGGTGTCGGTGGCGGCGGTGGAGGCGGAGGCGGCGGCGGCGGTGGCGGTGGGAGCGGAGGTGGCGGCGGTGGAGGAGGCGGCGGCGGAGGAGGTGGAGCTGGTCGGGGTGGCGCTGCGCAGAGGGTTGGCTCCGGTGGTGGTCAGCGCCAGCAGCAGCAGCAGCAGCAGCAGCAGCAGCAGCGCACTCGTGACATCCCCCCCCCTCAGCAGCTCCGTGAGTGGTACGCTGCACGCCAGCGGGGTGGGGGTACTGGTCCGTGCACCTACGTCCTCCGCACCGGCGACCGCGCGGGTGACCAGTGCGGGGGGGCGCACTCCACCCAGCGCTGCTTTGGCCGCCTGACGGACGCTTGGCGTCACCAGTTCCCTGAGGCCACTGAGATCCCCCGCTGGGGTGAGCTGTCGGCGGGTGTCGCTGTCTTTGACCTTGACTTTGATGCTATTCTTGCTGCTATGTATACTGTGACTATTAGTGATGAGAGTGACTGTTACCGGTGTTTTCCGCCCGACCCGGGCATTGAGACTGCTGCTCTAGGTACTGGTGAGGCTGCTGCTCTAGGTGCTAGCGAGGCTGCTGCTCTAGGTGCGTCTGCTCCCTCAGGTGCTTGTGAGTCTGCTCTCTCAGGTTCTGCGTCGGCTTCGGCCTCCCACACCTTCACCCTTGACTCGGGGGCTTCTCGCTCCTTCTTTCGAGACCGCACCACACTCACGCCGCTTGGCCGGCCAGTTGCGGTCTCTCTGGCAGACCCCTCTGGGGGTCCTGTCCTTGCTCACTTCTCCACTGTCCTCCCGTGTCCGGCGGCCCCCTCTGGCACCCTGTCTGGTCTTTACCTCCCCTCGTTCTCTACGAACTTGGTGAGTGGTGCTGACCTACAGGATGCGGGGGTTCACCAGTTCACTCCTGCGAGTCAGCGGGTGACCCACTGCACGGACGCTCGGACTGGCCGACACCTGGCCACGTTTACCCGTCGGCCGGGGTCGAGCCTGTACACCCTGACCACTACGTCTCCTCCAGTCACTGCGTCTGGTCAGGTAGCTGCGTCGGGTCAGGTGTTTGCTGCAGCGTCCAGGTCTGGTCCTGAGTCTGCCCCCTGTTCGTGTCGCCTCCTGTCTCACGAGACTCTCCTCTGGCACCACCGCCTTGGTCACCCCTCCCTGCTTCGTCTCCGAGGCATGGCCTCCCGTGTCCTTGTCTCTGGTCTTCCCCGGTCCCTCCCTCCCCTTCCTCCGGGGCCTGGCCCTACCTGCGTCCCCTGTGTCGAGGGGCGGCAGCGGGCTGCCCCTCACTCCTCCCAGTTTCCTCCGACAGAGGCCCCGCTGCAGACGCTTCACATGGACGTGTGGGGCCCGGCCCGCGTCCGTGGACAGGGTCACGAGCGCTACTTCCTGCTGGTGGTTGACGACTACTCGCGTTACACCACAGTCTTCCCCTTGCGCAGCAAGGGTGATGTCACTGAGGTGTTGATCGACTGGATCCGCGCAGCTCGTCTCCAGCTCAGGCAGAGCTTCGGCTCGGACTTTCCTGTTCTGCGTCTGCACTCTGACAGAGGTGGAGAGTTCTCCTCTGGCCTTCTGCGAGCCTACTATCGTGCGCGAGGCATCCGCCAGACCTTCACGCTTCCGGACTCTCCACAGCAAAATGGGATTGCTGAGCGCCGCATTGGCATGGTCATGGACGTCGCCCGTACGTCCATGATGCATGCGGCTGCCCCCCATTTTCTGTGGCCGTTTGCGGTTCGGTACGCGGCGCATCAGATCAACCTTCACCCTAGGGTCTCCAGGCCGGAGACCTCCCCAGCTTTGCTGTGGACGGGGAAGGTTGGCGATGCGTCTGCGTTCCGTGTCTGGGGATCTCGGGCGTTTGTCCGCGACTTGTCTGCGGACAAGCTGTCCCCTCGTGCTGCTCCTTGCGTCTTCCTTGGCTTCCCCCCTGACGCGCCAGGGTGGCAGTTCTACCACCCCACCTCTCGCCGTGTTCTGTCCTCCCAGGACGTCACGTTTGACAAGTCGGTCCCCTACTACCGCCTCTTCCCCTACCGCACTCCGTCCCTCCCCCCACCACCGCTCTTCCTTGTGCCAGGTCCCCCCCCGGTAGACCCCCTCCCCCCTCAGGGTCCTGCCCCTTCAGGTGTGTCCCAGGTAGACGCAGTCGAGCCTGTCGAGGTTACTGGTGACTCTGGTGCTGCTGAGGGTGCTGAGCCTGGGGGTGCTGACGCTGGGGGTGCTGAGCGTGTGGGTGCTATGCCTGGGGGTGCTGAGCCTGAGGGTGCTACTACTGGGGGTGCTGAGCCTGGGGGTACTGAGCCTGGAGGTGCTACTACTGGGGGTGCTGAGCCTGGGGGTGCTGAGCCTGGGGGTGCTGAACCTGGGGGTGCTACGCCTGGAGGTGCTGAGCCTGGGGGTGCGGAGCCTGAGGGAGCTGGGCCTGCTTGTGTGGCGTCTGGCGGTGCTGAGCCTGGAGGTTCTCCGGGTGCTTCGTCTCGGCGGGAGCCACTCTCTCCATAGGAGCTGCGCGAGTGGTTTGCCCAGCGCTGGAGGCGTGCTGCTGGTGCTAGAGGTTCTTCGGCTACTGAGGGTGCTGGTGCCGCGGGTCCCGGAGGTGCTCGTACTGGGAGTACTGGAGCTGCTGGGCCTACGGGTACGACTGGAGCTGGAGCTGCGGAGGGTGTTGACGCTGAGGCTACTGCTGTCGGTCCTGGAGGCGGTTCTGCTGGGGGTGCTACTGGTGCTGGTGGAGGTACTGGAGCTGGAGGTGCTGCTGGCGCTGGTGCTGCCGCTGGGGGTACTGGTGCTGTCCCTGCTGTGTCTGGAGTCGCCGCGCGGCCTCGGCCGTACTTCGTTCCGCTCCTTCAGCAGGTTCTTGGTTTCCCGCCTTCTCCTGGTCCTCCTCCTCCCTTAGAGTGTCAACAGCCTGTCCTGTCACAGTTACAGTTACAGCCGGCCTCCCCACTGCCCGCTCCTTCTCCCTACACTGGTCCTACTGGAGGTCTTGCTGAGCGTCGTGAGCCTGCGTCGCGTCCTGCGTCGCCTGTCCGTACTGCTCGCGCTAGTGGTCGTGGTTCGCGTCAGCGTCCTCCTCCTGTCCCTGGCACGCACCGGATGTCTCTGCGTCCGTCCACTGCTCCTCTGCGTGCCCCTTTGCCTTCTCCTCCTGAGTCCTCTCTTCCTGCTCTTCCCGACCCGGAGTCGGACTCTCTTCGTGCTGCCAGTCCTACTGTCACGCGTCTCCTTGCTACTGTCGTCACTGACCCTTCCTTTGCGTCCACTGCTGCGTCTGCCCTAGTTGCTGAGCTCGTCGACTTTGCTGCTCGCTGTCGTCTAGACTACGCTGCTTGTCTTGTCGCTGAGTCTGAGTCTGTCTGTCCTCCGTCCGTCGGGGGTGAGTGTGCCCTTGGCACGGACGTCCTTGAGGACAGGCAGGAGGAGTTCCAGTGTTTGGCTGCTGCTTCACCTCATCTCGTGTCCGTACTGCTTACCCCTGAGGGAGACCCGGATGCACTTGACATCCCGACTCCGCGCTCTTACGCGGAGGCGATAGAGGGTCCCTACTCCTCTCAGTGGCAGGCAGCTATGGACACAGAGATGGCTTCCTGGAAGTCCACAGGCACCTACGTTGACGAGGTTCCCCCGCCTGGGGCGAACATCGTCAGTGGCATGTGGATTTTCAGGGTGAAGCGGCCGCCGGGTTCTCCGCCTGTCTTCAAGGCGCGTTACGTGGCTCGTGGCTTCAGTCAGCGGCAGGGAGTTGACTACTTTCAGACCTTCTCTCCCACCCCGAAGATGACCACTCTTCGGGTACTGCTGCACATAGCTACTCACCGCGACTACGAGCTGCACTCTCTTGACTTCAGCACTGCTTTCTTGCAGGGCAGCCTGCACGAGGAGATCTGGCTGCGTCGCCCACCTGGCTTCACTGGGTCTTTTCCTCCTGGCACCTAGTGGAGCCTCCGGCGGCCAGTCTACGGTCTCCGCCAGGCACCGCGTGAGTGGCACGACACACTGAGGACTACACTTGCGGCTCTTGGGTTTGCTCCCTCTACTGCCGACCCGTCGCTGTTTCTGCGCACCGACACTTCTTTGCCGCCGTTCTACATCCTCGTGTACGTCGACGACTTGGTCTTTGCCACAGCTGACACTGCTGGACTCGCCCACGTGAAGTCCGAGCTGCAGAAGAGACACACGTGCACAGACCTGGGTGAACTGCGCAGCTAACTTGGCTTGCAGATCACCCGGGACAGAGCACGCCGCACCATTACCCTGACTCAGTCACACATGGTGCAGCAGGTCCTTCAGCGCTTCGGCTTCACGTACTCCTCGCCTCAGGCCACTCCTCTGCCTACTCGCCACTCGCTCTCAGCTCTGCCTTCGGATGAGTCCGTAGAGTCGAGTGGCCCGTACCCAGAGCTTGTTGGCTGCCTCATGTACCTGATGACCTGCACACGACCTGACCTCGCATACCCTCTTAGCATTCTCGCACGCTATGTTGCTCCTGGGAGACACAGACCGGAGCACATGGCTGCAGCGAAGAGGGTGTTGCGTTACTTGTGCAGTACGTCGGGCATGGGGCTTGTGCTTGGAGGGCAGAGTCCAGTGGTCCTCACTGGGCACGCAGACGCTTCTTGGGCTGACGACCAGGCTACGCAACGGTCGTCACAGGGTTACACCTTCAGCCTTGGTTCCGGCTCTGTTTCGTGGCGGGCTACCCGCTCGTCTTCTGTTCTCGGCTCCAGTTGTGAGGCTGAGATCTACGCCGGGGCCATGGCTGCACAGGAGCTTCGCTGGCTCACCTACCTGCTGACTGACCTCGGAGAGCCGCCTCGTTCTCCTCCAGTGCTGTACGTAGACAACAAGGCCATGCTGGCCTTGTGTCGAGAGCAGAGACTGGAGCACAGAACGAAGCACATTGCTCTCCGCTACTTCCTTGCTCGTGAGCTACAGCAGCGTGGTCAGCTGCAGCTTGCGTACGTGGCCTCTCAGGCCAACACTGCTGATATCTTCACCAAGGCACTTGCGCCTTGTGATCATCAGCGTTTCTGTACTCAGCTGGGCCTTGTGCCTACCTTGCCTCACTTGCTCACCCCTTGACCTTGTTTGTACTGTTGCATATATATATACACCTGCTCTTGCTTGTCTAGCCTTATATATATATGTAATCTTGCATGTGAACTGGCCTTGTGGCCTTGAACCTGTGCTCGGAATGTGTGGTGACTTTGTGATCCACCCTGAGCTTGCTTTGCTTTGCTTGACTGGTCTTGTGACCCCTTGTTCTCCCCCACTTTGCCTATGGGGGTGTGTCAGATTTATATGACAGAGCTACTGTAGGCTATAGTGGGGTAGCACATATGGGGTACAGTTTTCTAGGGTTTGCATTTTGTACCCAACTTTCCCTTAGTCATCTCATTCCTCGTTTCTTCTCATTGTTAGCCCTATTTCTTCACACAGTTACCTATTTTATCCATTTCCTTAGCCATAGGAATTGGTTTGAGTTCATTCGCACAACTACGCAGCACGTGACGCTTGTTTGCGCGTTTGATGCCATGAATCTGTGCAAGGATAGGCCAGTACGCAACATGTCACCGTTTCGTCGTCTATATGTTTTTTTTAGCCCTATTTCTTCACACAGTTCCCTGGTTTATCAATTTCCCTAGCCACAGGAACTTGTTTGAGTTCATTCGCACAACTACGCAGCACGTGACGCTTGTTTGTGCATTTGATGGCCTGAATCTGTGCAAGGATAGGCCAGTACGCAACATGTCATCGTTTCGTCGCCTATATGTTTTTTTTAGCCCTATTTCTTCAAACAGTTCCCTATTTTATCCATTTTCCTAGCCATAGGAACTGGTTTGAGTTCATTCGCACAACTACGCAGCACGTGACGCTTGTTTGCGCGTTGGATGGCCTGAATCTGTGCAAGGATAGGCCAGTACGCAACATGTCACCGTTACATCGTCTATATGTTGTTTATATCACTATTTCTTCACACATTTTTCTACTTTATCCATTTCCCTAGCCATAGGAACTGGTTTGTGTTCATTCGCACAACTACGCAGCACGTGACGCTTGTTTGTGCATTTGATGGCATGAATCTGTGCAAGGATAGGCCAGTACGCAACATGTCACCGTTTCATCGTCTATATGTTGTTTTTAGCCCTATTTCTTCACACATTTCCCTAGCTTATCCATTTCCCTAGCCACAGGAACTGGTTTGAGTTCATTCGCACAACTACACAGCACGTGACGCTTGTTTGTGCATTTGATGGCCTGAATCTGTGCAAGGATAGGCCAGTACGCAACATGTCACCGTTTCGTCGCCTGTATGTTTTTTTAAGCCCTATTTCTTCACACAGTTCCCTTTTTTATCAATTCCCCTAGCCATAGGAACTGGTTTGAGTTCATTCGCACAACTACGCAGCACGTGACGCTTGTTTGTGCGTTTGATGGCATGAATCTGTGCAAGGATAGGCCAGTACGCAACATGTCACCGTTTCATCGTCTATATGTTGTTTTTAGCCCTATTTCTTCACACAGTTCCCTAGTTGCTCCATTTCCCTAGCCACAGGAACTGGTTTGAGTTCATTCGCACAACTACGCAGCACGTGACGCTTGTTTGTGCGTTTGATGGCATGAATCTGTGCAAGGATAGGCCAGTACGCAACATGTCACCGTTTCGTCGCCTGTATGTTTTTTTTAGCCCTATTTCTTCACACATTTTTCTATTTTATCCATTTCCCTAGCCATAGGAACTGGTTTGAGTTCATTCGCACAACTACGCAGCACGTGACGCTTGTTTGTGTGTTTGATGGCATGAATCTGTGCAAGGATAGGCCAGTACGCAACATGTCACCGTTTCATCGTCTATATGTTGTTTTTAGCCCTATTTCTTCACACAGTTCCCTAGTTTATCCATTTCCATAGCCACAGGAACTGGTTTGAGTTCATTCGCACAACTACACAGCACGTGACGCTTGTTTGTGCATTTGATGGCCTGAATCTATGCAAGGATAGGCCAGTACGCAACATGTCACCATTTCGTCGCCTATATGTTTATTTTAGCCCTATTTTTTCATACAGTTCCCTATTTTATCCATTTTTCTAGCCATGGGAACTGGTTTGAGTTCATTCGCACATTTTCGCAGCACGTGACGCTTGTTTGCGCGTTTGATGGCCTGAATCTGTGCAAGGATAGGCCAGTACGCAAAATGTCACCGTTTCATCGTCTATATGTTGTCTTTAGCCCTATTTCTTCACACAGTTCCCTAGTTTATCCATTTCCCTAGCCATAGGAACTGGTTTGAGCTCATTCGCACAACTATGCAGCACGTGACGCTTGTCTGTGCATTTGATGGTCTGAATCTGTGCAAGGATAGGACAGTACGCAACATGTCACCGTTTCATCGTTTGGTTGTTTTTTTTAGCACCATTTTCTAAAAAAATCAGGTATTTCAATCAACTACCTTCCCATAGGAAGTGTTTTGGGCTCGTTCGCATGACTACGCAGCACGTGACGCTTGTTTGTGCGTTTGATGGCCTGAAACTGTGCAAGGATATGCCTATACGCAACATGTCACCGTTTTATCGTTTTGTTGTTGTTTTTAGCACCATTTCTTCACACATACAGGTATTTACCCCTATTTCCTTGCCATAGGAACTGGTTTGAGTTCATTCGCACAACTACCCAGCCCGTGACGCTTGTTTGTGCATGGGTTGGGGCGTATCGGGGCAAAACCAGGCAATGTCGTCGAAATATCACAGGGCACCATAGTAGGCTGCCACCATAGTAGGTCATATACACAGCACATACTTCTAAATACAAAAAAAACATGCTTGAAATTAACACATGTCCATGATAGCCAGAGAATGAGTTGCCAGGTGCTTGGAGCTTGTTGGTGTAGCTTGAATCTTGGTTTTGGTGAATTTTACCCAAAAACGAATTTCAATCCAGAACAGTAGAGGAGGTATAGGGGAGATAATAAAGCCATCAAACTTATGATTTGGACTACAAACCAAGTGGTTCTCAGCCTCGAAAGGTATTGAAATAGGCGGGCATTTGAAGCGACAAACCACTCTTAGATGTGTTTTTTTCAATTCTTTCGGTTGTAGTATGGTAAGGATGCCTAAGTATACCCTAAGCAAAAAAAAAAAAAACATTGAAATTCCCAACAACTTTGTGGCTTCCAATATGGCTTTTGTGTGAGACACTTTCTGAAATGTAATCTGTATGTAAGCACATAAAGTTGTACATAATGACTGTTCTGCTTGTTACTGACCACATCTCTACGCGATCCCCCTTTTTGTATTCTTGCCCGCTGACTCATTGCACTGCCTGCTGACTCAGGCAGTGCAATATATTGTAAGGTTACACTTGGCAGCTGTCCCGGCATATATATTTGCAGCCAATCCGTGCTCACTCTTCTGACACCGTAGCTGATGCACATCCTTCTCTAGCGATATGAGAGGTGGCGGCGGGTGAGCCATCGAGGCGACGAATCAGAATCGTTGCCGCGTTGCAAGGTGAAGTGCTCTGGTTGGTGCTTCGCTGGTGCATGAATCATAAGGGCGTGTGTCTTTTGGCGAAATTTGTCAAAGTTCGAACATTAACCGCTTTTAACCGTGGCGACACGTCTCTTAAAACGTTTGTACCGAGTAGAACCTCTCTAAAAGTTCGAACTTAGACAGAAGTTCGAACCCCTATTGCACACGCCCTCTTCACAAGTTGGTGCTTCGCTGGTGCTCCAGCAGGGAAGTGCTCTGCTCACCGCCTCGCTGGAACACAACCACCCAGTTTCTCCCTCCCCTGACTGAGAACTTCAGCTCTCCCTTTCGAGAGCAGTTCATTTCTTCATTTGCTCACTCTTCGTTTCTGTTGTTAGTGCCAGGGCCAGCGTCAGCTCCAGTCGCAGCAGCAGCCTTAGTGCATCTCTTTATTCGGGCTCACCTTCTGCATACACCGTCGACCCTTTTTTTTTTTTTTTTTTTTTTTTTTTTTTCGTCTCACTCTAATGTACTCGCTATACCTTCGTTGCAGGGAATCATCCGTATTTTGGAATGCTTCATTAGTAGGTAAGTCTTGGCAGGACCGTAATATTTACTTGATTGTCGCGCAATGTCTGTTCTCTTGACTTGCTGTCTGTCTCTTATTGGCGTCTCATCCCGAGGTTTGCCTGAGATTCTCTAATCGTGTGTTCTTTTGCAGGTTGTGTCAGTATGAGCGCTTCTGCAACACTGGTGGTTGCCGCTTTTTGTGGTTGCTACTCACAACGTAGTGTCCGAGTCTGACCCAGATGCTTTGTATCAACGCTACGCTTAGTTCATTGTCAGTAACTCCTGCTGTGGTGGTCGTCTTTTTTCTTATCGTATGTTATTTTTGCAGGTTGTGCAATTATGTGCGCTTCATATCCTGTGCAGGATTGTGCACGTACCGAGTGCTGGTTTTCCGAAATGCAGGATTTATGCTTGGTCGTTTTTTTACTGCTAAGTTATGTAATGTATTTAACCCTGTATGGTTGAACGTCACTGTTTCTTAATTTGCATGTCATGCCGTGTATGACAAACTTTTTATATCCGCTGAAATTGATATACAGTTTCAATGCTATATTTAGTTTTGGCATGCAGAAATCAAATCGACACCATCATCAATAAATAGCATGTTTCAATAGGGCAACAAAATTATAGCACGTTCAATAGCACGTTCGAGTGTATATATCAATATTATAGCCAATCACGGTTTTCGATGTAACAAACTAAAAGCATACTGTAACAATTTCATTCGGTAACCACTGAGTTACTGTAGTTCAGCCTCGCCCGCAAAGATTGTCGAGTCACTCTATGGCGAGCAGTCACACTTCGATTGATTCACAAATATTTTGCATCAACCCGAAAGAGAAAAAAAAATACGGAACAATTTTCCGCAATTGGATGTATACAGTACTTGCGCGCTTTGGAAAACGGCGAGTTCGATTGTGGAGGGAAATCCAGGAGTTGGGAATGATGCCGCGTGGGATGACGAGTTCAAGCAGCAGGTGACACGCTGTAAGTGTGTATTGCAAGACGCCAATCCCAGGCATCGCAAAAATTGCCCCAGCGATGTCATTCAAACCTCAAGGGAATGGATGGCATCTGGATTGACACACAGGTATAGGTTCCGATGCACGAGCTAAATCTCCAATTCAATTCGAGTTTCTTCTATGGCAAGATGGTGCTAGAACGTCACAGCTCTGGAGATCCAGTTTGAGGTGCTGTCCTTAGTCCGTGGGTCTCGTTTGGGTGCTGTCCTTAGTCCGTGGGTCTCGTTTGGGTGCTGTCCTTAGTCCGTGGGTCTCGTTTGGGTGCTGTCCTTAGTCCGTGGGTCTCGTTTGGGTGCTGTCCTTAGTCCGTGGGTCTCGTTTGGGTGCTGTCCTTAGTCCGTGGGTCTCGTTTGGGTGCTGTCCTTAGTCCGTGGGTCTCGTTTGGGTGCTGTCCTTAGTCCGTGGGTCTCGTTTGGGTGCTGTCCTTAGTCCGTGGGTCTCGTTTGGGTGCTGTCCTTAGTCCGTGGGTCTCGTTTGGGTTCTGTCCTTAGTCCGTGGGTCTCGTTTGGGTGCTGTCCTTAGTCCGTGGGTCTCGTTTGGGTGCTGTCCTTAGTCCGTGGGTCTCGTTTGGGTTCTGTCCTTAGTCCGTGGGTCTCGTTTGGGTGCTCTCCTTAGTCCGTGGGTCTCGTTTGGGTGCTGTCCTTAGTCCGTGGGTCTCGTTTGGGTGCTGTCCTTAGTCCGTGGGTCTCGTTTGGGTGCTGTCCTTAGTCCGTGGGTCTCGTTTGGGTGCTTTCCTTAGTCCGTGGGTCTCGTTTGGGTGCTTTCCTTAGTCCGTGGGTCTCGTTTGGGTGCTTTCCTTAGTCCGTGGGTCTCGTTTGGGTGCTTTCTTTGGTCATTGGTGTTAGAGTTTGCCCTCAATCTCTACTTTTGTACTTGTACTTTTTATATCCCAGTTTAGTGTAGTTTCTAGTTTGTGTGGGTTGAATGTTACACCAACATCCCAACCTTATCCAAATGTGATAACCAAAATCTTCAACCCATCAATTAGAGATTCCAACTGATGTCATTGAAATTGCCCACAATTTCCTACCCATTCGTCTCTTGCCCATTTCCGACGTACTTAAGAGTCTTGAGCTCATTACCTAATCTATCGATTGAACCTCAAGTTCTTACACTTGGGTCTCGTTTGGGTGCTGTCCTTAGTCCTTGGTCCTCGTTTGGGTGATGTCCTTGGTCCTTGGATCTCGTTTAGGTGATGTCCTTGGTCGTTGAAACTCGTTTGGGTGCTGTCTTTTGTCCTTGGATCTCGTTGGGGTGCTGCCCTTGGTCCTTGGATCTCGTTGGGGTGCTGCCCTTGGTCCTTGGATCTCGTTGGGGTGCTGCCCTTGGTCCTTGGATCTCGTTGGGGTGCTGCCCTTGGTCCTTGGATCTCGTTGGGGTGCTGCCCTTGGTCCTTGGATCTCGTTGGGGTGCTGCCCTTGGTCCTTGGATCTCGTTGGGGTGCTGCCCTTTGTCCTTGGATCTCGTTGGGGTGCTGCCCTTGGTCCTTGGATCTCGTTGGGGTGCTGCCCTTGGTCCTTGGATCTCGTTGGGGTGCTGCCCTTGGTCCTTGGATCTCGTTGGGGTGCTGCCCTTGGTCCTTGGATCTCGTTGGGGTGCTGCCCTTGGTCCTTGGATCTCGTTGGGGTGCTGCCCTTGGTCCTTGGATTTCGTTGGGGTGCTGCCCTTGGTCCTTGGATCTCGTTGGGGTGCTGCCCTTGGTCCTTGGATCTCGTTGGGGTGCCCTTGGTCCTTGGATCTCGTTGGGGTGCTGCCCTTGGTCCTTGGATCTCGTTGGGGTGCTGCCCTTTGTCCTTGGATCTCGTTGGGGTGCTGCCCTTGGTCCTTGGATCTCGTTGGGGTGCTGCCCTTGGTCCTTGGATCTCGTTGGGGTGCTGCCCTTGGTCCTTGGATCTCGTTGGGGTGCTGCCCTTGGTCCTTGGATCTCGTTGGGGTGCTGCCCTTGGTCCTTGGATCTCGTTGGGGTGCTGCCCTTGGTCCTTGGATCTCGTTGGGGTGCTGCCCTTGGTCCTTGGATCTCGTTGGGGTGCTGCCCTTGGTCCTTGGATCTCGTTGGGGTGCTGCCCTTGGTCCTTGGATCTCGTTGGGGTGCTGCCCTTGGTCCTTGGATCTCGTTGGGGTGCTGCCCTTTGTCCTTGGATCTCGTTGGGGTGCTGCCCTTGGTCCTTGGATCTCGTTGGGGTGCTGCCCTTGGTCCTTGGATCTCGTTGGGGTGCTGCCCTTGGTCCTTGGATCTCGTTGGGGTGCTGCCCTTGGTCCTTGGATCTCGTTGGGGTGCTGCCCTTGGTCCTTGGATCTCGTTTGGGTGCTGTTTAATAGTTCTTAGCTCTCATTTGGGTGCTGTACTTTTCTTGTTGGTCTGGTTTGGGTGCTGTACTATCCTTTGGTTTGGTTTGGGTGCTGTTCAATAGTACTTAGCTCTCATTTGGGTGCTGTACTTTCTTGTTGGTCTGGTTTGGGTGCTGTACTAACCTTTGGTTTGGTTTGGTTTGGGTGCTGTACTGTCCTTTGGTCTGGTTTGGGTGCTGTACTGTCCTTTGGTTTGGTTTGGGTGCTGTACTATCATTTCGTTTGGTTTGGTGCCCTATAATCTTCTTACTCTCTCACCTCAGTTTTCCTTCTTTCCTCGTTTCAGTGTGTTCGTGTCCCTGCGCCCTTTGTCGTCTGGAGCAGATCATTTCGCAGTTCACTAAGAGGGCGCTGGAGTTGGAGAGGCAGGCAGCTCATGCACGTGTGTTCTTGCAAATTGAGTTCTTGTTTTTGTGCTTGCTGCTTTTTACCTCCCCTTCCTCAGAGATCCAGCGCAGTGTTCCTATGGAGCACATCATTTCGCAGTCCACCAGGAGGGAGCAGGAAAGGAGCGAGGGACAGTGTGTGCAGGGGGAGGACGCGGCAGCAGCAGTGGAAGGGCAGCCAAACGAGGTGGAGGTGGAGGTGCTGAGGCGGATGGCGGGGAGAAACCCCGACGCCATCCGGTTCCAGCTTGAAGTGGACCTTTGCAGAGGTATGTGGTATACTTTGTAGTATGAGAAAGATAGCTAGACGGACAGCTAGAAGCGGGGAGGTAGAGGGGAGAGGTAGAGGGAGAGGTAGAGGGCGAGAGGTGCTGTAGCTCAGAGGTGAAGGCGTTGAGGAAAGCGGTGTTTCTGATCCTCAAACGTTGTTTGAGATCCTGAGGCATTGTTTCTGTTCCAGGAACAAATTTACATCGCATGGGAATGGGTAGCACTGGCTGGGAACGGGCAGCCCACATGGGGCAGAACCGCCTCATGGGAAATGGTAATACCGCATGGGAATGGCCAGTATTGCATGAGAACGGGCAGCAGGGCAGAAACACCTTGTGGGGGTTAGAAACACCGCTTGTGGGTCATAAACGCCGCTTGTGGGTCATAAACGCCGCTTGTGGGTCATAAACATCGCTTGTGGGTCATAAACGCCGCTTGTGGGTCATAAACATCGCTTGTGGGTCATAAACGCCGCTTGTGGGTCATAAACATCGCTTGTGGGTCATAAACGCCGCTTGTGGGTCATAAACATCGCTTGTGGGTCAGAAACGCCGCTTGTGGGTCATAAACATCGCTTGTGGGTCATAAACGCCGCTTGTGGGTCATAAACATCGCTTGTGGGTCATAAACGCCGCTTGTGGGTCATAAACATCGCTTGTGGGTCATAAACATCGCTTGTGGGTTACAATTTGAGGATCAGATCTCATTGTGGTGTTTCCCGTTCCTTGGGTGGTTGCATGATGTTTTCCATTCATTGTGGTGTTTCCCGTTCCTTGGGTGGTTGCATGATGTTTCCCATTCATTGTGGTGTTTCCCGTTCCTTGGGTGGTTGCATGATGTTTCCCATTCATTGTGGTGTTTCCCGTTCCTTGGGTGGTTGCATGATGTTTCCCATTCATTGTGGTGTTTCCCGTTCCTTGGGTGGTTGCATGATGTTTCCCATTCATTGTGGTGTTTCCCGTTCCTTGGGTGGTTGCATGATGTTTCCCATTCATTGTGGTGTTTCCCGTTCCTTGGGTGGTTGCATGATGTTTCCCATTCATTGTGGTGTTTCCCGTTCCTTGGGTGGTTGCATGATGTTTCCCATTCATTGTGGTGTTTCCCGTTCCTTGGGTGGTTGCATGATGTTTCCCATTCATTGTGGTGTTTCCCGTTCCTTGGGTGGTTGCATGATGTTTCCCATTCATTGTGGTGTTTCCCGTTCCTTGGGTGGTTGCATGATGTTTCCCATTCATTGTGGTGTTTCCCGTTCCTTGGGTGGTTGCATGATGTTTCCCATTCATTGTGGTGTTTCCCGTTCCTTGGGTGGTTGCATGATGTTTCCCATTCATTGTGGTGTTTCCCGTTCCTTGGGTGGTTGCATGATGTTTCCCATTCATTGTGGTGTTTCCCGTTCCTTGGGTGGTTGCATGATGTTTCCCATTCATTGTGGTGTTTCCCGTTCCTTGGGTGGTTGCATGATGTTTCCCATTCATTGTGGTGTTTCCCGTTCCTTGGGTGGTTGCATGATGTTTCCCATTCATTGTGGTGTTTCCCGTTCCTTGGGTGGTTGCATGATGTTTCCCATTCATTGTGGTGTTTCCCGTTCCTTGGGTGGTTGCATGATGTTTCCCATTCATTGTGGTGTTTCCCGTTCCTTGGGTGGTTGCATGATGTTTCCCATTCATTGTGGTGTTTCCCGTTCCTTGGGTGGTTGCATGATGTTTCCCATTCATTGTGGTGTTTCCCGTTCCTTGGGTGGTTGCATGATGTTTCCCATTCATTGTGGTGTTTCCCGTTCCTTGGGTGGTTGCATGATGTTTCCCATTCATTGTGGTGTTTCCCGTTCCTTGGGTGGTTGCATGATGTTTCCCATTCATTGTGGTGTTTCCCGTTCCTTGGGTGGTTGCATGATGTTTCCCATTCATTGTGGTGTTTCCCGTTCCTTGGGTGGTTGCATGATGTTTCCCATTCATTGTGGTGTTTCCCGTTCCTTGGGTGGTTGCATGATGTTTCCCATTCATTGTGGTGTTTCCCGTTCCTTGGGTGGTTGCATGATGTTTCCCATTCATTGTGGTGTTTCCCGTTCCTTGGGTGGTTGCATGATGTTTCCCATTCATTGTGGTGTTTCCCGTTCCTTGGGTGGTTGCATGATGTTTCCCATTCATTGTGGTGTTTCCCGTTCCTTGGGTGGTTGCATGATGTTTCCCATTCATTGTGGTGTTTCCCGTTCCTTGGGTGGTTGCATGATGTTTCCCATTCATTGTGGTGTTTCCCGTTCCTTGGGTGGTTGCATGATGTTTCCCATTCATTGTGGTGTTTCCCGTTCCTTGGGTGGTTGCATGATGTTTCCCATTCATTGTGGTGTTTCCCGTTCCTTGGGTGGTTGCATGATGTTTCCCATTCATTGTGGTGTTTCCCGTTCCTTGGGTGGTTGCATGATGTTTCCCATTCATTGTGGTGTTTCCCGTTCCTTGGGTGGTTGCATGATGTTTCCCATTCATTGTGGTGTTTCCCGTTCCTTGGGTGGTTGCATGATGTTTCCCATTCATTGTGGTGTTTCCCGTTCCTTGGGTGGTTGCATGATGTTTCCCATTCATTGTGGTGTTTCCCGTTCCTTGGGTGGTTGCATGATGTTTCCCATTCATTGTGGTGTTTCCCGTTCCTTGGGTGGTTGCATGATGTTTCCCATTCATTGTGGTGTTTCCCGTTCCTTGGGTGGTTGCATGATGTTTCCCATTCATTGTGGTGTTTCCCGTTCCTTGGGTGGTTGCATGATGTTTCCCATTCATTGTGGTGTTTCCCGTTCCTTGGGTGGTTGCATGATGTTTCCCATTCATTGTGGTGTTTCCCGTTCCTTGGGTGGTTGCATGATGTTTCCCATTCATTGTGGTGTTTCCCGTTCCTTGGGTGGTTGCATGATGTTTCCCATTCATTGTGGTGTTTCCCGTTCCTTGGGTGGTTGCATGATGTTTCCCATTCATTGTGGTGTTTCCCGTTCCTTGGGTGGTTGCATGATGTTTCCCATTCATTGTGGTGTTTCCCGTTCCTTGGGTGGTTGCATGATGTTTCCCATTCATTGTGGTGTTTCCCGTTCCTTGGGTGGTTGCATGATGTTTCCCATTCATTGTGGTGTTTCCCGTTCCTTGGGTGGTTGCATGATGTTTCCCATTCATTGTGGTGTTTCCCGTTCCTTGGGTGGTTGCATGATGTTTCCCATTCATTGTGGTGTTTCCCGTTCCTTGGGTGGTTGCATGATGTTTCCCATTCATTGTGGTGTTTCCCGTTCCTTGGGTGGTTGCATGATGTTTCCCATTCATTGTGGTGTTTCCCGTTCCTTGGGTGGTTGCATGATGTTTCCCATTCATTGTGGTGTTTCCCGTTCCTTGGGTGGTTGCATGATGTTTCCCATTCATTGTGGTGTTTCCCGTTCCTTGGGTGGTTGCATGATGTTTCCCATTCATTGTGGTGTTTCCCGTTCCTTGGGTGGTTGCATGATGTTTCCCATTCATTGTGGTGTTTCCCGTTCCTTGGGTGGTTGCATGATGTTTCCCATTCATTGTGGTGTTTCCCGTTCCTTGGGTGGTTGCATGATGTTTCCCATTCATTGTGGTGTTTCCCGTTCCTTGGGTGGTTGCATGATGTTTCCCATTCATTGTGGTGTTTCCCGTTCCTTGGGTGGTTGCATGATGTTTCCCATTCATTGTGGTGTTTCCCGTTCCTTGGGTGGTTGCATGATGTTTCCCATTCATTGTGGTGTTTCCCGTTCCTTGGGTGGTTGCATGATGTTTCCCATTCATTGTGGTGTTTCCCGTTCCTTGGGTGGTTGCATGATGTTTCCCATTCATTGTGGTGTTTCCCGTTCCTTGGGTGGTTGCATGATGTTTCCCATTCATTGTGGTGTTTCCCGTTCCTTGGGTGGTTGCATGATGTTTCCCATTCATTGTGGTGTTTCCCGTTCCTTGGGTGGTTGCATGATGTTTCCCATTCATTGTGGTGTTTCCCGTTCCTTGGGTGGTTGCATGATGTTTCCCATTCATTGTGGTGTTTCCCGTTCCTTGGGTGGTTGCATGATGTTTCCCATTCATTGTGGTGTTTCCCGTTCCTTGGGTGGTTGCATGATGTTTCCCATTCATTGTGGTGTTTCCCGTTCCTTGGGTGGTTGCATGATGTTTCCCATTCATTGTGGTGTTTCCCGTTCCTTGGGTGGTTGCATGATGTTTCCCATTCATTGTGGTGTTTCCCGTTCCTTGGGTGGTTGCATGATGTTTCCCATTCATTGTGGTGTTTCCCGTTCCTTGGGTGGTTGCATGATGTTTCCCATTCATTGTGGTGTTTCCCGTTCCTTGGGTGGTTGCATGATGTTTCCCATTCATTGTGGTGTTTCCCGTTCCTTGGGTGGTTGCATGATGTTTCCCATTCATTGTGGTGTTTCCCGTTCCTTGGGTGGTTGCATGATGTTTCCCATTCATTGTGGTGTTTCCCGTTCCTTGGGTGGTTGCATGATGTTTCCCATTCATTGTGGTGTTTCCCGTTCCTTGGGTGGTTGCATGATGTTTCCCATTCATTGTGGTGTTTCCCGTTCCTTGGGTGGTTGCATGATGTTTCCCATTCATTGTGGTGTTTCCCGTTCCTTGGGTGGTTGCATGATGTTTCCCATTCATTGTGGTGTTTCCCGTTCCTTGGGTGGTTGCATGATGTTTCCCATTCATTGTGGTGTTTCCCGTTCCTTGGGTGGTTGCATGATGTTTCCCATTCATTGTGGTGTTTCCCGTTCCTTGGGTGGTTGCATGATGTTTCCCATTCATTGTGGTGTTTCCCGTTCCTTGGGTGGTTGCATGATGTTTCCCATTCATTGTGGTGTTTCCCGTTCCTTGGGTGGTTGCATGATGTTTCCCATTCATTGTGGTGTTTCCCGTTCCTTGGGTGGTTGCATGATGTTTCCCATTCATTGTGGTGTTTCCCGTTCCTTGGGTGGTTGCATGATGTTTCCCATTCATTGTGGTGTTTCCCGTTCCTTGGGTGGTTGCATGATGTTTCCCATTCATTGTGGTGTTTCCCGTTCCTTGGGTGGTTGCATGATGTTTCCCATTCATTGTGGTGTTTCCCGTTCCTTGGGTGGTTGCATGATGTTTCCCATTCATTGTGGTGTTTCCCGTTCCTTGGGTGGTTGCATGATGTTTCCCATTCATTGTGGTGTTTCCCGTTCCTTGGGTGGTTGCATGATGTTTCCCATTCATTGTGGTGTTTCCCGTTCCTTGGGTGGTTGCATGATGTTTCCCATTCATTGTGGTGTTTCCCGTTCCTTGGGTGGTTGCATGATGTTTCCCATTCATTGTGGTGTTTCCCGTTCCTTGGGTGGTTGCATGATGTTTCCCATTCATTGTGGTGTTTCCCGTTCCTTGGGTGGTTGCATGATGTTTCCCATTCATTGTGGTGTTTCCCGTTCCTTGGGTGGTTGCATGATGTTTCCCATTCATTGTGGTGTTTCCCGTTCCTTGGGTGGTTGCATGATGTTTCCCATTCATTGTGGTGTTTCCCGTTCCTTGGGTGGTTGCATGATGTTTCCCATTCATTGTGGTGTTTCCCGTTCCTTGGGTGGTTGCATGATGTTTCCCATTCATTGTGGTGTTTCCCGTTCCTTGGGTGGTTGCATGATGTTTCCCATTCATTGTGGTGTTTCCCGTTCCTTGGGTGGTTGCATGATGTTTCCCATTCATTGTGGTGTTTCCCGTTCCTTGGGTGGTTGCATGATGTTTCCCATTCATTGTGGTGTTTCCCGTTCCTTGGGTGGTTGCATGATGTTTCCCATTCATTGTGGTGTTTCCCGTTCCTTGGGTGGTTGCATGATGTTTCCCATTCATTGTGGTGTTTCCCGTTCCTTGGGTGGTTGCATGATGTTTCCCATTCATTGTGGTGTTTCCCGTTCCTTGGGTGGTTGCATGATGTTTCCCATTCATTGTGGTGTTTCCCGTTCCTTGGGTGGTTGCATGATGTTTCCCATTCATTGTGGTGTTTCCCGTTCCTTGGGTGGTTGCATGATGTTTCCCATTCATTGTGGTGTTTCCCGTTCCTTGGGTGGTTGCATGATGTTTCCCATTCATTGTGGTGTTTCCCGTTCCTTGGGTGGTTGCATGATGTTTCCCATTCATTGTGGTGTTTCCCGTTCCTTGGGTGGTCGCATGATGTTTCCCATTCATTGTGGTGTTTCCCGTTCCTTGGGTGGTTGCATGATGTTTCCCATTCATTGTGGTGTTTCCCGTTCCTTGGGTGGTTGCATGATGTTTCCCATTCATTGTGGTGTTTCCTGTTCCTTGGGTGGTTGCATGATGTTTCCCATTCATTGTGGTGTTTCCCGTTCCTTGGGTGGTTGCATGATGTTTCCCATTCATTGTGGTGTTTCCCGTTCCTTGGGTGGTTGCATGATGTTTCCCATTCATTGTGGTGTTTCCCGTTCCTTGGGTGGTTGCATGATGTTTCCCATTCATTGTGGTGTTTCCCGTTCCTTGGGTGGTTGCATGATGTTTCCCATTCATTGTGGTGTTTCCCGTTCCTTGGGTGGTTGCATGATGTTTCCCATTCATTGTGGTGTTTCCCGTTCCTTGGGTGGTTGCATGATGTTTCCCATTCATTGTGGTGTTTCCCGTTCCTTGGGTGGTTGCATGATGTTTCCCATTCATTGTGGTGTTTACCGTTCCTTGGGTGGTTGCATGATGTTTCCCATTCATTGTGGTGTTTCCCGTTCCTTGGGTGGTTGCATGATGTTTCCCATTCATTGTGGTGTTTCCCGTTCCTTGGGTGGTTGCATGATGTTTCCCATTCATTGTGGTGTTTCCCGTTCCTTGGGTGGTTGCATGATGTTTCCCATTCATTGTGGTGTTTCCCGTTCCTTGGGTGGTTGCATGATGTTTCCCATTCATTGTGGTGTTTCCCGTTCCTTGGGTGGTTGCATGATGTTTCCCATTCATTGTGGTGTTTCCCGTTCCTTGGGTGGTTGCATGATGTTTCCCATTCATTGTGGTGTTTCCCGTTCCTTGGGTGGTTGCATGATGTTTCCCATTCATTGTGGTGTTTCCCGTTCCTTGGGTGGTTGCATGATGTTTCCCATTCATTGTGGTGTTTCCCGTTCCTTGGGTGGTTGCATGATGTTTCCCATTCATTGTGGTGTTTCCCGTTCCTTGGGTGGTTGCATGATGTTTCCCATTCATTGTGGTGTTTCCCGTTCCTTGGGTGGTTGCATGATGTTTCCCATTCATTGTGGTGTTTCCCGTTCCTTGGGTGGTTGCATGATGTTTCCCATTCATTGTGGTGTTTCCCGTTCCTTGGGTGGTTGCATGATGTTTCCCATTCATTGTGGTGTTTCCCGTTCTCTGTGTGATATCTTCCTTCTCACCCGTACGTAGCACGGATAATGGAATTGGAGGAGCAGGTGAAGGCAGGTACAAGTGAGGAGGACAAAAAGGGCGCGTTGGAACGGCTGAATAACGCGTTGAGGGAAGAGCTGCAAGAGGCGTTGGATAAAATCGAGACGCAAAGGGGCGATGGCGAGGTGCTGCAGAGGGAGAAGGAGGAGCTTCGGAGAAAACTCTTTCGCATGGAGGAGCAGGTAAGGGGAGATGAATGAATACGTGGAGGGCTTGTGAGTGAGTGGGGAGGAGGGGAAAGCATGGGGGGAGCAGTGGAATGGGCATTTGAAGTGGGGGCCTTGTGATTGGGGAGGAAGATTATGCATTGAAAATTGCAGCGGACTTCTCTATACCACTATGCATCACGTCTATGAAGTGCTTCCCTCTTTTTGTGCGTGCAGGCTGAGGTGCAGTGTGGAGTGGCCGAGGCCAAGGTTGGTATGTTGCTGCAGCAGGTGGCAGCATCTCAGCAGGCAGAGCTGGCTCTCAAGATGCAAGCGGTGGAGCAAGACGGACAGAGGGCTGCCCTTGCACGGGAGTTGCATGTATGCCAGGCAGAACAGGCGAGAAAAGCCGCTGACATTGAAAGGATTGCTGCTGAGAGGGACGAATTTGCTGGGGAAGCAGCACAGCTGCGTGTAGAGCGGGAGGTGAGGCAAAAGCAGGTGGAGGCTTTGGTGGAGGCGAAGGAGAGGGCTGTGGGGCAGGCAGTGGAGCTAGCAGCTGCTAACGAGAGAAGTTTTGATGCGAGGGAGATAGCTGAAGTGCAAGAAAGGCAGCTGAGGGCAGACCTAGAAGAGGCACAAAAGCAGATGGAGGTTCTTGTGGGGGAGAAGGAGAGGGCTCAGGAGCATTTGGTAGAGGCAAGAGCTGCTGAGAGGGAGAAGTGGAGGGCGCTGGAAGAGCAGAGGCGGGCTTTTGAAGACGCTCTTGAGGGAGCGAGGAGAAAAGTGGTGGAGATTGAAGATGCTGTAAGAAGGGAGGTGAGAAGGTTGGAAGAGGAGAAGAGGACGTTGCAGGAGGCCCTTGAGGGAGTGAAGAGACAGCAGGTGGAGATGGAAAATGCTGGGAGAGAAAGGGTGAGGAAGTTGGAAGGGCAGAAGAGCAGTTTGGAGGAGGTGGTTGAGGGAATGAAGAGAAAGTTGGATTATCTTAGGGGAGAGAATTTGAGGGCGTTGGGAGGGCTTAAGGAAGAGCTCAGGTTGGAGAGGGAGCGGGTGATTTATGCTGCGGGCCAACTGGGTCATATTAAAGGATTGCTTGAGGCTGGCTCTGCTGCTATTACCCCTGCTTCTGCTGTCCCTTCTGCTATGGTTCCTTCCTCTGTTGCTGCTCTTGAACCTGCTGCTGCTACCCCTGCTTCTGCTGTCCCTTCTACTATGGTTCCTTCCTCTGTTGCTGCTCTTGAACCTGCTGCTGCTACCCCTGCTTCTGCTGTCCCTTCCGCTATGGTTCCTTCCTCTGTTGCTGCTCTTGAACCTGCTGCTGCTACCCCTGCTTCTGCTGTCCCTTCTACTATGGTTCCTTCCTCTGTTGCTGCTCTTGCTCCTGCTGCTGCTACCCCTGCTTCTGCTGTCCCTTCTACTATGGTTCCTTCTTCTGTTGCTGCTCTTGCTCCTAATGCTGCTACCCCTGCTTCTGCTATCCCTTCTGCTATGGTTCCTTCCTCTGTTGCTGCTCTTGCTCCTGCTGCTGCTACCCCTGCTTCTGCTGTCCCTTCTACTATGGTTCCTTCCTCTGTTGCTGCTCTTTCCACTGCTCTTGCTCCTGCTCATGCTCCTTCAGCTGCTATCTCAGTTTCTGCTTGTACTGTTATCCCTACTGCAGCTGCTGCTGCTTCTGGTATCCCTGCTCCTGCTGCTGCTGCTTCTGGTATCCCTGCTCCTGCTGATGCTGCTTCTGTTGCTGCTGTGGATATCCCTGTTCATGTTGCTGCTATCCCTGCTGTTGCTGCTGTGGCTATCCCTGTTCATGTTGTTGCTATCCCCGCTGCTGCTATACCTTCTGTTACTGCTGCTATCCCTGCTGCCACTTCTGCTATACCTCCTCCTGCTGTTGCTACTATCGTTGGAAGGTGGACAAACAAATCGAAGCAGAGCATTTTCCCGGCGGTAGAGTGTGCCTTTTTTTGCTTTACGTCTTCAAAAGTCCGGATCAGGCGGCATTATTGTACAGCAGGTATCTGGGACACAAGCTTATGAGCAGGCTGGAGAACTTGTCTGAGGAAAGGATGGATAGGTTTCTGGGGCTGTTAAGTGACAGCAAAAGGTGGAGGGCATTGGTGGCCCATTTCTTTTCTCCAATACCCTCTATCGGCAAGGGCCATGTCTGTATTAGCAATCAAGTCGGCAGTTGAGGAGCGGGGTGCGGATCTGATACAGTCTATTTATTAGTTGACTAAAAAAATGTTTTATTTTTTCCAATACCCTCTATCGGCAGGGGACATGTCGGAATCAGCGAGCAAATCGGCAGTTGAGGAGTGGAGTGCTGGAGGCAGTGGCAGTGGTGACACAGTTGATCGGCAGGGATCGGCAGATGGATCTCCAACCTGGCGGGTGCATCTTCAAGTTTTCTGCACGGAAATGAAGCCGTTGATCAGGGATTACCGGTGTGGGGATTACCGGCAGCGGCCAGAGATAAGGTGTAGAATCTTTCGCAAGTTGCATGAAGCTGAGAAGCTGCTAGGTGAGTGGGAGTTTGATAATGTCACTCGCACCATGGTTGGGAGGAGTACCCAAGCCTCCTTCAAACGTGGACTTGCGAGAAGGCAATGTCTCGGGACATGGAATGACGACACGGCGCAGTCATTTGCTGCTGCCAGAAGATTAGTTCTCTGCGCAGAATTTATCTTTTCACGGAGGGAGCATGTGGAGGGTGGTGTGAGGGGGAGGTTGCCGGATTTTTGGAGGCAGTGTGAACGGTTCCTTGGTGAGCCGCTTATGGGGAAGCTGGAAGCAATTACGAGAGAGACGGCGTTGAAAGCTCTTGAAAAGCATTCGTGGGGCCCCTTCATTGATGAAGTTGAGAAGACTGAGAAAGGAAAACCTATCAAGGAGCCATGGCAACTGGTGCCTCATGAAGATGCGTTTGGGAAGAGGAGGAGGGGGGAGGATGAGGGGGAGGAGGAAGGACGAGGAGAGGGAGGTCGAAGGACGAAGAGGAGGAGGAACGACGAGGGGGGGGGATTGAGGAGGAGGGGAGCACATGGAGGAGGAGGAAGACGGGTAAAGAAGAGGCGAAGTAGGTCAAGGGGGGGGGGGGTAAACGGGAGGAGACTGACATGGAAGCAATGGGAGGGGAGCACATGGAGGAGGAGGAAGACGGGTAAAGAAGAGGCGAAGTAGGTCAAGGGGGGGGGGGTAAACGGGAGGAGACTGACATGGAAGCAATGGGAGGGGAGCACATGGAGGAGGAGGAAGACGGGTAAAGAAGAGGCGAAGTAGGTCAAGGGGGGGGGGGTAAACGGGAGGAGACTGACATGGAAGCAATGGGAGGGGAGCACATGGAGGAGGAGGAAGACGGGTAAAGAAGAGGCGAAGTAGGTCAAGGGGGGGGGGGGTAAACGGGAGGAGACTGACATGGAAGCAATGGGAGGGGAGCACATGGAGGAGGAGGAAGAAGGGTAAAGAAGAGGCGAAGTAGGTCAAGGGGGGGGGGGTAAACGGGAGGAGACTGACATGGAAGCAATGGGAGGGGAGCACATGGAGGAGGAGGAAGAAGGGTAAAGAAGAGGCGAAGTAGGTCAAGGGGGGGGGGGTAAACGGGAGGAGACTGACATGGAAGCAATGGGAGGGGAGCACATGGAGGAGGAGGAAGAAGGGTAAAGAAGAGGCGAAGTAGGTCAAGGGGGGGGGGGGTAAACGGGAGGAGACTGACATGGAAGCAATGGGAGGGGAGCACATGGAGGAGGAGGAAGAAGGGTAAAGAAGAGGCGAAGTAGGTCAAGGGGGGGGGGGTAAACGGGAGGAGACTGACATGGAAGCAATGGGAGGGGAGCACATGGAGGAGGAGGAAGAAGGGTAAAGAAGAGGCGAAGTAGGTCAAGGGGGGGGGGGTAAACGGGAGGAGACTGACATGGAAGCAATGGGAGGGGAGCACATGGAGGAGGAGGAAGAAGGGTAAAGAAGAGGCGAAGTAGGTCAAGGGGGGGGGGGTAAACGGGAGGAGACTGACATGGAAGCAATGGGAGGGGAGCACATGGAGGAGGAGGAAGAAGGGTAAAGAAGAGGCGAAGTAGGTCAAGGGGGGGGGGGTAAACGGGAGGAGACTGACATGGAAGCAATGGGAGGGGAGCACATGGAGGAGGAGGAAGAAGGGTAAAGAAGAGGCGAAGTAGGTCAAGGGGGGGGGGGTAAACGGGAGGAGACTGACATGGAAGCAATGGGAGGGGAGCACATGGAGGAGGAGGAAGAAGGGTAAAGAAGAGGCGAAGTAGGTCAAGGGGGGGGGGGTAAACGGGAGGAGACTGACATGGAAGCAATGGGAGGGGAGCACATGGAGGAGGAGGAAGAAGGGTAAAGAAGAGGCGAAGTAGGTCAAGGGGGGGGGGGTAAACGGGAGGAGACTGACATGGAAGCAATGGGAGGGGAGCACATGGAGGAGGAGGAAGAAGGGTAAAGAAGAGGCGAAGTAGGTCAAGGGGGGGGGGGTAAACGGGAGGAGACTGACATGGAAGCAATGGGAGGGGAGCACATGGAGGAGGAGGAAGAAGGGTAAAGAAGAGGCGAAGTAGGTCAAGGGGGGGGGGGTAAACGGGAGGAGACTGACATGGAAGCAATGGGAGGGGAGCACATGGAGGAGGAGGAAGAAGGGTAAAGAAGAGGCGAAGTAGGTCAAGGGGGGGGGGGTAAACGGGAGGAGACTGACATGGAAGCAATGGGAGGGGAGCACATGGAGGAGGAGGAAGAAGGGTAAAGAAGAGGCGAAGTAGGTCAAGGGGGGGGGGGTAAACGGGAGGAGACTGACATGGAAGCAATGGGAGGGGAGCACATGGAGGAGGAGGAAGAAGGGTAAAGAAGAGGCGAAGTAGGTCAAGGGGGGGGGGGTAAACGGGAGGAGACTGACATGGAAGCAATGGGAGGGGAGCACATGGAGGAGGAGGAAGAAGGGTAAAGAAGAGGCGAAGTAGGTCAAGGGGGGGGGGGTAAACGGGAGGAGACTGACATGGAAGCAATGGGAGGGGAGCACATGGAGGAGGAGGAAGAAGGGTAAAGAAGAGGCGAAGTAGGTCAAGGGGGGGGGGGTAAACGGGAGGAGACTGACATGGAAGCAATGGGAGGGGAGCACATGGAGGAGGAGGAAGAAGGGTAAAGAAGAGGCGAAGTAGGTCAAGGGGGGGGGGGTAAACGGGAGGAGACTGACATGGAAGCAATGGGAGGGGAGCACATGGAGGAGGAGGAAGAAGGGTAAAGAAGAGGCGAAGTAGGTCAAGGGGGGGGGGGTAAACGGGAGGAGACTGACATGGAAGCAATGGGAGGGGAGCACATGGAGGAGGAGGAAGAAGGGTAAAGAAGAGGCGAAGTAGGTCAAGGGGGGGGGGGTAAACGGGAGGAGACTGACATGGAAGCAATGGGAGGGGAGCACATGGAGGAGGAGGAAGACGGGTAAAGAAGAGGCGAAGTAGGTCAAGGGGGGGGGGGTAAACGGGAGGAGACTGACATGGAAGCAATGGGAGGGGAGCACATGGAGGAGGAGGAAGAAGGGTAAAGAAGAGGCGAAGTAGGTCAAGGGGGGGGGGGTAAACGGGAGGAGACTGACATGGAAGCAATGGGAGGGGAGCACATGGAGGAGGAGGAAGAAGGGTAAAGAAGAGGCGAAGTAGGTCAAGGGGGGGGGGGTAAACGGGAGGAGACTGACATGGAAGCAATGGGAGGGGAGCACATGGAGGAGGAGGAAGAAGGGTAAAGAAGAGGCGAAGTAGGTCAAGGGGGGGGGGGTAAACGGGAGGAGACTGACATGGAAGCAATGGGAGGGGAGCACATGGAGGAGGAGGAAGACGGGTAAAGAAGAGGCGAAGTAGGTCAAGGGGGGGGGGGTAAACGGGAGGAGACTGACATGGAAGCAATGGGAGGGGAGCACATGGAGGAGGAGGAAGAAGGGTAAAGAAGAGGCGAAGTAGGTCAAGGGGGGGGGGGGTAAACGGGAGGAGACTGACATGGAAGCAATGGGAGGGGAGCACATGGAGGAGGAGGAAGAAGGGTAAAGAAGAGGCGAAGTAGGTCAAGGGGGGGGGGGTAAACGGGAGGAGACTGACATGGAAGCAATGGGAGGGGAGCACATGGAGGAGGAGGAAGAAGGGTAAAGAAGAGGCGAAGTAGGTCAAGGGGGGGGGGGTAAACGGGAGGAGACTGACATGGAAGCAATGGGAGGGGAGCACATGGAGGAGGAGGAAGAAGGGTAAAGAAGAGGCGAAGTAGGTCAAGGGGGGGGGGGTAAACGGGAGGAGACTGACATGGAAGCAATGGGAGGGGAGCACATGGAGGAGGAGGAAGAAGGGTAAAGAAGAGGCGAAGTAGGTCAAGGGGGGGGGGGTAAACGGGAGGAGACTGACATGGAAGCAATGGGAGGGGAGCACATGGAGGAGGAGGAAGAAGGGTAAAGAAGAGGCGAAGTAGGTCAAGGGGGGGGGGGTAAACGGGAGGAGACTGACATGGAAGCAATGGGAGGGGAGCACATGGAGGAGGAGGAAGAAGGGTAAAGAAGAGGCGAAGTAGGTCAAGGGGGGGGGGGGTAAACGGGAGGAGACTGACATGGAAGCAATGGGAGGGGAGCACATGGAGGAGGAGGAAGAAGGGTAAAGAAGAGGCGAAGTAGGTCAAGGGGGGGGGGGGTAAACGGGAGGAGACTGACATGGAAGCAATGGGAGGGGAGCACATGGAGGAGGAGGAAGAAGGGTAAAGAAGAGGCGAAGTAGGTTGAGGACAATATGCAAGTGGGAAGGTGTACAATATGCTCTGTACATGAGTACCTGGGGGGTACATGGCTGCTGGGGTGTGCATGGGCTGCTGGGGTGTGCATGTGCTGCTGGAATGTGCATGGCTGCTGGGGTGTGCATGGGCTTCTGGGGTGTGCATGTGCTGCTGGAATGTGCATGGCTGCTGGGGTGTGCATGTGCTGCTGGAATGTGCATGGCTGCTGGGGTGTGCATGGGCTGCTGGAATGTGCATAAGTTGTTGGTGTGTACATGGGCTACTGGGTGCAGGGTTGCTTGTATGTGTGCTTTGATTTCTATTCGTTCTTTCATTTCAAGTTGGGAGTTGGTGGGCACAGGGCATTAGAAATAGTAGGATATTTTATGTTTGGGCGGAGCTCACTAGCCTAGGCAGAAGCACCAATGTACATAGGCTGCCTAGATAGAGAGTTCGTTGCTGCTTCGTTTGTGTGTATCCTTCCTTTTTCCGAGTGCAATTGCCGATTTGTCCCCGCTTGACCGCACCGATGGGGGAATATGAAGTCAAATGGTGAAGGGACTTGTTTTAGTGAGAAAGCAAATTATATGCAGCAGGTAGGAGCAAGAGGAAGGAGAAAGGAAGAAGAGCAATTCAGTGAGGGGCAACAGGTCGGCAATCATCCCCTCTGTACGTCCCCAGGCTTTCTGATGCCGCTACTGACATTGCATCTACTGCTCTACGTATGACCCCATGATTTCTGGCGCAGTTTCAGCATGCTACATTGTCACTGGTGTGTGTTGTGCTTCCACATACATCCACCCAGATTCAAATCACACAAACGAATGCACCTTCAATCGAGTCACACTTGTTCTCGACTTCTGTTCTATGCGCTTTCCGTTCTCCATTTTAAGAATCACCCACTTTGCTGCCCCAAATGCCCCCTTGCTCTCTCGTCCCTCCAAGGTGATGGCGATTGCATTATTTAGATGACTTTTGAGTCGACTTCTGAGTCGAGCTTGGCGATTGTATTTTCAAAAGTCATATTGCTCTCTTGTCCCTCCAAGGTGATGGCGATTGAATTTCTGAGGCGCCTACAGAAAAAAAAACTCACTCTGCTGCTCAATTTTTCTCCTTGCTCTCTTGTTCCTTCCAGGTGATGGTGATTGGTGAGAGCTCCTGCCTGCTAAGATGCTCACGTCATTGCATATGCAGCATGTTCCTGTGACGGAGTTACTTTTATGAATTCTCCCAACATGGCGATGTGCCTGTGAAACGGCAGTGGTAAGTCACATCCTTCCCAAGCCATTGTTTATTTATCATCAAGCGAAAGGCGGGTTTCTTTGCCATGACGTGTTAGTCCTCTTCTTGAACGTGTTAGCCCTCTTCGCCTCTCTTGCTCTCTCACAAAAGCATAGAAAGATAGTTTCCCCGTGTCTTCTTGAGAGATGACGTCCCCTGTGAACCCACTGTTTTTACTAACCTTTGCTTATTCATTACTAACCCATCACTTTTATTACTTTTTTTTTTCCCTAATGTATTGCTAACTAACCCATCCCATTACAACCGTCCATCTCACCTCATCTTATCTCATCCCATCCCATCCCATCCCATCCCATCCCATCCCATCCCATCCCATCCCATCCCATCCCATCCCATCCCATCCCATCCCATCCCATCCCATCCCATCCCATCCCACTCCATCTCACCCCATCTCATCCCATCCCATCTTATGACCACCCCATCCCCCACCTCACCCCACCCCATTCCACCCCATTCCACACCGTCCCATCTCATCCCACTCCATCCCACCCGATCCCATCCCATCCCATACCACCCCTGCCCATCTCATCTTATCCCATCCCACCCCACCACACCTCACCTCACCTCACCTCACCCCACCTCACCTCACCTCATCTCATCTCATCTCATCTCACCTCATCTCATCTCATCTCATCTCATATCATCTCATCTCATCTCATCTCATCTCATCTCATCTCATCTCATCTCATCTCATCTCATCTCATCTCATCTCATCTCATCTCACCTCACCTCACCTCACCTCACCTCATCTCATCTCATCTCATCTCATCTCATCTCATCTCATCTCATCTCATCTCATCTCATCTCATCTCATCTCATCTCACCTCACCTCACCTCACCTCACCTCACCTCACCTCACCTCACCTCACCTCATCTCATCTCATCTCATCTCATCTCATCTCATCTCATCTCATCTCATCTCATCTCATCTCATCTCATCTCATCTCATCTCATCTCGTCTCATCCTCCCCCGTGTCCTTCCGAAACCTTTTCACTTCCCTCCCTAGCCAATCCCGTGCAGACAGCTGGCATTGCATGAAACCCAACACATCATAGGCTGGATATCTTGAGTCACATGCACCAACACTGTTGCCACATGTGCATCTGCTATTGTAAGATCTCGTTCCCTAGGGACTGTGAATGTACCAGCCAAACTAGCCTGTTGCATCATTCCTACCAGCCTGTTGCATCACTCCTGCCAGCCTGTTGCAACACTCCTGCCAGCCTACTGCGACAATTGTTTGACTCTTCCTTTTGACAATGCTACCCCTGCAAAAGTCATCACCTCATGTTTGCCCTCTCCTCCCATCCTCCTCTGCCAACGCTTCCCCTTTTCCCTTCATCCCTCCCTTATACCCTCTTTCCATCACCTGTGAGGTATGCTCAGCAATGAATGCATTGCCGTTTTTAGCATGCGCCATTGCCTTTTATTTCTATTTTTGTTCTCAAGAGAAACCTACCAATGAGTGCACCATCATTTCCATTTTCAGCAACATGCACCATCTTTGCCTCCCTCACAATCTTGTGGGTCCTTCTTATGCTGTTGTGTGTACGCAAAACAGGCAATCTTTTGTTTTCTCGTTGCCTCTGTTCCTATTCTCACTTTGCCCTTCTTCCACTTCCGATGGTTCTCCCTCTTGGCCTTTGTTCCTCCCGCCCCCTCTTGCTCCCTCCAATCCACTCTAACCCTCTTCCCCACAACGGTTGGTTGCATATTCAAGATCACCTTTGGCAACAATAAAGGAGCATGAGCCAGCGTGTTCGAGTGATCACACCTTTGGCGTGATCACATTGGCTCATGATCACATTGGCTCATGATCACATTGGCTCATGATCACATGGGCTCATGATCACATGGGCTCATGATCACATGGGCTCATGATCACATGGGCTCATGATCACATTGGCTCATGATCACATTGGCTCATGATCACATTGGCTCATGATCACATTGGCTCATGATCACATTGGCTTATGATCACATGGGCTCATGATCACATGGGCTCATGATCACATGGGCTCATGATCACATGGGCTCATGATCACATGGGCTCATGATCACATGGGCTCATGATCACATGGGCTCATGATCTCATGGGCTCATGATCACATGGGCTCATGATCACATTGGCTCATGATCACATTGGCTCATGATCACATTGGCTCATGATCACATTGGCTCATGATCACATTGGCTCATGATCACATTGGCTCATGATCACATTGGCTCATGATCTCATGATCTCCATCTCCTTCAGTGAGTCAACTCATTTCCAAGTATTAAAACATGATATCCTGATTGGACTACAAAGTTAAAAAATTGGTAGTTTGCTCAACATCTCCTTTCACATCGTCAAAGAGTTCATCAGCTATATTTCTGCACTTCATAAGAGTTCAACAGAATGGGATGTTCACGGCTTTTTCCATAATTGGGTGCAGATGATTTTGCCAAGCCCTGCTTTTCCAGCATGCGCTTGGATTTCCTTTTGGGTGGTGTGTTACTTTGGGCAGCATTCCAGTTGGGTAAGAGGGCGTGTGTGTGTAGTTGGGGATAGAGGAGGGGGGAGGGGGGGGGAATGAGGTGGGGTGTGGGGGGGGGAGAGGGGGGGAGAGGGGGGGAGGAAGAAGGGGGGTTGATTGTGGGGGTGTGTGTGGGTGGGAGGATGGGTTGCATATGTATGTGTAAGCATCTGCATACGTGGGTGGATGCAGGAGAGAGTGAGAGGCTAGGGATGAAGGATTAGGGGGGGTGCAGGAATCCTCGGGATGCAGGGGCATAAATGGGACAATTGCACTAGCACGTGCAATGAGTACACGTACAAGTGTATAGCTGGGTGAATGGAGGGAAGAGAGTAACATGCGCACTTGAAGGAGAGCAAGTGAGTAAGTGGAAACGAAGGTTTAGAACGAGGGCGGGAGGGAGGGAGGGGGGAGGAGGGGGGAGAGGGGAGGGAAGAGAAAGGGAAGAGAAAGGGGGTTTTAAGCAAGCAAGGGGTGCAAAGCAGAGAGAGAGGTGATCCGCACAGTAGCAATGATATGCAGATTGTGGGATTAAGGGGCTATGTTTTGTAAACTGAGTTCCTCTTCTGCTGCTACACCTCGGTGCGAGCGGCATCATTTGCTGCTTCTGACCTGCTTCATCATTTGCTGCTTCTGACCTGCTTCACCATTTGCTGCTTCTGACCTGCTTCATCATTTGCTGCTTCTGACCTGCTTCACCATTTGCTGCTTCTGACCTGCTTCACCATTTGCTGCTTCTGACCTGCTTCACCATTTGCTGCTTCTGACCTGCTTCACCATTTGCTGCTTCTGACCTGCTTCATCATTTGCTGCTTCTGACCTGCTTCACCATTTGCTGCTTCTGACCTGCTTCACCATTTGCTGCTTCTGACCTGCTTCATCATTTGCTGCTTCTGACCTGCTTCACCATTTGCTCTGACCTGCTTCACCATTTGCTGCTTCTGACCTGCTTCATCATTTGCTGCTTCTGACCTGCTTCACCATTTGCTGCTTCTGACCTGCTTCACCATTTGCTGATTCTGACCTGCTTCACCATTTGCTGCTTCTGACCTGCTTCACCATTTGCTGCTTCTGACCTGCTTCACCATTTGCTGCTTCTGACCTGCTTCACCATTTGCTGCTTCTGACCTCCTTCACCAGTTGCTGCTTCTGACCTGCTTCACCATTTGCTGATTCTGACCTGCTTCACCATTTGCTGCTTCTGACCTGCTTCACCATTTGCTGCTTCTGGCCTGCTTCACCATTGCTGCTTCTGCACCTTCCATCAGCCGCGGTTTGCCTCTGTCACCATGTGCCATGCTGCTTGTACGCCACCTTCTCCTCCTGCACCTCAGTTTCTCCTCCTGCACTCCAACTTCCCTGTTACTCTGGATTTCTCTTCTTTTCTAGTCGTTGCGCTAATATGCCCTGGATTCCCAGTTTCCTGCCTGTCCTCCCACACCGCACTGTCTGCACTGCACACCTTTATTGGTGTTCGCACTAGCATAAGTGATCCGCAAAGTTACCTGTTTGGGAAGAATTTGAAGGGTGGGGGAGGGTGGGTAAAGGGTGAAGGGTGGAGGATGGGGAGGGAGGGTTGGGACAGGGTGAGGAGATGGGGAGGGGGATTAAGTACTGGAATTCGCACTGCGGCTGCACACTCTGCCGCACCTAACTGGCAGTGATTGACGTGAGGATGTACCTTGCAAGGAGTATGAACTGATGATAGATTAGCCTTGCTACAAATATGAGGTCTTGCTCATAGTTTGTTGTCGTCTGACATTGCGTTGATCCTTGTGCATTGTCACTTAGTAAAATTTCTACGCTGAAGTAGCTTGAAGATGTGATATCTCAGGGCATGGAATGGCAGGTTCACCTTTCTAGAATCCAAGAGGACAGGGCAGTTTGTAGGTATGTGCGAGCCGTAAACTGGTTGTACAGACTGTTCTATTTGCCCGTAGTCATATTGTGTCCTTCGAATAAGCTAGTGCACCTATTTTGTTTAATGTTGGGAATAATTTCCAAGTATCTTCAAGGTGCACCTATTCTGTGTTGTCCTGTTGTAGCTTATAGAACGTATATTTCTGCACCGCCTTCGCTGTCAGATTGCTCTGTTCAAACTCTCTGCTGTCAGAGACGTTCCCGCCAAATCTGATCCATTCCTTTGTCAGTGAACTACGAATTCGAACCACAGGATTTCTTTTCAGCAGCTCTCGACTCGAACTCCTCCCCTATCCTCCCGACCGAAGCCAAGCTATCCTGATTGGTTGGTTGCCCAACCGAATCAATGATCGCCGAGTGCGGTTCAGTGAGTTTCCACACGGTAGGTAGTGATTCACCCGTTTCCATCGCTTCGAACCAAAAAACAACCGAACCAAACCGTGGTAAATGCTTTGAAATTGAATGTGCGGGACGCTTCGGATTCAACTTCCGCATCCAGTGATGATGTTTCACTGCCCTAGGAATTTAGGTCATCGACTTAGGAACCACGCAGCGTTGTCGTGTGTAGCGTATTGACTATTGCAGCCTGAACTCGATCGGCTAGACCTGTTGCTCCTAAGTTAAATAACCTGAAGGCGAGGTTATTTGGTCGTTTATCACTACGTCAAGCTCCTCGCTTGCGTAATATTGCCGCCTGCAGCATCCGTCGATCTTCCGATCCGACCCATTCCATTACTTGAAGCGATATCTGCTTCTAACAGTTCAGACCATTATTATTAAGACATCATGGTGATAGAACGTCACAGCTCGTTAGACCCAGATCCGGGTGCCGTCGCGAGAGCTAATTCTAACGTGCAAGTGGTTGTGCGAGTAAGACCCCCGAACGAGCGGGAAAACGATTTAGGCTACCATAAATGCATCACAGTCGATCCCAGCTCAAAACTGCTACATCTCTCGACAAGGCCTCCTTCGAAGCCTTTCTCTTTCGACTATATTGCGGACGAAGACACGCAGCAGGTGACAGCGGCTAACAACTACTTTCCGTTCGTGGTCGTCAATGATTCCTTAAGCATCTGATAAGTCAGCCGAGAGTTCAAAATGAACTGACGTTCTTTTTGTCTGTCTTGATTTTTTTCCTTTTTTCTGTTTGCAGGAGGACATCTTCACGACAATCGGAAAGCCTATCACGGATGCATGTTTGGAAGGTTACCACTGCTGCCTTCTTGCGTATGGTACGGGAACAACTAGCTTTCTGTGACTTCAGAAGCATTCGCTCGAGTTTTATTTGCTGATATCACCACGCGATGCGGTTGATTCGCAGGGCAAACTGGAGCCGGCAAGACCTTCACGATGGAGGGTAAGACCGACGTTGCGTATCATTTCGACATACCTGATGCTTCATTAATCTCAGAGTACGGCAAGTCTGATGTTTTGTTCTTCTTTTGGCTTTCGCAGGACCGGATTGGGACAGCGAAGGGGAAGGATCCCAGCGAAGCGTGGACAAGCGCGGCCTTATTCCACGGATTCTGCAGTACATCTTCCAGAGACTGTCAGCTGACAAGGTATGACCTTTCTACCTTTCATTCTTACGGCGAAAACAAATATGATGCTGGTTTTTCCTTCCCTTTTTGTCTACATACCACTTGACGTCATTCAATCTTACATAACTTCTGTTGCGTCTGTGCGTGCAGGAGCTGCAGATGTTAGAGTTCACCATCCGCTGCTCCTACCTGCAGATTTACAATGAGCAGGTGTCGGACCTCCTCGAGCCAGATTCGGTGAACCTGAGTATGTCCTTACTGCACTACCATGAAATTCAGCGTCACGTTCTGTCAATCATGCACGAAAGTGAAAACGTCTGCTCATACATATTTTGTGTTGACTCGTGATTAGGTTAACCTTTTCTGATTTCGTGCATCCGTCCATTTTCGTGCGCTGTCATGCATCAGGCGTCATATGTCAGCTGTCATGCATCTGTTTTCATGTGTCAGATGCCATACATGATGCACCTGTTATCATGAATCCGTTCTTATGCGTGTGTGTGGTGTGGCAGATGTGAGGGAGGACATGAGGCACGGGATGTTCGTGGAGGGCCTCCAGGAGGTGGTGGTGTCCACGGCCGACGCCACCTACGCGCTGTTCAAGCGCGGCTCGCAGAACCGGCGCGTGGGCCAGACCGCCATGAACATGGAGAGCAGCCGCTCTCACAGTGTGTTCACTATTGTGGTGGAGACCCAGGTACAGCACCGGGTTTGTGTTTTCAATGAATACGCTGAATTCAAAATCTGCTCCTCAGATTCTGATGATGACACTCGCTTCTGCCGTTTTTTCTCCTTCCATGACGCCACCAGTTTTTGTGCTTCCTGATCACATCCCAAAGCGGCTTCTCATCTCACGCTGAACTTCCCTTCCTGTGTGTCTTGTTGGGCTGCAGCGGCGGGATGACGCGGGGGTGATGAAGAGGAGGACCTCACGGTTCAATCTGGTAGATTTAGCAGGGTCGGAGAGGCAGAAGCACAGTGAGGCGCAGGGGATGCGGCTGAAGGAGGCCGGGAGCATCAACAAGTCCCTCTCTGCGTTGGGAAATGTCATCAAGGTAAGAAAACGGACATTTTGAGTGACAGATTTGCTAAGGATTTGAGTGGCAGATTTTGCTATGTTGTTGTGAACTTCGGAGTCTGACATTGTGTGATGCCCTGCAGGCCTTGGTTGACATTGCAGAGGGGAAGGTTCGCCACGTGCCCTATCGAGACTCGAAGCTCACCTTTCTTCTAAGCGTAAGAAGCTCCTCATTTTGCATTTATACTGAATGATATTCAGTATACGTGCCCTTTCTGTTGATGGAATTCTAATTCTGTTTTTTTCTTCTTCGTTTCAGGGCTCCCTGGGTGGGAACTCCAAGTGCACCCTGCTGGCGGCTGTGAGTCCTGCGGAGCGCAACGTGGATGAAACGATGTCCACGCTCAAGTTTGCGCAGCGGGCGAAGCTGATGCACAACGAGGCTGTAGTGAACGAGCTGATGATGGGCAACCCCGCCGTCATGGGCGAGGAGATCCGACGGCTGCGCCTCGAGATCGCCGAGCTTAGAGGTGAGTTTTGTGAGGGAGAGATAGGGAAGGAAATGGGTTCTGGATGATACGTGGAGAACGGGATTTTTGGATTAGCTTGGAATGGGTTTTGACTTCTTACTGGATTCTGATGGTGTGAGGAGACTGACCCCGGTTTCTCTTCGTTGTGTGCGTTTGCAGCCAATGCGACAGCCGGAGTGCCTGGGCAGCCACTGCTCCCTCCCAGCCCTTCTCCTGCACCCATGTCAGGTAGAGTTCAGAAAGCCCAATCTGTTTGCAGTCCCCGCCCTGAAGCCTGGGGTCTTGTTTAGCGAGCTGTGAATCTTTCTGGTTGTCTCCTCTTGTCGTGCTTTCATAGTCCAAGTGTTTCCGACCATGCTCCTGTGTGTATCTGCTCGTGCCTCTCTCCACCCCGACCACCTCAGAGAACGAGCGCATCTGTCGCTTGGAGCAGATCATCTCCCAGTCCACAAAGCGAGCGATGGAGGCGGAGAGGCAGGCGGGGCAGGAGGTGGCGAGGCAGAGCAAGAGAGCCGAGGCCGCTGAGGCCCTGGCGGAAGGGCTCGTGAGGAGTGTGCAGGTGAGAATGGTTGGCGGATTCAGTAAAAGAAGCTGTAAAGTGAGGAGGTGATTGGCCGCCGCTGGCAGATGCTGTCACGTATTGGCTCTCCCGGTCGTGTTTGTTGAGCGCAAGGTGTGAGGTACTGTGGTCCTGGCGGACCTTGTTAACCATCTCCGTTCTCCCAGTGAAGAACATGAGCTCACTGTGTGCTGCATCCATTTGTGCCTGACCATTGTGTATCCTTGGTTTGATCCGCAAATATTGCATGACTTGCATGATTGGCTTGGCTTGCATGACTGGCTTGACTTGCATGACTGGCATGACTGGCATGATCGGTGCTGTGTGGTGCTGTGTGGTGCCACAGGGGCTGAAGATGGTGGTGAAGCTGCGGGACGGGAGGATCAAGCGGGTGGAGGCGCAGGGGAGGTGCGAGGGGCAGTGTACACGGGGGGAGGACGCGGCAGCAGTGGAGGAGCTGTCGCAGGAGGTGGAGGTGCTGAGGCGCATGGTGGAGAGGAACCCTGATGCCATCCGCTTCCAGCTGGAAGTTGACGTCTGCAAAGGTGCGTTTTGTAAATAGTACCTGTTGATTCTGGGTTCATTCACTTGATGATGGTATCTGACTGAGGCAGCTAAAAATATTAATTGAAGCGAACAGAGGACCTGGTTTGACTCTTTTCTTGCTTGGATTGGGCATTCGTATGAACACGCTGAATCACGCTGAAACACTGACTGACTTCCCAACGTGATCCTTGTTGCCCTTCCCAATGCATTGTCTCCCTCTCTGCTCCCTTTGCAGCGCGCATCAGCGAGTTGGAGGAGCAGCTGCAGACGGGCACGAGCGAGGGGGACAAGGTGGCGGCACTGGAGCGCCTGAACAACGCCCTGAGGGAGGAGCTGAAGGAGGCGTTTGATGAGAACGAGGCGCTGCGGGGCAAGGAGGAGGAGGGGCGGAGGGAGAGAGAGGAGCTCCGAGCCAAGCTCGTTGGCATGGAGGAGCATGTGAGTGGGGAGGAGGGTGGGGAAGGGTGTGAGTGGGGAGGAGGGTGGGGAGGGATGTGGGTGGGGAGGAGGGGGAGGCATGTGAGTGGGAGGATGACTGTGTATGTGCATTTCGTTTCGTTGGTCTCACGCGTCTCTCTCTTCTGTGGCTGACACTCGCAAACTACTTGCTGGCATGGCATGGCGGCTGTGGCAGAGCAGAACCAGCAGTTAGTGAACAGCATGTGGTTCCACGTTGTATTCCACCTGCCTGACTGACTCTTCCTTGTTGCACGCTGTGACTGACTGGCATGGCATGGCATGGCATGGCATGGCATGGCAGGTGAAGAAGGTGGCTGCAGTGGCGGAGCAGTACCGCATGGAGGTGAACAACACACGGCAGCTTCAGCGCAGCGTCAACGACCGCAAGCACGAGTTTGATGATGTGAGTGGCAATCTGATGACGCGAGTGCCGGTTCTGTGATGTGAGCATCACCGTCCCTTCAACATCTGATCTTCATTGATGTTATGACAATCTGCATCCAATTCACTGCTTCCCTTGCTGGTGATCATAACAACATCACTGTACTCTTTCCAACTTTCAATTAAACATAATCTCGATTTTTTCGAATCACTCCACTGCGTTCCTCTCTGCAATCCTCACTGTAACGCATCCACGTGCATCCCTGCCGCTCTGTGTTCCCAGGCGCGCGTGCGGTGTGGAGTGGCGGAGGCGAAGGTGGGCAAGCTGCTGCAGCAGCTGGCGGCCACCCAGCAGGCGGAATCAGTGCTCAAGGTGGAGGCCGCGGAGCACCACGCTCAGAGCGCCGCCCTCGCTCGGGATCTACAGACGTGCCGGGCCGAGCTGGCAAGGAACGGGGCTGAGGGTGAGAGGAGTGCAGCTGACGCAGCACAGCTGCGGGCTGATTTGGAAGCGGTGCGGAAGCAGGTGGAGGGGTTGGTGGAGGAGAAGGCGAGGGCTGAGGGAGAGGCGGCAGAGGCAGCAGCTGCTGGGAGGGAAAAGGAGAGGGCGTGGGAAGAAGAGAGAAAGGCGTTGGAGGAGGCTATGGAGGAGATGAGGAGAGCGCAGATGGAGGCGGAAGATGCTGGGAGGGAGAAGGTGCGGGAGCTCGAAGAGCAGAAGAGGGCTTTGGAGGAGGAGCTTGAGGGGATGAGGCGAAAGGTGATGGAGATGGAGGATGCTGGGAAGGAGAAGGAGGGCGCGTTAGAAGAGCAGAAGAGTGCGCTGGAAGAGGAGCTTGAGGGGATTAAGAGAAAGCAGCAGGAGATGGAGGATGCTGCGAGGGAGAATGTGAAAGAGCTTGAAGAGCAGAAGAGAATGTTGGAGGAGGAGCTGGAGGGGATGAAGGGTAAGCAGGTGGAGCTGGAGGAGAAGGTGCAAGCGCTGGAGAAAGAGCGGGAGCTGCTGTGGGCTGCAGCAGAGAAGAGCGGGGCGGACGGTGATGCTGACGGCGCTGATGGTGCTGGTGGTTCAGATGCTGCAAAGAAGCGGTCGGAGCTGGGCGAGAGGATAGCGAAGCTGGAGGAGGAGCTGAAGACGGAGAGGGCGCGGGTGATTGACCTGGCAGAGAAGGTGGGCGACAGGGACGGGCTGGTGGAGGCGGCTTGCGAGAGGCAGAGGCGGGCAGAGGATGCGGCGGAGAGGGCAAGGAGGCACGCGGAGGAGTTTGCTGCTGGGGGGCGCAAGCTGCAGCAGGTGAACCTGGCGCTGGAGGAGCAGCTGTGCTCCGCGCTGCAGAGCCTGCAGGAGGCGAAGGAGCGGGTGGAGCGACTGGAGCAGGAGAGAGTGGGTTTGCTGGAGGAGGCTATAATGCTGGAAAAGGAAACGGACGAGGAACAGAAGCAGCAAGAGGAGGAGGAGAAAGAGTGGGAGGAGCAGCAGGAGAGGCGTAAGGGAGGAGGTAGTGGAAGCAAGAGGAGGTGGCAGGAGAGTGTGAAGGGTGATGAGGAAGCAGTGGAGGCGGGTGGGGAGGAGAAGGAGGAGGGCGTTCTTAGCCCGATGACTCTGTGCCTCACAGAGCTCCGTGATGTGACCAACAGGGCAAGCCCTTCGCGAGTAGCAGGCAAAGACAGCAATGCAGCAGAAGCAAAGGGGAAGGATGCTGATGCACGCGCAGGAGCCGCTGGTTCTGGCCCCAGCCCAATTCGCCTCGGCACAGCAGCAGACATGTCCGCGCTACCTGCCTCTGCTTCTGCCAACGCGTTTCTCGCTAACAGGTGGACTCTGCCCTTTGCTGGAGACAACGTTTCTGCCAGCGTAGACTCTGACAGCGACCTGCTCAGATATGCAGTCACTGGGGCGGCCGGAGGGCTCACAGGGGGGGAAGGAGGCATGCAGGGCGCGCTGGGGCGAAAGCTAGAGAAGAAGAAGCGGAGGAGGAGCGCGCCAGTGAGCCAAGCAGAGGCGCAGGCGGAGAAGCTGAGGCTGATGGAGGTGCAGGTGCGGCACATGGTGAAGCAGCTCGCTGCGGCCCACGCCCAGGTGAAGAGCCTGTCCGGTAGGATGCAGAAGGCGGGCCCCCTGATGGTGCGGATGCGGGAGGTGGTGCAGCAGCTGCGGGCGAAAGGGCAGGCGCTGGAGCTGGCGCTGCTGAATACGCTGGAGAGGGAGGCGGAGAGGGAGCAGGCGGAGGAGGATGAGAAGGAGGAGGTTGGGCTGATGTATCTGGGACTGGAGGAGCAGAGGGATAGGTTGAGGGAGGAGAGGGATGCGTATTTGAAGCAGCTGATGGTGGTGGGGCCGAGGAACACGGTGCTTTGTGAGGAGTTGAGTGTGGTGAAGGCGAGGCTGGAAGCGGCTAGGGGAGAGATGGGTGAGATGGAGGAGGAGCGGGCGAGGCTGCGGAGGAAGCTGGCTAGGCTGAGTCGTAGGCTGGAGGAGCAGGTAACAGGGAGAAAAGCAGCGGTTACAGGTGGACGCCTCGAGAGTAAGGTTACGGTAGAGCATGGAGCTGACCGGGAGAAAGGTGGGGGTGGGGTCACGACGGAGAGCAGGGCTGATGTGGAGGATGGTGCTGACGTGGAGGATGCGGATGAGGAGCTCAAAGCTGACATGGATGAAGCGCTGGCCGTTGTGCGGGAGCATGTGGGGGAGGTGGAGAGCAGGAACAGAAAGCTGGCGGAGCAGGTGAGGAAGCTGGAACAGCAGTGCGAGAGGCTGCAGGCTAAGGCTGAGGGGGTGGGCAGCAGCAAGTCGAGGGCGGTGAGGGCTGTGGGGAAGAGCGAGAGCGAGGAGATGCTGGGAGGTGGTTTGAGCGTGAAGGCTGAGAGTGTGCGACAGCAGGGTGCAGGGCAGCACGAGCGTGAGAAGAAGGGAAATGGGCACGAGGGGGCGGAGCAGCAGCGGCTGGTTGGGCAAGTGGAGGAGCTGTTGGCGCGTCTGGCTGCGGCAGAGGAGCAGACAAAAGGCACCATGGGCCGCGCTGCTCTGGCGGAGCAACGGTGCAGCGAAATGCATGCTCGCGTTGCTGCTGTGGTAGCCCGGGAGAGGGCGCTGCAGAAGCTGTTGGTGAGCCCGCTGCTGAAGGATCCCGGGGCTGGGGATGGAGGGGTTGGAGGGTCTGGGGTTGGAGACACAGGGGTTGGGGGCAGAGGGATGATGGGAGGAGCGGGTGGGGACGAGATCGTTGAGGGGTGGAAGGCGAGGTGGCGGCAGCTAGAGCAGGAGCAGGGAGAGCTGGACTTACACCTGAACCAGAACAGGGTAGGGGACCAGGAAGGCAAGGACGAACAAGAGCATGCGGAGCAGGGATGTGGGCAGGAAGGGGTGGAATGCGGTGCAGAGGCTGGTAACATGGGTGCGGATATGGGGCAGGAGCAGAGGCGCATGCAGGTGGAGGAGGTGCGGGGGGTGCTGGCTCAGGTGGTGCTGGTGGAGAGTCTATTGGCCGTGGTGCTGTGCCGGGCTGGGCTTGCTGGTCTGTCCTCCCGCATGGAAACCAAGCTGCTGGGATCAGATCTGGGGTCAGGAGAGATGGTGGGGGCAGGAGGGATAGAAGGGAATGGTGGTTCGCCTGGTGAGGGAGGCTCAGGCGCAGGTGCAGGCGAGGAAGAGGGCGAGCCAGAAGGGGTGGATGGAAGGGGGAAGGAAGGAGTGAGCGGGTCAGGGAAGGAGGAGGGGACAGGGCTAGAAGGGGGAGGAGGGGAAGGAAGGGGAGCAGAGCAAGGAGTGGGAACAGAGCAAGTGGAGGAGGTGCTGAATGCGCTGCAGAGGCAAAGGGTGCTGCTGCTGGGGTTCTTGGGCGTGAAGGCAGAGGAAAGCAGCAAGCTAGAGCAGAATGAGCATGAGAGGGAATCGAGGAATCTGGCGAACGAGGAGGCAGAACGAGCTATAGCGAGTCCCAGTGACGGTCTGACCCTTCCCCCTGCGGCTGTGGTATCCAGGCAGGTCAGAATCGCGCAGCAGCTGGTGCGAGCGGGATTCGATGCCCTCATGGCAAGCGACGACACCTGCTGGCTGCGCGGGTCCGTTCTGAGAGGCGTGTACGCTCTGAGGAAGCTGGTGGAGGAGGTGGAGGGCAAGGTGGGCGCGTGGGAGGCGCAGTGGGGCGAGCTAGAGCGGACCTTCCAGCAGCAGAACCGGGAGTTCCTGGAGGTGGGGCGAGCGCTGCAGCGCGTGCAGGGGGAGAAGCGGGCAGTGGAGGGGGCAGTGAGAGAGAGGGCGGAGGAGGAGGCGGGGCGGCGGGAGGTGGTTGAGAGGACGGTGCGCGTGGCAGCTGAGGCAGTGGAGGTGGAGAAGGAGATTGAGGAGAAGCAACAGCAGGCGACAGTGGCTACAATGGAGAATGCTGCTGCGTGCTCTGGGCACGGAAGCGAGGTGAGCAGGCGTTTGGAGAAGGAGGTGGAGTGGCTGCAGCAGGTGAAGGACGCGAAGGAGAGGGAGGTGGTGGGGCTGATGAAGCGAGTGACAGAGATGGAGCTGCAGGGCCGCGCGCAGTGGGAGCAGGCGGTGCGGCGGCAGGAGGCTGCTGCGAAGCAGGTGGAGGGGCTCTCGCAGCAGCTGAGGGCGGCGCAGCAGCAGCTGGGTGGGAAGAGTGGCGAGGTGGAGAAGCTGGTGTGGACGGTGGAGCAGCTGCAAGAGGAGGTCAAGGCCAAGGTGAGGCGTCGTGGTGGCTTGTTGCTCGTTCAGTTGCTTGTTCAGGGCATGGCTTCTTCCGAATTTAGTTGGTCAGGACTCACGAGTGTTACCCCTGAGTGCTCCTTTTTATGCCACTTGTGCAGACGGCCTATCGCATGTGTCCTTTGTGTAGTACCATGAGTGTTACCCCTGACTGTCCTTTTCGTACCATTCGTGCAGCCACAGCAAGCAAGTGTTGGAATATAACCAGCGCATTGTGCCTCTCCCACTCTATCCCTTCCCTCTCACCTCATCCAGGACGCCCAGATCACCTCTCTGCACGTGCAACTCGCAGCAGCAGCGAAGGCAGTGACTCTTGACTCCCCTCTCAGACCCCGTCAACCAGCAGCAGCAGCAGCAGCAGCAGCAGACAGAGGCGAATCAGCCCCTGCAAGCGAGCCCAGGCAGCAGCGGCCCTCGGAGTCAGGTCACGGGTCGCGGCGGGTGCGGCAGCGGCTGGGCGGCGTGCTATCCGCCATCCACAGCATGGGAGCTATTCGCGACGGCACTCGCAGCCCGTTTGGGTTCAGGGGCGTGGGGGCCAGCAATGAGGGTGCAGCAGCAGCAGCTGCTTCTGGTGGTGCTGTGCATGCTTCCACGGCTGCTGGGTGCAGTGGGCGGGGTGCTGCTGCGTCTGTGAGCTGTGGGACTGGAGGAGGGGAGGGTGAGGAGTTTTACACGCCCATGACCAATTTGCCCTTCAGCCCGGAGAGTGGGGTGGAGGCGAGTGGAGGGGGGCACGACAGTGGTGCTGGTGGGAGCGTGAAGGGGAACAAGGGGAAGGGGTCTGGATGGGGTGTGGGGCACGGAGGGGTTGGTGGTGGAAGTGCGAAGAAGCGAGGCTGGGGGAGTGGCGTGGGCAAGTGCGTTGGGAGTGATGAGAACGCGCCGTTGATTCCTGACGGCCCACAATCAGGTACACTTCTGCCCATCCCCTTCCCCTTTCTTTCAAACCGCCCATTTCCTCTTCCTTTCCAATACCTGTGTCCCGTATCACGTATTACGCTTCTCCCTTGTCTTGACATGTGTCAGAACTTTCTTCTTTTCTGTCTCCCTTATGTGGCGTCTCAAACTATTTCATCAGACTGCTCCCGTGTTCTTTCATTCTCAGGTGATGGGGTCATGGCATCTGCACCCTTGCACACTCCACCTGTTGCTGGGAGTGCAAACAAGGTGACTGTCAGGGCCGCCTTTGAAGCACCGGCACCATTCTCTCAGCTCTCCGGGAGATGGCAGCAAGACAGGTACCTCCTTCTCCTTCCCCCCCTTGTTCTCACACGTTCCTCTCTTTTCTAGTTCCACCCTCCCTCTCCCATCAGCTGTTTGCCAAAGGATGCATGCATAATCACGTGCTTCTTATACGGTAGTGTACAATAAGAGGAATATAAATACGGTATGAATGCTGTTTTGTGTCATGTGCCATGGCTTTTGGGATCCTCTTGTGTCTTGCTTCCTGGCAGGCCACTTTCTGGTGAGGGAACACCAAGGAGCAACCGTCGTGGTCCAGTCCTTAGGTAGCCCGGTACCATTACGCTCCCACTTGATGATCTTGCAGTTCATTCATGCATTAGGTGTTTAGTGATGGCAAATTATGACCCTGATATACACAATCGTGTCTAGATGGTTATGTTGTAGCTGTTCACGAATGTATGGTACAATAGAGGATCAGTTGTAGGGCATTAGTTAATCTGGCAAGTTATATTATTGTTTAGAGTGGTGATATGTTTGCGCACCTGTAACTGATTGCACAGATGTTCACGCAGTTCCATATAAACGGTCGTGTTTCTCTGGTCCGTTCCTTCCACTTTCGCTACGCTCCCACCATGTTAGGAGATTCGGTAATCTTCCTCCTTGTCCCTAGTTGAGACATGGTCAGGCTTTACATAGTAGCAGGACGCCATGCCAGCTGGCTGTTATACAGCTGAGACGCATACATGCTTTCTGCAACGGTCTCCGGTACGCAAGCTCGCGCTTCAGCCACCCTCGCTGGTATCGTCTCGCTGTCGCCGAACAAATCGATACATTCAGGCCTCGTGCTCGTTTCACTTCTCAGTCCCAGGTTCCGAGCTCTCTCGTTTTTCGATGCAACCTTTTCGCGGTATTTAGCAAGCCGTACAAGCAGCAGCAAAAGCTGGTCCGAGCCGCGGCTACTCGTGATGTGTGCGAAGTGGCTATTAAAATCCGAGCCGGAGACGTGGTCATGGGACGATCAGGTGGCGAAGAAAGTGGAGCCGTGGGACGGCGTGCGAAACCACCAAGCGGCGAATAACATGAAAGCTATGAAGATCGGTGACCTCGCCTTTTTCTACCACTCAGGCAAGGCGAGCGAGCTTGACTTGATTCTCTAGGTGCCTCAAAACGCAGGACGAGCGAGCTTGACATGACAATCGTCTAATTAAGACCTTCCTTCTCGAGGCTTAAATTATGTGATCCACTTCAGTGACTCAGGCAAGGCTTTGACTGCTATGGTCCAATTCGGACGTTCCTTTTTCCAAGTCATATATTGTGGTTCACTCTGTGTGCCATTTAGGCAAGTTGTCTGCCATGTCACATTCCAGCAAATCCACTCATTCTCCCTAAGGTGATCTTATCGTGATCTTCTCCCACTTCATTATTCAGGCAAGGAGCGTCGAGTCATGGGGATTGTCCGAATCTGCAAGGAGTATTACCCCGATCCCAGCGACAAGTCAGAGAAATTCGGCATGGTGGATGTGGAAACAGTTGAGGCGTTTCCAAGCCCGGTGACTCTGCGTGCTATCAAGGAGGACTCGCGTTTGAGTCACATCGTGCTGGTGCGCCAATCACGGCTGTCGGTGACGCCTGTTGACGAAGCGGCTTGGGATATTATCAAGGAGCTCGGGTTTAGAGCGCCGGATTTGGATGAGAATGGAGATAAGGAAGAGAAGGAAGGCAAGGAAGAGGGGAGAGAGGCAGGCAGAGGAGACAAGGGAGGAAAGGGAGAAAAGGGAGAAAAGGGAGAACAGGGAGGGGGAGAGATTTCTGAAGGGCAAGAATCAGTTCAAGGTGGCAAGAAGCAGGAGTTGGAGCAGATTGCTCATTCTGAGGGGGTACCCAAGAGAAGACGGAAGAGAAAGTAACAATCTATGGCGCCACCAACTTCGTGGGAGGTGCAATATGGATTCGATTTTACACCTGACTCCAGTGCATCGGGCTGTCCTGATACATTGGCATGCGCGTACGGACATACTTTTGAATAAATGCATGAGTGCATAGATGCATGAATTCATGGATGCATGAATGCATGGATGCACGGGCATGGATGGGCATGTAGGGGAAATGGCCATGTATGGGCATGTATTGGCAAGTATGGGCATGTATGGGCATGTATGGGCATGTATGAGCATGTGTGGTATGTGTGGGCATGTGGGCATTTGTGGGCCTGTACAGGCATGTATGCACATGCTTGGTCATGTATATGCATGTATGGGCATGTATGGGCGTGTATGGGCGTGTATGGGCATGTATGGGCATGTATGGGCATGTATGGGCATGTATGGGCATGTATGGGCATGTATGGGCATGTATGGGCATGTATGGGCAAGGTATGGGCATGTATGGGCATGTATGGGCATGTAGGGGCATGTATGGGCATGTATGGGCATGTATGGGCATGTATGGGCATGTATGGGCATGTATGGGCATGTATGGGCATGTATGGGCATGTATGGGCATGTATGGGCATGTATGGGCATGTATGGGCATGTATGGGCATGTATGGGCATGTATGGGCATGTAATGGGCATGTATGGGCATGTATGGGCATGTATGGGCATGTATGGGCATGTATGGGCATGTATGGGCATGTATGGGCATGTATGGGCATGTATGGGCATGTATGGGCATGTATGGGCATGTATGGGCATGTATGGGCATGTATGGGCATGTATGGGCATGTATGGGCATGTATGGGCATGTATGGGCATGTATGGGCATGTATGGGCATGTATGGGCATGTATGGGCATGTATGGGCATGTATGGGCATGTATGGGCATGTATGGGCATGTATGGGCATGTATGGGCATGTATGGGCATGTATGGGCATGTATGGGCATGTATGGGCATGTATGGGCATGTATGGGCATGTATGGGCATGTATGGGCATGTATGGGCATGTATGGGCATGTATGGGCATGTATGGGCATGTATGGGCATGTATGGGCATGTATGGGCATGTATGGGCATGTATGGGCATGTATGGGCATGTATGGGCATGTATGGGCATGTATGGGCATGTATGGGCATGTATGGGCATGTATGGGCATGTATGGGCATGTATGGGCATGTATGGGCATGTATGGGCATGTATGTGGGCATGTATGGGCTGTATGGGCATGTATGGGCATGTATGGGCATGTATGGGCATGTATGGGCATGTATGGGCATGTATGGCATGTATGGGCATGTATGGGCATGTATGGGCATGTATGGGCATGTATGGCATGTATGGCATGTATGGGCATGTATGGGCATGTATGGGCATGTATGGGCATGTATGGGCATGTATGGGCATGTATGGGCATGTATGGGCATGTATGGGCATGTATGGGCATGTATGGGCATGTATGGGCATGTATGGGCATGTATGGGCCATGTATGGGCATGTATGGGCCATGTATGGGCATGTATGGGCATGTATGGGCATGTATGGGCATGTCTGTGGGCATGTATGGGCATGTATGGGGCATGTATGGGCATGTATGGGCATGTATGGCATGTATGGGCATGTATGGGCATGTATGGGCATGTATGGGCATGTATGGGCATGTATGGGCATGTATGGGCATGTATGGGCATGTATGGGCGATGTATGGGCATGTATGGGCATGTATGGGCATGTATGGGCATGTATGGGCATGTATGGGCATGTATGGGCATGTATGGGCATGTATGGGCATGTATGGGCATGTATGGGCATGTATGGGCATGTATGGGCATGTATGGGCATGTATGGGCATGTATGGGCATGTATGGGCATGTATGGGCATGTATGGGCATGTATGGGCATGTATGGGCATGTATGGGCATGTATGGGCATGTATGGGCATGTATGGGCATGTATGGGCATGTATGGGCATGTATGGGCATGTATGGGCATGTATGGGCATGTATGGGCATGTATGGGCATGTATGGGCATGTATGGGCATGTATGGGCATGTATGGGCATGTATGGGCATGTATGGGCATGTATGGGCATGTATGGGCATGTATGGGCATGTATGGGCATGTATGGGCATGTATGGGCATGTATGGGCATGTATGGGCATGTATGGGCATGTATGGGCATGTATGGGCATGTATGGGCATGTATGGGCATGTATGGGCATGTATGGGCATGTATGGGCATGTATGGGCATGTATGGGCATGTATGGGCATGTATGGGCATGTATGGGCATGTATGGGCATGTATGGGCATGTATGGGCATGTATGGGCATGTATGGGCATGTATGGGCATGTATGGGCATGTATGGGCATGTATGGGCATGTATGGGCATGTATGGGCATGTATGGGCATGTATGGGCATGTATGGGCATGTATGGGCATGTATGGGCATGTATGGGCATGTATGGGCATGTATGGGCATGTATGGGCATGTATGGGCATGTATGGGCATGTATGGGCATGTATGGGCATGTATGGGCATGTATGGGCATGTATGGGCATGTATGGGCATGTATGGGCATGTATGGGCATGTATGGGCATGTATGGGCATGTATGGGCATGTATGGGCATGTATGGGCATGTATGGGCATGTATGGGCATGTATGGGCATGTATGGGCATGTATGGGCATGTATGGGCATGTATGGGCATGTATGGGCATGTATGGGCATGTATGGGCATGTATGGGCATGTATGGGCATGTATGGGCATGTATGGGCATGTATGGGCATGTATGGGCATGTATGGGCATGTATGGGCATGTATGGGCATGTATGGGCATGTATGGGCATGTATGGGCATGTATGGGCATGTATGGGCATGTATGGGCATGTATGGGCATGTATGGGCATGTATGGGCATGTATGGGCATGTATGGGCATGTATGGGCATGTATGGGCATGTATGGGCATGTATGGGCATGTATGGGCATGTATGGGCATGTATGGGCATGTATGGGCATGTATGGGCATGTATGGGCATGTATGGGCATGTATGGGCATGTATGGGCATGTATGGGCATGTATGGGCATGTATGGGCATGTATGGGCATGTATGGGCATGTATGGGCATGTATGGGCATGTATGGGCATGTATGGGCATGTATGGGCATGTATGGGCATGTATGGGCATGTATGGGCATGTATGGGCATGTATGGGCATGTATGGGCATGTATGGGGGCAATGTATGGGCATGTATGGGCATGTATGGGCATGTATGGGCATGTATGGGCATGTATGGGCATGTATGGGCATGTATGGGCATGTATGGGGCCATGTATGGGCATGTATGGGCATGTATGGGCATGTATGGGCATGTATGGGCCATGTATGGGCATGTATGGGCATGTTATGGGCATGTATTGGGCATGTATGGGCATATGTATGGGCATGTATGGGCATGTATGGGCATGTATGGGCATGTATGGGCATGTATGGGCATGTATGGGCATGTATGGGCATGTATGGGCATGTTATGGGGCATGTATGGGCATGTATGGGCATGTATGGGCATGTATGGGCATGTATGGGCATGTATGGGCATGTATGGGCATGTATGGGCATGTATGGGCATGTATGGGCATGTATGGGCATGTATGGGCATGTATGGGCATGTATGGGCATGTATGGGCATGTATGGGCATGTATGGGCATGTATGGGCAATGTATGGGCATGTATGGGCTGTATGGGCATGTATGGGCATGTATGGGCATGTATGGGCATGTATGGGCATGTATGGGCATGTATGGGCATGTATGGGCATGTATGGGCATGTATGGGCATGTATGGGCATGTATGGGCATGTATGGGCATTGTATGGGCATGTATGGGCATGTATGGGCATGTATGGGCATGTATGGGCATAGTATGGGCAGGTATGGGCATGTATGGGCATGTATGGGCATGTATGGGGCATGTATGGGCATGTATGGGCATGTAGGGCCATGTATGGGCATGTATGGGCATGTATGGGCATGTATGGGCATGTATGGGCATGTATGGGCATGTATGGGCATGTATGGGCATGTATGGGCATGTATGGGCATGTATGGGCATGTATGGGCATGTATGGGCATGTATGGGCAGTGTATGGGCATGTATGGGCATGTATGGGCATGTATGGGCATGTATGGGCATGTATGGGCATGTATGGGCATGTATGGGCATGTATGGGCATGTATGGGCATGTATGGGCATGTATGGGCATGTATGGGCATGTATGGGCATGTATGGGCATGTATGGGCATGTATGGGCATGTATGGGCATGTATGGGCATGTATGGGCATGTATGGGCATGTATGGGCATGTATGGGCATGTATGGGCATGTATGGGCATGTATGGGCATGTATGGGCATGTATGGGCATGTATGGGCATGTATGGGCATGTATGGGCATGTATGGGCATGTATGGGCATGTATGGGCATGTATGGGCATGTATGGGCATGTATGGGCATGTATGGGCATGTATGGGCATGTATGGGCATGTATGGGCATGTATGGGCATGTATGGGCATGTATGGGCATGTATGGGCATGTATGGGCATGTATGGGCATGTATGGGCATGTATGGGCATGTATGGGCATGTATGGGCATGTATGGGCATGTATGGGCATGTATGGGCATGTATGGGCATGTATGGGCATGTATGGGCATGTATGGGCATGTATGGGCATGTATGGGCATGTATGGGCATGTATGGGCATGTATGGGCATGTAATGGGGCATGTCGGGCATGTATGGGCATGTATGGGCATGTATGGGCATGTATGGGCATGTATGGCATTGTATGGGCATGTATGGGCATGTATGGCATGTATGGTGGCATTGTATGGGCATGTATGGGCATGTATGGGCAGTATGGGCATGTAGGGCATGTATGGGCATGTATGGTGCATGTATGGGCATGTAGGGCAATGTATGGGCATGTATGGGCATGTATGGGATGTATGGGCATGTATGGGCATGTATGGGCATGTATGGGCATGTATGGGCATGTATGGGCATGTATGGGCATGTATGGGCATGTATGGGCATGTATGGGCATGTATGGGCATGTATGGGCATGTATGGGCATGTATGGGCATGTATGGGCATGTATGGGCATGTATGGGCATGTATGGGCATGTATGGGCATGTATGGGCATGTATGGGCAGTATGGGCATGTATGGGCATGTATGGGCATGTATGGGCATGTATGGGCATGTATGGGATGTGGCATGTATGGGCATGTATGGGCATGTATGGGCATGTATGGGCATGTATGGGCATGTATGGGCATGTATTGGGCATGTATGGGCATGTATGGGCATGTATGGGCATGTATGGGCATGTATGGGCATGTTATGGGCATGTATGGGCATGTATGGGCATGTAATGGGCATGTATGGGCATGTATGGGCATGTATGGGCATGTATGGGCATGTATGGGCATGTATGGGCCATGTATGGGCATGTATGGATGTATGGGCATGTATGGGCATGTATGGGCATGTATGGCATGTATGGGCATGTATGGGCATGTATTGGGCATGTATGGGGCATGTATGGGCATGTATGGGCATGTTGGGCATGTATGGGCATGGTATGGGCATGCTAATGGCATGTATGGAGGCATGTATGGGGCATGTATGGGCATGTATGGGCCATGTATGGGCCATGTATGGGCATGTATGGGCATGTATGGGGCATGTATGGGCATGTATGGGCATGTATTGGGCATGTATCGGGCATGTATGGGCATGTATTGCATGTATGGGCATGTATGGGCATGTATGGGCATTGTATGGGCATGTATGGGCATGTATGGGCCCTGTAGGGGCATGTATGGGCATGTATGGGCATGTATGGGCATGTATGGGCATGTATGGGCATGTATGGGCATGTATGGGCATGTATGGGCATGTATGGGCATGTATGGGCATGTATGGGCATGTATGGGCATGTATGGGCATGTATGGGCATGTATGGGCATGTATGGGCATGTATGGGCATGTATGGGCATGTATGGGCATGTATGGGCATGTATGGGCATGTATGGGCATGTATGGGCATGTATGGGCATGTATGGGCATGTATGGGCATGTATGGGCATGTATGGGCATGTATGGGCATGTATGGGCATGTATGGGCATGTATGGGCATGTATGGGCATGTATGGGCATGTATGGGCATGTATGGGCATGTATGGGCATGTATGGGCATGTATGGGCATGTATGGGCATGTATGGGCATGTATGGGCATGTATGGGCATGTATGGGCATGTATGGGCATGTATGGGCATGTATGGGCATGTATGGGCATGTATGGGCATGTATGGGCATGTATGGGCATGTATGGGCATGTATTTAATGGGCATGTATGGGCATGTATGGGCATGTATGGGCATGCTATGGGCATTGTATGGGCATGTATGGGCATGTATGGGCATGTATGGGCATGTATCGGGCATGTATGGGCATGTATGGGCATGTATGGGCATGTATGGGCATGTATGGGCATGTATGGGCATGTATGGGCATGTATGGGCATTTGTATGGGCATGTATGGGCATGTATGGGCATGTATGGGCATGTATGGGCATGTATGGGCATGTATGGGCATGTATGGGCATGTATGGGCATGTATGGGCATGTATGGGCATGTATGGGCATGTATGGGCATGTATGGGCATGTATGCGGCATGTATGGGCATGTATGGGCATGTATGGGCATGTATGGGCATGTATGGGCATGTATGGGCATGATGGGCATGTATGGGCATGTATGGGCATGTATGGGCATGTTATGGGCATGTATCGGGCATGTATGGGCATGTATGGGCATGTATGGGCATGTATGGGCATGTATGGGCATGTATGGGCATGTATGGGCATGTATGGGCATGTATGGGCATGTATGGGCATGTATGGGCATGTATGGGCATGTATGGGCATGTATGGGCATGTATGGGCATGTATGGGCATGTATGGGCATGTATGGGCATGTATGGGCATGTATGGGCATGTATGGGCATGTATGGGCATGTATGGGCATGTATGGGCATGTATGGGCATGTATGGGCATGTATGGGCATGTATGGGCATGTATGGGCATGTATGGGCATGTATGGGCATGTATGGGCATGTATGGGCATGTATGGGCATGTATGGGCATGTATGGGCATGTATGGGCATGTATGGGCATGTATGGGCATGTATGGGCATGTATGGGCATGTATGGGCATGTATGGGCATGTATGGGCATGTATGGGCATGTATGGGCATGTATGGGCATGTATGGGCATGTATGGGCATGTATGGGCATGTATGGGCATGTATGGGCATGTATGGGCATGTATGGGCATGTATGGGCATGTATGGGCATGTATGGGCATGTATGGGCATGTATGGGCATGTATGGGCATGTATGGGCATGTATGGGCATGTATGGGCATTGTATGGGCATGTATGGGCATGTATGGGCATGTATGGGCATGTATGGGCATGTATGGGCATGTATGGGCATGTATGGGCATGTATGGGCATGTATGGGCATGTATGGGCATGTATGGGCATGTATGGGCATGTATGGGCATGTATGGGCATGTATGGGCATGTATGGGCATGTATGGGCATGTATGGGCATGTATGGGCATGTATGGGCATGTATGGGCATGTATGGGCATAATGAGGAGGAATCTCATGAGGAGACCCAGCATCCCTATACGCATAGTACCGGTAGTCTGATTGACGCGTTAGCTCTGCCAGCTGTAGCGTTCAGGCACCTAGATTATCTGACTACACTACCACCCAGTTTTGTCAGGCACCTAGATTATCTGACTACACTACCACCCAGTTTTGTCAGGCACCTAGATTCTCTGACTACACTACCACCCAGTTTTGTCAGGCACCTAGATTCTCTGACTACACTACCACCCAGTTTTGTCAGGCACCTAGATTATCTGACTACACTACCACCCAGTTTTGTCAGGCACCTAGATTCTCTGACTACACTACCACCCAGTTTTGTCAGGCACCTAGATTCTCTGACTACACTACCACCCAGTTTTGTCAGGCACCTAGATTCTCTGACTACACTACCACCCAGTTTTGTCAGGCACCTAGATTCTCTGACTACACTACCACCCAGTTTTGTCAGACACCTAGATTCTCTGACTACACTACCACCCGGTTTTTTCAGGCACCTAGATTCTCTTGCGTTCTGTGATAACAGTGTCACCTGCTGTTCCTGTGTGACCCAGCTTCCACTCTCTGACCCTGAACCTGTGTGGGAAACAGGGCAGTGTCTGTGCCTCCACTCTTTAACAGAGAGGCATGGGACGAGACGGCTTTGAGGCGCCTCAGATCAGAAGCCATGTGTTCCAGTGTGAATCCCAGACTCCACTTTCTGCCCCTGGACCTGGCTGGACCTGTGTTGGATCGGACCACCAGTGTTTTGAAGCGACAATCTCAAACCGAGAGACACGAGGAACACACCTGGAGTTTAAGCCCCCTCAGAAATGTTGGGCTGAGAACAAGCCCTTAGGATCTTTGCAGGACTAAACTCTGGGTAGGAACAATGTAATAGCGGAAGCGTTTAATGATGAGTCTATGAACCACCTTGCGCTGGTATGTGAGGGCAAAGTAGATTGATTAATCAAAGAGATACAAGGCTTTTATAAGAGTACAAGGAATATGAAAAGATGCAACTAATAACTGTTTTACTGTTTGCTGTTGCGGTTTGATACAGAGACGACTCGGGCAACTGCTCGATAACGAGTCAGTTGTTTGTCCTTGCTGTCGCGCTGTACTTGTCAGGTCAAAGGTCGCTGACCTTTGACTTTCGCGTAACCTCCAGCAGTTGCTCAACCTCCGAGGGTTGACTCGCTGATGCTTCGCTGTGTTTCGCTTTGTTTATGACTTAGTGTTTCGACGCGACAGAGGCGCTTAAATCACTTGTTTCCAACACTCCCCTTCGCTTCTGGAGTGTCGCTGCTGGTGACGGGGCTCTGTCCAGTCAGCAGCATGCAGTACTCGAACTTCTGCTTCCCGAGCTTCTTGGTCAAGTAATCAGCTGCCATCTCAGACGTGGGGCAGTAGGACAGCTCGAGTCTGCCCTTCTCGATCTCGTCTTTTACGAAGAAATATCGCAGGGCGATGTGCTTCGTCCTGTTCGCGAATCCATTTTTGTTGGCTATGCGAATTGCTGACTGGTTGTCGCAGAACAGGGAGAAGCTGGGTAACTGAGCCAGCTTTGCTTCCTCCAGGAGTTCGCGAAGGTACAGTCCTTCCTTGGTGGCTGAGCAGAGTGCGATATATTCTGCTTCAGCTGAGGAGAGGGCGATTAACTCCTGCTTGCTCGACTGCCAGGAGATGGGTCCGATAGGTTCGAAGCGATAGATGTAGCCGGTGCGCGAGCGCCTGTTGTCGGAGTCGCCGGCGTGATCGGCGTCGACGTAGCCGATTAACTTAGGTGTCGAGGTTCCGTTCTTGTGATAGGTCAGGCCGATCGTCGGAGTGCTAACGAGGTAGTCAAGAGCGTGGTCGAGCTCCGCCATGTGTTCTGCTTCAGGCTTTTTGAGGTAGGTGGCGAGTTGACTCGCAGAGTACGATAGATCCGGACGGCAGGTGACGGCCGCGAAGAGGAGGCATCCCAACTTTCTCTGGTAGTCGCGTATGCCGGCGGGCTTGAGTGGAGCGGAGCTTTCCTTATGATTTCCGACGGTGTAGCGATATGGCGTGGAGATAGTGGTCGGGGTGAGGCCGAAGCGTTTGGCGATGGTGTCAGCGTATTTCGCGGCGTTGAGATAGATCGCGTTCTCTTCTTCCTTTATGTTGAGGCCGAGGTACTGCGTGACGGTGGATGAAACCGTGAGAGTGAGATCCTGCTGCAGCTCCCCTTCGAACCAGGTAGTGACGCTATTGGTCGAGCCGATGTAGAGTAGATCATCTACATAGACGATAAGCAGAATGTAGTCGTCGCCTTTCGTGAGCCAGTACATGCCCTGGTCGTGTGGTAGCTGTCGGAATCCGATGCGGATGAGTCGAGCGTGTAGATACTGCTGCCACAGTCTTGGAGCCTGTTTGATGCCGTACAGGGACTTCAGCAGTTGGCAGACTTGGTTAGGATCTCCGTTGGAGCCGTGTGGTAGCTCGACGAAGATTTCGGCGTCAACAGGTGCGTAGAGAAAGGCATTCACGACGTCGATTTGCCGCAGTTTATTTTTCTTCATGGCGGCGATCGCGAGGAGAATTCGTAGCGAGGTGTGTCGGCTGACCGGCGCGAATGTTTCGGTGAAGTCCCGTCCATGCTCTTCGTCGAAGCCGCGTACGACCCAGCGCGCTTTGAACTTGTCAATGGTGCCGTCTGCCTTTGTTTTCACACGGAAGACCCATTTTCCGGTGAGAACTGTCTTGTTCCGTGCCACTCCGATGGGAACGACTTTCCAAGTGTTGCGTTCCTCCAGTGCTTTCAGTTCCCTGTCCATGGCTTCGCGCCATTTTTCCCTATGCTCCCCCCCCAGAGCCTGCTGAACTGTGGCATGCTCCTTAGGAATCGCTGTGCCGTGGACCGCGGTGACGAGGCCGAGTATCTGGAGGCCACTCTGTGTGTAGCGGGGAAGTGTCGTGTCCTCGGGATAAGCTGCTTCGTCTCCCGCTTATGGGTCAGGTATGAAATTGGGCCCTATGCGTTCTGCTTCGTTGGTGTTGACTCTTGCAGGTGTAACGTAACCGTTGTCGGCGAAGTGGTAATATACGTCGGCGTTGACGCTTTCGCGAGGATTTTCGTCATCCATTGGGACGTCGACAGAGCAGTAAGGGAGAGGTCCGGCTTCCTCCGAGGCTTCATCCACGTTCTGCTCGTCCCAGTCAGCTTCGTCTGCTGCCGAGGCGAAGGCTCGGTCACCATGAAAACCACCTGTGGGGTCCCGGTCTTCTTCCAGGTTGGCAAGGTACGTCGGAAGTGTGAGTCGCTCGTAGAAAATGACATCACGTGCTGCTACTGTTTCCTTTGAGTGGACGTCGAAAATCTTCCACGCGTTGTAATTCTTTTCAATGCCCAGGTGTAGTCCCCACTGTGCACGTTGGGAGAATCGGCCAGCGCGTGCAGTTGGGGGTCGGTACTGTACCATGCAGCCGAAATTTCGCAACATTTTTGTGCTGCCCTGTTTTCCTGTCCACAGCAGGTGCGGTGATGCGTTGTTCGGGAGCGATGATGATGAGAGCAAGTTGTGCAGCATGACAGCGTGGTCCATTGCTTCGGGCCATTGGTGGTTGGGTAGCCACATGCCACGTAGCAGCTTGCGCATGGTGTTCTGGAGAGTCCTGTTCATCCTTTCTGCTACGCCTTGCTGTTGGTGGGCGTAGGGAAGAGAGATGAGTCGCTTGATTCCTCTTTCTGCCAAGTACTGCTTGAACCTCTCTGAGGTGTATTCTCCTCCCCCGTCAGACTGAAAGCTCTTCAGCTTAACTCCCGATTCCCGTTCTGCTACTGGGAGCCAGGCTACGAAGGCTTCGAAGGCCATGTCGCGGCTTGGAAGGTTGAGATGCCAGACATAGCGAGTGGCGGCGTCGATGAACGTGATGGTGTATTTGTATGCTCCTTGTCCAGGTTCGCGATTGTACAGGATGTCGCTGTACACTTTCTCTAGAGGTGCGTACGCTGGGGCACTTGGGTTGTGGTGGGAGACGAAGGGCTGATGCGGTAAGTCAGCTTCTGGGCAGGTGAAGCAAGTTCCTCCCATTCGTCGAAGTTCTCTGCCGTCGGGTAAGAGGAGTGAGTCTTTGTCAAGAACGCCTGCTCGTATCGTGTTGTTTAACGTCGTGTTGCTCGGATGTCCCATTCGTTTATGCCAGAGATCTTCGTCAGCGCGATGTCCGGGTGAGCGGCGGTACAAGTCGGAGTTGGAGTAGAAGCCTGCGGTGTGGTTTGCGCTTCGATGGACTTCTCGTGGAGTTGGATTCAACTGTTGCGCAGGAGTCGGTGGTGTGTTGTCGACGAAGACCGGTGCCGTTGAAGGACCCGCGATTGGTGCCGATGTTGTCTCTGCTGCTGCTGGTGTTGTCCCTGCTGCTGCCGATGTTGTCCCTGCTGCTGCCGATGTTGTCTCTGCTGCTGCCGATGTTGTCTCTGCTGCTGCCGATGTTGTCTCTGCTGCTGCCGATGTTGTCTCTGCTGCTGCCGAGTGTTGAATCGTTGCTAATGCTCTTGTTCATTCTGCCTCAGGAATAGTATGCGAATACCATAAGCCTTCGGGGCTGAAGTCAGGATCAAGATCCGGTGGGTGCGTCCAGGAGGTGAAGGTGACGATTCCGTCGCTGTCGGCGGTGCCTAAATCTGGAACGAAGTCGAGGACGAACACGTTGTTCTTTAGCACGGCCTTGCCGATATAAAGTCCGCCTTTCCCGTGGTACAGCTTGAACTCCTGAGTGGTGCTGTCTGCTTCGAGATGGATGCCTTTCGTCATCAGCTGGCTGACGCTCAGTAAGTTGTAGCCGAGTCCCTCCGCGATTAAGACCTTTGACATCTGCAGTATAACGTTTGTCTCCCTTGACTGAAGTTGAACCACGCCTTGTCGTCGTGTGCGCAGGTTCTGGTTGTTGGCGACGGTGATCACGACTTCCCGTTGAAGTTGGTGTTCCCGTTGAACGAAGCGACCCGAGGAGCACATATGCTGCCCGCAGCAACTGTCCAAGAACCAGGTATCCTTCCCGGATGGTTCGCTTTGGGCGATGGCTGCGTACGTTGGGTTCGGTTGAAGTGATTCGCGGCGAGGGGTACTGTTGTCGAGCTGCTCTTCTGGTGAGTAATGCGGTGGAGACTCGGTGATGCAGGAGTCAGTCAATCTTGCCATGCAGCTGACGATGTTTCTTGCTCCTTGTGCAGTTTGTGTTGGCGATGCTGTTGAAGACTGCGGCTGGCTTGTGGGGTGCGCCTGTGTGGACGCTACCTGACTGCTTGAAGGGCGAAGTTGACGTTGTGGTGGCGTTGATTGCTGTCGATTCGGGCAGTGTGTGCGAGGGTGCCCTGACGTCTTGCAGAGATGACAGAACGGAGGTACGGGTTTTGGTTGATGCCAGTTGTTGTTGTTGTTGTAGCGCCGTTGAGTGTGGAACACAAATTCGGGTACTGACGTTTTCTTCTTGTGCCGCTCCTCTTGCAGGTCCATGTCTTGCTGCTCATCGTGGATTTCGGCGCAGAGTGCTGCTTCGGAGATCTTCCCGTGAGCTCGGAGTATGGCGCGAGTGGAGCGCCAGTGAGGACCAAGACCGCCGATAACAACTGTGACGAAGGCGTCTTCCGATATCGACCCTCCACATCGAAGGAGTTTGTCGCGCAATTCGCGACAGCGACTAATATACGTCATTCCCTTTTCGCCCGGTTTCATTTCCACTGTTGTCAGTTGTGCCATTAACCGACTCTGATTGACGCTGTCTGTTGCCTGATACAGGTTCTTCAAGTGATTATACGCGAGCTCGGCGGAGTTGCCGTATCCCCGGTAAGACCGAATGTTCTGCTGCTGATTCGGAGTGATGTTCCTCAGCAGAATTGTGTATGCCATCATTGACTGATATGTGTACTGCTGCTTGTCGTACTGTGTGCCGTGTGTTGGATATGGTAGGGACCCGTCGAAGAAGCCAAGAATCTGCGCGCCTTCCATCATCAGCTCTAACTCGAATGGCCAGGTAAAGAAATCCTTCCCGTCGAACGGTCTTGATGTCTGAAGTTTTAAGACGTGCGCGAACTGCGACTGGACTTGAAGTGCGTCTAACGTTTTCTCTTGTCCAGGTGAGGGTTGCTGGTGCGGTATGAAGCTGATGGAGCCGCGCTGGGGCTCGTATGGAGCAAAGCTAGGCTGCTGCTGCTGATTTCCGCGCGCGTAGGATGAGCCGTCGAGACTCATGGGCGTCACTTCGTTGTTGTTGTTGCTGTTGTTTGACTGCGCAGGTGCCGTTTGCTGGTGTTGTTCGTAGAAGGACATGAAGGAGAAGAATTTCTCCATCATGCTTGGGTCGAAGCCTGCAGGTTGATTCGCAGGAGTTTCAGTAGACCCTGCTGCTGGTCTTGTTGCCGTACCTTCCTCTGTCTGTAGGCCGGAGGCAGGTGGTGGAGTAGGAGTAGTGCCAGGAAAGCCATTGGAAGAACTTCTCTCCTTCTGAGTAGCCATGCCTTCTGATGTTGTAGGTGTCTTGATAGTGGAGTTTGCCCTGACAGCTCTCATACCATGTTGGGCTGAGAACAAGCCCTTAGGATCTTTGCAGGACTAAACTCTGGGTAGGAACAATGTAATAGCGGAAGCGTTTAATGATGAGTCTATGAACCACCTTGCGCTGGTATGTGAGGGCAAAGTAGATTGATTAATCAAAGAGATACAAGGCTTTTATAAGAGTACAAGGAATATGAAAAGATGCAACTAATAACTGTTTTACTGTTTGCTGTTGCGGTTTGATACAGAGACGACTCGGGCAACTGCTCGATAACGAGTCAGTTGTTTGTCCTTGCTGTCGCGCTGTACTTGTCAGGTCAAAGGTCGCTGACCTTTGACTTTCGCGTAACCTCCAGCAGTTGCTCAACCTCCGAGGGTTGACTCGCTGATGCTTCGCTGTGTTTCGCTTTGTTTATGACTTTGTGTTTCGACGCGACAGAGGCGCTTAAATCACTTGTTTCCAACAAGAAACACACCAAGGATTTTGTATTTCCACCAAGGATTTTGAATTTCGTGCAATGAGACGAACTGTGCAACCCGACGCACTGCATCACACTGGTGCGCACCAAAGCCATGGTGCAAGCTGGTTGTGACCAGTGGTAAGCGATTGACAGCCGTTTTGATCCGATCCGACCTGTGCTATGCCAAGACTGCACTGTTAGAATATGGAAAACAGGAATGACTAGAATGGGGGGGTAGAAACATACAAGTAGGAAACCCTAATGGGTTGTATCCCCTAATGAGTACCCCAATATAGCCTACAGTGAGATATTACATTTGACACACCCCCAAAGGCTAAGTGGGGGACAACAAACGGTCACAAGACCAGTCAAGAGAAGAAACAAAGAACAAAGCTCAGGGTGAATCTCAAGCACACCACACATTCCGAGCACAAACAAGCGGCCACAAGGCCAGTTCACATGCAGAGTTATAATAGCACAAGCAGTACAATGATTACAACCTAGCAAGTGTAAATATGCATGTTTATATATCAAAGTACAGAACAAGATCAAGAGACAAGCAAGTGCGGCAGAGTGGGCACAAGCCCAAGAGCAGTGCAGAAACGCTGATGATCACTAGACCCAAGGGCCTTGGTGAAGACATCAGCAGTGTTGGCCCGTGTGGCCACGTAAGCAAGACGAAGCTGACCACGCTGCTGCAGCTCTCGCGTGAGGAAGTAACGGAGAGCAATGTGCTTCGTTCTGTGCTACAGTCTCTGGTCTTGACACAAGGCAATCATGGCCTTGTTGTCGACGTACAGAACTGGAGGAGAACGAGGCCGCTCACCCAAGTCGATCAGCAGGTAAATCAGCCAGCGGAGCTCCTGTGCAGCCATAGCCCCAGCGTAGATCTCCGCCTCACAGCTGGAACTAAGTACAGAAGAAGAGCGAGTGGACCTCCACGAGACAGATTCAGTGCCGAGGCTGAAACTGCACCCCTGTGTCGACCGGTGAGTCATCTGGTCGTCAGCCCAAGAAGCGTCTGAGTGACCGGTGAGAACAACTGAACCCAGTCCTCCAAGCACGAGCCCCATGCCCGATGTACTGCACAAGTAACGCATTACCCTCTTCGCAGCTTCCCAGTGCACCTTTCGGTGTCTACCGGAAGCCACGTAGCAAGCCAGGAGGCTGAGAGGGTACGCGAGGTCAGGTCGTGTGCACGTCATCAGGTACAAGAGGCAACCCACAAGCTCTGGGTACGGACCACTCGGCTCTTCGGACTCGTCCGAAGGTGGAGCTGAGAGCGAGTGGCCGGTAGACAGAGGAGTGGGCTCTGGCGAGGACCACGTGAAGTCGAAGCGCTGAAGGACCTGCTGCACCATGTGTGACTGAGTGAGGGTGATGGTGCGGCGTGCTCTGTCCCGGGTGATCCGCAAGCCAAGATAGCTCCGCAGCTCACCCAGGTCAGTGCAGGTGTGTCTCTCCTGCAGCTCCGCCTTCACCAAGGCCAGAGCCTCAGTGTCAGCAGTAGCAAAAACCAAGTCGTCAACGTACACGAGAACATAGAATGGCGGCAGAGAAGTGTCTATGCGCAGAAACAGCGAAGGGTCAGCAGTCGAGGGTGCGCTGGCGCGTTGGGCAGCGGGGCGCGCTGGCGCGCTGGGCAGCGGGGCGCGCTGGCGCGCTGGGCAGCGGGGCGCGCTGGCGCGCTGGGCAGCGGGGCGCGTTGGCGCGCTGGGCAGCGGGGTGCGCTGGCGCGTTGGGCAGCGGGGCGCGCTGGCGCGCTGGGCAGCGGGGTGCGCTGGCGCGTTTGGCAGCGGGGTGCGCTGTACGTGCTGGAGCTGCAGGTTCCAGAGGTGCTGGCCCTGGAGGTGCTAGTGCTGGTGTTCCTGGTACTGGAGACACAGGTACTGCTGGAGGTACTGGAGGCGCAGGTGCTGCTGCAGGTTCTGGAGGTGCTGGCCCTGGAGGTGCTAGTGCTGGTGTTCCTGGTACTGGAGACACAGGTGCTGCTGGAGGTACTGGAGGCGCAGGTGCTGCTGGAGGTACTGGAGGTACTGGCCCTGGAGGTGCTAGTACTGGTGTTTCTAGAGTTGGCCGTGCTGGAGGTACTGCTACTGGAGGCGGTGCTGACACTGGAGGTACTACTGGAGGTACTGGAGATAGTGGTGCTAGTCGGCAGGAGTCGCTCTCGCCACTGCAGCTTCGCGAGTGGGCTGTCTGTTGGGGCAGTCCCGGTGGTGGAGCTGGTGGTACTGGTTCTGGGGGTGCTGTTGCTACTGGAGCTGGAGGTTCTAGGGGTGCGACTACTCATCCGCAGCCGTCTGCGCTTCGTCACCTTCTCAGTCTCCCGCCTGCTGCTACTGAGTTCTCGGTTGCTGGTACTACTCCTCCGTTACTCTTCCCACCGACTGACCAGTCTCAGCCACAGCTACTGCCTGGCTCCCCGCTGCCTGCTCCTGCTCCTCACACCGAGGTGACTGCGTCCCTGACTGCGCGTCGTGAGCCTGAGACTCGTGCTTCCACTCCTGAGCGTCGAGAGCCTGAGACTAGAGCTTCTGTCCCTACTCGTGTTCGTCGTGTTCGTCGTCCTCGTGCTCCGGCTGTACCGGGCACTCACGATATGACACTCCGTCCTTCCTCTGATACCATGTTAGAATATGACTAGAATGGGGTGGTACAAACATACAAGTAGGAAACCCTAATGGGTTGTACCCCCCAATGAGTACCCCAATATAGCCTACAGTGAGATATTACATTTGACGTGCACCATGTCCTTACAACGGGAAATCTTTCCCATGACATTCTCACGAGCCTCACGATTCCGTTCGGGATCGAATGAGCTGGAGATGACATTTCCTCACCGGCAAGTCATCCCCGAACCTTCTGCAACCAACTTGGAAGGCTGGAGAATTTATCTCTCGAAGTAGAGTATATCATATAAACAGTACAGTATTCTTCCAAGGGACGTCTTATACCGAATTAGCAATTGCGCGGGATCGCGAAAAAAGAACTACAGTGTGCGTAGTGGACATAAGCCGTTGCGATGCAGTCGTACGTATGTCCTTAGTTAGCCGTCGACTGCGGGATCTGCTGTCGTCTTGTGCCTTGTGCCGTTGACATTGCGGTTGATAGCTCGTCAACGCGCATCCTTCGTGGGCATGTCGTCGTTTTGTAGGCGTCTTACGGGCGGCAAGCTAAGTGCTTCAGGTTCGTTGCCATACAATGCAGCGATACAGTGATATGTCTCGCACCCACGGTCTAATAGATCTTATCTAACAGCTAGTTCAATGGGCACCGAAGTTAACGTGTCACTCGCCGACTGGTTAGAGCAGCCTGCGATTCGGCTACGCATCACTTGGCTGGGCGACGAGACGACGAATGACTTCCTCCGCATGTAGGCCGATTTTAGGCCGCTCGCGTCGCGACCCCTCACAAACAGGCACTTAAAAATGTTACCTCGAACTTCAAGGTTTCCTAGTACCGCGGCTGATAAAAACTACAGCTGTTCGAAGAGTTATTATCGCGAAGTCCGCATCTTTCAGTGGTTCTGTCCTAACCCAGTGGTGGTTCGTGGGCATTTCAGTGGTTCAGAGGTTCAGCCGAAACCCTAGCCGACGGGGCATTTGAGATCAGAATCATGGAGCGCCGCACCGCGTTGTCTCTAATCTGCCGCCTGCTGCTCTGTAAGCCCCTTCAAATCTTGAACTAACTGCTGCTGAGTTTTAATTTCGCCGCATCGATACTTTCACCACGGCAGCTGTTTCAATTCATTGAGACTTTCGCCGCGGCTGCTGTTTACAATACTATGGAGAAGAGAGGCAGATCCGTCAGAGCGTTGAGCATTCCTTCCCAAGTCATGTCTCAAAACATGCTGCCTGCCTGCCTGCAGGTGCGGCGGTTTGCACTGCCTACGGCGCGTCGGCCACATCACTGCTCCCGCCGCTCCTCCCTCACCTCGCCGGCTCTTCTGCCGCTTCTACCTCTTCTGCCGCTTCTGCCGCGTCTGCCTCTCTGGCCAGGCCCCTGGTTTATAAGGGAAAGACAATCTGTAAGAATAAAATCCATTGAGGCCTTGCCACAACTTCAAGTAAACTGCTGGCGGTTTCTAGTAGTGGCCGCTTCTTAACAGGCGGCCCAAGCGTTCGCTTGCGCATAATCGACCTGCTCGTACATAGCAAAGCTTCGAAACCCTTTTTTAATAGGCTTTCTGTTTTCGGTTGGAGGTAGGTACCGTATGGCCCCGGATATAGGCGCCGGCCTATTACAGGCGCCGGCGCTTCTATCTGGAGCATGGCGCTTATGGCCGAAACTCGATTATAAGCGCCCCCCCTGGAAAACCATTACTTATTATAAGCGCCCCCCCATTTTTAATTTAAATCTCAGTTGTAATCGGTAACGAATTTCAGTTTTGCAGCGAGTCAAAATTCATTTTCGCTTCGTTTGACTCGCGAAGACCAGACTGGCTGCGCGTCCAGTCAGGATGTGCTGGCATGCCTGCGAAGTGACGCGAATTTGCCCGTGTACAGGAAGCAGAATCGCTTGCGCGCGATTCTGCTTTGTGACGCTATATTATTTCGACTCGTTTGAAATGGCAACAATGAAAGGTACAGTCTGGTACCTTTAAAGTATAAATTTGTATTTGTCATTATATAAGCGCCGGCGCTTATGGCCGTTATTCAATTACAAGCGCCACCCCTAAAAAAACCGATTTTATTATAAGCGCCGTGGCGCTTATATCCGGGGTTAGACGGGTAGTATCTTAAAAGTACCAATGATACATGAAAAGTATCCGCATGATTTTTTCGTAATGAAGTTGTGGAGCTTGTAAATGGATGATCTTGGCTGCAGCTAAAGTGTGTGCTGCAGTTGAGGTGTTTTCTGTAGCTGATGTGTGTGTGCTGGTGTGTGTGCTGACGTGTGTGCTGACGTGTGTGCTGACGTGTGTGCTGATGCGTGTGCTGATGCATGTGCTGATGCGTGTGCTGATGCATGTGCTGACGTGTGTGCTGACGTGTGTGCTGACGTGTGTGCTGGCGCGTGTGCTGATGTGTGTGCTACATCATTCACTTCCTTCAATTTCTGAGACTTTGCATTCCCATTTATGATGATCAAGTCAGCTCAGAATAATAAGATTCTACAATTTTTTGTCTTCCCAATCCTCCCCATTCCCGTTTCTAGTGAAATACGTCGCCAATCTGCATCCTACCAGGATCAACAGGAAATTAGTTGGTGACGCAAGAGCATCGTGGAAATTCTTTATCAAGGCAGTGAGGTATGTCTCTGTCCCCTCCTTCGCTTGTGCCACTGGCGGCGCTGACACGAGTGCTGAGGAGTCAAAATGACTTTTGCGAGTGTTGAGAGCAGTTTCCCTCCCTCTATTTTAGATGTCCGCACAAACAACCACAGCGTGCACTTGCACCAAATCCAAGCCGGTACTTTCAGCGGAAGCATTTATATGTGGTGCATTAACTGGCAGTACTCACTAATGAGTGTCTCCGCTTGCCCTCTTTGGCAGGTACTCTGCATCGTCGTACAGCATCGTCTCTAGAATTCTTCTTTTGGATCTCAAGGGAGGAGATAACCCTCGCGTTGGCTTTGTGAGTTCCTGCTCCGCGGGAGCTCCCGCACCGACGGCCCCTTTTCTGAACCTCACAAGGGACAATGAACGGCCCAAGCGTTACATCTTTGTATATCGTCATGAGCGGATCGAAGACTCAGAGGCCAAAGCGCGCACGGCTACGGCAGGAATGAAATCACACTTTATTGCAGGGCGTGCAGGTAACAAGTTTGCGCTCTGTGGTAAGGTTTTGAGAACGATGTAATAAGATGCACCTGGATGCAAGTGCCTAGCTAAAGTTCATGTAGTGGTGTAATCGTTGCACTGTGGAGATGCATGTGTATGTGGGCATGTTGTGACCTCGTGCATGTCATGTGGGCACCTGTAGGTAACACTTACAATGCTGCATTGGTTCTGGTTACTGGGTTTAGAGAGGCTGAAAGTCTGTGAGACAAAGCCTACGGAGAGAAGATAGAGGTGCAGAGTGTTGGGCTGAGAAAAAGCCCTTAGGATCTTTGCAGGACTAAACTCTGAGTAGGATTGATGTAATAGCGGAAGCGTTTAACGATAAGTCTGTGAACCACCTTGCGCTAGTATGTGAGGGCAAAGTAGATTGATTAAAGCAAAGAGATACAAGATTATATAAGAGTACAAGGAATACGAAGGGATACGGTTGCAACTACTTTACTGTTGCTGTTGCGGTTCGATACAGTGACAACTCGGGCAACTGCTCAGTATCGAGTCAGTTGTTTGTCCTTGCTGTCGCGCTGCATTTGTCAAGTCAAAGGTCGCTGACCTTTGACCTTCGCGTAACCTCCGGCGGTTACTTCTCTTGTCAACCTCCGATGGTTGACTCGCCGTTGTTCCTCTGTAGTTCGCCTCGTTTGTAGTTCGGTGTTACGACACATAAGAAGCGTTTAATTAATTGTTTCCAACACTCCCCTTCGCTTCTGGAGTGTCGCTGCTGGTGACGTGGCTCTGTCCAGTCAGCAGCATGCAGTACTCGATCTTCTGCTTTCCGAGCTTCTTGGTCAAGTAGTCAGCTGCCATCTCAGTCGTGGGACAGTATGACAGCTCGAGTCTCCCCTTCTCGATCTCATCCTTCACGAAGAAGTATCGCAGGGCGATGTGTTTCGTCCTGTTCGCGAAGCCGTTCTTGTTGGCTATGCGAATGGCCGACTGGTTGTCGCAGAACAGGGTGAAGTTTGGTAACTGGGCTAGCTTGGCTTCTTCCAGGAGTTCGCGAAGGTACAGTCCTTCCTTGGTGGCTGAGCAGAGTGCGATATATTCTGCTTCGGCTAAAGAGAGGGCGATTAATTCTTGCTTGCTCGACTGCCAGGAGATAGGTCCGATAGGCTCGAAGCGATAGATGTAGCCGGTGCGTGAGCGTCTGTTGTCGGAGTCGCCGGCGTGATCAGCGTCGACGTAGCCGATTAGTTTAGGTGTTGTAGTCCCGTTCTTGTGATAGGTCAGGCCGATCGTCGGAGTGCTGACGAGGTAGTGAAGAGCGCGGTCGAGCTCCGCCATGTGATCCGCTTCAGGTTTCTTGAGGTAAGTAGCGAGCTGACTTGCAGAGTACGACAGATCCGGACGGCAGGTGACGGCTGCGAAGAGAAGGCAGCACAGCTTTCTCTGGTAGTCGCGTATACCGGCGGGCTTTAGCGGAGTGGATCCTTCCTTGTTGTTTCCTGCCGCGTAGCGATATGGCGTGGAGATGGTGGTTGGCGTGAGTGCGAAGCGTTTAGCGATGGTGTCAGCGTATTTCGCGGCGCTGAGGTAGATTGCGTCTTCTTCTTCCTGAATGTTGAGGCCGAGGTATTGCGTGACGGTGGGTGAGACTGTGAGCGTGAGGTCTTTCTGCAGCTCCCCTTCGAACCAGATGGTGAACTCGTCAGTTGAGCCGATGTAGAGCAAATCGTCTACGTAGACGATCAGCAGGATGTAGTCGGTGCCCTTGGTGAGTCGGTACATGCCTTGGTCGTGAGGTAACTGACGGAATCCGATGCGAATGAGTCGGGCGTGGAGGTACTGCTGCCACAGTCTCGGGGCTTGTTTGATGCCATAGAGCGACTTCAGTAGTTGACAGGCTTGGTTAGGCTCTCCGTTGGAACCGTGCGGTAGCTCGACGAAGATTTCTGCGTCGACAGGTGCGTAGAGAAAGGCGTTGGCGACGTCAATTTGCCACAGCTTCTTCTTCTTCATGGCGGCGATCGCGAGGAGAATTCGTAATGACGTGTGTCGGCTGACTGGGGCGAACGTCTCAGTGAAGTCACGCCCGTGTTCTTGGTCGAAGCCGCGTACGACCCAGCGTGCTTTGAATTTGTCGATGGTGCCGTCCGCCTTTGTCTTCACACGGAAGACCCACTTTCCGGTGAGAATCGTCTTGTTCCGTGCCACTCCAATGGGTACGACCTTCCAGGTATTGCGTTCCTCCAGTGCTTTCAGCTCCTTGTCCATGGCTTCGCGCCATTTTTCCCTATGCTCCCCCCCCAGAGCCTGCTGAACTGTGGCAGGCTCCCTAGGAATCGCCGTGCCGTGAACCGCGGTGACGAGACCGAGAATCTGGAGTCCGCTCTGTGTGTAGCGGGGGAGTGAAGTATCCTCAAGATAAACTGCTTCATCTCCCGCTTCTGGTGTTGGGTTGAAATTTGATCCTACGCGTTCTGCTTCGTCGGTGTTGACTTGTGCAGGTGTAACGTAACCGTTGTCGGCGAAGTGATAGTACACTTCGGCGTTGATGCTGTCGCGTGGATTTTCGTCGTCCATCGGGACATCAACCGAGCAGTAGGGGAGAGGTCCGGCTTCCTCCGAGGCTCCTTCCACGTTTTGCTCGTCCAGGTCAGCTTCATCTTCTGCCGAAGCGAAGGCTCGGTCCTCACGAAATCCACCTGTGACATCTCGGGAGGTCTCCAAGTTGTACAGGTACGTTGAAAGGGTGAGTCGCTCGTAGAAAATGACATCACGTGCTGCTACTGTTTCCTTTGAGTGGACGTCAAAAATCTTCCACGCGTTGTAATTCTTTTCGATGCCCAGGTGTAGCCCCCACTGTGCGCGTTGTGAGAATCGGCCAGCGCGTGCAGCTGGGGGTCGGTACTGTACCATGCAGCCGAAGTTCCGCAACATTTTTGTGCTGCCCAGTTTTCCTGTCCACAGCAGATGCGGTGATGCGTTGTTTGGAAGCGATGATGACGAAAGCAAGTTGTGCAGCATCACGGCGTGGTCCATTGCTTCGGGCCACTGGTGGTTGGGTAGCCGCATGCCACGTAGCAGCTTGCACATGGTGTTCTGAAGGGTCCTGTTCATTCTTTATGCCACACCCTGTTGTTGATGGGCGTAGGGAAGGGAGATGAGCCGCTTGATTCCTCTCTCTGCCAAGTACTGCTTGAACCTCTGTGAGGTGTATTCTCCTCCTCCGTCAGACTGAAAACTTTTCAGCTTAACTCCCGATTCCCGTTCTGCTACTGGGAGCCAGGCTACGAAGGCTTCGAGGGCCATGTCGCGGCTTGGAAGGTTGAGATGCCAGACATAACGAGTGGCGGCGTCGATGAACGTGATGGTATAGTTGTATGCCGCTTGTCCAAGTTCGCGATTGTACAGGATGTCGCTGTACACCTTTTCAAGTGGTGCGTAAGCTGGTGCGCTCGGGTTGTGGTGAGAGATGAAGGGCTGATGCGGTAAGTCGGCTTCTGGGCAGGTGAAGCAGGTTCCTCTCATTCGTCGAAGTTCTCTGCCGTCGGGTAGAAGTAGTGAATCTTTGTCAAAAACGCCTGCTCTTATTGTGTTGTTTAACGCCGTGTTGCTCGGATGTCCCATTCTTTTATGCCAGAGATCTTCGTCGGCGCGATGTCCGGGTGAGCGTCTGTACAGATCGGAGTTGGAATAAAAACTGGCAGTGAGATTCGTACTTCGGTGGATTTCTCGAGGAGTTGGATTCAGCTGCTGCGCTGGAGTCGGTGGGGTGTCGTCGTCGATTGGGACTGGTGCAGTTGAAGGACCCGCGATTGGTGCCGATGTTGTCTCTGCTGCTGCTGGTGTTGTCTCTGCTGCTGCCGATGTTGTCTCTGCTGCTGCCGATGTTGTCTCTGCTGCTGCCGATGTTGTCTCTGCTGCTGCCGATGTTGTCTCTGCTGCTGCCGATGTTGTCTCTGCTGCTGCCGAGTGTTGAATCGTTGCTAATGCTCTTGTTCGTTCTGTCTCAGGAATGGTATGCGAATACCAGAAACCTTCGGGACTGAAGTCAGGATCAAGATCCGGTGGGTGCGTCCAGGAGGTGAAGGTGACGATTCCGTCGCTGTCGGCGGTGCCTAGATCTGGAACAAAGTCGAGGACGAACACGTTGTTCTTCAGCACAGCCTTGCCGATGTAAAGGCCTCCTTTCCCGTGGTACAGTTTGAACTCCTGTGTTGTGCTGTCTGCTTCGAGGTGGATGCCTTTCGCCATCAGCTGGCTGACGCTCAGTAAGTTGTAGCCGAGTCCCTCCGCGATTAAGACCTTTGACATCTGCAGTATAACGTTTGTCTCCCTTGACTGAAGTTGAGCCACGCCTTGTCGTCGTGTGCGCAGGTTTTGATTGTTGGCGACGGTAATGACGACTTCACGTTGAAGTTGGTGCTCGCGCTGAACGAAACGTCCCGAAGAGCACATGTGCTGCCCGCAGCAACTATCCAAGAACCAAGTATCTTTCCCGGACAGCTCACTCTGGGCGATAGCTGCGTACGTTGGGTTCGGTTGAAGTGACTCGCGGCGAGGTGTGGAGTTATCGAGTTGCTCCTCCGGTGAGTAGTGTGGCGGTGACTCGGTGATGCAGGAGTCGCTCAGTCTTGCCATACAACTGACGATGTTTCTTGCGCCTTGTGCAGGTTGTCCCGTTGATGTTGTTTGAACTTGAGCGGTGGGGTTCGCTTGTGTTGAAGCGACTTGGCTGCTTGAAGGTCGAAGCTGTCGCTGTGGCGGTGTTGACTGTTGTCGATTCGGGCAGTGTGTGCGCGGATGTCCTGAAGTCTTGCAGAGGTGACAAAACGGAGGTACGGGTTTTGGTTGATGCCGGTTGTTGTTGTTGTTGTTGTTGTTGTAGCGCCGTTGAGTGTGAAACGCAAATTCGGGAACTGATGTTTTCTTCTTGTGCCGCTCCTCTTGCAGGTCCATGTCTTGCTGCTCGGCGTGAATTTCGGCGCAGAGTGCTGCTTCGGAGATCTTCCCGTGAGCTCGGAGTATGGCGCGAGTGGAGCGCCAGTGTGGACCAAGACCGCCGATAACAACTGTGACGAAGGCGTCTTCTGATATCGATCCTCCACATCGAAGGAGTTTGTCGCGCAATCGCGGCAGCGACTAATATACGCCATCCCTTTTTCGCCCGGTTTCATTTCCACTGTTGTCAGTTGCGCCATTAACCGACTCTGGTTGACGCTGTCTGTTGCTTGATACAGGTTCTTCAGGTGGTTGTACGCGAGTTCGGCGGAGTTGCCGTATCCTCGATAAGACCGGATGTTCTGCTGTTGGGTTGGCGTGACGTTGCGTAGTAGAATTGTGTATGCCATCATTGACTGGTAGGTGTACTGTTGCTTGTCATATTGTGTCCCGTGTGTTGGATATGGCAGGGACCCGTCGAAGAAGCCGAGAATCTGCGCACCCTCCATCATCAGCTCGAATTCGAATGACCAGGTGAAGAAGTCCTTTCCGTCGAACGGTCTTGACGTCTGCAGTTTTAAGACGTGCGCAAACTGCGACTGAACTTGAAGTGCGTCCAGTGTCTTCTCTTGTCCAGGTGCAGGCTGTGGTTGTGGCATAAAGCTGACGGAGCCACGCTGAGGTTCATACGGGGCGAAGGTAGGTTGCTGCTGGTTTCCGCGCGCATAGGATGAACCATCAAGGCTCATGGGCGTGACGTCGTTGTTGTTGTTGCTAATGTTTGACTGCGCAGGTGCCGTTTGTTGATGTTGCTCGTAGAAGGACATGAAGGAGAAGAACTTCTCCATCATGCTTGGGTCGAAGCCTGCAGGTTGATTTGCAGGAGTCTCAGTAGTCGTTGCTCTTGGTCTTGTTGCCGTACCCTCCTCTGTCTGTAGGCCAGAGGCGGGAGGTGGAGTAGGAATAGTACCCGGGGAGCCGTTAGAGGAGCTCCTTTCCTTTTGTGTTGCCATGCCTTCTGACGTTGTGGATAACTTGATGGTAGTTGAGTTCGCCCTGTTTGCTCTCATACCATGTTGGGCTGAGAAAAAGCCCTTAGGATCTTTGCAGGACTAAACTCTGAGTAGGATTGATGTAATAGCGGAAGCGTTTAACGATAAGTCTGTGAACCACCTTGCGCTAGTATGTGAGGGCAAAGTAGATTGATTAAAGCAAAGAGATACAAGATTATATAAGAGTACAAGGAATACGAAGGGATACGGTTGCAACTACTTTACTGTTGCTGTTGCGGTTCGATACAGTGACGACTCGGGCAACTGCTCAGTATCGAGTCAGTTGTTTGTCCTTGCTGTCGCGCTGCATTTGTCAAGTCAAAGGTCGCTGGCCTTTGACCTTCGCGTAACCTCCGGCGGTTACTTCTCTTGTCAACCTCCGATGGTTGACTCGCCGTTGTTCCTCTGTAGTTCGCCTCGTTTGTAGTTCGGTGTTACGACACATAAGAAGCGTTTAATTAATTGTTTCCAACACAGAGCAGAGGCGTGTGCATATGAGAAAAGAAGCCGCTTACCGGAGCTCTTTCCCTTTGCAGTGAGCGAGAGCCCCTAGCCCCTAAACCCTAAAGCGCATACCCCCACTGTCACCTGGTATCTACTTGCCTTGATCACCTAACTTGTTTAGGTGAATTCTTGCCTAACAACTCAAGCAATTGATGGTGGGAGGGGAGAGCAAGCTTTAGAAGATGTGCACTGATGGATGGAGTCTTGGTACCATTCCTTGCTCGATGATCTAATACCTAGAAATAAGCTCTATATTGAAGGTAATACACAGAACTGATTGCTATACATAGTACCTTGCATCACAACGCATATACCTGATTCTCAGTTGACCTCCTGTCATCCCTGGTTCAGAGGTTGAACCAGCAGCATGTCTCACTGTCAACTGAGGACCGAGCCACGTTCGTGTAACCTGAAGAATTACACCTTGGTGTAAGTGGGAATCAGGACTTTGTCCACGCCGTGGGCGATAAAGTACGGCCCAGCGTACAGCCTCACGAGCTTGATCGTCGTCCAGGCGGCAGGGGGGGCGTTCGGGGTCTTGGCGAAGGAAATGGTGTTACCATTCTGCACCGAAACCTTGTACATCGCCTGGTTCAGCTGCGTCCCCAGCGGCTGCGATTTCTTGAGCGCCGTGAGCGCGGGAACGGTGTACTTCTTGCGGATGATGTGGTACGCGGTGATGTTGTAGATTTTGGGGATGTTTGCGTTGTTCGCGGGAACCTTCTAAGCGAGGGCCTGAGCCTCCGTGTCGCTGGGGAGTAGGAGGGTGGCGTCGCTGAGAGCTGTGAAATCGTACTTGGAGTTCACTGGAGGTGGAAAGAGAGGGGTGGGGGACAGAGGGAGAGGGAGAGGGAAGACAGAATCTGAGCGCTAATCCGAATACTATCAATAGGGGATAGTAAGGGGAGTATAACTGACGGGTGGCGAGATGTGCGGATCTTTTCCAGCTACAAGCGAAGAGAGGAGCGCAATATTTAGTATGCTGTCGCGCTTCCAAATGCGGGACTTTTGTTCGCGGCGTTGTGAACGAGAATGGGGCGAGGCGAACCGTGGTAACGAGGAAAAATATTTATGTCACGTGGAGTCCTTACGTGCTAGGCCGATGTACTTGTTAAAACCCCCGTCTCATAATTTCTACCATATTACACTTGGTTGGGAGGGGAGGCCGTAGATTGGTCCACGAGCAGCGAAATTCTGCACGACAGGAGGGGTCATTTGGGCGAAACATGCACACTGTACAAACAAAACCAAACCTACCGCCCGAACCTGTTGCCCCACCCACACTTTTACAAACAGGCTCGTCAGCGAAAACAACACTGTGCGACAAACCCAGGCGACAAACACAACCTCCCCGCACATCGTCCTCCACACCAGCGAGGACGCCGTTTATTACTTGTGATTACTAAGCTTACACCCGTCACACCTCCCCATTAGTATGTTCAATACTTGTCACACCCGCCTCGTACCCCGCCACTATCGTCATTAGGGCATCACACCGTGAATACAGTTCTACGTTTCGTGAACAGCTAAACGGAAACCTAGCTACATATTAGCAATGTCGTCACAAGAGGGTACTGGGCACGCGATGAATTCCTCCGAATGCGAGGCGGATCGATGCGCCGTCGACACCGCGCGTGAGTACAACAACGCGCGCGAATTGCTGTCGCGTATCACACCCGCCTCCCCCAAACGTTTCCAGCGCTTCAGTCTCCACGGTATCGCACCCCCTTCCCCACTGTCGCCATCACCGTTCTCCCTCGGGCATGCTAGCCTATTCCCCACGTTCGCCCTACGCGCTTCCCCACAGTCTCAACTCCCATTTCCCCACGGATGCGGGGTTCGCCCTCCCCGTCGCTGTCTCTCCCCTTCCTCTTCGCTAGCGTCCCCGTTTTCCCCCATGCGCGCCCGCCCCCTCCTTCACGCGATCACTCCCTGCAGCGTCGCCCGTGGTCCCCAACCCCGTCACTATCTCTCCCCTTTCCCCACGCTAGCACTCCCCTATACTGTCGAGTTCACTCCCCCTTACCTCCCCATCACTCCCCTTCCACGTCGAGCTCACTCCCTTTCCAAGGGCTATCAGTCCCCTTCCCCACCGATAACTCCCCCTTCCCCCACCGCAAGCACTCCACTCTCTCGTCGCGATCACTCCCTCCCTGTCCCTATCACTCCCCTCCCCACTGTTGTTCCCACTCCCCATGCAGACCTTATTGGCTCCACGCACCTGAGACGTCACAATGAAAAACACGATACTTGCACATGGTGAGTTAGTAGACTATTCCCCCCTGCTAGCAAACTATCACCTATACCGCACTAGTTCCCTCTATTTCCCCCCACTAGCAACTCACACACTCACGACTAGTTCCCTCTACTCCCATATGCTAGCAACCTCTCACTCTCACCGCATCATTTCCCTTTATTCCCCCCTCCCCGCAACATCTCACCCCAACCTATCTCAACTCCACTCTATTCCCTCCATCAAACAAAGAAAACCGCCCGCATTCATTTTGGAGGCCTGTGCCATGGCTCCGTTAACGAGCGGGGATTCAAAGATAGACGACCCCTTGGCATCTTCACAGTTACCACCCGGTTACCATGTAGATGACCTCTTGACTTCCACCACACTGCACCTTACCGAACAAGCTCCCACATGGTTACCAGGTTCACGACATCCAAAGGCAACGTATGTACATCTCGGTCACCCTCGTGAGTCTTGAGTCCTCACCCAGGTTACGTGGTTACCACGTGTTTACCAGCTTGCCACCGCACAGCACACCAAAGACCCATAACCAACTTACAGCTCGGTCTGCCTCTTGACTTTAGAGATAGAGCTTGGCAGGATCGAGCTGAGCAAGTTGTATTCGAGATTGCTGTTGCAACAGGAGCAAGCATGGTTTGGGAGGGTGAAGAGGGAAGGTGAGCGTGTGGGAGGGCGGAAAATCTGAAGGCCCCCCATCATTGTGGACCGGTTATCCAGGGAATTAGTGGTTGTTGCTTTGTGATAATAATCGAGACTCGACACATTGCCTTATCTCCATGCCCATCTGTCAATGTGATAGCGAGAAGTAAATATTCGTTCACACTAAATATCAAATACATACACTGAGAAGGATGACTAGGAACGCACTGGTGCTCACACCAGTAAGCGATTGGGATGGTATTTCACATAAGAACATCTAGTGCGTACCCAAAACAGCCAGTTACAGTATGAGACTTCTAACAGCACACGTGAGTCTGATACGGCCAGGGTGAGTTGGCAGGTTGAGATGTGTGCGACACCCATAATACAATCACATGTGATACAGTCACGTACGCAACAGTCACGTGCACACGTTAGTTCATCTATGGCCTGGCCTTACTATAGGGTCGATCCAAAAGTCTTTCACAGTTCACTCAAGAGTGACAACATTCGACTCATAAGTCACACCTAGCGTGTGACCTCACATCTCAAATCAAAACAGGTTGTACAGTCATCTGGCTAAGCCGTGGGATCGCTGTTAGGAGGGGGACAGAGAGCGGCAGGGGGGTGATGTGGGTGAGGGGAACGGATAGCAGGTTGCCGGCATCATAGACTGCGGGCGTGGGGAGAGAGGGGGGCGAGGGGCGAGAAGGGAGTGTCGCGTTTCGATCTTTGGTCGCCTCAAAGGCATGGCAGTTCAGGAGTACAGCAAGGCATCGACCTTGTTGTGAGATCGATCACTGCGGGCGTGAGGAGAGGGAGAGGAGTGGGGGGAATAGGGGATGGAGAAAGGGCGAGTGATGAGCTATGAGGCGCCCAAAAAGGTTTTGTGAGGGGGGAGAGGGATGGGGGGGTTCTGGTTGCCATTGATAGCGCTGCGGGCGTGGGGAGAGAGATAGAGAGAAGATGGGCAAAGGGTGGGGTGGGGAGATGAGGGATGGGGAGAATGGGGACGGGGAGATGAGGGATGGGGAGGAGAGGGATTGGGAGGTGAGGGTTAAGGAGATGAAAAATGGGGAGGGGGGGCATGGGGAGAAGAGGGATGGTAAGATGAGGGATGGGGACATGAGGGACGGGGAGAAGAGGGATGGGGAGATGTGGGATGGGGAGATGAGGGATCGGGGGATGAGGGATGGGGAGATGAGGGATGGGGGGACGAGGCATGGGGAGATGAGGGATGGGGAGATGAGGGATTGGGAGAAGCGGGATGGGGAGGTGAGGCATGGGGAGGTGAGGGATGGGGCGGAGAGGGATTGGGAGGTGAGGGATAAGGAGAGGAGGGATGGGGAGAAGAGGGATGGGGAGAATGGGGATGGGTAGAGGAGGGATGGGGTGTAGAGGGATTGGGAGGTGAGGGTTAAGGAGATGAAAAATGGGGAGGGGAGGCACGGGGAGAAGAGGGATGGTAAGATGAGGGATGGGGACATGAGGGACGGGGAGAAGAGGGATGGGGAGATGTGGGATGGGGCGGAGAGGGATGGGGGGACGAGGCATGGGGAGATGAGGGATGGGGAGGTGAGGCATGGGGAGGTGAGGGATTGGGAGGTGAGGGATAAGGAGAGGAGGGATGGGGAGGTGAGGCGTGGGGAGGTGAGGGATGGGGAGGTGAGGGATGGTAAGGTGAGGGATGGGGATGCGAGGCATGGGGAGATGAGGGATGGGGGGACGAGGCATGGGGAGGTGAGGGATGGGGAGAAGAGGGATGGGGAGGTGAAGGATGGGGATAAGAGGGATGAGGAGGAGAGGGATGGGTGTACACGACGGAAGGGGAGTTAGCGTGGGCGACGGGAGGGGAGTTCGCGTGGGCGACGGAAGGGGAAACGCGCATGGGCGACGGAAGGGGGGATTGCGTGGGCCACGGGAGGGGAGTTCGCATGGGCGACGGAAGGGGAAACGCGCATGGGCGACGGAAGGGGAAACGCGCATCTCGACGGAAAGGGGAAACGCGCATGGGCGACGGAAGGGGGGCTTGCATGGGCGACGGAAGGGGAAACGCGCGTGGGCGATGGATGGGGAGTTAGCGTGGGCGACGGGAGGGGAGTTCGCATGGGCGACGGAAGGGGAAACGCGCGTGGGCGATGGATGGGGAGTTAGCGTGGGCGACGGGAGGGGAGTTCGCATGGGCGACGGAAGGGGAAACGCGCATGGCCGACGGAAGGGGAAACGCGCATGGGCGACGGAAGGGGGGATTGCATGGGCGACGGAAGGGGAAACGCGCGTGGGCGATGGATGGGGAGTTCCCCCACGCGACGTGAGGGGAGTGAGCGTGGCGGCGGTAGGGGAGCTAGCGAAGGAGACGGGAGGGGAGTGAGCGTGGCGGCGGTAGGGGAGTGAGCGAAGGCGACGGGAGGGGAGTGAGCGTGGAATCGGTAGGGGAGTGAGCGAAGGCGACGGGAGGGGAGTGAGCGTGGGTGACAAGAGGGGAGTACGCGTTGGCGACGGAAAGGGAAATGCGGACGAGTCGCAGGGGAAATGCGAGTGACGGGAAGGGAATATGTGCTCTGGGGGACTTGAAAATGCCTGCGATACGGGAAATGCTAAATGCGGGCTTCGGAAATCGTAACCGCGCGCTACTGATACCTAAAATCACCCACTCCGGTCACTATCAATGCCCTCCCTGCCGCGTCGCCTCCAAGGTGGGGAGTAATCTAATGTCAATGTCATGGATGGAGATATGCGGGGGACCTCATACGTCCTAAGGCATTTGCGCTTACTGGTGGGTACTCGGGTCGACCCTCTCTCTTGATTATCTTCTTTGGCACGAGGGACGTTGCCTGTCTTGGTCGCTGTGCGTTGTACTAGTAGGAGAATAATTAGTGTAGCCGCTAATCAGGTGGTCAAGCGTGGGATGTTTGTCTAGTTCTGCTTGGGATGTTTATCTCAGGTTGTGATAACTTGTCTCAAATTTCATGGGAGCTCAGTAATATGCTTGGTTTGCCTGTGGATGAAGTGTGCTGTGTGTTTTGGTGTCGCACGGAACCACCAACACGTCGTTGACCATCGTGTGGTGCATTTTCAGTCGCCTGCAGTGGTCGTGGAGGACAGGTTGGGTTTGGCAGCAGGGGTAGCAACACTGTAGCTCGACAATTTGCACGTTCCCAACCACCCCCAAACCTGTATAGTGCGAAGGTGCTGTTTGGCGACAAGAGGCAGGGTTACTGGATATCAAGCATATTACACTTGGATGGGTGTTGTGAAATATGAGACGCGGGCTTTAATGTCCTTGGCGTATTTAGAGTATTGCGGGTACTTCTTGGTGATTGCGTTCGCCATGTTCTGCAGCTCGGCTTTTATTTGCGCCTTGGTGGGCTTCGCCGCCTGTGCGTGCGCGGTGGCGAAGCATAGCACGATGCAGAGGAGGCCGAAGAGAGGAATGAACCGTGAGCTAAGAAATTGTTGGGTCAGGGAGATGTCGAAAACGAGACTGGACTGGAAGCGTCTGGCTGGACTGTTGGATTGGGAACTGAGAGAAGTGGAAGCACGAATGTATTGGATGAAGGATTGGATGCACGAAACGCCACTTATAAATCGGACAGAGCTGGCTGGGGGCGCGTCAACAATGACCGACAGGCGGTGCGGGAAGCGGTGGAGTGCTTTCGCGACACAGCATTTCGTAGCCGGCGATATTCGGCAACTCGTAACTCAATGGGGACGAACTGTCGCGAATTCACACGAAACATGTTGGCCAGGGGTTACCTGAAGTTTATCGGTGGCGGCGATTGGTCGCGGTCCGCGTCAATGACATTCGTTGTCATCCCTCCGCACTTGACCTCGAGCTTCCTCGCCAAGGCTCACGCTGTGGGTTGGGTGCCAAACGGCAGCAGGAACAGACAAACGGGAACCGAACATTTCTCTGTCCCTGCTATAATGGTGCTTCTCCCAGCTCGGTGCCTTCACACTCCCTCAACTTGGTTACAGAGAGTATATGAAAAGCAATAGTGTTTTATCTGTTCAACGGAGTTTTATCTAAATGCTTTGGAAGCAGAATAACTTCACCATGCACGAGAATAAGGGGTTAGAATCGTTGTGAAATTTCCGGATGAATTTGAATTATGAATAATAAAGTTATATAGGCATGCAAACTAACAAGTGTTTGACGTGGGCTAATTGAGCATAATCTCTTATATTGAACCCATATAGCGCTTCTAGTCCACCAGTCTCCATAAAAAGTGTTCGAAGTAACATCTTTGGGTTATGGTTGCCATAACTCGGTTGTCGAAGAATCTTCACGAAAGAAAGCGATGCTTCGCGCAGCTTTCAACTTTGCCCCTGGTGAGAGCCTTCAGAGTTCCCAGCGAAGTTTGTTGAATGTTCCTCTGCCTTCGCTGAAAGGGATCCTGCTTGTGGAATTCAGCCGGTCGCCCTGCGAAACAGTTACGGCGACAGTCACCCCCCTCACCACGCCAGTTTCCAATTGGCGACGCGTGGCGTTCAAGTCGCAACCACCACACTATCGCCGTTGACGTGACATGAATGCAACGAATGACTTTCGCCATACGCTGCTGGCAGAATCCATGCCAGCGACACAGTCGAACCAGACCAGCAGCCTTGCCGAGGCAGACCAAACCGCCATCATAGTGCAGACTGCGGAGAAACCGATGTCATCGAGCCTGAAACCTGCCTCAGTCCGAACCGTTCCCATGGTAAGGTGCTTGTCCGTACCTGGTTGCTTGTTGGTGTTTCCAGACCGGGTTGCTTGTTGGAGTGTCCAACCAAACCTCGCAGCTTCTTGGAGTTTCCGAACGCGTTTCCCAGTAATCTGGGCTTTTCCCCTCGCTCCACCCCACCCCGTCACCTCACTGCAATCCTCGCCCTTTCCCTCCCTACCTCCGACCAGGCTTTCATGCCGAACCGTCTCCCGAGCCGACTCCCCCTCATCCCACCATCTTCGTCCTGGCACAATCTCAAACCTAAATCAAAACTTCGGCCTTACTCAATCAACCCTAAGTAGAATATATAGTACTCGGTTCTTCATTTCTCAGCAGTTCAGCTTTGCGTGCAGTTTCGAGTTCATCTACCAGCCTTCTCTCATCCAGCTCTATTATCTTTCTACTAGGCTCAGTCTCGTCAGGCACCATGCAGATCTTCGTCAAGACTCTCACCGGCAAGACCATCACCCTTGAGGTGGAGAGCAGTGATACCATCGACAACGTCAAGGCTAAGATCCAGGACAAGGAGGGTATCCCTCCTGACCAGCAGCGTCTGATTTTCGCCGGCAAGCAGCTCGAGGACGGACGCACTCTTGCTGACTACAACATCCAGAAAGAGTCTACGCTTCACTTGGTGCTCCGCCTTCGCGGTGGTATGCAGATCTTCGTTAAGACCCTCACCGGCAAGACCATCACGCTTGAAGTCGAAAGCAGCGACACTATCGACAACGTGAAAGCCAAGATTCAGGATAAGGAGGGTATTCCTCCTGACCAGCAGCGCCTTATTTTCGCCGGCAAGCAGCTTGAGGACGGGAGAACCTTGGCCGACTACAACATCCAGAAGGAGTCGACGCTGCATCTGGTTCTCCGTCTCCGCGGTGGGATGCAAATTTTCGTCAAGACCCTCACCGGCAAGACTATCACGTTGGAGGTTGAGAGCAGCGACACCATCGATAACGTGAAGGCGAAGATTCAGGACAAGGAGGGTATCCCTCCCGACCAGCAGCGTCTGATTTTCGCCGGCAAGCAACTGGAGGATGGACGTACGCTCGCCGACTACAACATTCAGAAGGAGTCTACTCTTCACCTGGTTCTCCGTCTCCGTGGTGGCATGCAAATCTTCGTTAAGACGCTCACCGGCAAGACTATCACCCTTGAGGTGGAGAGCAGCGACACCATCGACAACGTGAAGGCTAAGATTCAGGACAAGGAGGGTATCCCTCCTGACCAGCAGCGTCTGATTTTCGCCGGCAAGCAGCTCGAGGACGGACGCACGCTCGCGGATTACAACATCCAGAAGGAGTCGACGCTGCATCTGGTGCTCCGTCTCCGCGGTGGGATGCAGATCTTTGTTAAGACTCTCACTGGTAAGACCATCACCCTTGAGGTGGAGAGCAGTGATACCATCGACAACGTCAAGGCCAAAATCCAGGACAAGGAGGGTATTCCCCCTGACCAGCAGCGTTTGATATTCGCCGGTAAGCAGCTGGAGGATGGGCGAACGCTCGCCGACTACAACATTCAGAAGGAGTCTACTCTCCATCTTGTCCTTCGCCTTCGTGGTGGCCAGTAGGCATGTGTCAAGTTCTCTGGCATTTGATGTATCTAGCTGTAAATTGGGTGGCTTCTGTAAATTGGAATGAAGCAGAGGGAGTTTCCTTGTGAACTTTGATTAGCAATGGACATCAGCAGCTGTATATTCTATTCATGATATGCAGGAAAATCAACAACACAACAAGTAGAACCTTTTCACATCCACAGCAAAGCGGTGGAAAATGCCACCGTATGCACTGTGCAATAACCATCCTCCAGGTACAGTTTTGTCTGAGATGTACAACTACTTCAGGAGTATCCAGTGCCAGAGAAAGTGCCATAAATAATATGTACCATGCCATTATTGGATGTTCACCACTGCCTGCGTAGTAGTCGACGCATTATGCGCCTTCGTGTATGTTCTGACCGTACAGCAACAGCAAACAAACGTGGGACCATAGCAGAGAGGCCTAAAAGCAGGACAAGAGGCAGCAAGAAGTGCAGATGCGGCAACGGCATCTGCAGTCGTGAAAGCGAGACGAGATGAGAGGCCATATGTGTGGTGGGGTGGTGTGGAGTGAGTGAAACTGGACGAGGAAGTGGAGGGGGAGGTGTGGGAGATGGAGGGAGAGTGAAGGTGAAGGGGGGTTGCAGGCGGTGGGGAATCTTGTGGAGTGTGTCTGGGAGGAGAGCGAGGAAGGAGACAAAGAGTGCTGTCCATGAGTTCACCACCTCCTGCATGCATTCATTTCATTGGAGGAGGCACAGGGAAAGAAAGAGAGGCAGGGCAAATGTAAGGGACATACCTAATAGGCATGAAGCGAAAGCACATGCCAAGCAAGGCAGTGACGCAATTTTTGGCAGAAAGTGCTGCTGTAGCGGTGTGAATCAGGAACCATGCACTGAGTCAAGCAGCCAAAAGAAGTGCTGACCTTTCAAAAAGAGCATGCTTACTACTCTATGGGATAGCACAGGGGAGCCGGAGTGGGTACCTGGAACTTATCAGTTGTGATGGGGTTGAAGAGTGGGAAGCAGTCGGAGGTGGGAAAACTCTCATCTCCAAATGTCTGGTGATTAACCGAGGAAATGGAGGGATTGGTAAAGGGATGGGTGAAGGGATGGGTGAAGGGATGGGTGAAGGGATGGGTGAAGGGATGGGTGAAGGGATGGGTGAAGGGATGGGTGAAGGGATGGGTGAAGGGATGGGTGAAGGGATGGGTGAAGGGATGGGTGAAGGGATGGGTGAAGGGATGGGTGAAGGGATGGGTGAAGGGATGGGTGAAGGGATGGGTGAAGGGATGGGTGAAGGGATGGGTGAAGGGATGGGTGAAGGGATGGGTGAAGGGATGGGTGAAGGGATGGGTGAAGGGATGGGTGAAGGGATGGGTGAAGGGATGGGTGAAGGGATGGGTGAAGGGATGGGTGAAGGGATGGGTGAAGGGATGGGTGAAGGGATGGGTGAAGGGATGGGTGAAGGGATGGGTGAAGGGATGTGACGCGGCCGAAGGCCCAAGTGCAGTCAGGATGTGTGCGTATGTGGGGGTGGGGGATGGGTGATGAAGCAAATTCAGCGCACGTGTCGGGATGGATCAGAGGGAGGGAACATAAGCAAAACGCGGAACAAGGTGCACGGAAAGAGGGGGTGCAGGCTCTGTAACACGGCACTGTAGACTGCGATAGGGAAAGAGAGAATGAGACAACGCAGGGATGGAGTGAAATACAGGAGTGAAACAAAGCATTCCCTGCGTTGTCTCATTCAGAATGGACTGACACAAAGCACAGAAGGAGAATAAGAACGTCCATCAGCTGGAATGCTGTCCGTCACCTCAAACGTGATTCTTGAGGCGCCTCAACTGTTCAGCTGTGCTGCAAGGGTGCTCTCACCTCAAACGTGAAGGCGAGTGGCACTCGCAGCACATCGTACATCCAGTCAGTGGCTGTGCCGTGGGCAAAGTAGCTGTGGAGGGGATGGGGGGTTGGGGGAATGAGGACTCAACATCCCACAACCATGCTGCAAACGCTCGCAGCACGTCGTGCATCCAGTCAGTGGCTGTGCCGTGGGCAAAGTACCTGCAGGTGATTGACAAGAGGGGAGAGGAGGAGAACACATGCCAATGCCCTTTACGGCGCCTCAACTCTGGCTGTGCCATGGGCAAAGTATTTGCAGGGGATTGACAAGAGGGGAGAGGAGGAGAACACATGCCAATGCCAAGCCATGCTGACAATGCTCAGAGCACGTCGTGCATCCAGTCAGTGGCCGTGCCATGGGCGAAAATATCTGCAGTGGATTGATAACGGAAAAGAGAAAAAGAGGGGGAGAGGAAGAGAACATATATCACAGTGCCATGGTGGAAAGCAGTTGGAGCATGTCCCTGTGCGAGTACTTGTGGGAGGCGCGGAGGGCAGGCGAGGAGGGGAGGCGAGGAGGGGAGGCGAGGAGGAGGCGAGGAGGGGAGGCGAAGAGGGGAGGCGAGGAGGGGAGGCGAGGAGGGGAGGCGAGGAGGGGAGGCGAGGAGGGGAGGCGAAGAGGGGAGGCGAGGAAGAGGGGTGGGTGGAAGGAGTGTATGGGAGGCTTGAGAGGCTTGGGAAACTTGGATGGCTAGAGAGGCTTCATGGGGAACATATGCATTTCAACCTCGCAGCACCACTTTCAACCTCGCAGCACTCACCCCACAAAGCCTCCGCCAGAGCCGATGACACAGCGAGCACCACAGTGAGCTGCATCCAGTCGCTCCAAGAGAGACTAGCGAGGGGAGAGAGGGGGAGGAGAGGAAGGCACGTGGAAGATAAGATGTAAGGCTATGATTCTCCAAGAAGGACTGGCGAGGGGAGAGAAGTAGGAGGGGGGAAGAGAGGAGAGATTGATGTTGGAGGGGTGGACCGTGGAAACATGGGATTGATTTCGTGACACACCGAGCACAGCAGTGCGTATGAACGAGTCAGACGGTGACTGGAACGGCAGCAACGAGGTCATACCCGTTGGTACCGTTCAAGTCACCGTCTATGTAATCTTGAGTAGTTTTTTAGAATGAATTGGCACCATTGGTCTATGCTTCGCTTGCTTCGCAATCCGATCCGCAAAGTGTCTACTGTTAAACGACTTGCTCGTCCTGTGGTCCAGCCTCCAGGCGAGTAAACAGAGCCCCCATGCCCGAATGCACCTTCACCCACACGTTCACCCACACGTTCACCCACACGTGCACAGCACACTACTTCTCCCTCCCTGTATTCTCCACTCACGTGCATGGCAGCGAGTGTGTTTGCATCAACACCATCCCCCCGGTGGTCCAGGGGAGTAAACAACGCCTCCATGCCCGAATGCACGTTCACCCACACGTGCGGCCTGAACCACACCGCCAGCTGTCCCATCGCCTCTGCCTCTGGCTCGCTGAATGCACGAGTCCCAGGAGCCTCCTCCAGAGGGTTGTAATCCTGAGGGGCGAGAGAGCAAGAGAGCAAGGCAGGAGAGAGGGGGTGTGTTTGTGAATGGCAAGCTTTGGGTTCACCCACACCACACGTGTGGTCGGAGCCACACTGCCAGCTGCCTCATTGCCTCTGCCTCTGGCTCGCTGAACGCATGGGTACCAGGGGCTTCCTCTAGAGGGTTGTAGTCCTGGGAAGGGAGATGATAAGGGCGAATCGAAAGGGTGAGGTTCAAACGGCCAAACCGCCAGTTGCCTCACTGCCTCTGCCTCTGCCTCTGCCTCTGCCTCTGGCTCGCTGAATGCACGAGTCCCAGGGGGGCCCTCCACTAAAGGGTTGTCGTCCTGGGAGGCAAGGGGATATTAGAGGGAGTTGAGAAGTGAGGGGGTGAGGGAGTGAGGGAGAGCGAGACTACTGATGGGTTACAATCAGCCAAACCGCCTGCTGCCTCGTCGCCTTTGCCTCTGGCTTACTGAATGCACGTGGTGACTTTTGAGTCGACTCAAAAGTCACCTCTGGCTTGCTGAATGCACGTGCGCCAGGAGACTCCTCCAGACTCCAGAGGGTTGTAGTCCTGCATGAGGAAGAGGGAGTGTTGGAATGAGGGAGAGTGAGGGAGATGAGGGAGAGTGAGCGAGATGAGGTAGAGTGAGGGAGATGAGGTAGAGTGAGGGAGATGAGGTAGAGTGAGGGAGATGAGGTAGAGTGAGGGAGATGAGGTAGAGTGAGGGAGATGAGGTAGAGTGAGGGAGATGAGGTAGAGTGAGGGAGATGAGGTAGAATGAGGGAGATGAGGTAGAGTGAGGGAGATGAGGTAGAGTGAGGGAGATGAGGTAGAGTGAGGGAGATGAGGTAGAGTGAGGGAGATGAAGTAGAGTGAGGGAGATGAGGTAGAATGAGGGAGATGAGGTAGAGTGAGGGAGATGAGGTAGAGTGAGGGAGATGAGGTAGAGTGAGGGAGATGAGGTAGAGTGAGGGAGATGAGGTAGAGTGAGGGAGATGAGGTAGAGTGAGGGAGATGAGGTAGAGTGAGGGAGATGAGGTAGAGTGAACTGCTGATGGATTCCAATCAGCCACACCGCCAGCTGCCTCATTGCCTCTGCCTCTGGCTTGCTGAATGCACGTGCGCCAGGAGCCTCCTCCAGACTCCAGAGGGTTGTAGTCCTGCACGAGGAAGAGCAAGGGAGGAGGGAGAGAGCACGGGCTACAGTCTCAATGGTGTGGTGAGGCACGGCGAGGTGTGGCATGGTGCGGTGAGGCATGGTGCGGTGAGGCACGGTGAGGTGTGACATGGTGCGGTGTGGCATGGTGCGGTGTGGCATGGTGCGGTGTGGTAACCTACCTTTTCTTTCACGCCCCAGTCGCAGTCCCAGTTCCTGTTAATGTCCACACCACGCCCTGCCATGGGGGATGGGCCATGGGGAAGGGGCCATGGGGAAGGGGCCATGGGGAAGGGGAAGGGCTAGAGATCAACGGGTGTTGAGTGAAAAGCAGGAGGCCTGCCTCAGTGTGCTCATTTCTTGAGAACTATTTGCTTAGAATTAAGAATAATGTGTATTGCTTAGAAAATGATTCATGGTGGATTGGTTCCCTATGACAGAGCCAACGTCACGTAATCAACTGGGCTGGGCTTGAGCAATTTCAAGAACCAAGCAGGCATTTCATGCCGCGTGGTAGCAATTCTTGTGAATGGAAAGCCACCTGATTGTGGAGTGCTACACACCCCAGTTGCATGATTCAAGTGAATACCCAGTTCTTGATGGTGGTGGTCCCAGTTCTTTGGTCTACCCACATCTTCTGAAATCAAGCTCCATTTGTGCTTCACGTTACAAGAACTCCGCCCGCCCGTCGTTACATTGCATCTCTCCTCTTCGTTACATCTCTGCTCGTTACATCACATCTCACCGTTTCGTCGTTCACAAAGCTCGCCTGCCTCCACCTTCTTCCTCCCGTTCACATTCTCCATGGGCACCATCTGCAAGCAGCAGAGCAGAGCGGAGCAGAGCAGAGCGGGCACAATGAAACTATTTTCAGATTTGAAGTGCCTCGAAAGTGACCCGCCTCCACCTTCTTCCGCCCGTTCACATTCTCCATGGGCACCATCTGCGAGAAACAGGACCAGCAAAACACATATAATCATTTCCAAGAGCCATAGGATATTGTTTACCCAGTCGTCATCGAGTTTTGAGGCGCCTCAAAACTTTTTGAGGCGCCTAAAAAATCATTCCCAAGAGTTCTAGGATATTGTTTACCCAGTGGACGACGTCGACTCACAGGTCAACTCACCGTGATAACCAGGTGTGGCCAGATCAGTGCCAGTTGCTCCCACCTTATTCCACCCTCAGACCCCTCCTTCCCTCCCCCCTCCCTCCCCCCCTCCCCCTTCTCCTCCTCCACTTCCTCACTCTTCTCCTCTTCCCCTTCACCCTTCCCTTCCTTCTCTTCTCCCTCCGTATCTTCCTCCCCTCCTCCAGGCTCGTTGTTTTTCTCCGCCGCTCCCTTCTCAACCACCTCCCTCTCCCCCACGAGAACCCTGAGAATGTTAAAGCCCAGCTCAGTGGTGATGGCTTCTCGTCCGTGCTGCCCAAACACCTTGACCCTTGATGGCAGGGGGTGGGAGGGGAGGGGGAGGAGGCAGAGGGTGGGAGGGGAGGGGGTGGGGGCAGGGGGAAGAGGCAGGGACAGTGAGGCATGAGAGAGCGGACGAAAATACCCCTTCTTGCGTTGTGCACTTCCCTCTCCGCCACCTCATTCTCCCCCCCCCCACGAGGACCCTGAGCAGGTTAAAGCCCAGCTCAGCTCATTGCGAATGGCTTCTCTCCCGTGCCGCCCAAACACCTTTTGCCTTGAGGACCAGCCAGGAGGACAATACTGTACGACTCATGAGCGAATCGGAAGCAAGAACCTACCTGAAGCACGTACACACACGCACACCCGCACGCACACGTGGGCGGTACTTACAAGGAGAATGCGCAGCTTTCCCGACAACTCGGTAGGGAGAAGCATGAAGAAAGAGCCCATCAACGCTTTTTGAGGCGCCTCAAAACTCGGCAATTTTTTAGGCGCCTCAAAACTCGGCAGGGAGAGGAGACATAAAGAAAGAGCCCATCAACGCCGTCTGCACTGCACTGCACTGCTGCATTGAGTTGAGCCAGATGGGAAGGGAAGCCCTCCTTCCTGAAGCACACGCACGCACTTACAAGGAGAATGTGCAGCTTTTCCAACAGCTCGGCAGGGAAGGGAAGGGAGGAGGGTCGAGAACCCCTCCAATGAAGGTGTCTGCACTGCTGTCACTGCTGTACGACTCATGAGTCGTACACACACTGATGGAGCTGGGAGAAGGAGACCTCCTGACGCACACACACGTGGGCGGTACTTACAAGAAGGATGCGCAGCTTCCCTGATAGCTCCGCAGGGAGAACCATGGAAAGCCCCTCCACGGCATCTGCACGGCTGCACTGTGGCGATGGAAGGGGAGGGGGGGAGCCCTTGCGGAGCACACACAAACAACACAAGCCGTGCTTACAAGCAGGATGCGCAGCTTCCCAGACAGCTCCGCGGGAATAACCGTGGAAAGCCCCTCCACTGTATCCGCACGGCTGCACGACGCGTTGCTGCGCCCCCCCAGCCGGTTGAAGTAGCGAGCATCGCCACCGAAACCGCTGAACGCGCCCTCGCCTGCTGCTGTCGCTTCCCCTGCTTCTCTCGCACCCGCCACGTCACCGTTTGCAGTCGCCACGTCACTGTTTGCACTAGCCACGTCACCCACTGCAATAGCTACATTGCTGTCTGCAGCAGCAGCAGCAGCAGCACCACCACCACGCACACCTGTCCCCTTGTTCCCTGCTTCAGAAGCAGATCGCACAGAGGACCCCCTAATAGCAGCGCCCTTAGAAAGATCACCTTGCAATCCACTAGCATCAACAGCCGCAGCAGCTTCAGCCGTAGCACCAGCAGCTGCAGCAGCAGAGGCAGAAGCAGCAAGCGGTATATCATGCTTCATAAAGGCGTCGGGAAGAGAGGAACGCCTGTTGGGCCGAATGCTGTGCAGGTGCCGCCTGAGTGAGGGAGTTCTGACAGCATCGGTGTGGAGAGCGGTTGTGAGGTTTGTCAGACCGCTCTCCCTGCTTTCCCTGCCCTCCCCGCCGTCCCTGCTCCCACCAGGATTGCTCCGCTCACTCATCTCACTCCTCTCACTCCTCTCACTGCTGACTATGCTGCTTCTGGTGCTAATGAGTCGTCTGCGCGTGTTGCTGCTTCTCGCCCCATCCCTCCTCCTCATCCAATGCTCCCTTGCCACCCCTTCCGAAACCCCATGCCTTCCGTCCAAGCCTCCTCCAGCAGCACCTTCCAAGCCTAAACTGGAGGTTTGGGCCGAGCCTGCATCCGAGGCTACAGGTCTGCCAGCTTGGGAGCGAGGCAGTGGGATGCGTGCACAGTGTAGCGTGACTGCAGTGAGGGTTGATGTGTACCCGCCAGAAGACTGAATCGTTATCTCCTTAAGCTGCATTGGTTGGATGACATTGCATTAAAAGATGACAAGACAGGGGAAGTAAAGGAAAGGGAGGCATATTTGATATCATCCTCCTAAATGAGACTTAGCCGAGATGCTTCTGCTCAAACCACTGCTGGCATGATGCAGGGAAGAAGATAATAAGAGAAGTTCAGAAAGGGCCTGCAAGCTCACCTCTGCTGCAGCATGTGGATGGGATGACTGGTAACTAAGTCTGTGTGTGCCACGCAGAGCTGCTCATTTTCCCGTCTATGGTCAGACAAGGGAATGACAAGCTCACCTCTGCAGCATGGGGATGCCGGGCTGCAAGAGCGCGGATCTTGCGGAGCAATGCATCACTGCGTGGGAATGGTCAACATGGTAGTCATATACAGTGGGGGATTCCGGGTATGTTTGTTAAATGACACCCAAAATCTTTAGGTAATTGTATGCAGTGCTTAGAATATATTTTGATACAGCCGAAATAGTTGCTGCCAGAGCGAGGAATAGAACCTGTAACGAGGATCCAAAGTGGGGACGTGGACTCGAACCTGGAATGGTGAAGAGTGAAGTTGAATGGTGAGATCTTCGGTGGTTCAGTGGGGTTCGACGTGGACGGGTGTTTTTTTACTCGACTCATATACGTGCGGATTCGAACCTGGAGTGGTAGAGAGTGAAGTTGAAAGGTGTGATCTTCTGCGGTTTGGTGGGATTCAACGCGGTCGAACCACTGTCGCTGTCAAGCGTCTGAGCAGTCACATTAGGCCGCTCTTGCTCCTCGGTAGTTTGTGAAGCGGAGAGAGCAGGACCGAGCAGCAGGAGAAGAGCGACAAACGCCTGGATTTGCGGGAGTTGAGAAGCCAAAAAAATGAGAGGAATGCGGGTTGACGAGGGCTTGTAAGGCCATCTATCTGCTTCTGTCGTGACAATTGTGCTACTAAGACGAGTTTTGCGTGCATTCTGCGTACTGTACCTTAGTGGTACAGCGGTAAAGACGGAGCGGGTGATGGTGTGGACGTTGTAGCGATCCAACGAACCAGAGGAGGCCGTGCATTGCGGACACGACAGCGTCGCTCGCTGCAAGATTAAACCTACTGTGCCGTCTGCTTTCGTCCAGCAAAATTGCACCTTACGTGTCGCTTTGCTGCCATGGTTATCGCCATTTAAATTACGGGATGTTGCTTGAAGGACATTCTTTCCGCAAAAGAACGGTGCTTGTACAAGCAGATGCACACTGGATCAGCCATAGCCGTTAGTAGTGAGGCTGAAGATTGGGTTCGTGAGTGTAGTCGTCAGGCCAGTGAGGATTTTGGATCAGGACAACTATATGGAAGGCCAGGAACCGCGGTGAAGCAAACTAAATCGAACGTAACCGCTCCTAACTGCCGCTATCTCGTCTTACATTTCTGGGCTGAGCTGGTTACCAAATGTAAGCACCAACGAAGTTACCACCTCGTGTCTGACAAGCGATTTGGAACCCTCGCCTCGCCTTCAACGGCTGCATCTTCCCATCGCCTCGTTCGTGCAACACGAAGTGAAAGGCCAACCTGTCGCCACCGCGGAGTCCCAGTTGGGTGTTGTAGGTTTCGCTGAACGTGCCAGCATGGGTGCCGTCGCCATCGTTCTCGTCCACTAGTTCGCTGACCCCCCATTTCGCAAAAATCAGGGCCAAGCGAAAATCGGAAGGAACTTGTGGACGAGGTGTTACTTCTCGTGAAGAGCATTCCACCAATCTGCACCGTGCTAAAAGATCAATGCAACATTCTGGACCGGCTACAACCTTCTTAGTGGTAAAGGTAGGGATATGCAGGCAAACTTCGAGGTTGACCAATGAACAACCCTCGAGTTTCCCTTTTGGTTAGAAAGGGCTACTGTACTGTGCAATGCAAACAGCACATAGGATAGATCAACTCAACTCAACCACCTCCAGCAAGCACCTTCCCGCCATAATCTAGGTTCTGGTTGGCGATCTACTTTATTAGTTGTCTATCAAAAGCGTAGCTGCTGTGGCCAGTAGTACAACCCAGTTTGCTGATTTCAGTCTTCTCGTTATGCTCCCTCCGCCCAAATGTTAGTTCGCCAGCCCGTCTTTGCGATGTAGTACTTGTATTCTCACAGACGAACCAGATAAGAGAATCGAGTTATTCAGCTACCAGACTAATCCTCTCATGGAGAGGCACGACTGGAGCACCCATTTCACGCAGAAAGGATCGATCAGCATCAAGGTAAATGTTTGACGAAGGGCATCTAGGTGAAAAGTGCATTGCTCCCTGGTCTATGCCTTTGCTAAGTCCAGTCGACGCCAGTTCAAAGTTCGCGAAGCACCGTGTTCGACGCTTCAGCCCTCTGCTTCGGCCCTTTTTTTCTCGAGTTACGTCGAACTGCGCTGACTGTCTTCCCGAGAATGGATATTTCTGGCATTATTGTTGTTTGTCCTGCAGAATAAAGTTCGCACGGCCACTATCACTGGAGGAGCCAGCGAACACATTAGTAACCCGTCGCGACGTGCTGAGGTAGACGTGTCGCCAAAGGACTCCACACCGCAGTCAGCTGCTGGAGAGGATCGGTCCCAACCTGAGTCGGAGCTTCGGAAAATCTCACGAGAAACATCGTCAGCTCCAGATCAAGAAAAGAAGCGGCACCAACAGCACCTTCAGCAGCACCAGCAGCAGCAACTAGGAGCCCAGCCGAAGCGGCAGAAGCAGGATGAGTCATCTTCAGCATCACGGCATAGAGACGCTTATTCCAGGGTAAGAGATAAACCTTTTGTAGAAAAAATAACGAAATGTTGACTATTTTCTAGGTACAATACGAAGTTCTACACCAGAGTAACGAATTGTGACAAGTGACATGATCAAAGTAAGTCTGATTAGCGTAAGGTTTTTGTTGCCTTCCAATTTCCACTAAATTATCTGGTTTATCGCCCCTTCCCCCTTCTCCGCGCACTCCCTTCCGCCCCCGCCTTCCCTCCTCCCTTCTCCTCACCTGCCGTCTCTGCTATCCCCCTACTCCTCACCCGCCCTCCCCCTCTCCAGCGCCTGCTCCCCCCAGATGCGCTCCCCTGGGCGGCACTAGCGGGGGGTGCGGTGGCAGCCGCCGCGATGGCAGCAGCAGGGCTGCGCAACCGACAAATGGCCCAAGGCCAGCAGCAGCAGCAGATGATGCCGCAGCAGGAGCAGCAGATGCATCCCGGGCCTGGTTACAGCAACCACCACCACCGCAACCAAGCATGCGACGGCGCCCAGCCTCTGCCGTTTCGCCGGGGTTCCGAAGCGTCGTGCTGCACCACTGCTGCTTCGGGTGTGCAGAGCGGAGTGGGGAGCGGGGGCGGAAGAGGCGGAAGATGCAGGGGACATGGGGTCAGGGTGAACAGTCACGGTAGGAGTGGAAGGCCGGGGGGAGGGGGAGGAGGAGTAGGCACAGGAGAAGAGGCAATAGCAGCAGCAGCAGCAGCAGGAGGAGAAGGGGCAACAGGAGCAGGTGAAGCAGGAGGAAGGAAGAAGAATGTAAGTCTCGCATCCCTAGCTGCACGCTCCCCTCGCACCCCCACCACCACCACCAACAACACCAGCACCACGGCCAGTGCTCTGGAGCAGGGATTGAAGCGCCTCTCTCTCGCAGCCGCTGAGAAGCAAGCGCAAGAGCCCGGAGCTGGACACGCAGCTGCTGCATCTACCTCTGCTGCTGCGGGCAGTGCGGGCGGCACTAGTGCTGAAGGCGCTGGGGCTGATAGCGGTGGTATCGGTAGTGGTGGTGGTAGTGGTGGTGACGGTGCTGCTGGTGGTGGGTCGAGTGGTGCTGCTGGTGATGGTGCTCTGGCTGTTCCAAACTCGAGTGAGGAAGAGGAGAAAATCGTATCCCCCGCGTCTGTGCTCCGTTCTAGAGGCAGTGCTGACGAAACGGGGCCGTCTCGGTGCAAGACTGAGGGAACGGGGCGTTCTAGGGGTAGGACAGATAGACGAGCCTCCACGTGTGTAACTCACAGCCCTCACAGCCCTCACAGCACGCGCGGGAGGAGCAAGACGGATGCGAGCGCTTCTCCCTGCTCGCGGCACTGCAAGCATGGGACCGAGGGCGGGTGTTATACAAAAGCGAAGAGAGAGGGAGTGAGAGAGCATGGGGACGTGGAGGAGAGTGAAGGGGCGGAGTACGAGGAGGGGTCGCAGGACGACTGGCACCGGGGGTATCAGTGGCAGCACGCGGGCGAACGAGATGGAGAGCGTGAACGAGAAGGAGAGCGTGAACGAGAAGGCGAGTGCGAAAGACATCAGGAAAGAGGAGGCGCGAAAGCCACGACTGACAGTTACCCATCTTATGCGTACAGCAATGCCCTTTTCGAATTGGACAGCTCCCGTGTTGGCGGCTTCCCCGGATCAGAAACGTTCAGCAAATCCTCGCCAGGTTCAGCCTTCCTTGGCGTAACTCCCGAGGCTTCTCCAGGGTTCACCATCCCAGGATCGTCTATCCCAGGATCGTCTATCCCAGGATCGTCTATCCCAGGATCGTCTATCCCAGGATCGTCTATCCCAGGATCGTCTATCCCAGGATCGTCCATCCCAGGATCGTCCATCCCAGGATCGTCCATCCCAGGATCGTCCATCCCTGGGTCATCCATCCCAGCTTATTCCTTCCCACAGTCGTCGTTCCAGCAGTCGCCTACTCCAAGGCCCACCCCTGGGTCTAACGCGTCTCGCCCGCGTTCGTCTGACGGATCCCTCTGCTCGCACCTGTCCCCGCTGCCCTCCCCTGCCGTCGGTAAGCCGCTGGCATCCGCAGGCCTGAGCAGCGCGGAGCTGGGCTCTCCTGCTGTTGGTAAGCCACTGGCATCCGCGGGTATGAGCAGCGCGGAGCTGGGCTCGCAGCATCCGCTTCACAGGCCCCTGGGAGCAGCGAGTGCGAGCCGAGCAGAGGTGCTGCGGCTAAGAGGGCAGCTGCGGCGGCGGGACGAGATGATATTCTCGATGCAGACGCGCATGGGGATGCTGGAGGAGGAGAGGCGGAGGGCGGAAAGGGAGTCTGTGAATGCTGTTGCGGCTGCTGCGGTGGCGAGGGAGGAAGCAGGGGAAGCAAGAGTGCAGCTGCGGGAGAGGGACGAGATGATTGCTTCGATGCAGGCGAGGATGGGGGCGTTGGAGGGGGAGAGGAGGCGGGCGGAGGGGGAGATTGCGAGGGCTGAGGCAGCAGTGGCGGCGGCAGAAGCGGCAAGAGCAGCGGAAAGAGCAAGCGCGGCAGCAGCAGCTGCGGAGCTGCAGAAGCGCGAGGAGATGATTGTGTCCCTGCAGGCGAGATTGGTGATGCTGGAAGGGGAGAGGCGGCGAGCGGAAGAGCGGGAGACCGCGAGTGCTGCAGCAGCTGCGGCTGCCCGGGGGGAAGCGGGTGCTGCTGAGATTGAGGCTCTGAAGGGGCAATTGCAGGAGAGGGAGAGAGTAGTGGAGGAGAGTGGGAAGAGGGCGGATGAGAGTGAGAGGAGGGTGGGAGAGAGTGTGGGGAGGGCAGTGATGTGGGAGGAGAGGGCGAAGGAGGCTGTTGCTGCACTGGAAAGCAAGGCCAAGGAACTAGAATCATCACAGCAGGAGTTAGAATCAGCACAGCAGGCACTGGATTTAGCACAGCAGGCGCTGTCTTCTGCGCTGGAGGAACTTGCCGTGGTCCGTGCTGCTGCCGCAGCAGCTGAGGCGAAGGCGGTAGAGGGAGAGACAGGGAGTGAAGGCGCAGCGTTTGTTACTCTCGCTGCAAGTGCTGCTGCTGCTGGTGAAGGTTCTGGTGCTGGCGGTGCAACTTCTATAAGCATTTCTTTGGCCCACCCGACCAGTCCTTCTGATTCTGTGCAGCTGACAGAGCGACAGCTGGAGGACATCCGGGCCTTGCTGGCGGATTACCGAACCTTGGAGTCCGCCCTGGCGGAGGCTCGGGAGGAGTGCCGAGCCTTGGCGGCAGCTAAGGAGGAGGGCGAGCGGGCGATGGCACAGGCGCTGGCGGAGCATGCAGAGATGGTGGAGGAGGTGGCAAGAATGGAAGGGGAGATTAAGAGATTACGGGTAGAGGCGAGGGAGAGAAGTTGAGCAGATGGTGTAGCCACGGGTACTGACCTGTGGAAAAAGGAAGGGGAGGAGGCGAGGGTGGGTGAGATGGCGAGAAGGATGGAGGGGGAAGTGAGGAGTCTGAGGGATGAGTGCGGGGCGCTGGCAGCGGCTAAGGAGGAAGGGGAGCGGGCGATGGCACAGGCTTTAGCAGAGCATGCGGAGATGGTGGAGGAGGTGGAAAGAATGGAAGGGGAGATTAGGAGATTAAGGGTAGAGGCGAAGGAGAGAAGTGGAGCAGATGGTGTAGCGACAGTTCCTGGCCTGTGGAAAAAGGAAGGGGAGGAGGAGACTGGGGGTGAGATGGTGAGGATGGAAGGGGAATTGAATAGACTGAGGGAGGAGTGTGGGGCGCTGGCAACCGCTAAGGAGGAGGTGGATCGGGCGAGGGTGCAGGCACTGACTGATCATGCGAAGATGGTGGAGGAGATCAGGAGACTGAGGGAAGAGGCGGGGGAGAGGGCAGAGGGCACATCGATTGGCCGACCGACTTTGGCGGAGCATGCAGAGATGGTGGAGGAGGTGGAGAGATTGAGGGCAGAAATGAAGAAGGTTCAGGCTGTAGTCAAGAGGAGAGAAGCTGAATCGGATTCCAGAAACGAATGGGGAAGGGGGAAGCAGGAGGAGCAGAGGGAGGAGGAATCGGTGGTTGTTGGGAGTGAATTGGAGGATACTTTTCGGTCTGGCTTGGCAGTGGCAGGTGTGAGGAGGATAGAGGGTGTAAGGGGGGAGGAGGGGACGGCTGGAAAACAAGTAGTTTTTTCAGCTGAAGCAGGAGGAGTAGACACAACAGCAGACACAGCAGAAGACACATCAGCAGACACCGAAGCACTGGCAGTGGAATTGGCAGAGTCGTTCCATCGAGTTACTGTCGCTGAGAATAAGTCGGATGAGGTTGCTGCTGCTGCTGCTTCTGCTGATGCTGCTACTATTGCTGCTGCTGCTGCTGATGAGGTTGGTGCTTCTGTGGGTGGCACTGCTACTGCTGCGGCTGCTGCTACTGAACATGGTACTACAGGTGTCTCTGGTGGTGCTGGCTTTGCTCCAAATGCTGCCTCCTTTGCTCCAAATGCTGCCTCCTTTGCTCCAAATGCTGCCTCCTTTGCTCCAAATGCTGCCTCCTTTGCTCCAAATGCTGCCTCCTTTGCTCCAAATGCTGCCTCCTTTGCTCCAATAGCTGCCTCCTTTGCTCCAAATGCTGCCTCCTTTGCTCCAAGTGCTTCTTTGGCTTCACCCAGTGGCACTGCTTCACAAGTAGCTGCTAGTTTCACATCATACAGTAACTCTGCATCTCACACTTTTGCTGCTTCTGCGTCTGCTGCTGCCGCTGCGGGAGTAGAGGGCGCATCAGATGTTGCAGCAGCAGCGGTCTTGGCAAAGCTGGTCGCTGCTGCCGAGCAGGCCCTCTTTTTCGAGGGTAATTTCCCCAGAGATACCCCTGGAGTCCCCACCAGTGACATGATTGAATCTGGTATTGGGGGAACAAGGAGCCTTGTAGGGAGACAGGAGGAGCAAGGGAGAGCAGGCAAGGGGATGACTACAGGGTATTTAAGCCGTCACTCATCTGGTGGTGCGGAGGGCGAGTTGAGTCCTCTTAAACGGATTAGGGAAGATGACAGTATCGAGTATTTGCTGGAGAACACTGACTCAAGCATGGGCCGGCACAGGGGGCCTGTGGTGAGAGCCTTAGGGTTTCACGTGGGCAGCAGCAGTAGTGGTGGTGAAGTGGGGGTAATGAGTGCAGGCGCTACTAGTGGTGCTGCTGGCACTGTTGCTACTGGTAGTATCACTGCTGGTGTTTCTGCTCCTTCCGCTGTGACTGCTGCTGGGGTCACTGCTGGGGCTGTCCCTGCTGGGGTGGTCCCTGGTGGTGCTGGTGCATCTTCTCCCTTGCTCAGCCTGCTGTCTCCTCACGAAGTGAATCTCTTGAGACAGCATGCCATGCAGCTGAGGGCGAGGGTGGCAAGAAGAGGAGGCGCAGTAAGTGAGGGAGAAGCTGGTGGAACAGGCGCAGCAGGAGAAGCAGGGGGCACGGGGCAGTCTGGATCCTGTGGGAGTGGAGAGAGGGGCAGCAGCAGTGATGCTGTCGTGGGTGCTGCAACTGGTGGCGCTGCCGTAGCAGCGGCAGCGGAAGCAGTGGAAGGGGCAGAACCAGCAGTAGCAGCAGCAGCGGCGGCAGCAGCAGGAGTAGCCGCAAGGGACCAGCAGGCCAGAGAACCGTTCAGATTCACTGCGTCTTGTAATGTCTCTGATTCTGCCCATGCAGCAGCAGCAGCTGGGTCTGGAAGGGACAGGCGTCCTCTTGCTGACCTCCTGTCACCCGGGAGAGAGGGAAGGGTGTTGGGAGGAGGGATGAGGGGCAGCAGAAGTGACTCCAGGTTTCACGACCGACAACACCACCAGCACCCACAGCACCACCACCAGCACCACCAGCACCAGCACCAGCACCAGCAGCAGCGGCAACAGCGTGCGAAGCAGGCGAGTGTGAGGGAGAGCAGTGGGCGGTTTGTGCTGGTGCCTGACAGCAATGACCCCAGCAAGAAGCGCTGGCGGTGGGAGAAGACGGATCTGAGAAGCAGTGCAAGCAGTGCAAGCAGGAGCCGGAGCAGGAGCAGCAGGGGGGGTGGTTCTCCTGGTGCGGCTGATGCTGCTGCAGGGAATGCTGCTGCTGGGACTTTTGGGGATGGTGAAAACGGTGTGACTGGTGTTGCTGCAGCAGCAGGGAGCGCTGGTTCAGCTGGATCAGGCGCTTCTGGCTCCTCTCTTGCATCTCCTGCTGGTCTGGGTGGGTCTTGGGGCTTTGGTGGCCCTGGTGCTCCTGGTGGTTCTGGTGGTTCTGGTGGTTCTGGTGGTGCTCCTACTGGGGATACTGGTGCTGGTGGTTCTGATGCTGGTAGTAATTGTGGTGATGCTGCATCAGCTGCTACTACTGCTGGACCAGTGACGGTAGTTGGTGAAAGGATGCCTGAACAGGGTTATGCTGTGGTGACACCTGACCCTGCAGCCGCGGCACCAGGTACTGGAGCAGTGGATGGCAATTCACGAGTTAAAAAGGCAGGAAAATATTTATGGAACCTTCTTGATGACATGTAGATCTCATTGTCGTGAAATTTTGATATATTTGTGTAAATCAACAGCCCCTGAAGGTTTTGTGTGTCACAATATTTGTTTCCCCTCATTTTTTTATGTTTTTTCCGGAATTATAAACGGACTTTTATAACGCGTTAGCACAGCTTTCCCCCGAGTGACAACATGGGAAGGCTATTGCACCTTGGGATTGACGCACAATCTGCCAGCGATCAGAGTGTTCAATGAGCCGTTCCAATAGCGAGCCGTCCGCAATCCGCCAAGTACAGTAGTCTACCAGCGAGCAGTGTCATGTACCAGTAGCTGGGCTCTTGGGTCGGACGATAGCGCGGATCGTTTGAAGGGAATGCTTTATGCACTCAGCGCGCTAGTGTGCTTCTCCTGAGATTTTGCGGTTCTAGAGGCCCGTCTTTTGAAGCGTCGCGTCGCGTGGATTTTAACTCGGTCGCGCCCTGATGCTGTAGTATTGAAGCGCGATGCCGAAAATTCGGTATAGGGAGATTCTAGAGAGCGGTTGCGGATTAAGTTGATGCTGAGGGTAGAACGTTGTTTCAACTCCAAGCGCGCCGTTCGCGGTGACTCTTCAGTTGAATCGAGATATTCGTAACGGCGTAACATTTTCTCGCTAAAAAGTCGTGATCATTTTTCGCGCATTGAGCTGCGAATCGTATCCTGACCCACTAGCGAAAGCAGCATGCGAATGGCGAAAAATCTGAACTGCATCTTCTGCGACATCGCCAAGGGGGTCACTCGGCCGGGTCGTGAGCCGACCACGCTGCTTTACAAGGTGACGCGATTGTGGATAATAGCTCGTCGTATCTCCCTCCTTCGAACTCTGTCCATGCGTCCTTGGGTTTTCTGATAGGTCACTGTACAGTTTTGCTATTACCCACAATCGAGTCATGCCTGTTGATGGTTGCTGTTTTCATCTGGCTATTTCACAACCTGGCACGGAATTGCATTGCCTGGCATTGCATGCATGGGATGGGATGCCAAATGCCGCATGATGGGTTTGATTGGCATGGAATCGTTGTATGGTGTCGTATCGTTGTATGGTGTCGTTGTATGGCATGTATTACCGTACGGATTGTTGTGCAGAGCAGGATGACTTGTTAATAGCATTCCCCGATATAAAGCCAGCTGCTTACAAGTAAGTCACGACCATATGTGCACAACACAAGCAGGCGTGGTTTGGTAAATCGGGCTGGTGGGGGGGTTGGTGGCATTGGCAAGTATCACTGCCAAAAGGTTCATCTGCGAATGTGCATGTGTGTGCCCATGCGTGTGCATGCTCGCTCTGTTCTTATTGCACAATGTATTCTGTGTAACCACCGTCTATTGTGATTGTCCTTATCCATGCGTTCAAGCGTCCATCATGCAACCATGCAATCATGCAATCATGCAAACATGCACCCTTGCAAACACGCAACCATGCAACCATGCAACCATGCGTCCACGCCACTTATCCAGGCGCATCCAGGTGATCCCCATAGGGCACATGCCAACACTGAACCATCTCAACCCCATTAAGCGTAGCTGTGTTTGTCATCTTGATGCCAACATGCCATTTATTCATGCGCCCATCCATGCGTCCTTCCATGCCACTTCCTTTTCCATTCTCCCGCTTCGTGTCAAATCATCACTACAAATTAGGCCATTGTACCTTCTGCCCTGTGTTATCCTTCTCACCTGCTCTTATGCCTTCCTTTTTCAAAATTTATCCTAAAATACCGTATCTTAAAAAACGATTTTAAGAAATAATTTATCTGGGTGGAGAAAGCCATCGTTTTTTTCAGTAAATAATCACTACTGCTGCTGTGACAAGGGTATTGTTTTGTGAGTAGAACGAGGGGGCTGTTAGAAGTGCTGCTGATGCATCCATCCATGTGTCCATGCGTGACACATGCCTCAATGCGTCCATGCATCAATGCGCACCCATGCACATGCAGGCACATCCAGGTCATCCCCATCGAGCACATAGCAACAGTGAACGATCTCACCCCCAGCGAAACACATCGGCAGCTGGGTGCGTTCTTTCTTACCTTCTACGGTTTATGCATGCATGCGCTCGTGTATGTGCGCCTTAATTAGCGCATGCATGTGTGCATGTATGAGGGCATCCATGTGTGCATCCATGCACATGCGAATTGTCTCTACCCCCATCTGACTCCATCGCCCTTCTCTCTTCTCTCTTCTCTCTTCTCTCTTCTGTCTTCTCTCTTCTCTCTTCTCTCCTTGCATCTGTTGCATCCATCTCGGCACCATCTCCACCATCTTCCATTCACCCTCGTCATGCACACATCTCCACCTTTGCACCCCACTCTTCCTCGCTCCCCCTCTCTCCTCCCTCCGCCCATCCCATGCAGTGGAGAGCATGGTGGCACTGGGTCATAAGCTTGTCAGAGAACATGCACCTGATGCCAAGGAGTACCAGTGAGTCAGTGCGCTAATGAGTCAACCCCTGAGTATTAAAATTACCCGTGAGTCTGAGTATTACAAAACAGAACCTGATTTGGAAATGCTTTCGGAATCCCAAAAGTAACAGAAGGAGAACTCGCATGAGCAATTCCAGACGCTCAGTAGTTGTACCACTCCCACCAGCGAGTCTGTGCGAGAGCAAGGGGGCCCTGGCCTCGGTGAAACAACTTGTTCCGTCCTGCCTCCCCAGCCCGGGCCTCAGTGAAAGTCTGTGCATGAGTACGTGAGTAAGAGGTCCCCCTACCCCCCGTTCCCCTCTCACCCTCCCAATGCCCCCCTAGCTTTGGTTTGGCTTCCACCGCCCTCCGTTCAACAGTGTCAACCACCTTCACCTGCACTGCCCTGCTTCTCCCTCCCGTACCCTAGTCTTCTCCTCAGCTCCCCCCATCCCCCCTTCCCCCTTCTCCCCGCCCCCCTGGTAGCTTTGGCTTCCACCGCCCGCCATTCAACAGTGTGAACCACCTTCACCTGCACTGCTTCGCCCTCCCCTTCCACTCCTGGTGAGCAATGCGCGGAGTTCTTTGTTCCAATGCATTTTGAGCCCTTGTGATGAGGTGCACGGAGAGAAATCCGAGCACCAAGTGCATTTTGAAAGGGGCGGAATGCCGCAACTAGAAGCTTGCTCCTCTCGTTTTTCGGATTTTCCCATGGGCAACAAGTGAATGTTAATTTGTCTCCTCTTCTATCCCAAGCGAGTCAGAGTGTTTCTAGAGAATGGACCCACTGACGGGAGCAGGAATAACTTATTTCAATCAATATACAATGCAACATCGTGTGCTGAACTCCAATCGATCTGGTTAATTCTGTCCTTTGCAGGTTCCACCAGCTGAAGTACACTCCAAGGCTATTGATTCCATTCTTCCTGACACCAGATGCATTATTAGAACGGCTCGGAAAGCCAGCAGCAACGAATGAGTGACTTGGGATTAGAAGCAGCAACATGATTGGATAAGACCGCTCAAATGGTTGGTTGGCATATAAACTCACCCATAAATCATATGTTTCTGAGCTGCCTATGCTCACGAGAGGATGTTCCATATAACTTTGCTGTGGGTCTTTCTCGGGTAACCGAAGTTATCATAGGCCGATTCTTGCAATGTGCTTGGTAATGCACTCTGTTTTGTTTACAAAAGCTCTCAAAAGCTTTCGTCGTTCAAAACTTGCTTTATTCAACGTGAGTGTTTCAATATCGCGGAACAGTAGCATTTCTGTTCTCCCCTTCCCGTTGTGCCTAGGAATTTCGACTGCTGTCTGACGTCCTCGATATTATCCAACCTCTTTTTTTACAACGGGTACTTTTCCCGCCTTTTTTCAACAGCCAAGAGCCGGAGCCCTAAATTCGACAGTCCACGCGCCCGCATTCCCCGTCATCCACGTCATCCCCCGCCTTCCTTGTCATCCTCATCACACTGATTCGCGTATCACTCTGCTCACTTCCGCACTGGGCAAGGCGTGGGTTTACCCTAGTGATTTGGTAGCTGTTAGCTCTCCTACTAACGTGTGAGCTCTGTTAGTAGCGCTAAAAGTATCGTGTACCAGCGACGCGTCGATTCGCGTCCCCATGGATTTAAGCGGCGACGGCGGCGTAGTGAAGAAAATCCTCCGCGCCGCTAAACCCGACGCGTTGCAGCCGTCCGATGCGTACCCGATTGCAGATGGTGCGATATCAGCTGCTCGCCGGGTAACCCTTCATTATTTATTTATTTCAATTTAGGTTAGATTACAGGCATTTCATTTGAGGGAAGTGCCTGCGCGAGGGGTGACGTGGTGTGTTCCTATCCGGAAATGAGTGTACTATGTCATATTAGCCAAGTTATCCTGCCTGCTACATGCTTCTCCTCTGTTCCCAACCCAACTCATTCCCCTCCACGCCCTCATTCCCTATAACGCCTCAGCTACCCACTGGGTCAAATGAGGGTGTTATTTGGCGCAGCGGAATGCCCTTAACACAGCCCACAGGCGTTACATTCCCAGCCCAACCCTCCCCTCGGCCTCTTCCTCCTCCATCTCCCTCCCTTCCGTACCCACTGCACCATGAGGGGAGACTAACCACGGGCGAGGTGTTGGAGCTCAAGGGAGGACAATTCTGTGTTCACCAACCCAACCCAATTCCCATCCACGCCCTCATTACCAGCCCAACCATCCTCCCTGCCTCTTCCTCCTCCTCCCCCTCCCCCCACCTTTCCATCCAGTGCCCATCCACGCCCTCATTCCCAGCCCAACCATCCTCTCTGCCTCTTCCCCCTCCCCCTCCCTCCCCCCCACCTGTCTCCAGTGCACTACGAGGGGAGACTAACCACGGGGGAGGTGTTTGACAGCTCGAGGGAGGACAATGCAGTGTTCACCGCATGACCGCACTCACACACCACATTCTCTCTCCCCCATCCCTTCTCCCCCTCCCCCTCCAACCCCTCCTCTCCCCCCTTCTCTCAATGTCCAGTGCACTACGAGGGGCGGCTGACCACCGGGGAGGTGTTTGACAGCTCGCAAGAGGACAATGCAGTGTTCACTGCACGGCCGCACTCACACTCACACACCACATCCTTCCCCCCCCCCTCCAGTGCATTACGAGGGGCGGTTGACCACGGGCGAGGTGTTTGACAGCTCGCGGGAGGACAATGCAGTGTTCACGTTTGAAGTGGGCAAGGGGAAGGTGATACGCGCGTGGGACATCGGCATCAAGAGCATGAAGGTGCGTGGCTGGTTCCCTAGTAGTGTCCCTATATTGGAGCTCGAGGGAGGGCAATGCCGTGTTCACGTTTGAAGTGGGCAAGGGGAAGGTGATTCGCGCATGGGACATCGGTATCAAGAGCATGAAGGTGAGAATCTGGTCGTTTGATAGGTAAGAAGAGTGGGAGTGGATTTAGCTAGTGCACGGGATTATGGGCATCAAGAACGGCTTTTTCTCTTCTGTTATTACGCTGACGCCAAGCACGAATTTCTTTGAAGGGTAACCACCCCATCTGTGAAATTATATTAAGTGGTTGATATCAATGTCCCATGTCCCAGTGGTTCCCATTGCTATCATGCGGAGCACGATACTGTTTTGGGTGCGAGCCTGTTTGTTCAATCCCTCGCCCCTCATCTCTCCCTCGCCCCTCATCTCTCCCTTGCCCCTCATCTCTCCCTCGCCCCTCATCTCTCCCTTGCCCCTCATCTCTCCCTTGCCCCTCATCTCTCCCTCGCCCCTCATCTCTCCCTTGCCCCTCATCTCTCCCTTGCCCCTCATCTCTCCCTTGCCCCTTCTCATTCACCTGACGTAATTACATGTGCTGACGTCAGGTGGGTGAGCTGGCAGAGCTGACGTGTCAATCAGACTATGCATATGGAGATGCCGGTTCTCCTCCCGAAATTCCTCCAGGGTATGTCCGTACATGCCCGTGTCGTGCATGTCCATACATGCCCGTACATGCGCATACATGCCCATACATGCCCATACATTCCCCTTCATTCCCGTACATGCCCATACATGCCTGTGCGTCCATGCGTTCGTGTATTTATCCCAGAGTATGTCTGTCCGCGAATGCTCATGTATGCACTCATACATCCATGCATCTATGTATCCATGCACTCATACATCCATGCATTTATGTATCCATGCACTCATACATCCATGCATCCATGTATCCATGCACTCATACATCCATGCATCTATGTATCCATGCACTCATACATCCATGCATCCATCTATCCATGCACTCATACATCCATGCATCTATGTATCCATGCACTCATACATCCATGCATCTATGTATCCATGCACTCATACATCCATGCATCCATGTATCCATGCACTCATACATCCATGCATCCATCCCAGGGTATGCCCATCCCATGCATGCATGCGTGGGCGTTCCCATTCCCTCGTGTGCCTGGACAACAGCATGCATGCATGCTCTAAGCCCAATCCCAAACACTGATCGGCTTCTTTTCTCTCCTCCCTCCATCTCCTACCATTCCCTTTCCCCCACCCCTTTAACCCCTCTCCTGCTGCTACCAACTTCGCCCTGATTTCCTCCTGTGAAGTTACCTTCAGAAAGTACCTCACCTTTCCCTCCTTCCCCGTTTCTCATTGGTCCACGTGGCAGCGCCACATTGGTGTTTGAAGTGGAGCTCATGGCAGTTCGACCCCCCAGAGGCTCTGTCTCCTCCGCTGCTGCTGAGAAGGGCCGACTAGAGTGAGTGGGAGGAGGAGAGGGATGGGGGAGAGAGTGAGTGCGAAAGTAGTGAGGGAAGAGAGTGGCCAGCTCATGGCTCATGGCTCATGCCTCATGGCTCATGGCTCATGGCTCATGGCTCATGGCTGTTCGCCCCCCCAGAGGCTCCGTCTCCACCGCTGCTGCTGAGAAGAGCTGACTGGAGTGAGTGCGAGTAGACTGCATGAGTGAGAGGAGGCGAATGGGTGAGGAGTGAGTGAGAAGAGGAGAATGTGAGTGTTAGGAGGAGAGCGAGTGAGAAAGGATGAGAATGAGAAGAGAGTGAGAAAGGAGGCACATACAGGCAAGAAGGTTGAGCCTGTTCTTATGCAGAACAGCTCTCAGTGCGCCCACGCAGTCAGTACATACTTCACATTCCTTCCCACACCTTCACATTCCTTCCCACACCTTCACATTCCTTCCCACACCTTCACATTCCTTCCCACACTTTCACATTCCTTCCCACAACCTCCCATTCCTTAGCATCCCACCCCATTTCCTTACATCCTCTTGCCCGGAATCCCTTTCCCCCTTCCCCTACTTGTGGCAGTGAGTTGAGAGCAGAGAGAGAGGCAGCAGCAGCGCGGAGGGAGGAGGAGAAGAAGAAGAGGGAGGATGCGAAAGCTGCTGCAGCCGCTAGGGCAGCTCAACTTAGTGCCAAGGGAACTGGAAAAGGAGGGGGAAAGGGAGGCAAGGGGAAGAAGAAATAACACTCGCCTGTTCAGTTGGTGCAACGATTTGGAATATTTGAAAGCTTTGAATTGTTTGAAAGATGTTGATGATTGGTGGCGGCCCGCCACTGGCGGGTGATGGCCTAGTGGGTCCTTGGCTGTGCTGTGCTGAGACCATCATGGCGGCTCAGCAAGGCGCCAAGGGAAGTGGAAAAGGAGGGGGAAGGGGAGGCAAGGAGAAGAAGAAATAACACCTGCTTGCTCCGTTGAGTCAACGATTCGAAGGGATTTGTTGTGTTGTGACGGGTTGATGCCCTAGTGTGGGGCGCTGGCTGTGCCTTTTGAGTCGACTCAGGAGTTGCCTTCTGATCTGCTGTTGTCCAAGTTAGCACTGTCCGAGAGGCAGAGAGACGCCTGCCCATGGTGCATGCATAGCATACCGTACCCCTCCCCCCCCCCCCTCTCCCCCCTTCACTTTCACTCATGGCAGTGTAGCCTGTTCTTCGAGAGCATATCCCCCCCCCCCGCACTCCTGGCAGAGGAGCTTGGTCCCTGAGCATACCCCCCATGCCCAGCCCCCACCGCACGATCCTGGAGTTAGGTACGCAAGAATTTGCATTGCAAAGGAGAGGCTATGGCTGTGGTGATCCACGCATGTACGGTAGTTTAGTTTCTTGAGATTAGTTTAAGGCGCCACAAGATATTGGTATCTTGAGGCGACTCGAGAAAGAAGGTACCGTTACCGTACTCTAGGCAAGAAGTTGCAAGGGAGAGCTGCAGCAAGTTTCAGGCAGTGATCAAGGCATGTACCAGTTGTGTGATACGGTACATGCTGTATCTTAGCATTTGAACAAGTTCCAAAACAAGGCGGTTTATCTGACCAGCCAGGGGGGCTCCTGCTCGCTCCAAAAGGAATACAGTTTCTGTAACCAGGCAGCAAGTTTGTTCAGTCTCACCAACAAGTACGCACCAATTCTACGGTAATTTCTCCCATAATAATAAATGCAGCATTGGCATGTGAATTGTGATGTCACCAACAGATTCCCACATCCGCACTCAAGGCAAGCGCACACCCATATGCATCTCCACTCTTCCACAACCACACCACCGCATGAAACTCCAGCAACGCGCTACCCAGATGCTTCTATTCTATGTCCTCTGGAAGCTAAAAACCTGGCCATAGAGCGCGCGCTCGTTACCTGCACGCCCTATGACTGCAAACGAACTCGACACAGCGAGATACACAGCCAGGCGTGCATCTAACTCTGTGTTCTGAAGCGTCTCGCTCTCAAACTTCCAGCTGTAGCGCCCGCGCTGGCCGCCAGCGGCACTGGTGATGTTCACAAACGCGAGATCTGCCATGGGGCGTGAATCCGCTGGAGTCTCTGTGCATTTACGTACGTAACCGTAGACGGGCTTATCTCCTCCTTTGAGGTTTTGCAGAAGGAACTTGGTGGTGGTGGTGTAGGACGATGCAGAGTACCTGTCAACATGGGGTGGGGGGGAGTGCGTGGGGGGTGGGTGGGGGGGGGGGGTGCAAGCAGATCAAGTTGAGAATTCTCAATATCAGCCTTCAATGAACAAGATCACGACCTTGGTTGTCGTGGTTTAGGAGATGCAGAGTACCTATCAAGTGGTTGTGACTTCAACAGTGATTTTCCGAGCCGCGAGTAGAACAAGTGAAGGAGGGGCAAGTGAAGGAGGGGGCAAGTGAAGGAGGGGGCAAGTGAAGGAGGGGGCAGGAGCGTACTTCACCGCTGCGATAACGATTTTCCCCGAAGCTCCTTTGTCACCGACGACTTTCCCATTGCACTTGGTGGGACGCAGCTTGGCCACGAGTTTGACTGGAAACGGGAGCGGGAAAACGAAAAAAGTTGGTAAAAGCCTGATGAGCAAAAAAGAAAAAGCAACCGACTGGAAAGCCTGGGAAGTGAATGATATGATGCTGCTTGGCTGTGTGTCGGCCAATATAACAGAAACGCGACGAAAAAAAAAAAAGCTGGTAGTAGATCAAAAGAGTGGGAAGCTCGAGAGTATAAATGACGTAGCGTGACACACAGCAGCTGCAGCACACAGCGACACACACTTTGACGGCTCTACACTTACGGATCCACTGTCCCTTCGGACCCAGAGCCTTGGCCTGAGGGGCATTAGCCATAAAAGCGGTAGAAGCAACAGAAGCAGTAGAAGCGGTAGAAGCGGCCGCTGCGGCGGCAGACGCGGCAGAAGCGGCAGAAGCAGCATGAGAGCCGCCCGGCACGGGATGAGGGACGAACGGCCGCCGAAGCAGTGATGTGGCCGACGCGCCGTAGGCAGTGCAGACCGCCGCACCTGCAGGCAGACAGACAGGCAGACAGACAGGCGGCGACAGGGAAGCACGCAGGCACGCAAGCAGGGCACGCAGGGCACGCAGGGCACGCAGGGCACGCAGGCACGCAACACGATCATCATCATGTTCGTTGACCTGACGGGATCATCCGCTCAGCACTGGCAGGCACGCAGCACTGAACTGACCTGACGGGATCATCGGCTCGAACATTCAACAGCAATCAGCGACAGTCGCATGTTGGATGCGAAACTAAACGCCAACTTATTATTAGTAGGGTTAAATTAGAAGTACTTACAGAGCAGCACGAAACTAAGCTAGCCCTTGGTACGAGTACGGCGGCTAAATGAGAAGCACTCACAGAGCAGCAGGCGGCAGAGGAGAGATGCGCGGAGCTCCATGCTGCTGATCTCGCGGATTAACCCCCGAGAATTTTTGTCAACTACTGCTACTTAGTACTAACAAGGTTTCTGGTTGAACCACCGAAATTGAGTGAAACTCTCTGGCACATTCAGTTGCGGAATACTGCTAGCTCTAGAAGAGCCAGATTATGATGTGACTCACCCTCTCAGAGGCCCGGTGTTATGTAGGCCCGGTGAGACTTCCAGTGGTGTCCAAAGTTCCATGGGTCGTCCTAACTACATCTGAAGCTTGGTCACGGTCCCAACCGTGACATGATAGCCGTCTCGTCTCCCTACTACGACCAAATGTAACAGATGGTGGTTTTCAAAGATCAAGCCGTCTCCCCTACGACCAACTGTAGCGGCACATCGGAAGATCAGTTAGTACTTAACCACTCGGCGGCGCCGAGTGACCCGTAACAGATGGTGGTCCGAAGAAAGCCGTAGCACAAGAACCAGAGACATAAGGTCACCCAAGCGCGCGCGCGCCAAAGAACTGTTACGTGCTAAAGCCAACTGGGTTTACAGTTATTAACGAAAGAACAGTTACTTTCGATTTGTTGCGAAAGACAAACTACTACATGCTGCTACATATGATGTAGTAATCTCGCGGGTAAAGCCGAAGCCGACGAATCGTTCGTCGGACTATACTACTACTACTAGCAGGTTTTCGGCAGAACCTCTCAATCGGATTTGGAGTTGCGGGAGTAGTAGTAGCTCTCGCGAAGAGCCAAATTATGTGACTCACACTCTCAGATGCCCGGTGCTATGTAGGCCACACACTGCCGCATGGCAGACGAGCGGCGCGGCCCGCCGTCGCACGGCTCCAGACTTGTGAGTCCGAGTCCGCCATCCGGCCCAAAATGGCCCCCGGTGAACGTGAGTCATGCGCTGGTTACTACTAGGTCGGGACATCGCTTCGCTACGAGGCGGGTTGTAGCACATCGGAGTGCCGGTGACGCGTAGGTTGCCACTATAACCACTCGGCGAGTGACAAGTGACAGTAGGGTAATCTCTGAAGATAAGCCTAGTAGCACAAGAACCTAAGCACGCCTCTAAGGCCCTGCTCGATAGGCAGCCTAACCCTTGCTGGGCTAGGGTTAGGCTAGTGCTTGGGGGGTTTTCGGAGCACCTTCCCCTGGGCTAACCCTACCCCGACCAAAAGGGAAGCTGCGCCTCCCGATATCGGAAGGAGGTGGTCGTCAGGGCGCTGCTGGGTTCCTCCTTCCACCATCTTGGGCTAGGGCAGGATTCAAAAGTTTCGAACGCATGCCATGGGTACCAGGGTCAATCGAGTGGAAAAAAAAATAACCAACAAAGTCCAGACGCGTCAAGGGTTGCTGAGGACGCGTCAAGATTTTTAGGGCGGTGATGGAAGTTTAGAGCACGTGTAGGGGTGGAAAACATTTGCGGGGGTAACATTTGCGTATCCCCTCCCTGGGCAAGCCCTAGCCCATCTCTTGGCCAACCTCCAGATTGGGGAGGCGAGGGTTGGGCTGGAGGTGGGCTCATCGCCTGCCAGTTAGCGAAGAGAGTTGGATCTTTCGGAGGAGACTAACACTTCTCGTAAAAGGCACGTTCGACAGACAGTGAAGTGTTAGTCTGGTTCGGGAGGGTTTGCCATGTTCGGCACCCATATCAGGGCTGACCACAAAAAAATACCCAAAATCGAAAGAGCCCCAATAGTTCCGCGGAAGGGCTTGGCTGCCTGTCGAGCAGGGCCTAAGTCAGTGCGGTGCTCATGCCAACTAGGGTTTCTAGTTACTTCGAGTGCTGATGGGTCCAAAAGCGCGGTCTCAAGTTCCCCCACCATCAAAGTTCCCCCACCAGCCAGGGGTCTCGTTATCAGACCAATTTGGTCTGATGGTCTGCGTTTCAGACTTAATTTTCTTATTTCAGATTATCTGTAAGACTATACTTTTGTTTTCAGATGATCAGTAAGGGTACGTTCTTAGCCTGTGTCAGGCAGGCTGACATGAAGCTGTGAAGGGTTTGGATTTGATTGATAATGACGTGGAACGATCGGAGCTGTCGATAGCCTTGTGTCAGGAAACTTGACACAGGCTAAGAACGTACCCTAAGACAAATGATTTTACTTCAGATACATTTTCAGATCGCATACTTTTCTTCATCTGAGACTCCAGATAACGAGTACGATTCCGTCTGAAACCGACATTTCTGCCCACTTGTCCATAGGGCCACTAGTTATGGTATCTGCCAGCCTGTATAGGTGCATGCGTAGTGAATGCTTCTGTCCCGTAGCATCCGCGCTGGAGGAAACAGCACCGCTGGCAGCAGTTAACTATGTGCAATGCTGCCAGCACTTTGTCGCTGCGTGGGTGTCGGCGCCGATGCCAGCCACACCCAGGCACCGACACTGTCCTTTTGTGCAATGGGTGTCAGAAATGAGAAGTGTGTGAACTAGAAACAAATGGGAGTACAAGTACCAAACCCTAGAGTAGTGTACCCCCTAGAGGCTAACCCACTGTAGCCTACACAGCTATAACATATATAATGTTTGACACACCCCCATAGGCTAAGTGGGGGAGAGCAAGGGGTCACAAGACCAGTCAAAGCAAAGCAAAGCAAAACAAGCTCAGGGTGGATCTCAAGGATACCACACAAATTCCGAGCACAAGCAAGCGGTCACAAGACCAGTTCACATGCAGTTTGATAATATAACAAGAGGTACAGTGATCACAACCTAGCAAGTGTAAGCATGCAGGTATATATATAGAGATCACAGTACAAGCAGAGTCAAGAAGTGAGCAAGTGAGGGACAGTAGGCACAAGGCCTAGAACAGTATAGAAACGCTGATGATCACAAGGCTGAAGCGCCTTGGTGAACACATCAGCAGTGTTGGCCCAAGTGGCCACGTACGCAAGACGAAGCTGACCACGCTGCTGCAGCTCTCGAGCAAGGAAGTAGCGCAGAGCGATGTGCTTCGTTCTGTGCTCCAGTCTGTGCTCCTGACACAAGGCAATGGCGGCCTTGTTGTCGACGTACAGCACTGGAGGAGAACGAGGCCGCTCTCCCAGGTCGGTCAGCAAGTAGGTGAGCCAGCGTAACTCCTGTGCAGCCATGGCTGTGGCGTAGATCTCAGCCTCACAACTGGAGCTGAGAACTGAAGACGAGCGTGTAGAACGCCAAGAAACTAAACCAGAGCCAAGGCTGAAGGTGTAACCCTGAGATGACCGCTGCGTAGCCTGGTCGTCAGCCCAAGAAGCGTCTGAGTGCCCAGTGAGGACAACGTCGCTCCGTCCTCCAAGCACAAGCCCCATGCCCGACGTACTGCACAAGTAGCGCAACACCCTCTTAGCGGCATCCATGTGCTCCTTCCGGTGACGGCCAGGAGCGACATAGCGTGCTAGGATGCTAAGAGGGTATGCAAGGTCAGGTCGAGTGCAGGTCATCAGGTACATGAGGCAGCCCACAAGCTTTGGATACGGGCCACTCGGCTCTACGGACTCATCCGAAGGCAGAGCTGAGAGCGAGTGACCGGTAGGCAGAGGAGTGGGCTGAGGCGAGGAGTACGTGAAGCGGAAGCGCTGAAGGACCTGCTGCACCATGTGTGACTGAGTCAAGGTGATGGTGCGCTGTGCTCTGTCCCGGGTGATCCGCAAGCCAAGATAGCTTGTCAGCTCACCCAGGTCTGTGCACGTGTGTCTCTTCTGCAGCTCCGACTTCACGTGGGCGAGTGCCTCAGTGTCAGCAGTAGCAAAGACCAAGTCGTCTACGTACACGAGAACGTAGAACGGCGACAGAGTGGTGTTGGTGCGTAGAAACAGCGACGGGTCAGCAGTAGAAGGAGCAAACCCAAGAGCAGCAAGAGTAGTCCTCAGTGTGTCGTGCCACTCACGGGGTGCCTGGCGGAGACCGTAGACTGGCCGCCGGAGGCTCCACTGGGTACCAGCAGGGAACGGCCCAGTGAAGCCAGGTGGGCGGCGCAGCCAGATCTCCTCGTGCAGGCTGCCCTGTAGGAAAGCAGTGCTGAAGTCAAGAGAGTGGAGCTCGTAGTCACGCTGAGCGGCGACGTGCAGCAGAACCCGAAGAGTGGTCATCTTCGGGGTCGGGGAGAAGGTCTGGAAGAAGTCAACTCCCTCTCGCTGACTGAAGCCTCGTGCAACGTAACGCGCCTTGAAGACAGGCGGAGAACCCGACGGCTGCTTCACCCTGAAAATCCACATGCCACTGACGATGTTCGCCCCAGGTGGGGGAACCTCGTCGACGTAAGTGCCTGTGGACTTCCAGGAAGACATCTCTGCGTCCATGGCTGTCTGCCACTGAGAGGAGTAGGGATCCTCTATCGCCTCTGCGTAAGAGCGCGGGGTCGGGATGTCTGGTGCATCCGGGTCTCCCTCAGGGGCAATCAGCATGGACACGAGATGAGGTAAAGCAGCGGCAAAGCACTCAAACTCCTCCTGTCTGTCCTCAAGGACGTCCGTGCCAAGAGCACACTCACCCCCGACGGACGGAGGACAGACAGACTCAGACTCAGCAACAAGGCTAGCGGCGTAGTCTAGACGACAGGCGGCAGCAAAGTCAACAAGCTCAGCAACTAGAGCAGACGCAGCAGTGGACTCAAAGGAAGGGTCAGTGACAACAGGACTGGCAGCACGAGCACGGTCTGACGGCGGGTCAGCAACGTCAGGAAGAGAGGACGCAGGAGGAGACGGCAGAGGGACACGCTGAGGAGCAGTGGAAGGACGCAGAGTCATATAGTGTGTGCCAAGTACAGGAGGAGGACGCTGACGCGGAGCACGACGACCAGTGCGGACAGCGCGGACAGGCGAATCTGGACGAGACTCAGGCGACTCAGGACGAGACTCAGGCGACGCAGGACGAGACTCAGGCTCACGACGCTCCGTAAGACCTCTAGTCGGCCCAGCGTAAGGAGAAGGACCAGGCAGTGGAGAGGCAAGCGGTAACTGTGACTGCGACTGGACAGGTGGTGGACTCAGTAGGGGAGGAGAAGGACCAGTAGAGGGCGGGAGGCCAAGAACCTGCTGAAGGAGCGGAACGTAGTACGGTCACGGCCGCTCAGCACCTCCTGAACCAGCAGAGACAGCACCAGCACCCTCAGCCCCAGGGTCTCCAGCGACAACTCCCGCAGCACCACCAGTAACCCCAGCAGCTCCAGTACCTCCAGTACGAGCACCTCCAGAACCAGCGGCTCCAGCAGCTCCAGCACCAGCAGCACCTCCAGCAGCACCTGCACCAGCAGCACCTCCAGCAGTACCAGCTGCACCAGCAGCGCCTCCAGCAGCTCCAGCCCCAGCAGCACCTCCAGCAGCTCCAGGGTCCGCAGCACCAGCAGCGGCTCCAGCTCCAGGGTCCTCAGCACCAGCAGCAGCTCCAGCTCCAGGGTCCTCAGCACCAGCAGCAGCTCCAACTCCAGGGTCCTCAGCACCAGCAGCAGCTCCAACTCCAGGGTCCGCGGCACCAGTAGGAGCTCCAGCTCCAGGGTCCAAAGCACCAGCAGCGCCACTCCGGAGACTGCAGCGCCGAGCGTACCACTCTCGGAGCCGCTGGGGAGAGGGCGGCTCCCGCCTAGGCGGGGAACCACGAGCACCAGCTCCAGCAGCACCCCGAGCCCCAGAAGTGCCCCTCCTGAGGCTGCAGTACCGCGAGTACCACTCACGCAGCTGCTGTGAAGAGGGAGCGCCTCCAGGCGCCGTACGGTCAGTCGCAGCACCCCCAGGCTCAGTACCCTCAGACGTAGCACTCTCAGGCTCAGCACGCTCACGCTCAGCACCCCCAGGCTCCGCACCCCCAGGCTCCGCACCCCCAGGCTCCGCACGCTCAGGCTCAGCACCCCTAGCAGGACGAGAGTCGACAGCTACCTCGACAGGCTCAACCGGGTCTACCTGGGACACACCTGCGGGAGCGGCACCCTGAGGGGGGAGGGGGTCTACCACAGCAGCACCTGGTGCGAGGAAGAGAGGCGGGGGGGGGAGCGGGGCAGTGCGGTAGGGGAAGAGGCGGTAGTAGGGGACCGACTCGTCAAAAGTGACGTCCTGAGAGGGCAGGACACTGCGCGAGGTGGCGTGGTAAAACTGCCAACCAGACGCGTCCGGGACAAAGCCAAGGAAGACACAAGGAACAGCGCGGGAGGAGAGCTTGTCCGCGGACGCATCGCGGACAAAAGCACGAGATCCCCAGACCCGGAACACCGACGCATCGCCAACCTCTCCCGTCCAACGCAGTGTCGGCGAAGTCTCCGGAACGGAGACACGGGGCCAGAGATTGAGCTGATGCGCAGCGTATCGGACCGCAAACGGCCACAGAAAGTGGGGGGCAGCCGCATGGATCAAGGAGGTACGAGCGACCTCCATGACCAAGCCAATGCGGCGCTCAGCAACCCCATTCTGCTGTGGAGAGGCCGGAAGCGTGAACGACTGCTCAATGCCCTCCCCACGACAAAAGTCCCGCAAGAGGTCGGAGGAAAACTCCCCACCTCTGTCAGAGTGCAGACGCAGTACAGGAAGGTCCGAGTGGAACCTCTCGCTGAGCTGGAGACGGGTAGCGCGGATCCAAGGGATCAAAACATCAGGGACTTCACCCTTGGTGCACAAGGGGAAGACCGTGGTGTAGCGCGAGTAGTCGTCAACAACGATCAAGAAGTACCTCTCGTGACCCTGTCCACGGACGCGGGCTGGGCCCCACACGTCCATGTGGAGGGTCTGCAGGGGAGCAGTCGTCGGGGGAAACGAGGAGGAGTGAGGAGCGGCGCGCTGCCGCCCCTCGACACAGGGAAGACAGGGAGGAGCAGGCGAGGGTGGCAGGGGAGGGAGAACCCTGGGAAGACCAGAGACAAGGTACCGGGAGTGCATGCCACGAAGGCGCTGCACTGACGGGTGACCAAGGCGGTGGTGCCAGAGGACGGTCTCGTGCGACAGGGAGCGACACGAGCAGGGGGCCGACAGCTGACCTGACGCAGACGCAGACGCAGCTACCTGGGGGGACTCAGTGGTCAGTGTGTACAGGTCCGACCCCGGCTGCCGAGTGAAGGTAGCCAGGTGGCGACCCGTCCGAGCACACGTGCAGTGTGTCACGCGCTCGAAGGCAGGGGTGAACTGGTGGACACCCCCGTCCTGGAGCGCACGACCCGCCACCAAGTTCGTAGAGAACGAGGGGAGGTAGAGACCTGACAGTGTGCCCGACGGGACCGCAGGACAAGGAAGGACAGTGGAGGAGGTCGCAACTGACCGGACCCCCAGAGGGGTCAGCGAGGGAGACTGCAACTGGCCGAGCAAGCTGCTCAAGGGCAGTGCGGTCACGAAAGAAACAGCGGGAAGCACCCGAGTCCAGTGTGAAAGTGTGCAGTGACTCAGTAGACGCAGTACCAGCAGGCGCAGACGCACGAGCATCGGAGCAGCAGACTCACTAGCACCTAGAGCAGCAGCCTGACCAGTACCTAGGGCAGCAGACGCACTAGCACCTAGAGCGGCAACCTGACCAGTACCTAGGGCAGCAGACGCACTAGCACCTAGAGCGGCAGCCTCACTGGTCCCAATACCCGGGTCTGGCGGTACACGCAGGTAAGAGTCACCCTCAACACTAATAGTCAATGCATACATGGCCCCAAGGATAGCATCAAAGTCAAGAGCAAAGATATCAATGTTCTTTTTCATCAGATCAGCCCAGCGGGGCAGCTCAGTGGCGTCAGGAAACTGTGCACGCCAGGCGTCGTCGAGACAAAAGAAGCAGCGGTGTGCAGTGTGGAACCTCCCACAGGTCTGGCCAGTGCGGTCACCTGTGCGGATAAGGTACGGGCAAGTACCTCCACCCCCAGACCCCCCACGCTGAGAGTACCACTCACGGAGCTGCTGGGGGGACGGGGTCTCGCTGGGACGCTGCTGCTGCTGCCTCTGGCCACCACCGACCCCTCCACGCTGCACCGCTCCACCGCGCCCGCCACCAGCTCCACCGCCGCCACCACTACCACCACCACCCCCGCCACCCCCACTACCGCCGCCGCCACCACCCCCGCCTCCACCACTGCCCCACCCCCCACCAGCACCACTCCCACCACCGCCACCACCCCCGCCTCCTCCACCCCCTCCACTACCGCCGCCCCCGCCTCCACCTCCGCCACCCTTGCCCCCCTTTCCCTTGCCGCCCTTGCGCCTCCAACTAGGAGCAGACGCAGCCCCGACCTCCTCAGCACCGAGGTAGTCGACAGCAACAGCAGATGCAATGGAGGGGAGAAGGGGGACGGGGGAACACCCCTCAAAGAAGGGAGTGCGAGGGTCGCCACGAGAGGCACCTACAGCTACAATACTCTTCTCAGCTGCAAGGAGCTCCTTCTCGAGCAGGTCGACAGTGAGGTCAGTGGGAGAGAGGGCGAGAAAGTGGTCCCTGACAGCGCGAAGAGAGTCAGGGAGGCGAGTGACTAGGTGGTAGAGTGTGAGGTACATCGGGGGAGGGTTCTTGGCGAGGAAATCAGGAGGAAGCGCGGCACGGTAGCGGAGATCACTAGTACGGAGGTGAGTGATAAGGTCAGCTACAGTGGCAAAGGCGGACAGATTGGGGAAGAGATAGGGCAGTGAGAGACGGCCTATCGCAGCAGTAGCAGGGGAGGAGTAGCGCGCAACTACAGCATCGTACAGCTCCTTAGCGGTCTTATGCTGGCCAAAGTGCTCGCGCTCATCTAACGGCAGGTGGCTGCGAACGGCTAGGCGAGCGTGAGCGTCACGGGTCTGCCACTGTGAGCGAGCTGTACTGTCAGCGGTAGCAGCAGGTGCGGGAGCAGTGCCTGACGTGTGATCATACAGTGAAATATCGTCCTTGGCAGTGATCTGGAGGAACAGGTGCAGGTCATCAAGCCAAACATCAAATTTAATCGGACGGCCCTCAGAGTCAAAGGTGAGAACGGTAGGACTGGCCATAGTGGCAGTAGCAGCAGTAGCAGCAGTAGCAGTAGCAGTAGCAGTAGTAGCTGTAGCAGGAACTGGAACAGCAGTTGCTACAGGTGGGGCGGCGCGGCTCGATCAGGGCGGCGCGAATCGGGCGGCGCGACTCGGGCGGCGCGACTCGGGCGGCGCGACTCGGGCGGCGCGGCTCGGACTAGGCTACGCGGCACGGCGCGACGGTGGGCCTGCGCGTGGGCGGCTGTAGCGGGCGGGCCGCGGCTGTGCGTGGGCTGCAGTCGCGCGCTGGCGGCGGCCTACAAGAGCGACGCGGCGGCCTACGGGCGGGGCTGCGACGCTCTGGACGGCCAGGAGGGCCGGTCGACGGGCGGCTAGTGGGCTGCTCGTGGGCGGCGCTGGTCGTGCGGGCGGCTAACGGTCGGCGCACGCGCAGAAAAGGCCGCGCGCGGGCTGCTAGCGGGCTACGTGCGCTAAAAAAAAGGCCGCGCACGGCACTAGCGAGCTGCGCACGGGCAGCAGGAGAAGGAGAGGCGCACGAGGGCGCACTAGGAGAGAGGCGCGCGAGGGCGCGAAGTCGATCGGGCGCTCGAGGGCGCTTCTAGCGAAACGGTGGGCCCTTAGGTAAGTGGTCCTAGGTTCCTAACCTAGGCTCGTAATACCATGTAAAAAATGAGAAGTGTGTGAACTAGAAACAAATGGGAGTACAAGTACCAAACCCTAGAGTAGTGTACCCCCTAGAGGCTAACCCACTGTAGCCTACACAGCTTTAACATATATAATGTTTGACAATGGGGTGACCTGTATGCATCACGGATGCACGTAACTGTGGTTCCCCGCCCACATCCCGCACCGCGTATCACTCTGACGCGCTACGATTCGAGGGTTTGAGGGACCAGGCTGGGGGCAACACCCTCCATCTTCTACATCCTTTTCTTCCGCTGCACTCGACTGGCCGAGCAGTGCAGTTTTCCACTTTCACCATACGCCCTGATGGCCATTCCAGAGGAGAAAGACCCCCCTGGAGTCTCAGCACTAGATTTTCTCACACGGGGCAAGTCGATCCCCGTCGTTGCACCCCCCGTTGCCTCTTGCTCAACCCGGGTTGTACCAGCGGACAACGCCTCATCAGACACTGTGGCCGTAGAAAATGTGGACGATAGCATGCCCAAGGCTACCACGCCCACGTCGACGAGTACACCAGCATCTGGCCGTGAATCCATCCGCCCCGTTGTTTCTGTTGCAACAACTACCAATCTTCGGGCTAACCCTGTGCTGCCTGACAGGGCTTCTGTGAAAGCAAAATACAAGCAGCGGCGGCTTAACTTTGCCCGTCCCGCAGGTCCGACACTGGCCGCGCCATCGGAGACGGTCCCGCCCGCGAATCGTCAATCCGCCGATGACGATGACGAAGCAGAGGACAAGGGCAATACTAAGGGACGTCGGCAGCTGTCTGTGGAAGAGCTGCAGCTCAAGTGTAAGGAGCAGTGGCTTCGCTACTTCCCGTGGCTCTTCATCAGTGAGACGAAGGACGGGCTACCTTGCATGCGCTGCAGCGTCTGTATGGTGTTTGGGGACCCGCACTACAAGTACGGCCGCTACGGCGAGGGCGGCCTCGACATTCAGAAGCAGACGATGCGCAAGCATCATTTCAGCATGAAGCACGAGGCGTCGGTGCTGCAGAAGGAACAACGTGATGGCCTGAAGAAAGGGCAGCAGTCCATCGTCGCCTTCGACAAGGGGGACGACGACGCCAGGCGAATTGCAAGATTAATGGCAGTCGCTTTATTCGTCTGCAAATCTGACGCCCCTATTGTGCTTTTTGTTGCCCTTGTGCAATTCATGGCTGAGCAGGGCACGCCGGACATGCCTTGAAAGAAAATGGCACGTACTACAGCGAGTGAGTAAGATGTTCTATCCCGCATGTCTGAGTTTCTGCTCCACAATTCTCACGGCTACTCATTGTTTATGTGTTACAGGTATGGTTTTGCTCAGCTAGTGGCAATGATGGTGTCATACCTGCGGTCTCGACAGCTGCAGTACATCCGCGCCAGCCCTTTTCTCGGGATCCAGCTGGATGAGAGCACGGACCGAAGGCGCGGGAAGCATATGATCGTCTACGTGACATTCCTACGCGACAACCTGCCGGTCATAGAGTTCCACACCCTGCTCTCAGTGGAGCAGTGTGATGCCGCCTCGCTGCTGACCGGCCTGCTGACGCATTTTGAGACAACGGGGATCGATCTGCAGCGCATCTCCGGTATGAGCACGGACGGCGCTTCATTGATGACAGGCCAGTACAACGGGTTGGTCGCGCGCCTGCGCTCGAAGATTCCTCATCTCGTTTCGTGTCACTGTGTCGCTCACAGGCGAGTTCGTTAAGGTTGTTTATTGATTTGCATATCGAGCGTGTTCTGACTTGTTTCCAGTTTCAACTTGCAGGGAAGCGCTGGCAGCTAAAGATGCAGCAACCGCGTTCCCAAACCTTCAGATTGTGGACAAGGCGGTCCGGTCTGTGGTCAACATTCTCGGGCGCCTTATGGTTCATACGCGTTTCAAGGAGCTTCAAGAAGTTATTTGCGAGACGCATCTCGAGATGCAGGGGATAAAGGACGTGAGGTGGCTGAGCCGAGGCAATGCGATCCAGCGACTTGTCGCGGTGTTTCCTGCAGTTGTGATCGTCCTGCAGGAATTCGACTGTAAGATGTATGCGACGGTGACGAGTTTCAAATTCCACTTCTTACTCTACTTGCTTGCCGATGTGTTGAAGGAGCTGAACATGCTCAACTTGAAGTTCCAGCAACGACAGGTACGTGTTAATGTTTGCGCTAGAAACTCGCAGATTTGTTTGGTCTCATTCTAACTACTTTCTGTTTGATCTCGCAGATTGACGCCACCCATGTGCTGCAGACGGTACACAACACAACAGTCCTCCTGCGGACTCGTTATCTCGACAGCAACGACGAGACGTTCGGGCAAGGCGGCGCGGCGCCAGGGCCATTCCTGGCGAAACATGCCTCGGGGGAGTGCCGGGAGGTGAAGGTCGATGGCCCAGGTTCAACCGGAGCGCCAACAACTCACCGCTACTTGCTGCACGAAGAGGCTATCGTGGGGCAGAAGAGCAAAGGCGACCTCAGCTCCTGCTTGAAGCTCGGGCGGGACTTCGTTGTTGAGCTGATCAAGCAACTCGACTACCGACTGCAGGATCTCGCGTCGCTTAACGACGCGAAGCTGTTCAAGAAGTCCCAATACCCGAAGTCCCAGGCAAAGCGCGAGCGGCGGTTGGCGCAGTGGCTGCAGTCTCTGCGTGACATGTACAAGAAGCATCCCGACGATCCAGACACTCTGCCAGGTGTGTTAGGCCTATTATCGTGAGAGTATGAGGTTTATTCAGTTGAGTATCTCGTCACTAAACATATGTACTCATTCTACGCGTTTCTCTCTTCCATTATTCACCCGCCCATTCTTGCAGGTGTGGACTGGTCTAAAGCACAGCGGGAGCTCAACACCTTCGCGACAATCATGAGCACCCACCAAGAGGATGTCGGCTTTGCCGAGGGCCTGAAGCACATGCTGAGCTCATCGGACTGGACAACGAGCTACCCCAACATTGTCCGCCTGTGGATCGCCGTAGCCGTGCTCCCGCTGAGCACTGTGGAGTGCGAACGCGGATTCTCGCGGCAAAACGTGATCAAGAGCTGGCTGAGGGGGAACCTGTGCGACGCCAAGCTTGGTGAGCTCATGACCGTGTCTCTTTTGAGCTACGACATGGACTGGCCCGAGTTGGTGGCTCGGTGGCGCAAATCCAAGAGGCGGAAGCCTGCAAAGGATTTGCTGCTGGCGGGAGTGGAGAGGGAGAGCAAGCGCAATAAAAAAAGATCCACAGCAGCAGCAGAGGCAGCAGCAGCAGCAGCAGCTGCTGTGGCAGCGGCAGAGGCAGCAGCACGTGAAGCAGCAGCAGTAGCAGAAGCAGCCAGGTTGGATGCAGAGTTCCCCTGGCTCAGTCGCAGGGGGAAAGCTAACTACCCTATTCCAGTGCCGTCTGATAGCCTAGACAGCTGTTGTGATGATGATAGTGGCAGTGAGTCTGAGTGAACCGTAGAATGGTGAAATGATACCTAGTTTTCGTTTTGTAGTTTGTAGAATGAATGTAGTGCAGTGTAGGCCACGTAGAATGGTTCATCTATTTTTCCAGACTGATAATTATGTTTCATCTTAGAGGTCAGAAAAAAAAAAATGGCTAATCTGAGCGTAAGACGATTTTTTTTTTTTTTTTTACACATACTGTCAGACAGGCCAGAATCCTAGCGCCTGCCACCAGCCCGTTTTTTCAAAGCTGATGGAACCCCATTTTGGCGGGCGACAGATGTCGCCAGCATCGCATGTATGCTATCCAATGAAATTGACGCGCCAGCTCGCATACCAAGTGTGACTAACCTCGTCAGGCAAAACCTAAACGGCCGAGCCTGGCGGTTGCGCCTGGCGTAAAAAGTTTGGCACAATAGTCAAATCAAGTCAACTTTGGTGATATTGGCAGATTCACGCAAGCAGGGCAGAAATGGGTTGCGTGGGCAGGAAGGAAATATATGTTGCCGGCTATGTGCACGAAATTGGAAAAATATTTTGGCATGTCTAACACCAAAGTCCCCACACGCAGCAAACGTGACACTATCTCCATCGTCGCACACTGACGGGCAGGCCAGGCATTGCGACCGTGGCCGGTTGAACTAAAGGTGGGCAAAAGTCGAACCGCGTGAGGGAACATTCAAATGTAATTTAATGCCACCTCAACATTTCGAGTCGCGTGGGGGAACTTCAGATGGTGGGGGAACTTGAGAATGCGGCATAAGCAATTTTCTTTGAAATTGTTACTATTTGAACGCCGAGCCTAGCCGCTGTGATTTGGCTACTGACGGGTCAGCAGAAGCGACGAACGTTCTTAGAAAATACACAAATAAAGGGAACTGCTCGTAACTGAACGGACTTTCGGACTTAGTTTCGGGCTGTTTACTCAAAATAATTGATTACTTTCTTGATACGATTTTGTTTCTGTACTTCGGCGGCCCCACTCGGAACTGTTATTTTTTAGCGTACGGTTGAGAACCGCACTGGGCAGGCTCGGTGTTCTAATTATCAAATTAATGGGCTTGACAAGCCCTAATTTGAACAGAGGAACCTGCCGTGCAACAACAGCAGTTTGAGAAGGGTGCCAACTGAACAGGGCCTGAGGTGCCTTGGCGCGCTTGGTTGGTAATGTAAGCTACGTTCTTCAAGAATACGCCACACGACTATTTTCATCCACGCGAAGTTAACCCTATCTACGGAGATTACCGTACTGCTTCTACTTGTCACTCGCCGAGTGGTTGAAGTGGCAACCTACGCGTCACTGCCACTCCGATGTGCTACAACCCGCCTCGTAGCAAAGCGATGTCCCGACGTAGTAACGAGCGCATGATATACGTCACCGGGGGGCCATCGCGAAAAAGGACTTGCGGCATTTTGGGTAGAATGGCGGGCGGACTCACAAGTCTGGGGCCGTGCGACGGCGGGCGCTCGTCTGCCATGCACAGCAGTGTGTGGCCTACATAACACCGGGCCTCTGAGAGTGTGAGTCACATAGTTTGGCGCTTCGAGAACTACTCCCGCAACTCCGATTTGAGAGGTTCTGCCGAAAACCTGCTAGAAGTATAGTCCGACAAACGATTCGTCGGCTTTACCCGCGAGATTACTAACAGCATGTAGTCTGTGTTTCGCTACAATCGAAAGTGACTGTCTTTCGTTAGTAACCATAACAGTTGGCTTTAGCACGTAGTAGTTGTCTTGGTCGCGCGCTTGGGTGACAAGCTAGCCTCAGGTTCGCCCGAGCCATCGTTTACCCACGGTCGTTTGTGCTACGGCTTGATCTTCGGAGACCGCCATCTGTCACGGCTACTAGGTCACGGTTGGAACCGTGACCAAACTTCAGATGTCGCGCCATGATGGAACTCAGAGTGACCAACGTTTGGACACCATGGAAGTTGAAACACCGATCGGCGGGCGCCTGTCTGCGCGCCTGTCTGCCACGCAGTGTGTGCCTACATAGCACCGGGCCTCTGAGAGGGTGAGTCACATAATGATTTGGCTCTCCGAGAGCTGCTGCTAGTAGCGTCCCGCAACTGAATGTGAGAGAGAGTTTGACTCAAATCTCTAGTGGCTCTGCCGAAAACCTAGTTAGTAGTAGCAGCAGTAGTTGACAAGAATTCTCGGGGGTTAATCCGCGAGATCAGCAGCATGGAGCGCCGCGCATCTCTCCTCTGCCGCCTGCTGCTCTGTGTGTGCTTCTCAACTACTAGTAAGGGCTGGCTCTTAGTTTCGCATCCGACTGTCACTGACTGCTGTTGAAGGTCCGACCGGATGATCCCGTCAGCTTCCTTGCGTGCCTGCCTGCGTGCCTGTCGCCTCCTCTCTTTGTCTGTCTGCCTGCAGGTGCGACGGTCTGCACTGCCTACGGAGCGTCGGCCGCCGCTGCCGCTTCTGCCGCGTCTGCCGCCGCAGATGCTGCTTCTACCGCTTCTGTGGCTAATGTCTCTCAGGCCAAGGCTCTGATTCCGAAGGGACAGTGGTACTGTAAGTGTCATAGCCGTCAGAGTGTGTGTCTTGCTGTGTGCTGGAGCTGTGTGTGCTCCTCTGTCATTTATAGTTCCAAATTTCCCAATCCTTTGATGCTTTTTTTTTTGTGTCTTCCCGTTCCTGTTACTAATGGCAGAATCATGTCCAAGCTGCATGTTACCAAACTTTACTTCCACATCTTCCAAATCCGTAGCTTTTTCTTTTATGCTGATCAGCTCACTTACCAACTTTTCCGTTTTCCGTTTCCAGACAAAAACGTGGCCAAGCTGCGTCCCACCAAGTGCAACGGGAAAGTCATCGGTGACAAACGAGCTTCGGGGGAAATTGCATTTGCAGCAGTGAAGTACGCCCTGCCCCCTCCTTCACTTGCCGCCTCCTTCACTTGCCCCCTCCTTCACTTGCCGCCTCCTTCACTTGCCCCCTCCTTTGTCAAACTATGTTTCTATGTTGTAGGCTGTAGTGGGGTAGCCTCTACTGAGTACAACACTTTAGGGTTAGACTTTGCCCTACTTGTACTCATCCTTGCTTCCTAGTCAATCATTCCTGCCTCTTCATTCTGACATGGTTTCAGAGCAGTAGGTCCGTAGGACCGTTTTTTTTTTTTTCGGGCCCACCTACCGCTACCCCACGACTGTGACTGTGACTGACTGTGCCTGTGACGTGCTGCGCTGCGCGCGCCGTCTGCCTGCTGCCTACTGTCTACTGTCTGAGCTGTCTGCTGCTGCTTCGCACGCAGACCTAATTTTCAAGCGCTGCCTCGTTTTTACCCCCGCGGGTCGCCCTCTCCTGCCCGAATCGCGCCTCGGCAGCCGCGTCGCGTCCCGCTCGCGGCCCGCGCAGCCCGCGTCGAGCCCGCGCAGCGCGCGCGCGGCCCGCAGCCCGCCCCGAGCCCGCGCGACGCGCGCGCGGCCCACACCTGCCCCGCGCGGCCCGCACCGAGCCCGCGCAGCGCGCGCGCGGCCCGTCGCTGCCCCGCGCAGCCCACCCAAAGCCCGCGCGGCGCGTCCGCGGCCCGCAGCGCGCTGCGCGCCGTCCGCGCAGCCCGCGCCGCGCTCTACCCGCCAGTGCGCGGCCCCAGGCAGCGGCGCGCGCCACCCTACCGCCGCCACGGCCTTGCCCTGCCGCCGACATGGCCCCACCCTGCCGCTGACACGACCCGGCCCCGCCCTGCCGCCGACACGGCCCCGCCCTGCCGCTGACTCGACCCGGCTCTGCCGCTGACACGACCCGGCCCCGCCCTGCCGCTAACTCGACCCGGCCCTTCACTGTAGCCGCTGCTGCGGCCCCGCTGACGCCGTCCGCCGAGCACCGACCCTGCTCGCCCGGTGAGAGCCTGCACTTCCCGCCACTGGTGAGCCCCTGCCTTGCTAGCGCGCTGCCGCGCCGCCTGCCTGCCTGCCTGCCTGCCGGCCTGCCTGCCTGCCTGCCGGCCCGCCTGCCTGCCTGTCGCGCCTGCCCTGCACGTACTATGGGTGTTACTGCTGCCCGAGCTGCTGCTGCTACTGTTGCTACTGTTGCTACTGGCGGGGGCCAGATGCAGCTCCAGCGACGCCCGCGCGAGTCTCTCACGCCTCAGCAGCTTCGTGAGTGGTACGCTAGTTGGGGTTGTGGCGGTAGCCGTCGTGACTGTCGCCCTGGAGCTGATCGGTCAGGAGCGTCTGGCAGTGGCCAGCTGCAGCTGCAGCGGCGTCCGCGCGAGACACTTACGTCCCGGCAGCTTCACGAGTGGTACGCTCAGAGTCGAGGGTCTCGGAGTACCGTTCGCTGCCCGTACGTCCCACGCACAGGTGATCGGTCTGGTCAGACTTGCGGGACACTTGGTCACACCCAGTCCCGCTGCTTCGTCCGTCTGAGCGACGCCTGGCGCACAGAGTTGGGTGACGAGGCTGAGGTCCCCACCTGGCTGGAGCTACTTGGGCAGGGGGTAGATATCTTTGCTCTTGACTATGATGCTATTCTCACTGCCATGTATGCATTGCCTACTAGTGATGACCGTGCCTGTTCCCTGTGCGTACCGCCTGACCCAGGTATAGAGGCTGCTGCTCTAGGTGCTAGTGCGTCTCCTGCGCTAGGTGCTGGTGAGGCTGCTGCTCTAGGTGCTTGTGCGTCTCCTGCTCTAGGTACTGGTGAGACTGCTGCTCCAGGTGCTGGTGAGTCTGCTCTCTCTGGTACTGCGCCTGCTGAGGCCGTGTACACCTTCACACTTGACTCAGGTGCTTCCCGCTCCTTCTTTCGCGACAGCACCACACTCACGCCGCTCCGTCGGCCAGTTGCAGTCTCTCTGGCAGACCCCTCTGGGGGTCCAGTCCTTGCGCACTCCTCCACGGTCCTGCCGTGTCCGGCGGTCCCGTCTGGCTCCCTGTCAGGTCTTCACCTCCCCTCGTTCTCTACGAACTTGGTGAGTGGAGCTGACCTACAGGATGTGTGGGTTGACCAGTTCACCCCTGGAGGTCAGCGTGTGACACACTGTACGTGTTCCCGGACTGGTCGGCACCTGGCCACGTTCACCCGAGAGCCTGGCTCGAGTCTGTACACACTCACCACTGTGTCCCCTCAGGTAGCCGCGTCTGCGTCTGCGTTTGCGTCAGGTCAGCTAGCGGCCCCTTGCTCGTGTCGCGCTCTGTCGCACCAGACCCTCCTTTGGCACCACCGCCTTGGTCACCCCTCGGTGCCGCGCCTTCGTAGCATGCACTCTCGCTACCTGGTCTCTGGCCTTCCTGAGTCTCTGCCTGCCCTCCCTCCCTCACCTGCGCCGCCCTGCATTCCTTGTGTCGAGGGGCGGCAGCGCGCCGCTCCTCACTCCTCCTCGTTCCCTCCCACAGAGGCTCCCTTGCAGACTCTCCACCTGGACGTGTGGGGCCCAGCCCGCGTCCGTGGACAGGGCCGCGAGCGGTACTTCCTGCTGGTCGTCGACGACTACACGCGTTACACCACGGTCTTCCCCTTGCGCAGCAAGGGGGAGGTCCCTGATGTTTTGATCCCCTGGATCCGCGCTGCTCGTCTCCAGCTCCGCGAGCGGTTCCACTCGGACTTTCCTGTCCTGCGTCTGCACTCTGACAGAGGTGGTGAGGTCTCCTCAGACCTCTTGGCAGCCTACTGTGCGGAGCACGGCATCCGCCAGTCGTTCACGCTTCCGGCCTCTCCGCAGCAGAATGGGGTTGCTGAGCGCCGCATTGGCTTAGTCATGGAGGTCGCTCGTACCTCCATGATCCATGCGGCTGCCCCCCATTTTCTGTGGCCGTTTGCGGTCCGGTACGCCGCGCATCAGCTCAACCTCTGGCCCCGTGTCTCCTTGCCGGAGACCTCGCCCACACTGCTGTGGACGGGGAAGGTTGGCGATGCGTCGCGTTTCCGGGTCTGGGGTGCTCGTGCCTTTGTCCGCGATACCACCGCGGACAAGCTCTCCACCCGCGCTGTTCCCTGTGTCTTCCTTGGCTTTGTCCCTGACGCGCCTGGTTGGCAGTTTTACCACCCCACCTCGCGCCGTGTCTTCCCCTCTCAGGACGTCACGTTCGACGAGTCGGTTCCCTTTTACCGTCTCTTCCCCTACCGCACTGCCCCTCTCCCCCCCCCCGCCGCTCTTCCTCGCTCCAGGTGCTCCCCAGGTAGACCTCCCTCCCGCTCCAGGTCCTGCTCCTTCAGGTGTGTCTCAGGTAGACCCTCCTCCTCAGGTTGAGGTCACTGGTGACTCAGGTGCTGCTGAGGGTGGTGCTGCTGCTGGGGGTGCTGAGCCTGGGGGTGCGGAGCCTGGGGGTGCTGAGCCTGGGGGTGCTGAGCCTGGGGGTGCGGAGCCTGGGGGTGTGGAGACTGGAGGTGCTGAGCCTGAGTGTGAGGAGTCTGGGGGTGCTGAGCCTGGGGGCGCTGAGGCGTCTGGTGAGCAGTCTCCCGGGAGCGGCCGTCTCCGTAGTCGCTCCGCTGGTGCCTCGCCGCTGCACTCTCGTAGTCGACTCCCTCTCTCCCCACAGCAGCTGCTTGAGTGGTACGCTGGCCGTCAGGGTCGCGCTGCTGGAGCTACGGGCCCTGGTGCGGGAGGCGCTGGAGCTGGTGACTCTGCCACTGGAGTTGTTTCTACTGGAGGGTCTGGAGCTACTGAGGGTGCTGGAGCTGGAGGTTCTGGAGCTGCTGGGGGTGCTGGCGCTGGTGGCGCTGGCGCTGGAGGTTCTGGAGCTGCTGAGGGTGCTGGTGCTGAGGGTTCTGAGTCTGCTGTTGCGCGGCTTCCTTGGAGTAGCCGCCTTCGTCCGCGTGTGCCTCTCACCTGGTACAATCGCCGTCAGGGTCGCGCTTCTGGAGCTCGGGGCTCTGCCGCTGGAGTTGCTTCTGCTGTCGTCACTGGAGCTGGGAGTGGTGCTGGTCCCGGAGGTGCTCGTACTGGAGGTACTGGAGCTGCTGGGGCTGGAGGTGCTGAGTCTGAGGGTGCTGCTGCTGGAGGCACTGATGCTGGAGGCCCTGGGACTGGAGGTGCCGGTTCTGGGGGTGCTGCTGTTGGTGGAGCTGGTCCTGGAGGAGTTGGCGCTGAGGGTTCTGGAGCTGCTGGAGGTGTTGGCGCAGGTGGCCCTGGAGCTGGAGGTTCTGGAGCTGCTGAGGGTGCTGGCGCTGGAGGTTCTGTAGCTGCTGGAGGTACTGGCGCTGGTGGCGCTGGAGCTGGAGGTCCTGGAGCTGCTGGGGGTGCTGGCGCTGGAGGTTCTAGAGCTGCTGGAGGTGCTGGAGCTGCTGGGGGTACTGGAGCTGCTGGTGCTGGTGTCACTGCACAGCCGCGCTTGTTCTTCGCTCCGCCGTCTCCGTCATCTCAGCCACCGCCTGACTCTGTGCTTCGCCAGGTTCTTAGTCTCCCTTCGTCTACTGGTCTTCCGTTGCTGCCTGGTTCACCGCTGCCTGCTCCTTCTCCTTACACTGAGCAGCTAGGGAGTCTTACTGAGCGTCGTGAGCCTGCGTCGCGTCCTGTCTCGCCTGTCTGTTCTGGTCGTTCCGGTCGTCGTGTTCCTCGTCCGCGTCTGCCGGCTGTCCCCGACACCCACCTAGTAGTCCGTCGTCTTTCCTCTCCTCCACAGCGTGTTCCTCTGCCGTCCCCTCCTGCGTCTTCTCTGCCTGTCGTTGCGGACCCCGAGTCTGACCGGTTTCGTGCTGAGCACCCTACTGTCACGCATCTGCTAGCCACTGTTGTCACTGACCCGTCGTTTGAGTCTGCTGCTACGTCTGCCTTAGTTGCTGAGCTTGTTGACTTTGCTGCTGCCTGTCGTCTAGACTACGCCGCTAGTCTTGTTGCTGAGTCTGAGTCTGTCTGTCCTCCGTCCGTCGGGGGTGAGTGTGCTCTTGGCACGGACGTCCTTGAGGACAGGCAGGAGGACCTTGAGTGTCTTGCAGCCGCTGCGCCTCATCTCGTGTCCATGCTGCTTGCCCCTGAGGGAGACCCGGATGCTCCAGACATCCCGACCCCGCGCTCTTACGCTGAGGCGATCGCGGGTGAGTACTCCTCTCAGTGGCAGACAGCCATGGACGCAGAGATGGCATCCTGGAAGTCCACAGGCACCTACGTCGACGAGGTTCCCCCACCTGGGGCGAACATCGTCAGTGGCATGTGGATTTTCAGGGTGAAGCAGCCGCCAGGTTCTCCGCCTGCCTTCAAGGCGCGTTACGTTGCACGAGGTTTCAGTCAGCGAGAGGGAGTAGACTTCTTCCAGACCTTCTCCCCCACCCCGAAGATGACCACTCTTCGGGTGCTGCTGCATGTTGCCGCTCAGCGTGACTACGAGCTTCACTCTCTTGACTTCAGCACAGCCTTCTTACAGGGCAGCCTGCACGAGGAGATCTGGCTGCGCCGCCCACCTGGCTTCACTGGGTCGTTCCCTCCTGGTACCCAGTGGAGCCTCAGGCGGCCGGTCTACGGTCTCCGCCAGGCGCCACGTGAGTGGCACGACACACTGAGGACGACACTTGCGGCTCTTGGGTTTGCTCCGTCGACTGCTGACCCGTCGCTGTTTCTGCGCAACGACACTTCACTGCCGCCGTTCTACATCCTCGTGTACGTCGACGACTTGGTCTTTGCCACTGCTGACACTGAGGCTCTCGCCCACGTGAAGTCGGAGCTGCAGAAGAGACACACGTGCACAGACCTGGGTGAGCTGACAAGCTATCTTGGCTTGCGGATCACCCGGGACAGAGCACGCCGCACCATCACACTGACTCAGTCACACATGGTGCAGCAGGTCCTTCAGCGCTTTGGCTTCACCTGGTCCTCGGCACAGCACACTCCTCTGGCTATAGGTCACTCGCTCTCAGCTCCACCTTCGGACGAGTCCGTAGAGCCGAGTGGTCCTTACCCAGAGCTAGTGGGCTGCCTCATGTACCTGATGACCTGCACTCGTCCTGACCTTGCGTACCCTCTTGGCCTTCTGGCTCGCTACGTGGCTCCTGGTCGGCACCAAAAGGTGCACATGGATGCTGCTAAGAGGGTACTACACTACTTGTGCAGTACATCGGGCATGGGGCTCGTGCTTGGAGGACGGAGCGACGTTGTCCTCACTGGGCACTCAGACGCTTCTTGGGTTGACGACCAGGCTACGCAGCGGTCGTCACAGGGTTACACCTTCAGCCTTGGCTCTGGTTCGGTTTCTTGGCGTTCTACACGCTCGTCTTCAGTTCTCAGCTCCAGTTGTGAGGCTGAGATCTACGCCACAGCCATGGCTGCACAGGAGTTACGCTGGCTCACCTACCTGCTGACCGACCTGGGAGAGCGGCCTCGTTCTCCTCCAGTGCTGTACGTCGACAACAAGGCAGCCATTGCCTTGTGTGAGGAGCACAGACTGGAGCACAGAACAAAGCACATCGCTCTGCGTTACTTCCTGGCTCGAGAGTTGCAGCAGCGTGGTCAGCTTCGTCTGCGTTACGTGGCCACTCGGGCCAACACTGTTGATATATTCACCAAGGCACTTCAGTCTGGTGATCATCAGTGTTTCTGCACCGTGCTAGGGCTTGTGCCCACATTTCCTCACTTGCTGTAGGCTTTGCTTGTACTGTGATCTATATATATATACCTACATGCTTGCTTTGCTAGGTAGAGATCACTGTGCTGTTTGTGTTGCATATATACCCCTGCATGTGAACTGGCCTTGTGGCCGCTTGCTTGTGCTCAGAATGCGTGGTGATCTTGAGATCCACCCTGAGCTTTGCTTTGCTTTGTTCTCTTGCTTGACCGGTCTTGTGACCTTTGGTTGTTCTTGCTATCCCCCACTTTGCCTATGGGGGTGTGTCAAACTATGTTTCTATGTTGTAGGCTGTAGTGGGGTAGCCTCTACTGAGTACAACACTTTAGGGTTAGACTTTGCCCTACTTGTACTCATCCTTGCTTCCTAGTCAATCATTCCTGCCTCTTCATTCTGGCATCCTTCACTTGCCCCCTCCTTCACTTGCCCCCTCCTTCACTTGCCCCCTCCTTCACTTGCCCCCTCCTTCACTTCCCCCCTCCTTCACTTGCCCCCTCCTTCACTTGCCCCCTCGTTCACTTGTCCCCTCGTTCACTTGTCCCCTCGTTCAGTTGTCCCTTCGTTCACTTGTCCCCTCGTTTAGTTGTCTCCTCGTTCGCTTGTTCCCTGGTTCACTTGTCTCCTCTGTCGCTTGTTGCAATTGCGGCGCGGACACGAGTCCTGTGGAGTCACAATCACTTTTGAGAGTCTTGCAAGTTTGAGGGCCCCATCTCATTATTTTTATATGTCCGCACGAACAACCACTGTGTGCTCCTCTTTCCGTTTTGCACCGAGTCAAAAGCAGGGAGGCAGTAATTTCTGAGGCAACAATGAGCACCTATGCAGTGCACTTGCAGTGCTCTCTAGTGATTGTGCGTGTCTCCTCTTGTCCCTGTTGACAGTTACTCTGGAACCTCCTTCGCCATGAGATCTACGTTTCTGATCAACAATCTCAAAGGAGGAGATAAACCCGTTTACGGTTACGTAGGTTCCTGCACAGAAACTCCTGCATCAAAACTCGATTTCGTGAAAGTCACAAGTACCAAGCGCAAGCGCTACAGCTGGAAATTCGAGAGTGAGCAGCCCGCTGACAATGCGTTTGAGGCAGTCATGGCTGCGGACATGGCTATATCAAATGCATTTGTAGTCATAGGTCGTGCAGGTAACATGCGCGCGCTCTATGGCCCTCTTGTACAACGGTGGAGCACATAGAAGCATTTGGGTGGAAGTGCATTTGCTAGGGTTTCATGCAGTGGTATGATGAGATTGTTGAAGGGTAGAGATGCATGAAACTCGATTTCGTGAAAGTCACAAGTACCATGAGATTGTTGAAGGGTGGAGATGCATGTGGATGTGCGCTTTGCATGGAGAGCAGATGTTGGAATTTGTAGATACCATGGCATAATACGCCAATGCTGCATTGATTCGTTTGGGAGAAAAGAGATCTGGTGCTTCGTTTTGGTCAAACTAAAAACCCAGCTCCTGTCAAAATATAATATGTGTTGTAGGCTGTAGTGAGGTGCCTTCTAGGGGGTACAGTTTCTAGGTTTGCATATTTGGACCCCATCCCTTTCTATTCTACACATTCCGTTGCTAGCTACTCCTAGCTCGTTCCTGAGTAGGTTCAATCTCGCCCGTTCCTAGCCTAGCGCGCACCCGCGCCTCCGCGCCTCCGCGCCCTCCCCTAGTGCACCCTCCGCGCCTAGCTCGCGCCTCCGCGCCTCCGCGCCCTTCGTGCCTCCGCGCGTGCACCCTCCGCGCCCTCCGCGCCTAGCTCGCGCCTCCGCGCCCTTCGTGCCTCCGCGCCTAACCTGCGCCACTGCACCCTCCGTGCCTCCGTGCTAGCACTGGCCGTGCTAGTTCTAGGGGTGCTGGAGCTGGAGGTGCTGGCGCTCGTGGCGCTAGTTCTAGGGGTGCTGGAGCTGGAGGTACTGGCACTGGAGGTGCTAATTCTGGGGGTGCTGGAGCTGGAGGTGCTGGCGCTGGTGGCGCTAGTTCTGGGGGTACTAGAGCTGGAGGTACTGGTGCTGGTGGCGCTAGTTCTGGCGTTGTAGGAGCTAGTACTGAGGAGACAGGAGCTGGAGGCATGACTACTGCGGCGGCCACTGCGCCTCCCCACCGCTACGACACACGTCTCCAGGCTCTTCGCCGGCTTGAGCGCAAGGAGCAGGAGCGGTTGGAGCAGGAGAGGCAGGAGCTGCACCAGCTGGACCAGCAGCAGCAGCAGCAGCCGCCGCAGCCGCCACTTTTGCAGCAGCTGTTCCCTCCAGTGAGTGGCCTTCGGGCCCTTGGTCTTCCTTCCTCTCCTCCTGTCCACTCACAGTCTCCTGTCAAACATTATATGTTTACATTGTGTAGGCTATAGTGGGTTTAGCCTTAGGGGGTACAACATTCTAGGGTTTCCTACTTGTACTCCCATTCTTGTTAGTTCAAACACACTTGTTCATTCTAACATGGTATCACGAGCCTAGGTTGCTACCTAGGACCGCTTTCTACTACGGGCCCACTATTCCGCTAGAAGCGCCCTCGTGCGCCCTACCTTACGTGCGCCCTCGTGCGCCTTTCTCTGCTCGTGCGCCCTCGTGTGCCCTCGTGCGCCCTCGTGCGCCCTCGTGCGCCCTCGTGCGCCTTTCTTTGCTCGTGCGCCCTCGCGCGCCCCGCCCTTCGGTCTGCCCGAGTGCCGTTCTGTAGCCCTCGCGGTGCCTCCTGCAAGCTAGTACGGCCCTCGAGCCGCCCCTGCAGGTCCGTCAGGCCCCCGAGCCGCCTCTGCAGACCCGTCAGGCCCCCGAGCCGCCTCTGCAGGCCAGTCAGGCCCGAGAGCCGCCCCTGCAGACCCGTCAGGCCCGCGCGCAGCCTCTGCCCGACCGCGCGCCGCCCCTGCAGGCTCTCGCCGCCCGCCACGTCGCCCTGCCCGCGGCGTCGCCGCCTGCCCGCGGCGTCGCCACCTGTCCGCGGCGTCGCCACCTGCCCGCGGCGTCGCCACCTGCCCGCCGCGTCGCCCTGCCCGCGGCGTCGTCACCTGCCCACGGCGTCGCCCCTGCCCGCGGCGTCGCCGCCTGCCCGCGGCGTCGTCACCTGTCCGCGGCGTCGCCACCTGCCCGTGGCGTCGCCACCTGCCCGCCGCGTCGCCCTTCCCGCGGCGTCGTCACCTGCCCGCGGCGTCGCCCCTGCTCGCCGCGTCGCCCTGCCCGCCGCGTCGCCCTGCCCGCGGCGTCGCCACCTGCCCGCCGCGTCGCCCTGCCCACGGCGTCGCCCCTGCCCGCTGCGTCGCCCTGCTTGCCGCGTCGCCCTGCCCGCCGCGTCGCCCCTGCCCGCGCGTCGCCCCTGCCCACTGAGTCGCCCTGACCTAACCCGCGCCTGGCCTCTGGAGCAGCCGCCCCTGCAGCAGCCGCCCCTGGCTCCTGGAGCAGCCGCCCCTGCAGCAGCCGCCCCTGGCCACTGGAGCAGCCGGCCACTGGAGCAGCCGCCACTGCAGGAGCCGCCCCTCGCCCCTGGAGCAGCCGCCCCTGCAGCAGCCGCCCCTGGCCACTGGAGCAGCCGCCCCTGGAGCAGCTGCCACTGCAGGAGCCGCCCCTGGCCCTTGGAGCAGCCGCCCCTGGAGCAGCCGCCCCTGGAGCGGCCGCTGTGGCGGCCCCGCAGTCGCCCCGCTCGTACGCCTGCCCTTCCCACCACTGGTGAGCACTGCCCTGCCCGTGCTGCTACTGCTGTTACTGCTGCTGCTACTGCTTCTACTGCTGCTCCTGGCGTGGCCAGATGCAGCTCCAGGGCCGTCCGCGTGTGTCCCTCACGCCCCAGCAGCTTCGTGAGTGGTACGCCAGTTGGGGTTGTCGGGGTGGCAGTAGTGGGAGTCGTCCTGGAGTGGGTAGTTCGGGAGTTTCTTGTAGTGGCCCGGTGCAGCAGCCGCGTCGTCTACGCGAGGCTCTTTCGCCCCAGCAGCTTCGTGAGTGGTACGCTCAGAGTAGAGGGTCACTGAGTACTGCTCGCTGCCCGTACGTCATTCGCACAGGTGTCCGGACTGGTCAGCCTTGCGGGACACGTGGTCACACAGAGTCCCACTGCTTCGCCCGTCTGGGCGACGTTTGGCGTACAGAGGTTGGCGACGACGCTGAGCTCCCCGACTGGGTGGAGCTGCTTAGGCAGAGGGTAGATATCTTTGCTCTTGACTATGATGCTATCCTCACTGCCATGTATGTATTGTCTACTAGTGCTGAGAGTGCCTGTCACCTGTGTGTGCCGCCTGACCCCGGTATCCAGTCTGCTGCTCTAGGTACTGGTGAGGCTGCCGCTCTAGGTGCTAGAGTGTCTGTTGCCCCAGGTGCTGGTGAGACTGCTACTCTAGGTTCTCGTGAGTCTGCCCCCCCTGGTACTGAGTCTACTGAGGCACTGCACACCTTCACACTGGACTCAGGTGCTTCTCGCTGTTTCTTTCGTGACCGCACTGCCCTTGAGCAGCTTGCTCGGCCAGTTGCTGTCTCCCTTGCTGACCCCTCTGGGGGTCCGGTCATTGCGACCTCCTCCACTGTCCTTCCTTGTCCTGCGGTTCCGTCGGGCACACTGTCAGGTCTCCACCTCCCCTCCTTCTCTACGAACTTGGTGGCGGGTTGTGCGCTCCAGGACGGGGGTGTCCACCAGTTCACCCCTGCCTACGAGCGCGTGACACACTGCACGTGTGCTCGGACGGGCCGTCACCTGGCTACCTTCACTCGGCAGCCGGGGTCGGACCTGTACACACTGACCACTGAGTCCCCTCAGGTAGCTGCGTCTGCGTCTGCTTCAGGTCAGCTGTCTGCCCCCTGCTCGTGTCGCTCTCTAGCACACGAGACCGTCCTCTGGCACCACCGCCTTGGTCACCCGTCAGTGCAGCGCCTTCGTGGCATGCACAAACGGTACCTTGTCTCTGCTCTTCCCCGGGTACTCCCTCCCCTCCCACCCTCGCCTGCTCCTCCCTGTCTTCCTTGTGTCGAGGGGCGGCAGCGCGCCGCTCCTCACTCCTCCTCGTTTCCCCCGACGACTGCTCCCTTGCAGACGCTCCACATGGACGTGTGGGGCCCAGCCCACGTCCGTGGACAGGGTCAGGAGAGGTACTTCCTGATCGTTGTTGACGACTACTCGCGCTACACCACAGTCTTCCCCTTGCGCACCAAGGGTGAAGTCCCTGATGTTTTGATCCCTTGGATCCGCGCTTCTCGTCTCCAGCTCAGCGAGCGGTTCCACTTAGACTTTCCTGTCTTGCGTCTGCACTCTGACAGAGGTGGTGAGTTCTCCTCCGACCTCTTGGCAGCCTACTGTGCGGAGCACGGCATCCGCCAGTCGTTCACGCTTCCGGCCTCTCCACAGCAGAATGGGGTTGCTGAGCGCCGCATTGGCTTGGTCATGGAGGTCGCTCGTACCTCCTTGATCCATGCGGCTGCCCCCCACTTTCTGTGGCCGTTTGCGGTCCGGTACGCTGCGCATCAGCTCAACCTCTGGCCCCGTGTCTCCTTGCCGGAGACCTCGCCCACACTGCTGTGGACGGGGGAGGTTGGCGATGCGTCGCGTTTCCGGGTCTGGGGATCTCGAGCTTTTGTCCGCGATACGTCCGCGGACAAGCTCTCCTCCCGCGCTGTTCCTTGTGTCTTCCTTGGCTTTGTCCCGGACGCGTCTGGTTGGCAGTTTTACCACGCCACCTCGCGCCGTGTCCTGCCCTCTCTGGACGTCACTTTTGACGAGTCGGTGCCCTACTACCGCCTCTTCCCCTACCGCACTGCCCCGCTCCCCCCCCCGCCTCTCTTCCTCGCGCCAGGTGCTGCTGTGGTAGACCCCCTCCCCCCTCAGGGTGCCGCTCCCTCAGGTGTGTCCCAGGTAGACCCGGTTGAGCCTGTCGAGGTAGCTGTCGACTCTCGTCCTGCTAGGGGTGCTGAGCCTGAGCGTGCGGAGCCTGGGGGTGCGGAGCCTGGGGGTGCGGAGCCTGGGGTTGCGGAGTCTGGGGGTGCTGAGCCTGGGGGTGCGGAGCCTGCGGGTGTTGAGTCTGGGGGTGCTGAGTCTGGAGGTGCTGAGCCTGGGAGTGCTACACCTGGAGGAGCTCTCTCCTCACAGCAGCTGCGTGAGTGGTACTTACAGTACTGCAGCCTCAGGAGAGGTGCTTCTGGAGCTAGGAGTGCTGCTGGAGCTGGTGCTAGTGCTTCCCCTCCTAGGCGGGAGCTGCCCTCTCCCCAGCGGCTCCGAGAGTGGTACGCTCGGCGCTGCAGTCTCCGGAGTGGCGCTCCTAGTGTCGCGGACCCTGGTGCTGGAGGTGCTGCTGCTGCTGGCGGTGCTGCTGGCGCTACTGGAGGTGCTGCTGGTGCTGGAGCTGCTGGAGAAGATACTGCTGGCGGTTCTGCTGGCGCTGCTGGAGGTACTGCTGGTGCTGGAGCTGCTGGAGGTGCTGCTGGTGCTGGTGCTGCTGGAGCTGCTGGAGGTGCTGCTACTACTGGAGGTGCTGCTGGTGCTGCTGACGCTGCTGGAGGTGCTGCTGGTGCTGGTGGTGCTGCTGGTGCTGCTGGAGCTGCTGGAGGTGCTGCTGGTGCTGGTGCTGCTGGAGCTGCTGGAGGTGCTGCTACTACTGGAGGTGCTGCTGGTGCTGCTGGAGCTGCTGGAGGTGCTGCTGCTGCTGGCGGTGCTGCTGGCGCTGCTGGAGGTGCTGCTGGTGCTGGTGCTGCTGGAGCTGCTGGAGCCGCGGGTCCTGGAGGTGCTCGTACTGGAGGTACTGGAGCTGCTGGGACTGGGCCTGCTGAGGGGGTTGTCGCTGGAGGTGCTGAGCGGCCGCGGCCGTACTACGTTCCGCTCCTTCAGCAGGTTCTTGGTCTCCCGCCCTCTACTGGTCCTTCTCCTCCCCTACTGAGTCCACCGTCTGTCCAGTCGCAGTCACAGTTACAGTCTGCCTCTCCGCTGCCTGCCCCTTCTCCTTACACTGCGCCGACGGGTAGTCGTACGGAGCGTCGTGAGCCTGAGTCTCGTCCTCCGTCGCCTGAGTCTAGTCCTGCGTCTCCTGAGCCTCGTCCAGAGTCGCCTGTCCGCGCTACCCGCACTCGTCATCGTGTTCCGCGTGAGCGTCCTCCTCCTGTCCTTGGCACTCACTATATGTCCCTGCGTCCTTCCACTGCTCCACAGCGTGTCCCTCTGCCGTCTCCTCCTGCGTCCTCTCTTCCTGACGTTGCTGACCTGCCGTCAGACCTTACTCGTGCTGCCAGTCCTACTGTCGCGCGTCTCCTTGCCACTGTTGTCACTGACCCTACCTTTGAGTCCTCTGCTGCGTTTGCTCTAGTCGCTGAGCTTGTGGACTTTGCTGCCGCCTGTCGTCTAGACTACGCCGCTAGCCTTGTTGCTGAGTCTGAGTCTGTCTGTCCTCCGTCCGTCGGGGGTGAGTGTGCTCTTGGCACGGACGTCCTTGAGGACAGACAGGAGGAGTTTGAGTGCTTCGCTGCTGCTTTACCTCATCTCGTGTCCATGCTGATTGCCCCTGAGGGAGACCCGGATGCACCAGACATCCCGACCCCACGCTCCTACGCAGAGGCGATGGAGGGTCTCTACTCCTCTCAGTGGCAGACAGCCATGGACGCAGAGATGGCTTCCTGGAAGTCCACAGGCACCTACGTTGACGAGGTTCCCCCACCTGGGGCGAACATCGTCAGTGGCATGTGGATTTTCAGGGTGAAGCGGCCGCCGGGTTCTCCGCCTGTCTTCAAGGCGCGTTACGTTGCTCGAGGCTTCAGTCAGCGAGAGGGAGTTGACTTCTTCCAGACCTTCTCCCCGACCCCGAAGATGACCACTCTTCGGGTTCTGCTGCACATCGCGGCTCAGCGTGACTACGAGCTCCACTCTCTTGACTTCAGCACTGCGTTCCTACAGGGCAGCCTACACGAGGAGATCTGGCTGCGCCGCCCACCTGGCTTCACTGGGTCGTTCCCTCCTGGTACCCAGTGGAGCCTCCGGCGGCCAGTCTACGGTCTCCGCCAGGCACCCCGTGAGTGGCACGACACACTGAGGACTACGCTTGCGGCTCTTGGGTTTGCTCCTTCTACTGCTGACCCGTCGCTGTTTCTACGCACCGACACCACTCTGCCGCCGTTCTACGTTCTCGTGTACGTCGACGGCTTGGTCTTTGCTACTGCTGACACTGAGGCACTCGCCCACGTGAAGTCGGAGCTGCAGAAGAGACACACGTGCACAGACCTGGGTGAGCTGACAAGCTATCTTGGCTTGCGGATCACCCGGGACAGAGCACAGCGCACCATCACCTTGACTCAGTCACACATGGTGCAGCAGGTCCTTCAGCGCTTCCGCTTCACGTACTCCTCGCCTCAGCCCACTCCTCTGCCTACTGGTCACTCGCTCTCAGCTCTGCCTTCGGATGAGTCCGTAGAGCCGAGTGGCCCGTATCCAGAGCTTGTGGGCTGCCTCATGTACCTGATGACCTGCACTCGACCTGACCTTGCATACCCTCTTAGCATCCTAGCACGCTATGTCGCTCTTGGCCGTCACCGGAAGGAGCACATGGATGCCGCTAAGAGGGTGTTGCGCTACTTGTGCAGTACGTCGGGCATGGGGCTTGTGCTTGGAGGACGGCGCGATGTTGTCCTCACTGGACACTCAGACGCTTCTTGGGCTGACGACCAGGCTACGCAGCGGTCGTCTCAGGGTTACACCTTCAGCCTTGGCTCTGGCTCTGTTTCCTGGCGTTCTACACGCTCTTCCTCTGTTCTCAGCTCCAGTTGTGAGGCTGAGATCTACGCCACAGCCATGGCTGCCCAGGAGCTACGCTGGCTCACCTACTTGCTGACCGACCTCGGAGAGCGGACTCGTTCTCCTCCAGTGCTGTACGTCGACAACAAGGCAGCCATTGCCTTGTGTCAGGAGCACAGACTGGAGCACAGAACGAAGCACATCGCTCTGCGCTACTTCCTTGCTCGAGAGCTGCAGCAGCGTGGTCAGCTTCGTCTTTCGTACGTGGCCACTCGGGCCAACACTGCTGATGTGTTCACCAAGGCGCTTCAGCCTTGTGATCATCAGCGTTTCTGTACTGTTCTAGGCCTTGTGCCTACTGTCCCTCACTTGCTCACTTCTTGACTCTGCTTGTACTGTGATCTCTATATATATACCTGCATGCTTACACTTGCTAGGTTGTGATCACTGTACCTCTTGTTATATTATCAAACTGCATGTGAACTGGTCTTGTGACCACTTGCTTGTGCTCGGAATTTGTGTGGCATCCTTGAGATCCACCCTGAGCTTGTTTTGCCTTGCTTTGACTGGTCTTGTGACCCCTTGCTCTCCCCCACTTAGCCTATGGGGGTGTGTCAAACATTATATATGTTATAGCTGTGTAGGCTACAGTGGGTTAGCCTCTAGGGGGTACACTACTCTAGGGTTTGGTACTTGTACTCCCATTTGTTTCTAGTTCACACACTTCTCATTTCTGACACCCATTGCACAAAAGGACAGTGTCGGTGCCTGGGTGTGGCTGGCATTTTGAGACAACGGGGATCGATCTGCAGCGCATCTCCGGTATGAGCACGGACGGCGCTTCAGTGATGACAGGCCGGTACAACGGGTTGGTCGCGCGCCTGCGCTCGAAGATTCCTCATCTCGTTTCGTGTCACTGTGTCGCTCACAGGCGAGTTCGTTAAGGTTGTTTATTGATTTGCATATCAAGCATGTTCTGACTTGTTTCCAGTTTCAACTTGCAGGGAAGCGCTGGCAGCTAAAGATGCAGCAACCGCATTCCCAGACCTTCAGATTGTGGACAAGGCGGTCCGGTCTGTGGTCGACATTCTCGGGCGCCTTGTGGTTCATACGCGTTTCAAGGAGCTTCAAGAAGTTATTTGCGAGACGCATCTCGAGATGCAGGGGATAAAGGACGTGAGGTGGCTGAGCCGAGGCAATGCGATCCAGCGACTTGTCGCGGTGTTTCCTGCAGTTGTGATCGTCCTGCAGGAATTCGACTGTAAGATGTATGCGACGGTGACGAGTTTCAAATTCCACTTTTTACTCTACTTGCTTGCCGATGTGTTGAAGGAGCTGAACATGCTCAACTTGAAGTTCCAGCAACGACAGGTACGTGTTAATGTTTGCGCTAGAAACTCGCAGATTTGTTTGGTCTCATTCTAACTACTTTCTGTTTGATCTCGCAGATTGACGCCACCCATGTGCTGCAGACGGTACACAACACAACAGTCCTCCTGCGGACTCGTTATCTCGACAGCAACGACGAGACGTTCGGGCAAGGCGGCGCGGCGCCAGGGCCATTCCTGGCGAAACATGCCTCGGGGGAGTGCCGGGAGGTGAAGGTCGATGGCCCAGATTCAACCGGAGCGCCAACAACTCACCGCTTCTTGCTGCACGAAGAGGCTATCGTGGGGCAGAAGAGCAAAGGCGACCTCAGCTCCTGCTTGAAGCTCGGGCGGGACTTCGTTGTTGAGCTGATCAAGCAACTCGACTACCGACTGCAGGATCTCGCGTCGCTTAACGACGCGAAGCTGTTCAAGAAGTCTCAATACCCGAAGTCCCAGGCAAAGCGCGAGCGGCGGTTGGCGCAGTGGCTGCAGTCTCTGCGTGACATGTACAAGAAGCATCCCGACGATCCAGACACTCTGCCAGGTGTGTTAGGCCTATTATCGTGAGAGTATGAGGTTTATTCAGTTGAGTATCTCGTCACTAAACATATGTACTCATTCTACGCGTTTCTCTCTTCCATTATTCACCCGCCCATTCTTGCAGGTGTGGACTGGTCTAAAGCACAGCGGGAGCTCAACACCTTCGCGACAATCATGAGCACCCACCAAGAGGATGTCGGCTTTGCCGAGGGCCTGAAGCACATGCTGAGCTCATCGGACTGGACAACGAGCTACCCCAACATTGTCCGCCTGTGGATCGCCGTAGCCGTGCTCCCGCTGAGCACTGTGGAGTGCGAACGCGGATTCTCGCGGCAAAACGTGATCAAGAGCTGGCTGAGGGGGAACCTGTGCGACGCCAAGCTTGGTGAGCTCATGACCGTGTCTCTTTTGAGCTACGACATGGACTGGCCCGAGTTGGTGGCTCGGTGGCGCAAATCCAAGAGGCGGAAGCCTGCAAAGGATTTGCTGCTGGCGGGAGTGGAGAGGGAGAGCAAGCGCAATAAAAAAAGATCCACAGCAGCAGCAGAGGCAGCAGCAGCAGCAGCAGCTGCTGTGGCAGCGGCAGAGGCAGCAGCACGTGAAGCAGCAGCAGTAGCAGAAGCAGCCAGGTTGGATGCAGAGTTCCCCTGGCTCAGTCGCAGGGGGAAAGCTAACTACCCTATTCCAGTGCCGTCTGATAGCCTAGACAGCTGTTGTGATGATGATAGTGGCAGTGAGTCTGAGTGAACCGTAGAATGGTGAAATGATACCTAGTTTTCGTTTTGTAGTTTGTAGAATGAATGTAGTGCAGTGTAGGCCACGTAGAATGGTTCATCTGTTTTTCCAGACTGATAATTATGTTTCATCTTAGAGGTCAGAAAAAAAAAAAAGGCTAATCTGAGCGTAAGACGTTTTTTTTTTTTTTTTTTACACATACTGTCAGACAGGCCAGAATCCTAGCGCCTGCCACCAGCCCGTTTTTTCAAAGCTGATGGGGATTTTGGTGGGAATGCTCCCACTCTGACCACCGAACCCCATTTTGGCGGGCGACAGATGTCGCCAGCATCGCATGTATGCTATCCAATGAAATTGACGCGCCAGCTCGCATACCAAGTGTGACTAACCTCGTCAGGCAAAACCTAAACGGCCGAGCCTGGCGGTTGCGCCTGGCGTAAAAAGTTTGGCACAATAGTCAAATCAAGTCAACTTTGGTGATATTGGCAGATTCACGCAAGCAGGGCAGAAATGGGTTGCGTGGGCAGGAAGGAAATATATGTTGCCGGCTATGTGCACGAAATTGGAAAAATATTTTGGCATGTCTAACACCAAAGTCCCCACACGCAGCAAACGTGACACTATCTCCATCGTCGCACACTGACGGGCAGGCCAGGCATTGCGACCGTGGCCGGTTGAACTAAAGGTGGGCAAAAGTCGAACCGCGTGAGGGAACATTCAAATGTAATTTAATGCCACCTCAACATTTCGAGTCGCGTGGGGGAACTTCAGATGGTGGGGGAACTTGAGAATGCGGCATAAGCAATTTTCTTTGAAATTGTTACTATTTGAACGCCGAGCCTAGCCGCTGTGATTTGGCTACTGACGGGTCAGCAGAAGCGACGAACGTTCTTAGAAAATACACAAATAAAGGGAACTGCTCGTAACTGAACGGACTTTCGGACTTAGTTTCGGGCTGTTTACTCAAAATAATTGATTACTTTCTTGATACGATTTTGTTTCTGTACTTCGGCGGCCCCACTCGGAACTGTTATTTTTTAGCGTACGGTTGAGAACCGCACTGGGCAGGCTCGGTGTTCTAATTATCAAATTAATGGGCTTGACAAGCCCTAATTTGAACAGAGGAACCTGCCGTGCAACAACAGCAGTTTGAGAAGGGTGCCAACTGAACAGGGCCTGAGGTGCCTTGGCGCGCTTGGTTGGTAATGTAAGCTACGTTCTTCAAGAATACGCCACACGACTATTTTCATCCACGCGAAGTTAACCCTATCTACGGAGATTACCGTACTGCTTCTACTTGTCACTCGCCGAGTGGTTGAAGTGGCAACCTACGCGTCACTGCCACTCCGATGTGCTACAACCCGCCTCGTAGCAAAGCGATGTCCCGACGTAGTAACGAGCGCATGATATACGTCACCGGGGGGCCATCGCGAAAAAGGACTTGCGGCATTTTGGGTAGAATGGCGGGCGGACTCACAAGTCTGGGGCCGTGCGACGGCGGGCGCTCGTCTGCCATGCACAGCAGTGTGTGGCCTACATAACACCGGGCCTCTGAGAGTGTGAGTCACATAGTTTGGCGCTTCGAGAACTACTCCCGCAACTCCGATTTGAGAGGTTCTGCCGAAAACCTGCTAGAAGTATAGTCCGACAAACGATTCGTCGGCTTTACCCGCGAGATTACTAACAGCATGTAGTCTGTGTTTCGCTACAATCGAAAGTGACTGTCTTTCGTTAGTAACCATAACAGTTGGCTTTAGCACGTAGTAGTTGTCTTGGTCGCGCGCTTGGGTGACAAGCTAGCCTCAGGTTCGCCCGAGCCATCGTTTACCCACGGTCGTTTGTGCTACGGCTTGATCTTCGGAGACCGCCATCTGTCACGGCTACTAGGTCACGGTTGGAACCGTGACCAAACTTCAGATGTCGCGCCATGATGGAACTCAGAGTGACCAACGTTTGGACACCATGGAAGTTGAAACACCGATCGGCGGGCGCCTGTCTGCGCGCCTGTCTGCCACGCAGTGTGTGCCTACATAGCACCGGGCCTCTGAGAGGGTGAGTCACATAATGATTTGGCTCTCCGAGAGCTGCTGCTAGTAGCGTCCCGCAACTGAATGTGAGAGAGAGTTTGACTCAAATCTCTAGTGGCTCTGCCGAAAACCTAGTTAGTAGTAGCAGCAGTAGTTGACAAGAATTCTCGGGGGTTAATCCGCGAGATCAGCAGCATAAAGCGCCGCGCATCTCTCCTCTGCCGCCTGCTGCTCTGTGAGTGCTTCTCAACTAGCCCTACTACTAGTAAGGGCTGGCTCTTAGTTTCGCATCCAACTGTCACTGACTGCTGTTGAAGGTGTCGGAATTATGCCGTCCCACCCCTGCCTGTTCTTACACTGCTCTCTTCTTCTCTCGTCTGGGCTCTGCTGTCCTGTCTCCCCCCTTTATGCCCTCAGCTGGGCCTCCCCAGTGCCCTTAGTTCTCTGCCATCCTTCCCTCCATGTTCCCCTGCCTTATCCACTTAAAAATGTCTCGTACCACAGCCTGTATCTAGCTACACAAACCCTAGCTCGGCAAGCTGGATAAGGAACTGATGGGTCTGAAGAGCTTGCGGCGTTGGTTTCTCGTGCTTAGTTCAAACGTGTATCCTGGAATTGTAAGCATAGGTGTGAAAACAATCACGCAAGCAATCTCTCCTAAGCTTGCCTAATCCTTAAGTATCACCGGCGGGTTACCGTTGTGTCAACGGTCCTCGTTTAACCCGCCAACTCAATGTCCTTTCGGTTGTCTCGCTTCGCCTGGGCTGCTTCTGTTCTCATCCTACCTACTGTAGTGTTCTTTATATCCTATTAGTCACGATGATATATCTACTGTTCTACGCACAGATAAGAATCGTGACAGCTGTCGGAATTATGCCGTCCCACCCCTGCCTGTTCTTACACTGCTCTCTTCTTCTCTCGTCTGGGCTCTGCTGTCCTGTCTCCCCCCTTTATGCCCTCAGGTGGGCCTCCCCAGTGCCCTTAGTTCTCTGCCATCCTTCCCTCCGTGTTCCCCTGCCTTATCCACTTGCCCCCTCCGCGGTTGTTTCTTGGCTCCTGCCGACTGCCGCTGGATCTCCTTGTCTTCAGCTCGGGGAACTGCTTGCCCCATTGCCCGTCCCCTCGCCCGCGCCACATTAGTGCAATGATCCGTCCTCCTCTGTCCTTGCGCGCTCACGAGCACCACTACCCCAGAGTCCTTAATCTCCTTCACTTTCCAGCGCTCTGTGCTCAGCTCGAGGTCCATCAGATCGTGCTTCGCCTGCTTCAAGTATACTTCTTCCCCCGCTTCCAGCGCCTTGTCTCTCTTTCCTTCTAGCCGTTCTCCTCTCTTCTTGTACCGCTGGGCGTCCCTCAGTTGTGCCACGTGTAGGTTCTCCAGTGCTGCTGGTAAGAGCTCTCTCAAGTACCTCGCCCTCGCTTCTGCCAGCCCCACCCATTCCTCCTCATTGGCCACTTGCACTGACCCTGTAAGGATTCTCGGTGCATCCACTGGCATCACTGGGTCTCTCCCTAAGAGCATGTAATACGGCGATAGGTCCCGTAAAGCCGCTTGCTTACTGAATCTGTATCCTGCCACTACCCACGGGAGCCGTGTATCCCAGTCTCTTTTAAACTGCTCTCCGTAGGCCCTCAGCCCCCGCTTTACTGTCTGTACAAATCGCTCCGTGAGACCGTCGCTTTGTGGATGATATCTAGAGGTCCTCCTGTGAGTGATACCGGTAGCTCCCAACAACTTGTCGAGCCCTCCCATGAACTCTGTCCCTTGATCGGTTAGTACTTCCCCGCACGCCCCGAATCTGGTGAGTACCTGCTCCTCGAATGCTTCGGCTATCTTAGCCGAGTTCTTGCTGGGGAGGGCCTTCACCTCCACCCATGTTCAATCATGATTAAGATGTACCGCTTCCCCTTCCTGCTCAGCGGCATCTCCCCTGCTAAGTCCAGAGACCATCGGAACCCTAGGCCGTGTATAGGCAGCGACTGAAGCTCCTTTCTACCCCTTTCCAGCTCCGCTTTGTTCCGGCTGCACAGCTCACACTTAGTCACCCAATCTCTGATATCTCTCCGCATCCTAGCCCACCACCACCCTGTCTCTACTAGCTGCGTGGTTCGTAGACTTCCATAGTGTCCCAACTGCCGATGTACCGTGCTGATGATGTGCTCTCTCTCATGTGTCCACGGGACCATCTTCCATCCGTCCCGCGTGTTCTTCTGCAACTGCTCTTGATGCCAGCGGTAGTGCACTCCCCTAGCCCTGGCCCTCTCGCTGGTGGTAGTTTCTTCGGCGGTCTTTCCTTGCACCCAATCTAGCACTTCCTGGTCTTCCCAGACATCTGCCGGCCCCATCCCTTTTCCTCTGCTGGCTCCTTCGGCATCTAATTCTCTTGCTAGGGCCACTAGACATGCTGTAGGGCGAGGCGATGGCGGGTTCCGTGACAGCCCGTCTACGTGTTGCATGGTTTTGCCTGCCCGGTGTCGGATGGAGAAGTCGTACTCTTGTAACCGCATGGCCCAGCGCGCGTTCCTCCCTGTTAGCCCTTGGTTGGTCATCAGCCAGGTTAGTGGCTGGTGATCTGTCACTAACTCGAACTGCCTCCCTTGTAGGTATACTCGGAAGTGAGTGATCGCCCACACGGCAGCTAGCCCCTCGCATTCGTACGAGCTGTAATTAGCCTCGGCTGGGTTGCAGCTCCGGCTGGCGAAGGCGACTACTTTCTCCTCTCCTTCCCGCGTCTGACACAAGATCGCTCCCATACCCGCGCTGCTCCAGTCCGTGTACAGCACGAATGGATCCTCTGTGCTTGGTAGCGTCAGTACTGTAGCCGTTTTCACTGATTTCAGCAGCGTCTGGAACGCCCCTTGCTCCGCCTCTCCCCATTCCCACTTCTGGTCTTCCCTCAGCAGCCGATTCAAGACCGCGGCAGTCTTACTGAAGTTCGGAATGAACTTCCGGTAGTAGTTGAGGAATCCGAGCACTGCCCTCAACGTGCTCCTGTCCTTCGGCTGCGGCACCCTATCTAGGACCTCCACCTTCGCTTGTTGAATCCCCAGTTGCCCTCCTTGAACCTCAAACCCCAGGTACTTCACTCCGGTATTCCCGAAGCTGCACTTTTTCGGGTGACAGGTGAGGCCTGCTGCTCGAATGGCGTCCAGCGTTGCTTGCACGTCCTTCACATGCTGAGCCGCGTCCGGACTGAAAACCACTACATCATCGATGTAGCATGCAGCTGCGGGCACTCCGCGCAGAGTCGTGTCCATGACCCGTTGGAACAAGGCGGGCGCATTTTTCATTCCGAAAGGCATGAAGCGCCACTCGTAAGGGCCGTCTGGTCCGTGGAAGGCCGTCTTCTTGCGGTCGGTGGCGCGGATGGGGATTTTGTTAAATCCTTGCCGTAGATCCAGTGTGGAGAAGACCTTGGCCCCTTGCAGCTTATCAAAGATTTCTTCCGCCGACTGCATGGGATACCTATCTGCCACAGTGACCTAGTTCAGACTCCGATAGTCCCCACACATCCTCCGCGCGGAGACCGCCCCCGTCAGATCCTTCCGCGATGCTACCACCGTCGCCGCGGCGTAGTCGCCCTCGGACCGCTGGATCAGTCCTGCTTCCAACATCTCGGTGCATTTCTCCGTACAGATGTCTAAATCCCCCGGGCTCATCCGCCGTCTCCGTTGATATATCGGAACCTCCGTGGTGAGCTCTATCTTCATCTCATGGGTGGTACACTTCCCCAGCTCCTGCAAGGTGTACGCAAAAGTCCCACGATGCTGCTTCAGCACCTCCTGCAAAGCTGCTCCCGACTCAGCATCCATTCCTCCCCCGAGTGTCCACTCCTCTTCGGGCCCTCGTTCCTGCTTCTCTGGGGCGTCTGTCGCTGTCTCCCCCTCTCCCTCGACCCCACCTTCAGCGGCGTCCATGGCCATGTACGCCGCCCACCCCTCGTCGATCTTCATGTCGTATCTCTCTTCGATACGCGCCAGCGACTTCTTCTGCCATTCGACTGTCTCTAGGTCACGGTAGCGTTCTCCGCATGCGATGTCCCTCTGCAGCTCCTTCGCCTTTAGGTGCATCCGCAGCGTATGTAGTAGCCAGGTCATGACATTCGCGTCCATGGCTCGGCCCAAGGCTGCTCGGCGTTGTTCCTCGGTCACCTCCGGATGTGCCGTGGCTCCCCACAGGTGCCCCATCGCTGCTTCCCGTTCATTCGCCGTCGGTTGTTCCCAAGCTCCTTTCCGCACGTCGTATATCATTCCTGGGCCTGGCAAGTCTCCCTCCATAATGAATCCGCGGGCTTCGGCGTAGGACACCAAGGTGGGCAACGCTTGGCGCGGTTTGCCCGGCTCATTACACTGGTACTGTGACGGGTGATCCGCGCTCGTCACAGGCGCGGGCAGGCGGTTGGGCTCCAGAATGTCACTCACTAAGCGCGGTTCTGGCCGCTGCATCAGCGCCAGAGAGTGCCGCAGCGCTGCGGTAGACATCACATTCTGCCAGTAGCGCCTCGGCCGGTGTGCTCTCGACCCCAACTGCGCCGCGTCGGCTGGTACTCCTCTTCCCACCACCCCCGCGATCTCCTCGAATGCCCTCTTCACTGGCTCTCGCTTGTCATCTGCTAGGTCTACATTCTCCAGAATGTAGGCCACCTCTCCCTGCCGCTGCTGGATCATCTCTAACACCCTCCGTAGGTCCCTGAACGATGCTCCCCGCTCGTCTCCCATCCCCAGGCCTTCCCCGGCCCTGGAGTACCCCTGACATTCCCATCCTGCAATGACCAAATCTATCTGCCCCCAGCTCTCCAGTACGCGCTCGGAGATATCGCGGACGTCGTGTACTGCAGGTTCTGACTCGTATGGAAGCGCGTCCTCCCACATTTGATCTGGGTATTCGTCCCGAAGCAGCTCGGCATGGTGGCGCGCCATCTTCCGCACGACTGGATCTCGCTCGACATGAATCCACTTCTTGATAGTACATCCCGCTCGTAACGCCGCTGACAGACCGGTCCCTATTCCCCCGTACAACTCCAGAACGCGTATAGGCACATCTAAGGCCTGCACCCGGCTGACCCGCTCCGTCAAATCCGGCGAGCTCTGCCCCAATGTCCGTCTCTCGATCCGCCTTTCGTATTCCGCTTCATACCTCTCCCACGGCCAGTCTTCCAGCTCCTCCGTCAGATCCTTCCGTTGGGCCTGGTACGCTTCTCGTGGCTCCTGCCGCACAAACCGCACCGGCAGCGTGCCTACGGGGCTCTCTGGGTCCCAGTATTGCGCGCGGAAGAGTACCTTCTCCTGCCAAGTACAGATGGTAGCTCCTACTCGATAGAGGAGCTCCATCCCCACGAGGACATCGTAGTCCTCGGACTCCGAGACGCCGCACTGCAGCCGGATGCAGCACTCCCTCTCCGTCCCTGGTAAGAGCACTACTTCCACCGGTCGCCTGGTTTTCGGCATCCACTTCGGCTCTCCTCCTTCAGCCGTCATGAGCACTACTTCCACCGGTCGCCTGGTTTTCGGCATCCACTTCGGCTCTCCTCCGTCCATGGTACGCCCGGATACGTCCAGCTTCAGTTGTTTAGCGAGTCCCTTGCCGATGAGCACGTGATGGGCTCCCGTGTCTATGATAGCTTGCTTCACGGGCAGGCCTCCCACAGTAAGACAACCCTTTTCGGCGATGAGCACAGACGCTTGACACACCAGCCGCTCGTTTGGGTGCCGCCTCATCTCCGAGGGTCGTACTCCTTCAGCTTGACTGCCCCGGGGCCGTGTTCCACTCGTCACTTCGCTGCTCTGAGACGAGCTGGCCCGTGGTCTGAGTCGTATATCGTCTCGTGCCCTTGGATACGCCATGACTGCATATTTCGCGTATATTCCTCCTCGTCCTCTTCTTCCTCATCGTCCACTTCTTCGTACGCCAGCATCGCGCGCGCCTTAACTTCCTTCCGATTCGGTAACTGCTCCAACCGCAGCTGCAGCCGCCTGACCTCCGCCTGTAGCTCCTCTCGCGTTGCCCCCAGCGCGTCCTTCGGTCGGCTGTAACAGTCCTCTCTCCGGTGTCCGCGCTTCCTGCATTGCTCGCAGTTCGGCGCTTTGGGGCAATCCCTCCTCAAGTGCCCGTGTTCTCCGCATGTGTGGCACAGCCTAGGGTCGACTCTACTGCTGCCCCCAGATACCGCTTCGGGTACGGCCGCCGCTGCCCAACTCGTTTTCGCCCGGCTCCTTCCCTCTGGGTCTTCAAGGTCCAGCAGTCGTTGCGCTTGCTCTGTCTTCTTCGTCAGCGTGTAGACCTCCTTAAGCGTGATATCCGCGCCGATGCTGTATACCGTGCTCCGCACCACTCCCTTCAGCTCTTCGTCCAACCCTCGTACGAACTTCCTCACTAACAGGCGCTCGTCGGCGCTTTCAAGGTCTTCGGCTAATTCACGGAGTCTGCAGTAATAAGCCAGGAGCGATTCTTCCTTCTTACGGCGGAAGTCCCGGAACTCCTCCACGCGCGCTTTAGTCTGCCCTGCGAACTCCTTCCGCAACAACTGCAGGAAGCGGGCCGTCGGATTGACAATCTCTCCTTCTGCCAGCTCTTCTAAAACGTCGTCTCGGGTCAGGCGGTAGAACGTCTCCGCCTCGCCCGCCAACGTCCCCACCATCTTCCGGAAGAACTCGGCTGGGTCATATCCGTCACGCTCCCAACAGTATTGTACGGTCTCGAGCTGCATCAAGTAGTTCTTCAGACTGGGCCCCACGCCCGGGATGCCCGTATAACGCTCTGCCACTTCCACCTTGGGCAGGTTGGTCGCCTTCCACCGGGTTCCGTCGGTGTTGAGTCCTTCCGACGCGTCACCCGGAGCGGCCGCCGCGCCACTGTGTACCAGCGCTCTCCCTTGCGTCGGCCCCGTTACGGGGCTGTCTGCCGGCCTCCAGCGGGTGTCAGACCGGTCCTTCCTCGGAAGCATCCCTGGCATTCCAGTCGGAGGGGTCACTGCTTCTTGGCTCTTCCAGCGTTCTCGGATTTTCTCGGTCCAGCGAGCGTTAAGCGGAGTCTCTCCCGGATCTGAGACGACGGTCCGTTCTCCTTCCATGTTATCCCCCACTACACGGGCTCGTTGGTGGGGCGTCCGGTACTTCGGTGAATCTGTTTCGCCGCGTGCCGCTCCCGTGCCTCCTAGTGCGACTATATCTTCTGCTCGTCTCTCCGTCGTGGGATTCAACTCTCTCGCGTCGGTCCACAGTCTCGTCCTTAGGTAATCTCGACGATGCATCGAGAAATCTTGCGTGATTGTTAAAAATGTCTCGTACCACAGCCTGTATCTAGCTACACAAACCCTAGCTCGGCAGGCTGGATAAGGAACTGATGGGTCTGAAGAGCTTGCGGCGTTGGTTTCTCGTGCTTAGTTCAAACGTGTATCCTGGAATTGTAAGCATAGGTGTGAAAACAATCACGCAAGCAATCTCTCCTAAGCTTGCCTAATCCTTAAGTATCACCGGCGGGTTACCGTTGTGTCAACGGTCCTCGTTTAACCCGCCAACTCAATGTCCTTTCGGTTGTCTCGCTTCGCCTGGGCTGCTTCTGTTCTCATCCTACCTACTGTAGTGTTCTTTATATCCTATTAGTCACGATGATATATCTACTGTTCTACGCACAGATTAGAATCGTGACAAAGGTCCGACCGGATGATCCCGTCAGCTTCCTTGCGTGCCTGCCTGCGTGCCTGTTGCCGCCTCTCTTTGTCTGTCTGCCTGCAGGTGCGACGGTCTGCACTGCCTACGGAGCGTCGGCCGGCGCTGCCGCTTCTGCCGCGTCTGCCGCTGCAGATGCTGCTTCTACCGCTTCTGTGGCTAATGTCTCTCAGGCCAAGGCTCTGATTCCGAAGGGACAGTGGTACTGTAAGTGTTATAGCCGTCAGAGTGTGTGTCTTGCTGTGTGCTGCAGCTGTGTGTGCTCCTCTGTCATTTATAGTTCCAAATTTCCCAATCCTTTGATGCTTTTTTTGTGTGTCTTCCCGTTCCTGTTACTAATGGCAGAATCATGTCCAAGCTGCATGTTACCAAACTTTACTTCCACATCTTCCAAATCCGTGGCTTTTTCTTTTATGCTGATCAGCTCACTTACCAACTTTTTCGTTTTCCGTTTCCAGACAAAAACGTGGCCAAGCTGCGTCCCACCAAGTGCAACGGGAAAGTCATCGGTGACAAACGAGCTTCGGGGGAAATTGCATTTGCAGCAGTGAAGTACGCCCTGCCCCCTCCTTCACTTGCCGCCTCCTTCACTTGCCCCCTCCTTCACTTGCCGCCTCCTTCACTTGCCCCCTCCTTTGTCAAACTATGTTTCTATGTTGTAGGCTGTACTGGGGTAGCCTCTACTGAGTACAACACTTTAAGGTTAGACTTTGCCCTACTTGTACTCATCCTTGCTTCCTAGTCAATCATTCCTGCCTCTTCATTCTGACATGGTTTCAGAGCAGTAGGTCCGTAGGACCGTTTTTTTTTTTTTCGGGCCCACCTACCGCTACCCCACGACTGTGACTGTGACTGACTGTGCCTGTGACATGCTGCGCTGCGCGCGCCGTCTGCCTGCTGCCTACTGTCTACTGTCTGAGCTGTCTGCTGCTGCTTCGCGCGCAGACCTAATTTTCAAGCGCTGCCTCGTTTTTACCCCCGCGGGTCGCCCTCTCCTGCCCGAATCGCGCCTCGGCAGCCGCGTCGCGTCCCGCTCGCGGCCCGCGCAGCCCGCGTTGAGCCCGCGCAGCGCGCGCGCGGCCCGCAGCTGCCCCGCGCAGCCCGCCCCGAGCCCGCGCGACGCGCGCGCGGCCCACACCTGCCCCGCGCGACCCGCACCGAGCCCGCGCATCGCGCGCGCGGCCCGTCGCTGCCCCGCGCAGCCCACCCAAAGCCCGCGCGGCGTGTCCGCGGCCCGCAGCGCGCTGCGCGCCGTCCGCGCAGCCCGCGCCGCGCTCTACCCGCCAGTGCGCGGCCCCAGGCAGCGGCGCGCGCCACCCTACCGCCGCCACGGCCTCGCCCTGCCGCCGACATGGCCCCACCCTGACGCTGACACGACCCGGCCCCGCCCTGCCGCCGACACGGCCCCGCCGTGCCGCTGACTCGACCCGGCTCTGCCGCTGACACGACCCGGCCCCGCCCTGCCGCTGACTCGACCCGGCCCTTCACTGTAGCCGCTGCTGCGGCCCCGCTGACGCCGTCCGCCGAGCACCGGCCCTGCTCGCCCGGTGAGAGCCTGCTCTTCCCGCCACTGGTGAGCCCCTGCCTTGCTAGCGCGCTGCCGCGCCGCCTGCCTGCCTGCCTGCCTGCCTGCCTGTCGCGCCTGCCCTGCACGTACTATGGCTGTTACTGCTGCCCGAGCTGCTGCTGCTACTGTTGCTACTGTTGCTACTGGCGGGGGCCAGATGCAGCTCCAGCGACGCCCGCGCGAGTCTCTCACGCCTCAGCAGCTTCGTGAGTGGTACGCTAGTTGGGGTTGTGGCGGTAGCCGTCGTGACTGTCGCCCTGGAGCTGATCGGTCAGGAGCGTCTGGCAGTGGCCAGCTGCAGCTGCAGCGGCGTCCGCGCGAGACACTTACGTCCCGGCAGCTTCACGAGTGGTACGCTCAGAGTCGAGGGTCTCGGAGTACCGTTCGCTGCCCGTACGTCCCACGCACAGGTGGTCGGTCTGGTCAGGCTTGCGGGACACTTGGTCACACCCAGTCCCGCTGCTTCGCTCGTCTGAGCGACGCCTGGCGCACAGAGTTTGGTGACGAGGCTGAGGTCCCCACCTGGCTGGAGCTACTTGGGCAGGGGGTAGATATCTTTGCTCTTGACTATGATGCTATTCTCACTGCCATGTATGCATTGCCTACTAGTGATGACCGTGCCTGTTCCCTGTGCGTACCGCCTGACCCAGGTATAGAGGCTGCTGCTCTAGGTGCTAGTGCGTCTCCTGCGCTAGGTGCTGGTGAGGCTGCTGCTCTAGGTGCTTGTGCGTCTCCTGCTCTAGGTACTGGTGAGACTGCTGCTCCAGGTGCTGGTGAGTCTGCTCTCTCTGGTACTGCGCCTGCTGAGGCCGTGTACACCTTCACACTTGACTCAGGTGCTTCCCGCTCCTTCTTTCACGACAGCACCACACTCACGCCGCTCCGTCGGCCAGTTGCAGTCTCTCTGGCAGACCCCTCTGGGGGTCCAGTCCTTGCGCACTCCTCCACGGTCCTGCCGTGTCCGACGGTCCCGTCTGGCTCCCTGTCAGGTCTTCACCTCCCCTCGTTCTCTACGAACTTGGTGAGTGGAGCTGACCTACAAGATGTGTGGGTTGACCAGTTCACCCCTGGAGGTCAGCGTGTGACACACTGTACGTGTTCCCGGACTGGTCGGCACCTGGCCACGTTCACCCGAGAGCCTGGCTCGAGTCTGTACACACTCACCACTGTGTCCCCTCAGGTAGCCGCGTCTGCGTCTGCGTTTGCGTCAGGTCAGCTAGCGGCCCCTTGCTCGTGTCGCGCTCTATCGCACCAGACCCTCCTTTGGCACCACCGCCTTGGTCACCCCTCGGTGCCGCGCCTTCGTAGCATGCACTCTCGCTACCTGGTCTCTGGCCTTCCTGAGTCTCTGCCTGCCCTCCCTCCCTCACCTGCGCCGCCCTGCATTCCTTGTGTCGAGGGGCGGCAGCGCGCCACTCCTCACTCCTCCTCGTTCCCTCCCACAGAGGCTCCCTTGCAGACTCTCCACCTGGACGTGTGGGGCCCAGCCCGCGTCCGTGGACAGGGCCGCGAGCGGTACTTCCTGCTGGTCGTCGACGACTACACGCGTTACACCACGGTCTTCCCCTTGCGCAGCAAGGGGGAGGTCCCTGATGTTTTGATCCCCTGGATCCGCGCTGCTCGTCTCCAGCTCCTCTAGCGGTTCCACTCGGACTTTCCTGTCCTGCGTCTGCACTCTGACAGAGGTGGTGAGTTCTCCTCAGACCTCTTGGCAGCCTACTGTGCGGAGCACGGCATCCGCCAGTCGTTCACGCTTCCGGCCTCTCCACAGCAGAATGGGGTTGCTGAGCGCCGCATTGGCTTAGTCATGGAGGTCGCTCGTACCTCCATGATCCATGCGGCTGCCCCCCATTTTCTGTGGCCGTTTGCGGTCCGGTACGCCGCGCATCAGCTCAACCTCTGGCCCCGTGTCTCTTTGCCGGAGACCTCGCCCACACTGCTGTGGACGGGGAAGGTTGGCGATGCGTCGCGTTTCCGGGTCTGGGGTGCTCGTGCCTTTGTCCGCGATACCACCGCGGACAAGCTCTCCGCCCGCGCTGTTCCCTGTGTCTTCCTTGGCTTTGTCCCTGACGCGCCTGGTTGGCAGTTTTACCACCCCACCTCGCGCCGTGTCTTCCCCTCTCAGGACGTCACGTTCGACGAGTCGGTTCCCTTTTACCGTCTCTTCCCCTACCGCACTGCCCCTCTCCCCCCCCCCGCCGCTCTTCCTCGCTCCAGGTGCTCCCCAGGTAGACCCCCTTCCCGCTCCAGGTCCTGCTCCTTCAGGTGTGTCTCAGGTAGATCCTCCTCCTCAGGTTGAGGTCACTGGTGACTCAGGTGCTGCTGAGGGTGGTGCTGCTGCTGGGGGTGCTGAGCCTGGGGGTGCGGAGCCTGGGGGTGCTGAGCCTGGGGGTGCTGAGCCTGGGGGTGCGGAGCCTGGGGGTGCGGAGACTGGAGGTGCTGAGCCTTAGTGTGAGGAGTCTGGGGGTGCTGAGCCTGGGGGCGCTGAGGCGTCTGGTGAGCAGTCTCCCGGGAGCGGCCGTCTCCGTAGTCTGCTGGAGGTACTGGCGCTGGTGGCGCTGGAGCTGGAGGTCCTGGAGCTGCTGAGGGTGCTGGCGCTGGAGGTTCTGGAGCTGCTGGAGGTGCTGGAGCTGCTGGGGGTACTGGAGCTGCTGGTGCTGGTGTCACTGCACAGCCGCGCCTGTTCTTCGCTCCACCGTCTCCGTCGTCTCAGCCACCGCCTGACTCTGTGCTTCGCCAGGTTCTTAGTCTCCCTTCGTCTACTGGTCTTCCGTTGCAGCCTGGTTCACCGCTGCCTGCTCCTTCTCCTTACACTGAGCAGCTAGGGAGTCTTACTGAGCGTCGTGAGCCTGCGTCGCGTCCTGTCTCGCCTGTCTGTTCTGGTCGTTCCGGTCGTCGTGTTCCTCGTCCGCGTCTGCCGGCTGTCCCCGACACCCACCTAGTAGTCCGTCGTCATTCCTCTCCTCCACAGCGTGTTCCTGTGCCGTCCCCTCCTGCGTCTTCTCTGCCTGTCGTTGCGGACCCCGAGTCTGACCGGTTTCGTGCTGAGCACCCTACTGTCACGCGTCTGCTAGCCACTGTTGTCACTGACCCATCGTTTGAGTCTGCTGCTACGTCTGCCTTAGTTGCTGAGCTTGTTGACTTTGCTGCTGCCTGTCGTCTAGACTACGCCGCTAGTCTTGTTGCTGAGTCTGAGTCTGTCTGTCCTCCGTCCGTCGGGGGTGAGTGTGCTCTTGGCACGGACGTCCTTGAGGACAGGCAGGAGGACCTTGAGTGTCTTGCAGCCGCTGCGCCTCATCTCGTGTCCATGCTGCTTGCCCCTGAGGGAGACCCGGATGCTCCAGACATCCCGACCCCGCGCTCTTACGCTGAGGCGATCGCGGGTGAGTACTCCTCTCAGTGGCAGACAGCCATGGACGCAGAGATGGCATCCTGGAAGTCCACAGGCACCTACGTCGACGAGGTTCCCCCACCTGGGGCGAACATCGTCAGTGGCATGTGGATTTTCAGGGTGAAGCGGCCGCCAGGTACTCCGCCTGCCTTCAAGGCGCGTTACGTTGCACGAGGTTTCAGTCAGCGAGAGGGAGTAGACTTCTTCCAGACCTTCTCCCCCACCTCGAAGATGACCACTCTTCGGGTGCTGCTGCACGTTGCCGCTCAGCGTGACTACGAGCTCTTGACTTTAGCACAGCCTTCTTACAGGGCAGCCTGCACGAGGAGATCTGGCTGCGCCGCCCACCTGGATTCACTGTGTCGTTCCCTCCTGGTACCCAGTGGAGCCTCAGGCGGGCCGGTCTACGGTCTCCGCCAGGCGCCACGTTAGTGGCACGACACACTGAGGACGACACTTGCGGCTCTTGGGTTTGCTCCGTCGACTGCTGACCCGTCGCTGTTTCTGTGCACCGACACTTCGCTGCCGCCGTTCTACATCCTCGTGTACGTCGACGACTTGGTCTTTGCCACTGCTGACACTGAGGCTCTCGCCCTGGTGAAGTCGGAGCTGCAGAAGAGACACACGTGCACAGACCTAAGTGAGCTGACAAGCTATCTTGGCTTGCGGATCACCCGGGACAGAGCACGGCGCACCATCACACTGACTCAGTCACACATGGTGCAGCAGGTCCTTCAGCGCTTCGGCTTCACCTGGTCCTCGGCACAGCACACTCCTCTGGCTACAGGTCACTCGCTCTCAGCTCCACCTTCGGACGAGTCCGTAGAGCCGAGTGGTCCTTACCCAGAGCTAGTGGGCTGCCTCATGTACCTGATGACCTGCACTCGTCCTGACCTTGCGTACCCTCTTGGCCTTCTGGCTCGCTACGTGGCTCCTGGTCGGCACCGAAAGGTGCACATGGATGCTGCTAAGAGGGTACTACGCTACTTGTGCAGTACATCGGGCATGGGGCTCGTGCTTGGAGGACGGAGCGACGTTGTCCTCACTGGGCACTCAGACGCTTCTTGGGTTGACGACCAGGCTACGCAGCGGTCGTCACAGGGTTACACCTTCAGCCTTGGCTCTGGTTCGGTTTCTTGGCGTTCTACACGCTCGTCTTCAGTTCTCAGCTCCAGTTGTGAGGCTGAGATCTACGCCACAGCCATGGCTGCACAGGAGTTACGCTGGCTCATCTACCTGCTGACCGACCTGGGAGAGCGGCCTCGTTCTCCTCCAGTGCTGTACGTCGACAACAAGGCAGCCATTGCCTTGTGTGAGGAGCACAGACTGGAGCACAGAACAAAGCACATCGCTCTGCGTTACTTCCTGGCTCGAGAGTTGCAGCAGCATGGTCAGCTTCGTCTGCGTTACGTGGCCACTCGGGCCAACACTGCTGATATATTCACCAAGGCACTTCAGTCTGGTGATCATCAGCGTTTCTGCACCGTGCTAGGGCTTGTGCCCACTTTTCCTCACTTGCTGTAGGCTTTGCTTGTACTGTGATCTATATATATATATATATCTGCATGCTTGCTTTGCTAGGTAGAGATCACTGTGCTGTTTGTGTTGCATATATACCCCTGCATGTGAACTGGCCTTGTGGCCGCTTGCTTGTGCTCAGAATGCGTGGTGATCTTGAGATCCACCCTGAGCTTTGCTTTGCTTTGTTCTCTTGCTTGACCGGTCTTGTGACCTTTGGTTGTTCTTGCTATCCCCCACTTTGCCTATGGGGGTGTGTCAAACTATGTTTCTATGTTGTAGGCTGTAGTGGGGTAGCCTCTACTGAGTACAACACTTTAGGGTTAGACTTTGCCCTACTTGTACTCATCCTTGCTTCCTAGTCAATCATTCCTGCCTCTTCATTCTGGCATCCTTCACTTGCCCCCTCCTTCACTTGCCCCCTCCTTCACTTGCCCCCTCCTTCACTTGCCCCCTCCTTCACTTCCCCCCTCCTTCACTTGCCCCCTCCTTCACTTGCCCCCTCGTTCACTTGTCCCCTCGTTCACTTGTCCCCTCGTTCAGTTGTCCCTTCGTTCACTTGTCCCCTCGTTTAGTTGTCTCCTCGTTCGCTTGTTCCCTGGTTCACTTGTCTCCTTTGTCGCTTGTTGCACTTGCGGCGCGGACACGAGTCCTGTGGAGTCACAATCACTTTTGAGAGTCTTGCAAGTTTGAGGGCCCCATCTCATTATTTTTATATGTCCGCACGAACAACCACTGTGTGCTCCTCTTTCCGTTTTGCACCGAGTCAAAAGCAGGGAGGCAGTAATTTCTGAGGCAACAATGAGCACCTATGCAGTGCACTTGCAGTGCTCTCTAGTGATTGTGCGTGTCTCCTCTTGTCCCTGTTGACAGTTACTCTGGAACCTCCTTCGCCATGAGATCTACGTTTCTGATCAACAATCTCAAAGGAGGAGATAAACCCGTTTACGGTTACGTAGGTTCCTGCACAGAAACTCCTGCATCAAAACTCGATTTCGTGAAAGTCACAAGTACCAAGCGCAAGCGCTACAGCTGGAAATTCGAGAGTGAGCAGCCCGCTGACAGTGCGTTTGAGGCAGTCATGGCTGCGGACATGGCTATATCAAATGCATTTGTAGTCATAGGTCGTGCAGGTAACATGCGCGCGCTCTATGGCCCTCTTGTACAACGGTGGAGCACATAGAAGCATTTGGGTGGAAGTGCATTTGCTAGGGTTTCATGCAGTGGTATGATGAGATTGTTGAAGGGTAGAGATGCATGAAACTCGATTTCGTGAAAGTCACAAGTACCATGAGATTGTTGAAGGGTGGAGATGCATGTAGATGTGCGCTTTGCATGGAGAGCAGATGTTGAAATTTGTAGATACCATGGCATAATACGCCAATGCTGCATTGATTCGTTTGGGAGAAAAGAGATCTGGTGCTTCGTTTTGGTCAAACTAAAAACCCAGCTCCTGTCAAAATATAATGTGTTGTAGGCTGTAGTGAGGTGCCTTCTAGGGGGTACAGTTTCTAGGTTTGCATATTTGGACCCCATCCCTTTCTATTCTACACATTCCGTTGCTAGCTACTCCTAGCTCGTTCCTGAGTAGGTTCAATCTCGCCCGTTCCTAGCCTAGCGCGCACCCGCGCCTCCGCGCCTCCGCGCCCTCCCCTAGTGCACCCTCCGCGCCTAGCTCGCGCCTCCGCGCCTCCGCGCCCTTCGTGCCTCCGCGCGTGCACCCTCCGCGCCCTCCGCGCCTAGCTCGCGCCTCCGCGCCCTTCGTGCCTCCGCGCCTAACCCGCGCCACTGCACCCTCCGTGCCTCCGTGCTAGCACTGGCCGTGCTAGTTCTAGGGGTGCTGGAGCTGGAGGTGCTGGCGCTCGTGGCGCTAGTTCTGGCGGTGCTGGAGCTGGAGGTACTAGCACTGGAGGTGCTAATTCTGGGGGTGCTGGAGCTGGAGGTGCTGGCGCTGGTGGCGCTAGTTCTGGGGGTACTGGAGCAGGAGGTACTGGTGCTGGTGGCGCTAGTTCTGGCGTTGTAGGAGCTAGTACTGAGGAGACAGGAGCTGGAGGCACGACTACTGCGGCGGCCACTGCGCCTCCCCACCGCTACGACACACGTCTCTAGGCTCTTCGCCGGCTTGAGCGCAAGGAGCAGGAGCGGTTGGAGCAGGAGAGGCAGGAGCTGCACCAGCTAGACCAGCAGCAGCAGCAGCAGCCGCCGCAGCCGCCACTTTCGCAGCAGCTGTTCCCTCCAGTGAGTGGCCTTCGGGCCCTTGGTCTTCCTTCCTCTCCTCCTGTCCACTCACAGTCTCCTACCGCGTACGGTCCTTCGTTTCCTCCTCCGGACTCGACTCCGGCTGTTTTCTCTCCTCCTCAGTCACAGTCCTCTCCTCCTATTGTCCCACACGACTGGACCTGTCGTTGTCCTCCGCGTGCTCGGCCATCGTCTCCTCTTGCCGACCTCCGCACTGTCTTGTTTCATTCTAGTCCTCGTCGTTCTCCGCCTGTGTCTGTTCTCCCCTCACCTCCTGAGTCATCTCTCACCGTTTCCTCTCACCCTATCACTGAATACTACCGTGCTGCTCGCCCTGTTGTCTCTCGTGTTCTCGCCACTCTTGTCACCGACCCTCGTGCCTCTCCGTCGTCTGTCTCGGCTCTTACTGCCGCTGTCGCTGACTTTGCTTCCACCCGCCGTCTTGACTACGCCACGCGTGTGGTGGCTGCTCCACCTCCCCGTCCTCTATCCGTCGGGGGTGAGTCTGCCCTTGGCTGTGACGTCCTAGAGGACAGGCAGTTTGAGATGGAGTTCTTACAGCCGCTTCCCCCTCTCTCTACGCCATGCTGCTTTCCCTTGAGGGAGACCCCGGCGCCCTTGACATACCGACACCTCGCACGTACCGTGAGGCAGTGTCAGGGGAGTGGGCCTCTCAGTGGAAAGCGGCTATGGACTCAGAGTTAGCGTCTTGGAGATCCACAGGCACTTACGTCGACGCAGTTCCCCCTCCCAGGGCGAACATTGTCGATGGCATGTGGCTCTTCAAGGTGAAGCGGCCGCCTGGTTCACAGCCTGTGTTCAAGGCGCGCTACGTGGCTAGGGGGTTTCAGTCAGCGTGAGGGGTTTCGCCCCGACCCCGAAGATGACTACTCTTCGGGTGTTACTGCACGTAGCAGCACAGCGAGACTACGAGCTGCACTCCCTCGACTTCTCCACTGCGTTTCACCAGGGCCGCCTACACGAGGAGATCTGGCTGCGGCGTCCTCCTGGCTTCACTGACACCTTCCCACCTGGGACCCAGTGGAGCCTGCGGCGACCAGTCTACGGTCTCCGCCAGTCGCCCCGTGAGTGGCACGACACTCTTCGCTCCACGCTTCGTGACCTTGGGTTTCGTCCTTCCTCTGCCGACCCGTCGCTGTTTGTTTGCGCTGGTTCCACTCCTTTATTTATAATAGTTTACGTCAACGACTTGGTCTTTGCTACAGCAGACAGGGCAGCTCTGGCTGAGATGAAGTCTGAACTGCAGAAGAGACACACATGCACTGACCTTGGTGAACTGAAGCGCTACCTTGGCCTGCAGATCACCAGGGACAAAGCCGCTCGCACCATCACACTGACTCAGTCACACATGATGCAGCAGGTCCTTCGGCGGTTCGGGTTTCAGTTCTCCACCACACAGCCCACTCCTCTTGCCGTTGACCACCGACTCACTGGCCCTTTTCCCGACGAGCCCTTTGAGTCTAGTGGTCCCTACACAGAGCGTGTGGGCTGCCTCATGTACCTGATGACTTGTACTCGGCCGGACCTCGCCTTTCCCCTCAGCGGCCTCTCTCGCTTTGTTGCGACTGGGAGACACCGTCCTGTTCACTGGACAGCTGTTGTGAGGGTGGCGAAGTACCTGGCGACTACATCAGGCATGGGGCTTGTGCTTGGAGGGACACAGCAGTTGTGTTGACCGGTCACTGCGACTCTTCCTACGCTGACGACGTGGAGACTCATCGTTCGACTCAGGGTTACTGCTTCAGTCTGGGTGCTGGTGCTGTGTCGTGGAGGTCTACACGGTCTTCGTCTGTGGCTTCGTCCAGTGCAGAGGCAGAGATCTACGCTGGTGCCATGGCGGCACAGGAGCTTCGCTGGTTGACCTTCTTGCTCGCCGACCTTGGTGAGCGGCCTCGCTCTGCACCGACCTTGTACGCTGACAACAAGGCCATGATCCTCCTTTGTCGAGAGCCTCGACTGGAGAGCAGAGTGAAGCACATTGACGTGAGGTACTTTCTCCTGCGAGAGCTACAGCGATGCGGCCAGGCACGCTTGGACTTTGTGGTCTCAGAGGCCAACACCGCCGACGTCTTCACCAAGGCCTTGGCGCCTGGTGACCACCACTGGTTCTGTGTGCAGCTAGGGCTTGTTGAGGTAGGCCCACGGTTGCTGTAGTGTTGCTCTTGTTGCGTGTTCTGCTTGTCATTGCCTTTATATATATTGTGCTCTCTTGAACTGGCCTTGTGGCTGCTTGCTTATGCTCGGGATTTGTGTGGTGTCCTTGAGATCCACCCTGAGCTTGCTTTGCTTCTTGTATTGACTGGTTTTGTGACCGTTTGTTCACCCTGCTTGCTTTGATGCCCCTCACTTAGCCTATGGGGGTGTGTCAAAATATAATATGTGTTTTAGGCTGTAGTGAGGTGCCTTCTAGGGGGTACATTCTCTAGGTTTGCATATTTGTACCCCATCCCTTTCTATTCTACACATTCCGTTGCTAGCTACTCTTAAGAGCTCCTTTCCTAGCTACAGAAACTCATTTCCTTTTGCAGCGAGCAAGATCCCCTGGCTCCTCATATGATCCTCCTTTTGGAACTTGCTCAGATGCTATGATCCTGTACCGTATCTCACAGTTACAACTCACAAGTAACCAGTCACAACAGGTACATGCCTTTCAGCACCATAGCCTCTCCCTTGCAAATTTCTGCCTAACAACTTGAGCAGCGGGCAAAAGGTGGGCCCACACAGTTCATTGCGAATGATGAGCCGATGAAGAGATGGTGGAGGCGAAGCAGGTAGCTGGGGCAAACAAGGAAGTAGACATGGGGGTGTGTGTTTGGGGAGAGCAGTGGGAGGTGGTGGGGAGTGGGGAGTAGAAGGTGGAGAGTGGGGGAGAGGGGGAGATTAAAGCATGCAGAGATGAGGGGGAAAGAGGGAGAGGGGGAGATAGAAACCTGTGGAGATGGAACTTGTAACGGAAAGAAAGAAGTGAATGAATTAAGTTCTCTAAACGCCCTGTGTACTGTGAATGCACCATGTGCTTTGAACGCACTGTGTGCTGTGAATGCACTGTGTGCTGTGAATGCAATGTGTGGTGTGAATGCATAGTGTGTTGTGAATGCACTGTGTGCTGTGAATGCACAGTGTGTTGTGAATGCACTGTGTGTAGTGAATGCACAGTGTGCTGTGAATGCACTGTGTGCTGTGAATGCACTGTGTGCTGTGAATGCACTGTGTGCTGTGAACGCACTGTGTGCTGTGAATGCACTTGTGCGCTCTGAATGCACTGTATGCTGCTTTTTTACGTGAGCGTTTCTCGCTCACTCAAATCTGCTCTTCTCAGCAATGGTGACACATCCTTTGCATATTCGGGACCTGTCTTGAGACACCATAGACTATGTGCACTCACAGATGTGCAGATGTGCCTTACACTCACCCTCTTCCCTCACTTGATGTCTTCTCAACAAACTCTCTGCTTTTACTCGCTGTCTTTGCGCTCACTCTCCTCCTCACACTCAAACACCTCTCTTTCACTCCCCTCCTCACTATCCTCCTCTCACTCACTCTCCTCCACGCACTCACTCCATTCTTCCCTTCTCAGCTGCAGCGATTCAGACAGAGCCTCTGGGCAGGCGAACAGCCATGAGTTCCACTTCAAACACCAATGTGGCGCTGCCACGTGGAACAATGGTAGATAGGTAGGGAGATAAAAATCATGCTGAAGCTGGTTGCAGGAGACAATTTTGAGGAACCTAAAAAATAACTCCTAAAATTGAAGAGGAAGATTGGGATGGAGCTCAAGCTGGTTGCGGGAGAGGGGTGAAAAGGGATGGGTGGGTGGAAGAGAATGGTGGGGAGATAGATAGAGAAAAGCAAGTAAGCATATTTCTGATTGGGATTGTTTGTTGATGTCCACAGCACAAGGAGTTGAGGATATGAATGCATGCACATATGCATCCATGCACGTACCATGAGAAGGATGTATGGATAGATGGATATATGGGCATGTATGGACAGACTTACTCTGCAAAAAGGGTATGGGTGCATGGGCATGTACGGATGCATTGGCATGTATGTACGGCCGTGTATGGGCATGTATGGGCATGTATGGGCATGTATGGGCATGTATGAGAACGTAAGGGCAGGTACGTGCGTGTATGGGCATACCCTGGAGGTATTTTGGGAGGAGAACCGGCATTCCCATACGCATAGTCTGATTGACACGTTAGCTCTGCCAGCTCACCCACCTGACGTCAGCACATGTTATTAATTCAGGTGAACGAGAAGGGTACAAGCAGGAGATGATGGAGAAGGGACTCAACAAACAGATTCATACTCAAATCAGTATTGTGCTCTTGCTTGGTAGCAATGTCCCGTGTGGGAACCACTCATTGTAGTTCATAGATGGGGTGGTTACCCATCAACAACAACCATTTTGTTTGTGCTAGTGTAATAACAAAAGAGAAGAAGCCACTCATCCTCATGCTCTTGATGCCCATGTCCCACGCACGAATCAGCTTCCCCTTACCACTTCAGAATGGGGATGACTGTACTACGAATTTGCACTTCAAAATGGGGACGAGTGTACCACTCTTCATTGCAGCAAGCAACACACTCACCTTCATGATCCTGATGCCCATGTCCCATGAGTGAGTTGCTGGTTCGAGTCAATCCACAAAGGGTGGTTTCGCTTCACACTCAACCTCATGCTCTCAATGCACGTGTCCCACGCACGAATGACCTTCCCCCCCTAACCCACTTCATGTGGTCAAATGCCTAGTCGGTGGTCAGCCTGCCCTTGTAGTGCACTTAATACAGCAGGGAGGGAGAGGTGAGAGAAAGGGGACGTGAGTGAGCGTCGCTATGAGTGGGATCGTGGAGTGAGCATAGCATTGTCCTCCCTCGAGCTTTCAAACACCTCCCGAGTGGATGAAATTCCAGAAATATGGGAAGACACAAAGAGCGGATGGCACAAAGCCAGGAGTGCGCACTGACAGACAGTCTGCAATCGAAAATTGAACGCAGGCAAGGCGGAGGATGGGATTGTCGCTTATGCACGCTTCACTCTTGAAAGAAAACAAATGTCAGGCAAGCTTCTATTGAAGCTTTTGTTAAATAAGTTACTGTGCATCATTTGAAATCAATCTATGATAACTCTGAATCTTTGATCAAGAGAACTTTCACCGCAGCACGACATAAATCATGCTGCCGTTATGCCAATTGTGGGATCTATTGCAACAGAGTATACTTCAGCTGATGAAACATGCAAAGGATAGAAAAAATCGAACAGCTATTACTCAATTTCTTGACTAGACTTCGAATTCAGCACCCCCAAAAATTGCGACTAGCACTGACACAAGTACCATTGATGTTACTACAGCTGCCTTCGAATATGCGGATCGCCTCCAATTTCGCGATCTGGCTGCCTTCCAGCCCGTTTACACATCCTGTGCACCGCCGTCGTTGCTCGTGGGCGGTGTCATATCCTCGTCCTCGCCCACGTCGTTGGTTCCAGAACCCACGAACTCCTTCGTCGACCGCCCAAGTTGAGGTCGGCCGGCGACTTCACAGTGGTCTCGCAGAAGACGACCGAGCTTGTTGACTTCCTCTACCAGGTCAGCGTCGACCACTGACAGCACCCGACTGCGAAGTTGGCTTCGCCCAACCAAGGGCGGAGCCACAAACCTGTCAACCGGCTAGCGCTGCAGACAGGTGGTGGTGGTCTGTGCTGGCGGCTGCGGGTGCTAGCGCTACTGGCGGCTGCATGCAGGGCAGCTGTGCGCTGCTGTGTGCGTGCAACTGCTGTTGCTGCGCGTGGCTGCTGCTGTGTGCACGCGGTGAGGAGCTGCTGTTAGCTCTAGGCAGATGCAGAACTGGCAGTGCTGTCTAGCTGACTAGCAGCTGGCACTGGCTGTCTGGCAGGGGAAGCCGCGAGCATGGGAGCAAGCGCAGTAGCTGGGCAGCTGCGGGTGCGCGCAAAGCAGCAGGCACATGTGCACCAGCGAAGGCAGCAGCGCGAGCGTGGCGGCATGCGCGCGATGGCAATCAGCAGCGCGTGCTCGTGCAGCTTCGCGAGCGAGCGCGCGTGCGACAACGAACACGGCAGCAGTAGCGAGCTTAGGCGCGAGCGCAGGCGCTAGCAGCAGCGCGAACGTGATTGGCGGTAAGGGTGGGCGTGGCGGCAGTGAGAGGAAATGCACGCGGGGGCGTTTTGAATCGCGACGAAAATGAGGCCCGCGGGGAGCATCCTAACCGCGACGCAGTGAGCCGCGGGGGCCCTACCCCAAGGCGACTGATTCGAGCCTAAGGGATGGGCTCCTCGGCTTAAAATGTCTAATTAGGGCATGTTCCTACGACCCCCTATCAGGCCAACCTCATCTCAGAAACAAGAGGACTTGAGTTTTTCATTATAAATCCCCGCTCGTCAGACTTGAAAAACATGTCTTGCGCGATGTGAATTCGCGCGAGAAATCAGTCTGACATGCCACATCAGCAAACCATGTCAGGCGATCTTGCTGAATTTTGTGCGAACTCAGCTCTCTTTTGTCGGTTCGATCTGCATTTTTTTCAGCACACGAAAACAGCAACGATTCATAAACCATACTCGTGAGTCGCGGACGAACTTTCAGAAGCTCTTTACCTGAGCCTCGCAATCAGTTGAAACACGGGCAAACAACAAGATAAAGATTGGGTGAATTCAGGATAACAAATACCGTGTCCACCCGGATATAAGCACACCCTTTTTTTTAGCTCATGCACTTATAACCGGGTGACTGCGCTTATAAGGACATGTCGTTTATACGCGCACCCCCTTTTCCGACGTAACTTATTATAAGTGCATGCGCTTCAACTATGATCTGATTTTCATTTCGATAACGTACTAAGGCAAGCATATCACATGTTATACATGCCATCTAAAGCCTAGTCTGGTCTAGGCCTCCTCAACCTCTTCGTCGGCCTCATCGTCGACCTCATCGTCGGCCTCATCCTCGGCGTCTGACTCCGGCTCAGTGGCGTTGTTGGCGAAGAAGCCGTCTGCAGACACGTCGTCCGCCACGTCAACGGACGTGGGCTCACCGTTGCGCATGTGCTGAAGGCACAGGTCGTCCTCAGATCCGTCGAGGGCGTTCCTAATGTCGCAGGTAAGAAATGCCTTCTTGATGAGAGACGCTGGGATGGCCTTCCTGGCCTTCAAAATCCAGTTCAATGTCTCCTCAAACCACTCCTGCTACTGCTTTCGCACAGCGGCTCTAAAGGACTTGTTGATGGCGACATCAAGCGGCTGCACCTCCGACGTGCAGCCGCCCGGCACCAGGCCCAGTTCCGTGTAGTTCGCTCTGACCTCTGGGGTCAGATGCCCACGATAGGAGTCGAGGATGAGAATTGCCGCGCGCGCTTGCGGCCCGTAGCGCGGCCGGAGGAAGGGCTTCACCGCCTCATCCAACCACTTGATGACCCCGTCAGCATCCATCCAGCCGTTCGGTTGAGCCGCCACCACCACATCTGCAGGACATGCACACACACGAAGGTAAGTTGGCGATACAAAGGCATGAATTCGGATGGAGGCATGCATACATCCGATTCATGGGAAGGAACTCACCGTTTGGGAAATTCCCCTTTGGAGGCATGACCCCGGGCTTCAACTTCTCTCCTGTCGCGGTGTCAAATGTTATATGGGTTACATTATTGTAGGCTACAGTGGGTTAGCCTATAGGGGGTTCACAACTCTAGGGTTTCATATTTGTACTCTCACTTGTTTCTAGTTGAACACTTCTTCTTTCTAACATGGTATTAAGAGCGTAGGTTTAGACCTAGGATCGCTTACCTAAGGGCCCACCGTTCCGTTAGAAGCGCCCTCGAGCGCCTTCATGTCCTAGCGCCCTCGAGCGCCTTTCTCCTAGTGCGCCCTCGTGCGCCTCGCTGTCTCCTACTGCGCAGCTCACTAGTGCCGCACGCGGCCTCTTTTTCTTTAGCGCGCGTCGCCCGCTAGCAGCCCGCGCGCGGCCTTATCTGCGCGCGCGCCGATCGTTAGCCGCCCGCGACGACCAGTGCCGCCCACGAGCAGCCCGCTAGCCGCCCGTCAGCCGCCCACCTGGCCGTTCAGAGCGTTGCAGCCCCGCCCGTAGGCCGCCGCGACGCCCTCTTAGGCAGCCGCCCGCGCGCGACTACAGCCCACGCACAGCCGCGACCCGCCCACTCCACCCACCCACGTGCAGGCCCACCGTCGCGCCGTGCCGCGTAGTCCGAACCGAGCCGCGCCGCCCGAACCGAGCCGCACCGCCCGAACCGCGCCGCGCCGCTCTACTGTGCCCCACCAACTACTGCTACTGCTACTACTGCTACAACTACTACTGCTACTGCTACTGCAGTCACTACTACTGCTGCTACTGCAACTATGGCTAGCCCTGCTGTGCTAGCTTTCGATGCTGAGGGCCGCCCACTGAAGTTTGAGACCTGGCTCGATGACCTGCACCTATTCCTCCAGCTCACTGCCAAGGAGGATATCTCACTGTACGATCACGTGCTAGGCCATGCTGCTACCCCTGCTGCTACTGCTGACAGTACTGCCCGTTCACAGTGGCAGACTCGTGACGCCCACACACGCTTCGCTATTCGCAACTCCCTGCCGATCGATGAGCGTGAGCACTTTGGCCAGCACAAAACAGCGCAGGCACTGTACACTGCTGTAGTGGCACGCTACTCCTCACCTGCCTCTGCTGCGCTAGGCCGTCTCTCGCTCCCCTACCTGTTCCCCGACCTGTCCGCTTTCTCCACAGTCGCTGACCTCATCACGCACCTCCGCACTAGTGAGGCCCGCTTCCGTGCCGCTATGCCCGCTGAGTTTCTTGCCACGCACCCCCCCCCGCTCTGGCTCACTCTCTACCACCTGGTCACCCGTCTCCCTGACTCTCTTCGTGCGGTCAGGGACCACTTCCTCGCTCGCTGCCCCACTGAGCTCACCGTTGATCTGCTCGAGAAGGAACTGCTTGCAGCTGAGACTAGCATAGTCGCTGTAGGTGCCTCTCGTGGCGACCCCCGCACCCCTTTCTTCGAGGGGTGTTCCCCTTCCCCCCTTCTCCCCTCTGTTGCCTCTGCTGCTACTGTCGACCTCGTTGGTACTGAGCAGGTCGGGACTGCGTCCGCTCCGAGCTGGCGTCGCAGCGGCAAGGGCAAAGGGGGCAAGGGAGGCGGCGGTGACGGCGGGGGAGGCGGTGGTGGGGGCGGTGGCGGCGGTTGGGGTGGTGGCGGGGCTGGAGGGGCTAGTGGCAGCAGTGGGGGTGGTGGCGGCAGCGGCGGAGGAGGTGGCCGGGGTGGGGGCGGTGGTGGTGGCGGCAGTGGACGCGGTGGTGGCAGGGGCGGTGGTGGCCGCGGTGGTGGCGGCGGAGGTGGAGGTCGTGGAGGCGCTGGCGGTGGCCAGAGCCAACAGCAGACTCCGTCGTCCCAGGAGCTTCGTGAGTGGTACTCTCAGCACGGGGGGGGGGGGGGGGGTGGCCTTAGCTGCACGTACGTCATCCGCACTGGTGACCGCACTGGCCAGACGTGTGGGAGGGCGCACACCACGCAGCGCTGCTTCTCCCGCCTTGACGACGCCTGGCGCACTCAGTTTCCTGCTGCCACTGAGCTGCCCCGCTGGGCTGATCTGATGAAGAAGAACATTGATATCTATGCTCTTGACTTTGATGCTATCCTCACTGCCATGTATGTGTTGTCTACTAGTGGAGAGAGTGCCCAGTACCTGCGTGTTCCGCCCGATCCGGGCATTCAGACCAGTGAGGCTGCCGCTCTAGGTGCTAGCGCGTCTGTTGCCCTAGGTGCTGGTGAGGCTGCCGCTCCAGGTGCTTGCGTGTCTGCTGCCCCAGGTGCTGGTGAGGCTGCTGCTCTAGGGGCTTGTGAGTCTGCGCCCTCTGGTACTGCGTCTACTGAGGCACTGCACACCTTCACACTGGACTCAGGTGCTTCTCGCTGTTTCTTTCGTGACCGCACTGCCCTTGAGCAGCTTGCTCGGCCAGTTGCTGTGTCCCTCGCTGACCCCTCTGGGGGTCCGGTCATTGCGACCTCCTCCACTGTCCTCCCTTGTCCTGCGGTTCCGTCGGGCACACTGTCAGGTCTCCACCTCCCCTCGTTCTCTACGAACTTGGTGGCAGGTTGTGCGCTCCAGGACGGAGGTGTCCACCAGTTCACCCCTGCCTACGAGCGCGTGACACACTGCACGTGTGCTCGGACGGGCCGTCACCTGGCTACCTTCACTCGGCAGCCGGGGTCGGACCTGTACACACTGACCACTGAGTCCCCTCAGGTAGCTGCGTCTGCGTCTGCGTCAGGTCAGCTGTCGGCCCCCTGCTCATGTCGCTCTCTGGCGCACGAGACCGGCACCACCGCCTTGGTCACCCGTCCGTGCAGCGCCTTCGTGGCATGCACAAACGGTACCTTGTCTCTGGTCTTCCCAGAGTTCTCCCTCCCCTCCCACCCTCGCCTGCTCCTCCTTGTCTTCCCTGTGTCGAGGGGCGGCAGCGCGCCGCTCCTCACTCCTCCTCGTTTCCCCCGACGACTGCTCCCCTGCAGACGCTCCACATGGACGTGTGGGGCCCAGCCCGCGTCCGTGGACAGGGTCAGGAGCGGTACTTCTTGATAGTTGTTGACGACTACTCGCGCTACACCACGGTCTTCTCCTTGCGCACCAAGGGTGAAGTCCCTGATGTTTTGATCCCTTGGATCCGCGCTGCCCGTCTCCAGCTCAGCGAGAGGTTCCACTCGGACTTTCCTGTCCTGCGTCTGCACTCTGACAGAGGTGGGGAGTTTTCCTCCGACCTCTTGAGGGCCTTCTGTCAGGGGGAGGGCATTGAGCAGTCGTTCACGCTTCCGGCCTCTCCACAGCAGAATGGGGTTGCTGAGCGCTGCATTGGCTTGGTCATGGAGGTCGCTCGTACCTCCTTGATCCATGCGGCTGCCCCCCACTTTCTGGCCCCGTGTCTCCTTGCCGGAGACCTCGCCCACACTGCTGTGGACGGGGAAGGTTGGCGATGCGTCGCGTTTCCGGGTCTGGGGATCTCGAGCTTTTGTCCGCGATACGTTCGCGCTGTTCCTTGTGTCTTCCTTGGCTTTGTCCCGGACGCGTCTAGTTGGCAGTTTTACCACGCCACCTCGCGCCGTGTCCTGCCCTCTCAGGGCAGTCAGCATCACAGTAACCCACTCCTTTTGGTAGCCTGCGCTCCAAATGGGAACGGAGTGGGTGCCGATTTCATCGATGGTGTGGTCGGCCGGCATTTCGAGAAACAGGGGGGTTTGATCGGCGTTTATGATCTACTGGTTCTCGATCCCCCTGGCCCGGCGAGTAAAGCACACGAATTTCCAGAACCTCTTCACCTGCTCTTCACACTCTGGGAGGGGGGGAATCACAAAGACACGGGATGTCATACAACCGTGTTAGTCAGAATGAAAGCTTCTGTCCATCACATGCAATTAAAAGAAGTGAAACAACGACTGAATTTAAACGCCCAATGCACTTACGGTCTGAAAGCTTCTGTCCAACTTTCGTCTTTGCGCGGACGGACAGATTCCACCTGCGGCGGAAGCGCTTCGTCCAACGGTACGAGCCCATCCAGTCGACGTCAGGGTGCATCTCTTTCATGATGTCATGCGACCACTTATGGAGGCGCCGGACGTTCACCGCTAGTCCCTTGGTACGCGCTGTGATGAGCCGGGAGTAAAGCTCCTGCTCCATGTCCGGGTACCACGACGCACGCCCGTGCCCGAGCAGCCTCTTGCGACATGAAGCGGCAGCGTTGAGGTCGTCAAGCTGGCGCTTCCACTCCATGATGCATTTGCGATGTATTCCCAACTCCCGCGCCACCTCGCTGACGTTGTCACATGCCGCCAGCCGCTCGACCCACTTCACCTTCTCCGCCACGGTGTAAGCATTCCTCTTGCGCGTAGTCGGCTTATTCCTGGGAGAGGGGGGGCGGGCATCTCGGTTCGTGGTAGAGGGATGCGGTCGTTATTTGTTGGGAGGGGGATAGGTGGGAATCGGTAGATGCTCGGGAAGACCGTCCCGGGACCAGTACGCCACGTCCTCCTCTTCACCGACCGCAGATTGGTCCCACCAGCAGTCGACCGGCCGTCCCCAGTAGGGACAGTCTTCGTCGCCCGCCTCACCTCCATCATCCCCGCCCACACCAGCACCCGAGGCATGACCGGCGTCCCCAGCCTCCGCGTCCGTTGCCTCCGCGTCATCGTCGTCTCCAACACACTCCGCAAATTCTGTTGCCGCCGCGCGACACTTCTCAGCCTCCGTAGGATCCGCTGTGGCAGAGGTGGGGACGATAAGCGTCAGCACCGGAGCACCATTAAAAAACACAGTAGGGGCAGGGGGCGGAGCAGGTGGGGTAGGCGGTGCAGGCGGCGTAGGCGGCACTGGAGGGCGTGGGGGTACGGAGGCATTAGCTCGAAGCGACTGCGGAAGCCCACCACCACCTGAAGCATAGCGTCTACCAGTGCGACGGTCTGGTGGTCGCCCAAACAGGAAGGCGGTGCCTGGGATGCCCGCCATGGCAGTAGAAGAGGGGAAACGGCAGTTTGCCGAGCAAAAGTCGATGAAAGAATGAGCAGAATGAAACCCACCAGAGACCACTGTCGTGATGGCGGCTCGGGTTCCTCTGCAGGGAAATGTGAATTTCCTTGTAGAGGAACCCTGGTGGCAAGGAATCTTGCTGTTGGCAGATTCCTCACCAATCGAGGGATCCCACTGATTGCAGCTGTCCCTCTAGCACACCACATGCGCATGCACTTATAAAATATACCACATTACAAGCGCACCCTGGATTTTCACCTGATTTATTAGAAGCGCACCTGCGCTTATATCCGGGTGGACATGGTAAGCACGAATTCATGAAGTAGAGATAAGAAATTCATGTGGAATAGGTAAATTCAAGCAAGTGCTTACGGTCGGATAACTTCTGACCAAATTTGGTCTTCTGGCGCACGGAAAGGTTCCAGCAGCGCCGGAAACGCTTGGACCAACGGTAGGACCCCTTCCACTTCACGTCGGGGTGCAGCACCTTCATGGATTCGTGGGACCACTGCTGCAGTCTTCCCACAGACACCGCAAGGCCTTTCGTGTGTGCCGCCAACGTCCGTGTTTATACCTGTCGCTCCATGTCGGGGTACCACGAGGCATGGCCACGGCCGTTCAGACGCTTGCGACACTTCGCAGCTACCTCCAGTTCCTTGCGATTAGTCTTCCAGTCAGCAATCGAACGCTGGGAGATCCTGGACTCTCGTTACACCTCGCTGACGTTGAGGGTGACTTCGAGGCGGTCAACCCACTTCAACTTCTCGACGGCAGTGTAGGCGTGGTGTTTACGCGTCGTCACCTTGCTTCTGGGGGAGGGGGGATGGGCATCTCGATTTGCACGATAGGGATGCGGGCGCTTACGGTTTGGAGGCGGAAAAGAAGGAATCGGGAGGTGTTCAGGGAGACCATCACGTCTCCACGCGTTCCTCGTCCTCGTCACCAGGTTCTGGCCAATCGTCGTCGTCTTGCCATACCCGCTCCGGGTGCGGGACCCCATGGTTTGCGGCTGAGTCTGCGGGCTTCTCCGTCGGTTCGGTCGGCTCGGACGCGTTGTCGGCTGGGACGGAGCCTGGCAACAGCAGAGTTAGCGGTTGCCCGTGCAGAAACTCGGGCGGAGAAGGAGGCGATGGAGGATCAGGTGGAGCAGGCGGTTTAGGTGGCGTTGGTGGGGCAGGCGGCGCAGGAGGGTCCGGAGGAAGAGGTGGATAGGAGCGGTGCGAGGGGACATCATGGCAGCCTCGACAAATATCCGGTCTAGGCGGCCTTCTAAACAGAAAGCCCGTATGAGGCAGTTCAGCCATGGCTTAGGCTGCAGGACGGGAGGTGGAATCCAACCCTTTCATCTATGAAATGAGAAAGGTTCTGGCCACCCCCAAAAGACCCCTTCCACAAGGCGCCCCGGTTGCCTCATCGTGAACCTAAGGGTGCAGCGCATGTCAGAAACAGTAGGCAGAAAGTTAGAAACAGAAAGAGGAGTTTGGACGAGCAGCAGCAGGATACATATAGGAAACCCTAAATTGGGCTGTACTCGCTATAGAGTACCCCACTGCAGGCTAGACAATTATCACATTCTGACACACCCCCATAGTCAAAGTGGGGTATAATCAGCACAGCAAGCAGTCGTAGAGCAGGTTCACAAATCTTAGCAAAGCTAGAGGCATGCACAGAGGGCAAGTGAGGAGGAGTCGGGACTGTAAGAGGAGAGGAGATAGGAGGCGACGGCTGAAGCTGCAGACACACGATAGCGGCTGGCTCAGTGGCTACCGAAGCAATGGCCCGGACTTCAGGAGTAACTGGCTCCGCGGCTAACTCTGAGCGGCTGGAGCAACTGACCCACGGGCGACTGGCGACTACCGGAGATTGTAGCCTCCGGACTACTGGCGCTGCTGGCGACACGACGGCTCAACCTCCGCTCAACCTCCCCCAACTGTCCCACCCCCCTTTCACACACCCCTTGCTGCACCCCTAGCTCCACTCCCACGTCACCCCCCTAGCACCACTCCTTCGGCTCCCACACACCCACCCCCCTCAGCGGCAGCTGCAGCAGTGGGAGACGGAGGAGGAGGAGGAGCAGGGGACGGCTCACACACCCGCCACCCCCATACCGGCCACCCCCATACCCTCCAACGCAGGGCAGAAACGCGGGCAGCAGGTGGGGCGGCATGTGAGCGGAAGCGGGGCGGCGCACGGGCCCCCAGGGCGCCTCGACGAGCGACGGGAGGGGGCGACGCGCGGGCCCCCAGGGCGCCACGACGGGCGACGGGAGGGGTGACGCGCGGCCCCCCAGGGCGCCGCGACGGGCGACGGGAGGGGCGACGCGCGGCCCCCCAGGGCGCCGCGACGGGTGACGGGAGGGAGGGGGCGACGCGCGGGCCCCCAGGGCGCCGCGACGGGCGACGGGCAGGGCGTCGCGCGGGTCCCCGGGGCGCCGCGACGGGCGACGGGAGGGGGCGACGCGCGGGCCCCCAGGTCGCCGCGACGGGCGACGGGCAGGGCGACGCACGAGCTCCCGGGGCGCCGTGACGGGCGACGGGGGGGGGGGCGCGGGTCCATGGGGGCGCCTCGACGGACGACGGGGCGTGAAACCGCCGCACGCGCCCGGGGCGCGCGGCGGGCAGGAAACCGACACGCGCCCCGAGCGCGTGGCGGGCAGAAAACCGCCACGCGCTCGGAGCGCGTGGCGGGAAGAAAAAAAAAAAGAGCGCGTGGCGGGAAGAAAAAAAAAAAAAACAAGAGGCGCAAAATCGTCTTAGGGTTGCGAAGCTTTTTAGCTCAAGTACTTTTTTTTGTGTGTTTTTCATCTTTATATATGACAACGAACTCTGTAATAGTGGATGTTTGTTTTCTTGGGGTTGGCAAAAAATTGACTACACGGAGTATCGAAACCACCACCTTACGATTTCCAGGATTCTTTCCAACAACTGCGCTACAACGACTCGACAATCGATCGAGTTCTTAATTACGGGTAAATGTTTGTTGCGCGTGAACTGCTTTAGGGTTTGCTGTTGTTTCTCCTTTCTTCCTCACGCCAGTAGAGTCCCGTTCTGTTGCCTCCGCTACTCACGCTAGTCCAGGTCAGAAACTGCCGCCACCTAGAACTTAGTTACCTGACGGTAAGATGTAATGTCTGATTCTAGTCATAGATTTCAGCTTATCTCGTAGTAGTATTCAAGTCCTTCACAAGCCTGCATCCATTCTTACTTAATGATGCATGTCATTTTCTAGCGATTTTCTAGCGGTTTTCGACCTAGCACTATGTCGTTTTCATTCATTTGTTTATGTCGGTTTTTAAGGGCTGTAACCCGTTTGCTACGTCGGTTTGAGGAGTTGCAGCCCAGGTTAGAAATAGTATCTGCTATATAGATATATTCTGAAGCCGTAGTTGATTAGATCTGATGTACTGCGTCATATTCTATTATTTTGTAGCTGTTAACTTCGTTTCTATGTCCCACCATCTTCTTGCAGGAAACTGTCAAGCACGTTGTTGGTTCACTCACACCCTCGTTTTATTAACGGTGAGTTTGTGTTTGAACAACTTTTCTTGAAAGAGAGAGGGAGAGAAAAAGAGATTAGCAGGAGAGTAGCGTCAGAGGAAATGGCAGAGAAAGCGAGAGGGAAAGCGTGCGAGAGAACGAAAGGGAACCTTTTGGTTATTTGTTAGAATCCACTCGTAATCTCGGCCTTGTAATCTTGGCTTCCCTTTTTGCACAATCTTTTGAACTAGGATGGTCTAAAGTAGCAAAATTCCGTGCTGTAGCTTTATTTTATTTTTTGCTATAGGTCGCTTGCTGTGATTAGTCATTCCTTCTGTTCGTAGGTGCATCGTTTCTTTGTTCTTCCTAGTTTCTGCGCCACCTCGTTGTTATCTCTTCCACCCCTGCATGTGCTTTCTCTTTTTTCTCTTCGCTTCTTCCAATCCCTTCCTACCATATTCCTCTCTTTCGATTTCTGTTTTCCATTTTTGCTAGTTCATAATTTCTAGCTTCAAGTTCATAATGTTAATCTGGTAGATATTGTGTTTTTTTAGTTTGCTAGTTCTCTGATGCTTGTATTCGATGCTTCGTGTTTACCTGAGTTGTTGGTAGAGCATCATGCATAGAATTTCGTACGACAAACAGAATGATGCACTTCCTTTTTCTATGTTTCTCGTGGCTGCTTTTGTTTTCTACTTTGATTTGCAGCCTTTTTCTCTTACTTCTGTCCCTTCTTTTTACCTATTGATTTTCTTGTTTTGTTCTACTTGCCCTTTTTTCAGCAGGTCGCACGTACACCATTACATACCACCTTGCTACCGCTAGTATTTCAAGAAGTTAGATTGAGCCAGGAAATAGGGAAGTGTTGATTTAGACTGTTGGTTAAAGTTTTTTCGCATCTTCAATTTTCGTTTCTTGTTTAATGCCCTTTTTGTTTGTGCATTTGAATGTGCATGAGTCTGTCTGAGAATGCATTCATTAACAATGCATATCTGTGAATTTTAAAAAGATGGCTCAGGTCTATCATTTCACAAAAGGTTCATTGGCGCACAAAGTGACTCGTGTGTTGCCACTTCGAACTGGAATTGATAGGGTTGACATTTTTTTTTTGAATTCACAGGTTGTGTTGTTTCATGTGACAGTTGATTATTCAAAATCTATGCTATTGACCTCCCCCCCATGCTAGGCAGGGGATGGCGGTAGCTTAGCTTTTGGGTCTCCGGTATACATTTGAAAGGAGGGGTTCAAAATCCTTAGGAACTTGAAAAGTTGCCCCAAAACTGTGAGGCACACTGCAAAACCCAGAACCTCACTGACAAATGTATACTGGAGCTTTAACTGTCACGCATTTTATTATGTGCATGCATGCATGTGCATCATGATTCATGACATTATATTAAATATTATGCATTCTATAGCATTGTTGTGCATCATGCATCTATTTATCATTATCACACCACCATTTAATAGTAAAACATACTAATAGAAACAGATCAGTAGATCTGCACAAAACCATTGACAAAGAAAAATCACATGGTAAGGGTACTGTAGTTTACGAAATGTATTTTCATATTTTATTATAAATTAATAAAATTGAAAATTAAATTTGGCAAAATCGATCGTAAAGGGTTGCTTCGCAACCCAAAAAACGTCGCGCGCCACGGGGCGCGCGACAGACAGGATAGCAGCGGAAGCAGGCGGGCCCACAGGCCAAGAGCGAACTCGCTCTGATAGCATGTACGAAATAGCAGGCAGAAAGTAAGAACAGGAAAGAGGGCTTCACTAGTAAGCAGGGCAGTACATATAGCAAACCCTAATTTGGGTTGTACTCACTATAGAGTACCCCACTGCAGGCTAGACAATTATCACATTCTGACAGCGCACAGGTTCACGCAGAGGAACGAGGTGTCAAAGCGGGAGGCAAGGAAGGAAATGAATCTACTGCATTCCCTTCCTATTCTACCGCCTTAGCGCAAACCCTGCCTTGTGCCAGGGAATCTTTGAACCTGGACATCCTTGCCGCCACACCACCTTATTCCTACACCCGTTGGCTTCAGCATGGGCCGCGACGTAAACTAAATGGCCAGACGTGGGCCATCCTACATGCGTTGGCACATATATTGTGCCTCGTGGCCCTGTTTCTCGAAATTTCGCCACTGAACGCTTTGTGTTCTCTTCGCTATCGAAACCGCAAAGCTGAGCTCTACATTTTTATGTCCCTAAATAAAAAATCTATAACAGTCACTGTATTTGGCAAATATAAGCCCACCAAGCAAATTTCCTTATTTTTTTATAAGCCCACTGATGACGGTAACTTGTCAGAATCCCAACCACTAGACCATTGGGATAGAAGGGCTTGTTAAGTAGCGGGTCAGTGCGCCCATAACCCCCAAGGACAACGAGCTTGTAACCCTTCCCTAGGATCAATCGGGGATCACCAGTGAACCTCTGACACCCCCCCGCACTGGGATGCCCGAAGTGCACACACTGGGATTCGAACCCGAGACCTTCGCTCTGATACCATGTCAGAATCCCAACCACTAGACCATTGGGATAAAAGGGCTTGTTAAGTAGCGGGTCAGTGCGCCCATAACCCCCCAGGACAACGAGCCTGTAACCCTTCCCTAGGATCAATCGGGGATCACCAGTGGACCTCTGACATAACTAACTCTAACCTAGTCCTATACAATGCAACTAGCAACAGCCTAAGAAACCTAACACACATACGCACATCAACACTCAATAAAAGAGCACATCCACATGCATCTCCACTCTTCCACAACCATAACACTGCATGAAATCCTAGCAATACACTCTTCCACCCAAATGCTTCTATTTCCTCTCCCATATCATAAACCGGCCAAAGAGCGCGCGCTTGTTACCTGCACGCCCTATGACTGCATACGCATTCGACGCAGCCAGGTAAACAGCCAAGCGTGCCACGGACTGATTAACCTGGACCTTCTCACTCTCGAATTTCCAGCTGTAGCGACCCCGCTGGCCACCTGTGATGTTCACAAATGGGATATCTGGTACAGGAAGTGATGACGCTGGAGTTTGCGTGCACGAGCCTACGTAACCGTAGACGGGATAATCTCCTCCTTTGAGGTTCAGGAGATGGAACTTGCCGGTCGTGGTGTAGGAGGATGCAGAGTACCTGTCAACAACAGGAGACTCTCACAATCATTAGATTACTGTCCGCGCACTCCATAGGTGCACAGAGTCCCTGCCTCAGAAAGTTCTGCCTCACTGCCTTGGACTCGGTGCAAAATGGAAAGACTCGGGAGCAAAGTTGAAAATAGGCGAATTTTAAAACTTCGAGATTTTATTCGAATAAAAAAATCTTTGTGTGTGATACATGACAGATTTCCAGTAAGATTAGTAAACGAAAAAAAAAAAAACACACAAAAAAAAAAAAAAAACAAAAAAAAAACAAAGGGGCACCCGAACTCGCAAGACTCTCAAAAGTGATTGTGGCTTCAAAAGTGGTTGTCCGAGCCGCAAGTGAAGCAAGTGAAGGAGGGGGCAGGAGCGTACTTCACCGCTGCGATAACAATTTTCCCCGAAGCTCCTTTGTCACCGATGACTTTCCCCTTGCACTTGGTAGGACGCAGGTTGGCAACGATTTTGTCTGGAAACGGGAAAGTTGGAATTTGAGCTGATCAGCAGAAAAGAAAAAGCAACGGATTGGGAAGTTGTGGAAGTGAAGTTTGGTAACAGGAACGTGAATACTAAAAAAGCGGGAGATCAGAGGATGGGGAAGTTTGGGGGCATAAATGACGGAGGAGCACACATCAGCTGCAGCACACAGCGACACACACTTTGACGGCTATAACACTTACAAAACCACTGTCCCTTCCGAATCAGAGGCTTGACCTGAGAGGCATTAGCCACAGAAGCGGTAGAAGCGGCATCTGCGGCGGCAGACGCGGCAGAAGCGGTAGCGGCGGTAAAAGCGGCAGGAGAGCCGCCCGGCACGGGGTGAGGGACGAACGGTCGCACGAGAAATGATGCGGTCGACGTGCCGTAGGCCGTGCAGACCGTCGCACCTGCAGGCAGTCAGGCCGGAAGACAGGCAGCGACAGGCAAGCAGGCACGCAGGCAGGCACGCAAGCAGGGCACACAGGGCAGGCACGCAGGCACCCAGGCAGCACGATCATCATGTTCATCACGACCTTACGATCGAAAACCTGCAGTAAGGGACAATCGGATGTCAGATGCGAAACTAAGAGCTAGCCCTTCGGCTTCTGAGTCGACTCAAAAGCAAAGTTCAACAGCAGTGAGTGATAGTCGCATCAACATGCGACCTTACTACAAGTAGCGCTTAAATAGATTTGCTCACAGAGCAGCAGGCGGCAGAGGAGAGATGCGCGGCGCTCCATGCTGCTGATCTCGCGGACACCGAACAATTTTCTGTCAACTACTGTTACTACTAGTACTGCTACTAGGTTTTCGGCAGAGCCTAGAGATTTGAGTCAAACTCCTGGCACTCAAGTGTCAAACATTATATATGTTGTGTTAGTTTAGGCTACAGTGGGTTAGCCTATAGGGGGTACACAATTCTAGGGTTAGGTACTTGTACTCTTTTCATTGCTAGTTCATTCATTCCTGTTCAGTGATTCCAACATGGTATAGAGCAGGTCCTTCCTAGGACCGAAATTTTCTAAGGGCCCACCACTACGTCACTACCTACCTACCTACCTACCCGTGCCCTAGGGCGCCTCGGCGTGTCACGCCCCTAGAGGCCCCTCTTGACGGCCCCGCGCTAGCCCCGTTCAGGCCCCGTCGGCCCCTTTAAGGCCCCGTTCAGGCCCCGCGCTAGCCCCGTTTAGGCCCCGTCGGCCCCGTTTCAGGCCCCGTCGGCCCCACGCTAGCCCCTCTCAGGCCCCGTCGACCCGCGCTAGCCCCGTTTCAGGCCCCGTCGGCCCCCTTTTCAGGCCCCGTCGGCCCCGCGCTAGCCCCGTTCAGGCCCCGTCGGCTCGCGCTAGCCCCGTTTCAGGCCCCGTCGGCCCCGTTTCAGGCCCCGTCGGCCCCGCGCTAGCCCCTCTCAGGCCCCGTCGGCCCGCGCTAGCCCCGTTTCAGGCCCCGTCGGCCCGCGCTAGCCCCGTTTCAGGCCCCGTAGGCCCCGCGCTAGCCCCTCTCAGGCCCCGTCGGCCCCGCGCTAGCCCCATTCAGGCCCCGATCAGGCCCGCGCTAGCCCCGTTTCAGGCCCCTTTGGCCCCGTTTCAGGCCCCGTCGGCCCCGCGCTAGCCCCGTTCAGGCCCCGTCGGCCCCTTGCTAGCCCCGTCAAGGCCCCGTTTGGCCCCGCGCTAGCCCCACTCAGGCTCCGATCGGCCCCGCGCTCGCCCCTCTAGGGCCCCAACCGGCCCCGTGCCTACCTCGCCGACCCGTGCCCACCACCCAGAGGCCCCGGGCGGCCCGTTCCCGCCGCAGCACAAGAGGGAGAGCGGGCGGCCCGTCCCCGCCATGACCTGAGCCGAGCCGCGCGCCCCGAGCCGAGCCGCGCCACCCAGCCGAGCCGCGACCCGACCTGAACCGAGCCGCGCCGCCCTGCCCTACCTGGTTCGTCCTACCTGCTTCTCTTACCGCTACTGCTGCTATTTCTACTGTTCCTATGGCTAGCCCACAGGTTCTCGTGTTCGATGCTGAGGGCCGCCCTGTGAAGTTTGACACCTGGCTCGATGACCTGCACCTCTACCTACAGCTCACAGCCAAGGATGACATCTCACTGTACGATCACGCCCTAGGCCTTGTCACTGCCCCTGCTGCTACTGCTGACAGCACTGCTCGCTCACAGTGGCAGACTCGTGATGCCCACGCTCGCTTCGCCATTCGCAACTCCCTGCCGATAGACGAACGCGAGCACTTTGGTCAGCACAAGACTGCACCGGCACTGTACACAGCTGTAGTTGCTCGCTACTCCTCACCTGCCTCTGCCGCACTAGGCCGTCTCTCCCTCCCCTACCTGTTTCCCGACCTGGCCTCCTTTCACACAGTCGCTGACCTCATCACGCACCTCCGTACTAGTGAGGCCCGCTTCCGTGCCGCCATGCCTGCTGAGTTCCTTGCCACGCACCCCCCTCCACTCTGGCTCACTCTCTATCACCTAGTCACCCGCCTCCCTGACACACTGCGTGCTGTCAGGGACCACTTCCTAGCTCGTTGCCCCACTGAGCTCACCATTGCCCTCCTCGAGAAGGAGCTACTTGCGGCTGAGGCTAGCATAGTCGCTGTAGGTGCCTCTCGTGGCGACCCCCGTACCCCGTTCTTTGAGGGGTGTTCTCCTTCCCCCCTTCTTCCCTCTGTCGCCTCTGCTGCTGCTGTCGACCTTCTTGGTACTGAGAAGGTCGGCACTGCGTCTGCCTCGAGCGGACGCCGCAACGGCAAGGGCAAAGGGGGCAAGGGTAGTGGCGGTGACGGCGGGGGAGGCGGCGGTGGGGGCGGTGGAGGCAGTGGGGGTGGTGGCTCGGCTGGAGGGGCGAGTGGTAGCGGTGGGGGTGGTGGCGGCAGCGGCGGGGGAGGTGGCAGGAGTGGAGGCGGCGGTTGGGGAGGCGGTGGACGAGGCGGCGGCAGGGGTTGGGGTGGTCGAGGAGGTGGCAGCGGTGGTGGTGGCCGTGGAGGCGCTGGCGGTGGCCAGGGCCAGCAGCACACCCTCTCGCCCCAGGAGGTCCGTGAGTGGTACTCTCAGCACGGGGGTGGGGGTGGTCTTAGCTGCACGTACGTCATTCGCACTGGTGACCGCACTGGTCAGCAGTGTGGACGACCGCACGCCACACAGCGCTGCTTCTCTCGTCTCGACGACGCTTGGCGTGTTCAGTTCCCTCAGGCCACTGAGCTGCCCCGCTGGCTTGATCTCCTGAAGAAGGGGATTGATATCTATGCTCTAGACTTTGATGCTATTCTATCTGCCATGTATGTGATGTCTACTAGTGGAGAGGGTGCTGAGTACTTGTGTGTGCCGCCCGACCCGGGCATTAGGGCCAGTGCGTCTGCCGCTCCAGGTACTCACGTGTCGGCTACCCCAGGTGCTGGTGAGGCTGCTGCTCTAGGTGCTCGTGTGTCTTCCCCCCTTGGTACTGCGTCGACTGCCGCACTGCACACCTTCACACTGGACTCAGGTGCTTCTCGCTGCTTCTTTCGTGACCGCACTGCCCTTGAGCCACTTACTCGGCCAGTTGCTGTCTCCCTTGCTGACCCCTCTGGGGGTCCGGTCATTGCGACCTCTTCCACTGTCCTTCCCTGCCCTGCGGTCCCGTCGGGCACACTGTCAGGTCTCCACCTCCCCTCGTTCTCTACGAACTTGGTGGCAGGCTGTGCACTCCAGGACGGGGGTGTTCACCAGTTCACCCCTGCCTACGAGCGCGTGACACACTGCACGTGTGCTCGTACGGGCCGTCACTTGGCTACCTTCACTCGGCAGCCGGGGTCGGACCTGTACACACTGACTACTGAGTCCCCTCAGGTTGCTGCGACTGCGTCCGCGTCCGCGTCAGGTCAGCTGTCCGCCCCCTGCTCGTGTCGCTCTTTGGCACACGAGACTGTCCTCTGGCACCACCGCCTTGGCCACCCGTCTGTGCAGCGGCTTCGTGCCATGCACTCCAGGTACCTTGTCTCTGGCCTGCCCAGGGTCCTTCCTCCCCTCCCACCATCGCCTGCTCCTACCTGTCTCCCCTGTGTCGAGGGACGGCAGCGCGCCGCTCCTCACTCCTCCTCGTTCCCCCCGACGACTGCTCCCTTGCAGACACTCCACATGGACGTGTGGGGCCCAGCCCGCGTCCGTGGTCAGGGTCAGGAGAGGTACTTCCTGATAGTTGTTGACGACTACTCGCGCTACACCTCGGTCTTCCCCTTGCGCACCAAGGGTGAGGTCCCTGATGTCTTGATCCCTTGGATCCGCCGAGCCCGTCTCCAGCTCAGCGAGCGTTTTCACTCGGACTTTCCTGTCCTGCGCTTGCACTCTGACAGAGGTGGTGAGTTCTCCTCCGACCTCTTGGCAGCCTACTGTGCTGATCACGGCATTGAGCAGTCGTTCACGCTTCCGGCTTCTCCACAGCAGAATGGGGTTGCGGAGCGCCGCATTGGCCTGGTCATGGAGGTCGCCCGTACCTCCTTGATCCATGCGGCTGCCCCCCACTTTCTGTGGCCGTTTGCGGTCCGGTACGCTGCGCATCAACTCAACCTCTGGCCCCGTGTCTCCTTGCCGGAGACCTCGCCCACGCTACTGTGGACGGGGAAGGTTGGCGATGCGTCGCGTTTCCGGGTCTGGGGGTCTCGAGCTTTTGTCCGCGATTCGTCTGCGGACAAGCTCTCCTCCCGTGCTGTTCCCTGCGTCTTCCTCGGCTTTGTCCCGGACGCGTCTGGTTGGCAGTTTTACCACGCCACCTCGCGCCGAGTCTTGCCCTCCCAGGACGTCACTTTTGACGAGTCCGTCCCCTACTACCGCCTCTTCCCCTACCGCACTGCCCCGCTCCCCCCCCCGCCTCTCTTCCTCTCGCCAGGTGCTGCTGTTGCAGACCCCCTCCCCCCTCAGGGTGCCGCTCCCTCAGGTGTGTCTCAGGTAGACCCGGTTGAGCCTGTTGAGGTAGCTGTCGACTCTCGTCCTGCTGGGGGTGCTGAGCCTGGGGGTGCTGAGCCTGGGGGTGTGGAGCCTGGGGGTGTGGAGCCTGGGGGTGTGGAGCTTGAGGGTGCTGAGCTTGGGGGGGTGGAGCCTCGTGGTACTGAGCTGCGGAGTCCGGAGTCTGGGGGTTCTGCGTCTGGAGGTACGAGGTCTGGGAGTCCTGCACCTGGAGGAGCCCTCTCCTCGGAGCAGCTACGTGCGTGGTACTTAGAGTACTGCAGCCTCCGGAGAGGTACCGCTCGAGCCGGACGTACTACTGGGACTGGTGCTAGTACTTCTTCTCCCGTTCGGGAGCTCCCCTCCCGCGAGCGGATCCGTGAGTGGTACGAGCGGCGCTGCACTCTTCGGAGTGGAGTGCCTCGTGTTACGAACCCCGCTGCTGTTGGAGCTGCTGCTGGTGCTGAGGACCCGGGCGTTGGAGCTGCTGCTGGTGCTGAGGACCCGGGCGTTGGAGCCGCTGCTGGTGCTGAGGACCCGGGCGTTGGAGCTGCTGCTGGTGCTGAGGACCCAGGCGTTGGAGCTACTGCTGGTGCTGAGGACCCGGGCGTTGGAGCTACCGCTGGTGCTGAGGACGTGGACGCTGGAGCTGCTGCTGGTGCTGCCGACCCTGGTGCGGGTGTCCCTGCTGGCTCTGGTGTCGCTGCTCGGTCTCAGCCGTACTTTGTTCCGCTCCTTCAGCAGGTTCTTGGTCAGCTTCCTCCTCCTTTTCCTCCTCCCTCCTTAGAGTGTCCTCAGCCTGTCCAGCTGCAGTCGGCGTTACCGTCTGCCTCCTCTCTCCTTGGTCCTGCTCCTTACACTGGTCCGACTGGAGGTCTTACTGAGCGGCGTGAGCCTGCGTCTCGTCCTGCGTCGCCTGAGTCTCGTCCTGGGTCGCCTGTCCGCACTGCTCTCTCTAGTCATCGAGTCCAGCGTCAGCGTCTTCCTGCTGTCCCAGGCACTCACCGGATGGCGCTTCGTCCGTCCACTGCTCCACAGCGTGTCCCACTGCCGTCTCCTCCTGCTTCCTCTCTTCCTGCTCTTCCTGACCCTGGGTCAGACTCTCTTCGTGCTACCAGTCCTGCTGTCACGCGTCTCCTGGCCACTGTTGTCACTGACCCTTCCTTTGAGTCTGCTGCTGCGTCTGCCTTAGTTGCTGAGCTTGTCGACTTTGCTGCTCGCTGTCGTCTAGACTACGCTGCTAGCCTAGTTGCTGAGTCTGAGTCTGTCTGTCCTCCGTCCGTCGGGGGTGAGTGTGCTCTTGGCACTGACGTCCTTGAGGACAGGCAGGAGGAGTTCCAGTGCTTTGCTGCCGCTTTGCCCCATCTCGTGTCCATGCTTGTTGCCCCTGAGGGAGACCCGGATGCACCAGACATCCCGACCCCACGCTCTTACGCAGAGGCGATGGCCGGTCCCTACTCCTCTCAGTGGCAGTCAGCCATGGACACAGAGATGGCTTCCTGGAAGTCCACAGGCACCTACGTCGACGAGGTTCCCCCGCCTGGGGCGAACATCGTCAGTGGCATGTGGATTTTCAGGGTGAAGCGGCCGCCGGGTTCTCCGCCTGTCTTCAAGGCGCGTTACGTTGCACGAGGCTTCAGTCAGCGCGAGGGAGTTGACTTCTTCCAGACCTTCTCCCCGACCCCGAAGATGACCACTCTTCGGGTTCTGCTGCACGTCGCCGCTCAGCGTGACTACGAGCTCCACTCGCTTGACTTCAGCACTGCTTTCCTGCAGGGCAGCCTGCACGAGGAGATCTGGCTGCGCCGTCCACCTGGCTTCACTGGGTCGTTCCCTCCTGGTACCCAGTGGAGCCTCCGACGGCCAGTCTACGGTCTCCGCCAGGCGCCTCGTGAGTGGCACGACACACTGAGGACTACGCTTGCGGCTCTTGGGTTCGCGCCTTCTACTGCTGACCCGTCGCTGTTTCTACGCACCGACACCTCACTGCCGCCGTTCTACGTCCTTGTGTACGTCGACGACTTGGTTTTTGCTACTGCTGACACTGTGGCACTCGCCCACGTGAAGTCGGAGCTGCAGAAGAGACACACGTGCACAGACCTGGGTGAACTGACAAGCTATCTTGGCTTGCGGATCACCCGGGACAGAGCACGCCGCACCATCACCTTGACTCAGTCACACATGGTGCAGCAGGTCCTTCAGCGCTTCCGCTTCACGTACTCCTCGCCTCAGCCCACTCCTCTGCCTACCGGTCACTCGCTCTCAGCTCTGCCTTCGGATGAGTCCGTAGAGCCGAGTGGCCCGTATCCAGAGCTTGTGGGTTGCCTCATGTACCTGATGACCTGCACTCGACCAGACCTTGCATACCCTCTCAGCATTCTTGCACGCTATGTCGCTCCCGGCCGTCACCGGAAGGAGCACATGGATGCAGCTAAGAGGGTGTTGCGCTACTTGTGCAGTACGTCGGGCATGGGGCTAGTGCTTGGAGGGCGAGTCCCAGTTATTCTCACTGGACACTCAGACGCTTCTTGGGCAGACGACCAGGCTACTCAGCGGTCGTCTCAGGGTTACTCCTTCAGTCTTGGCTCTGGTTCTGTTTCTTGGCGTTCTACTCGCTCTTCTTCTGTTCTCAGCTCCAGTTGTGAGGCTGAGATCTACGCCACAGCCATGGCGGCCCAGGAGCTACGCTGGCTCACCTACTTGCTGACCGACCTTGGAGAGCAGCCTCGTTCTCCTCCAGTGCTGTACGTCGACAACAAGGCAGCCATTGCCTTGTGTGAGGAGCACAGACTGGAGCACAGAACGAAGCACATTGCTCTGCGTTACTTCCTCGCTCGAGAGCTGCAGCAGCGTGGTCAGCTTCGCCTGCGTTACGTGGCCTCTGAGGCCAACACTGCTGATGTGTTCACCAAGGCGCTTCAGCCTTGTGACCATCAGCGCTTTTGCACTCTTCTAGGCCTTGTGCCTACTGGACCTCACTTGCTTACTTCTTGAGTCTGTTGTACTGTGATCTCTATATATAAACCTGCATGTGAACTGGTCTTGTGACCACTTGCTTGTGCTCGGAATTTGTGTGGTATCCTTGAGATCCACCCTGAGCTTGTTTTGCCTTGCTTTGCCTTGACTGGTCTTGTGACCCCTAGTTCTCCCCCACTTTGCCTATGGGGGTGTGTCAAACATTATATATGTTGTGTTAGTTTAGGCTACAGTGGGTTAGCCTATAGGGGGTACACAATTCTAGGGTTAGGTACTTGTACTCTTTTCATTGCTAGTTCATTCATTCCTGTTCAGTGATTCCAACATCAAGTTGCGAAATACTACTAGCTCTCGAAGAGCCAAATTATGTGACTCACCCTCGGCCCGGTGTTACGTAGGTGTCAGAATGTGATGTTTGTCTAGCCTGCAGTTGGGTACTCTATAGCGAGTACAGCCCGAATTAGGGTTTGCTATATGTACTCAACTGCATGCTAGTGAAAACCCTCTTTCCTGTTTCTCGTTTTCGCCTGCTGTTACGACAGTAGGCACACTCTGCGTGGCAGACGAGCGCCCCCGATGGTGTCGAGACTTCCATGGTGTCTAAATATTCCATCATGGAGTCCAAACTACATATGTTCGGTCACGGTTAGAACCGCCGTGACCTAGTAGCCATCTCGTCTCCCTACGAGGCCGGTTGTAGCAGCACATCGGATTGCCGGTGACACGTAATGCGAGTGATCGCCACTTCAACCACTCGGCGCCGAGAGACCCGTACTAACAGACGGTGCTCTCCGAAAGACAAGCCGTAGCGCAATAACGTGGCGGTAAATGGCGATGGCTCGGCGAAGGGCTTGCCAACCAAGAAGACGAGTCCGTCCGTGCTAAAGGCAACTGGGGTTTTTACAGTTACTACCGAAAGACAGTTACTTTCAAAAGTGTGCTTGTCGTCGCGGAATGCCCAAAATCAGCACTGAAATGGTGTTGGTTGGGCGAAAAGCGGGATCAGGCCGCGATGAAGCTGATCGCTTGTCACCCAACTTTGCGATCTTGTTTCCGGAATTCTGTCTGTGCTCGCCCCACACCTTCGTTCCCTTGTAAACACCCTCGCTATGTGCGACTGAGTTGTGTCTGTTGCTACATAGATTCTAATCAATAAAACATGGGGCCTCATGAATGGAATATCGAATAATAACGGAGCAGCCACAAAACGAAGACCAATGACCATAAAGCAAGGGTTTCCACGTTGTACAGTACACGTACCAACAATCCAGCGCTGCTTTTGGAAGCATGAAGAGTCTTTCTCGTTGCTTCTCGTTGAAAGGGTGTCAAAGAGTTAAAAGTCTAGGCATCATTGGGTCCAGGTTATGGCGGCCCGGCGAGTCCCCGCTTCCGTCGCCGCACTTGCCGCCGCAAATTTCGCAGGCTTCGCGTCCGCGATCGCCATCCTCGTCCTCTCGCGGCCGCTCCACTCGCTTCCCGCCGTCCTCCATGCCTTCCTCCTCCGCATCCTGCGCCGCATCTCACGCAGCCTACTCCCTAGTCGAGCTGGCTCCAGATTACCCCATAACACGCCATCCGTCCTCTCGTTGTCTTTCGAGACGTCTTTAGTCTCGTTGCTCCCCTTATCGACCAATCAAAATGCACCGCCCGCGCCTCAATGCCGCCTCAATTTAGACGGCTGCGATTCTCTCCTCGGCGTCGCTCCCCTCGATATCGACGGCTTCAAAGCGCCCCCAGGAGCAGACGCGACTTGCTGTGCGACTGGCCGTGCGATCCCTACGACCGACCGTGCGATCCCTGCGACTGGCATGGAGCCCACGTCGCACAATCGCGACGGGCCAAGAGCTGCGATCGACCGGCGTGAGAGCCACGAAGCTTCGCGGAAGGGCGGCGACGGGCTGGTAGCGGCGATCGGCAACACGCCGCTGATTCGCATCGCGAGTCTGTCCGCCGCGACCGGCTGCGAGATCTACGGCAAGGCGGAGTTTGTCAACCCGGGTGGCAGCGTCAAAGACCGCGTGGCGCTACGGATCGTGCAGGAGGTGAGTGGGGAGTGCTGGGAGTGCTGCGAGTGCGGGGAGTGCGGGGAGTGCGGGGAGTGCTGGGAGTGCGGGGAGTGCGGGGAGTGCTGGGAGTGCGGGGAGTGCTGGTGCGGGGAGTGCTGGGAGTGCGGGGAGTTGCGTGGTGTATCAAGGAGTGTGGGTGCGCGAGGTGCAAACATGGATGGATGTGGAGAGTGGGTGTGGTGGAGCATCGAGATATACGGCAAGGCGGAGTTCGTCAACCCGGGCGGCAGCGTTAAAGACTGCGTGGCGCTGCGGATCGTGCAGGAGGTACGTGAAGTGCGGGGAGTGTGAGGTGTAGCAAGAAGTGTGGGTGCGCGCGCGAGGTGCATGCATGGATGTGGTGAATGGGTGTGGGGAATCGAGGGCGAGGCGGCGTCAAAGACCGCGCGGCGTTACGGATCGTGCAGGAGGTAACCATTCCGCACTATGTAGAACGCGTTGCGGTCCCTAGTAAAGACGGCGATCGCTGCACTGCACTCGTCACGTGGCAGGCCAGGCTGGCAGCACTCTCGCTTTTGTCCTCCTGAGTCCTGACACGTGACGTGACGAGTGCAGTGCAGGAAAGCAGGTGACGCTTGGCGCACCTGCGCACCTGCCCACCTCCTTCACCTGCTGCCACGAGTGCAGCACAGGAAAGCAGGTGACGTGACGCTTGACGCAAGGGGTGACTTAACTACACCTTTTTCCTGTCTTTCCCTTCTTTTCCTCCCCATTCACTCGCCAGGCTCTCGAGTCCGGGCAGTTGAAACCTGGAGGGCTGGTAACGGAGGGCAGTGCGGGCAGCACAGGTGTCGCGCTCGCATTGGTCGCCGCGGCGTTTGGCTGCCGCTGCTTCGTGGCGATGCCAGACGATGCTGCTGTGGAGAAGGCAGAGGCAATGAGGGCACTGGGGGCAGAGGTGAGTTTTCTGCTCAAAGGTTTCGGGTTTTAAGGTTCAGGGTTTCGGTCGATGCCAGACGACGCTGCTGTGGAGAAGGCAGAGGCGATGAGAGCTTTGGGTGCAGAGGTGGGTGCCTTGCATCAGTGTCTTTATACCTTAGGGTTCAGGGTTTGTATGTCTAGGCTAGGCTGATGTTGCTTCGTGGCAATGCCAGACGATGCTGCTGTGGAGAAGGTTGAAGCAACGAGAGCTCTGGGTGCCAAGGGGGAGATTGGTTTAGGGTCTGTATAACTACGCTGCCGCTGCTTTGTGGCGATGCCGGACGACGCTGCTGCGGAGAAGGCCGAAGCAATGAGAGAGCATTGGATGCAGAGGTGGGTGGGAGCTTTTTTGCTTTGAAGTTTCAGGTTTCAGGGTTTAGGGTGGCGTTTGGCTGCCGCTGCTTCGTGGCGATGCCGTACGACGCTGCTGTGGAGAAGGAAGGCCGAAGCAATGAGGGCACTGGGCGCCGAGGTGAGGGTTTAGGGTTTGGATGATGTCCTGCAATGCAATGCAGCACGTGTATGACTATCCGGCCGCTGCTTCGTGGCGACGCCGGACGACGCTGCTGTGGAGAAGGCCGAAGCGATGAGAGCTCTAAATGCCGAGGTGGGTGTTTTATTCTAGAAATTCTTGTCAGAGGTTCAGGGTTCAGGGATTAGGGCGATGCGTTCCTGCAATGGCAATGCAGGTTCTGTAATGTCTAGACAATGCAGGTTGCTGCTTTGTGGCGATGCCGGACGACGCTGCTGTTGTGGAGAAGGAAGGCCGAAGCAATGAGAGCAATGAGGGCAGAATTGAGTTTTTGCTAAGAAATTTTGGGTTTAGGCTCAAAGTCCCCCCCCCCCCCTTGGCGACTCAAAGTCCCCCCCCCCTTGGCGACTCGAAGCCCCCCCCCCCCCCCCTTGGCGACTCGAAGCCCCCCCCCCCCCCCTTGGCGACTCAAGTTCCCCCCCCTCTTCCCCTTGTGACTCAAAGTCCCCCCCCCCCTTGGCGACTCAAAGTCCCCCTCTCCCCTTGGCGACTCAAAGTCCCCCCCCCCCTTGGCGACTCAAAGTCCCCCCCCTCCCTCCTTGCGACTCAAAGTCCCCCCCCCCTTGGCGACTCAAATCCCCCCTCTCCCCCCTTGCGACTCAAAGTCTCTCCCCTCTCGCGCCACAAACTCTCCCCCCCCTCGCGACTCAATTTCCCTCCCCCTCTCCCCCCTCCCCCTTGCACTTTCCCCCCCTCTCAGGTGGCGCGTGTGCGCCCTGTGTCCATCACCCACCCCATGCACTTTGTCAACGTTGCAAGGCGGCGAGCCGAGGAGGCCAGGGGGGAGGGAGAGGCGAACAGGGGAGGCGAGGAGGAGGAGGAGGTGGAGGAGGTGGAGGAGGTGGAGGAGGTGGAGGAGGTGGAGGAGGTGGAGGAGGTGGAGGAGGTGGAGGAGGTGGAGGAGAGGGGAAAGCAGGGAGGGGTGGCGGTGGGCAAGGAGGGTGCGACAGAGCGGAGAGGAGGCGAGATGGGGGAGATGGGAAAGCGGTTGGGAGTGGTGGTGGGAGAGGTGGGTGCGGCAGAGAGGAGAGGGGGCGAGGAGGTGGGAGTGCAAGGGGGAGGGGCAAGAAGTGGGGAGACTTTGATGAGTGAGAGCAGTTGTAGGTATTCCTGTCGCTGCCTTCCTTTCCCCCACATACACCTACTCACACACACCCACACACGCACACACACGCACGCACGCACGCACGCACGCACGCACACACACACACACACACACACACACACACACACACACACACACACACACACACACACACACACACACACACACACACACACACACACACCTACAGACACCGACAGTGACACAAAGTCTCGCCTGCCTGTCTTGTCTACTTGTTCCTTGTGCAATATCTAGACGACTTTTGAAACGCAAGTTTATCGCCTGCTCAAATGTAACAAGTAGACAAGACTGATTCTTGTCCGTCCTCCTCCCCTTTCTCACCCCCCTTCTCTCCCCTCTTCTTCGACCCAGCGGCAGCGGCAGTGGCAGCAGCAGCTGCAGTGTCAGGAACACGGACAGTACATGCTGCAATGGCAGCATGGGTTTTAGAACTGCTGCCAACACCAGCCCCCTTAGCTGCAGCACCAGCATTGGTGCCAGCTGCGCAGAGTTAGATTCCGCCTGCACCACAGATTGCAACAGTGCCTCGTCTGTTGACCGTTTTGACTCCTTGGCCAATCATTCTGTGCCAGGTGGCAGCACCAGCAGCAGCACCACCACCACCATCACCACCACCAACACTAGAAGCAGCAGCGGGTTTTTTCGCGGACTAGTTTGAGAATCTGGCCAACTACCGAGCGCACTACTGTGGCACAGGGCCGGAGATCTGGACGCAGACGGGCGGCGCAGTGGATGCCTTTGTGGCCGCTGCTGGCACGGGGGGCACCATTGCCGGTGTCTCATGCTACTTGAAGGTGAGCGGTTGTGAGCGGTTACGAGTGGTTGTGAGTGGGTGTGAGTGACTGTGAGCTGTGAGGGGAGTGGCTGAATCCGGCCAACTACCGAGCGCACTACTGTGGCACAGGCCCGGAGATCTGGAGGCAGACGGGCGGTGCAGTGGATGCCTTTGTGGCCGCTGCTGGCACGGGGGGAACCATTGCTGAGATCTCCTGTTATTTGAAGGTGAGTGGCTGTGAGTGGCTGTGAGATAGGCTGGAGCGGGGCTGGATAGTGACGGGAATGGCTGCGAGTGGTTGTGCACGCGTTTGTGGCCTCTGGCTGCTGCTCTGCTGGCACTGGGGGCACCATCGCTGGGGTATTGTGCTATTGGTGCGCACCTGAAGGTGCGCTATTGGTGCGTGAAGAAAGTGAGCGGTCAAGGCCCCCGAGATCTGAAGGCAGACGGGCGGCACAGTGGACGCTTTTGTGGCTGCTGCTGGCACTGGCTGGCTGCACTGTTGCTGCGGTTTCATGCTATTTGAAGTGTCGTGTGCCACTGTAACGAGGTGACTTTTGAGTCGACTCAAAAGTCACTGGTGTGAAGATTGTGAATTGAACAAGTCATTAGATTAGAGGAACAACCTAGCATACATAGTTGGAAGGGAAAGTTGGAAGGGAAGGATGAAAGTGACCATAGGTTGGGTTGACCTCACTTGGGGAAGTGAGGGAACCATAGGTCAAGTGGGTTGGGTTGCCCACACTTTGTAGAAGTGAGGCAACCCTAGGCCCACTTGGCTTGGGGTAACCTCAATTGTGGGAAGTGAGGTACCCACAAGTCAAGAGGGTTGCATTTGGGGGCTCCACCACAATTGGGTGGATTGGCACCCCAAAGTGCAAGACTACACCCAAAGTTGGGTGTAGTCCCAACCCAACTGTACACCACAATTGGTGTACAGTCACATGTGTTGGCATGCTACACAATATATATTTTAACACAACCCCTTAGCATGCTAACACAAGAAGAGAACAACCCCTGAATCAAGGGGCGCCCGGGCGAGCAAGGCCAATGAGGCGGAGGAAGGCAGAGTGCGCGGGGCGAAGGAGGGCCTTAGTGAAGATGTCGGCCAAGTTGGCCTCGGTTGCAATCTTGCGAACGGCAATGAGGCCCTTCTGGACGAGCTCGCGAACGAAGAAGTAGCGGAGTTCGATGTGCTTGGAGCGGGCGTGATAGACGGGGTCCTGAGTGAGATGGATGGTGCTGGCGTTGTCGCACCAAAGAGTGGGGCACGTCTGGGGGGCGCCAAGCTCCGCAAGAAGGAAGCAGAGCCAGCGCGACTCCTGGGCGGCCATGGTGCCAGCGTAGAGCTCGGCTTCGCAGGTGGAGAGAGAGATGGCGGAGGAGCGGGTGGAGCGCCAGCTGATGAGGCCGCTGCCAAGGGTGAAGCCGTAGCCCTGGGAGGAGCGGCGGTCCGGCTGCGTGTCAGCCCATGAGGAGTCACTGAAGCCCGAGAGAAGGGGACGGGAAGGGCCGCCGAGGGTGAGGGCAAGGTCCCTGGTCCCGCGAAGGTAGCGGAGGACCCGCTTGGCAGCTTTCCAGTGCTCCTCAGAGTGACGACCGGTGCCGACAAAGCGAGCGAGCACGCTGATGGGGTAGGCGAGGTCGGGGCGGGTGCACATCATTGCGTACATCAAGGACCCAACGAGCTCGGCATAGGGGTGGGGGGAGGAGGTGGGGGAGGTGGGTGGAGCGAGTTGGTGACCGAAGGGGAGCGGGGTGGAAACAGGCTTGGCTTGCGCCATGTCGAACTTCTCCAAGACCTGGCCGATGTAATGGGACTGGGAGAGGGTGATTGTGCGAGCAGGGCGGTTGCGCGTGATGGTCATGCCGAGGTAGTGAGTGAGGGCGCCAAGGTCTTTGCACTTGAGCCGCTGCTGCAGGGACAGCTTCACCTGCCCCATGTCGGCCTTGGTGTCAGAGAGCAGGATCATGTCGTCGACATATACCAGAATGAAGAAGCGGCGGGGGGAGGAGCGGATGAAGAGGCTGGCGTCGGAGTGGGAAGCAGAGAAGCCGAGGGACCCCAAGGTGGCAGCCAGCTTCGCATGCCACTCACGCGGTGCCTGCTTCAAGCCGTAGACGGGGCGACGCAGCTGCCAGACAGTGTTCTCAGGAAAGGCTGCGTGGAACCCGGGGGGTCGCCGGAGGAAAATGCGCTCATGCAGGTCGCCCTGCAGGAACGCATTGGAGACGTCCATGGAGTCGATTTCCATGTCGTCACGTGCACCAATGTCCATGGCGGCGCGAAGGGTGGGTGGTTTGGCGGTGGGGGCGTAGGTGAACCAGTAGTCCTCAGCCCAAGTCTGCGTGAACCCCTTGGCGCAGTAGCGGGCCTTGTACACTGGTTCCTCGCCCGGCAGCTGCTTCACCCGAAAGACCCATTTGCCGTCAACGAGATTAGCGCCAGCAGGGAGGGGGACATCGACAAAGGAGTCATTGCGAATGAAAGCCTCACACTCCAGGAAGATCGCTGCTATCCATTTATCCGCATCAGGGCAGGTGATGGCTTCCTGGAAGGTGGAGGGAGTGAAGATGGTGGGGGTAGTAGTGGCGCCAAGGACAGGAAAGCCCAGGAAGTCAAGGTAGAGGGCGGCAAGGAATGGAGTGTGCTCCCGAATGTTAAGAAACTCCTCATGGGAGTCCTCAAGGAGCTGAATGGAGGCAGGAGGAGGAGCCCCAAGGATTTTGTCCAGCGAGCGGGTATGGATGTAAGGGAGGAGGAAGGGGGAGGAGCGGGAAGTGGCACGGCGCCGCTGCTGCTGCTGATGCTGCTGCTGCTGCTGCTGTCCCGGCTGCTGCTGATGCGGCTGCCCCGGCTGCTGCTGCTGCTGCTCCGGCTGCTGCTGCTGCTGCTGCTGCTGCTGCTGCCCCGGCTGCTGCTGCTGCTGCCCCTGCTGCCGTTGCTGGTGTTGCTCCCGCTGCTGCTGCTGCTGCTGCTGCTGCTGCTGCCCCGGCTGCTGTCCCGGTTGCTGCTGCTGCTGCTGTTGCTGCTGCTGCTGCTGATCCGGCTGCTGGAAGGAGGGAGAGGGAGAGGAGGAGGGAGGGGGGGGGAGGGGGTGCGGCCGAGTGAGCGGGGGAAGCGGGTGCGGCAGGGTCGTAGACATCGGCGGAGGAGGAGGGCGGGAGCGGAGCTGCGGCGGGTGGGAGGAGAGGGGCTGGAGGGAGAAGGGGCGGGAGGACGGTGTCGGTCCAAGCAAGGGGACGAGTGGGAGGAGGGAGAGGATCAGGGGGAGGAGTGGAGTAATAGGGGACGGATTCGTTGAAGACGACGTCGCCGCTGCGGATGAGGCGATTGGTGGGAGGGTGGAGGAAGAGGTAGCCTGGGGAGTCGCGATTGTGCCCAAGGTAAACGCATTCCAGGGCGCGAGGAGCAAGCTTGCCAGCGGCGCGGGAGCGGTCGGCGGGTGGGATGAGAACGAAGGCCTTGCAGCCCCAAACGCGAAGGCCGGCAGCGTCGGGTTTGGCGTTGGACCAAAGCTCTGTAGGGGAGGAGGAAGGATGCTGAGGGTGGGAGCGGAGATTAAGGAGAAGAGCGGCGTGGAGGAGGGCATAGCTCCAGAGGGAAGGAGGGGTGGAGGCATGAGCAATGAGACAGCGAGCTATCTTGGTGATCTCACGAATGCGGCTCTCAGCAATGCCGTTCTGCTGAGGGGAGTGGGGAAGGGTGGAGGTCTGTTGGATGCCGTAGGTGTTGTAGTATGTGGCAAGGGTGTTATTGATGAACTCACCCCCACCGTCAGAGTGAAGGCGGCCGATGGGGCGTTTGAAGTGATTGCGGCACTGTTCGGCCCAGTTGATGACCACTGCCGGCACCTGGTCTTTCGTGTGAAGGAAGAAGGTGGTGGAGTACCGGCTGTGGTCGTCAACGAGGACGAGCATGTACCGATGCCCCAGGCGGGAGCGGATGGGATAGGGGCCCCAGAGGTCCATGTGCACAAGGTCAATGGGGGCGGCGGCGAAGGTGGGATGACTGTGGTGGGGGGACTGTTTGAGCTTGCCGTGAATGCATGAAGGGCATGGGGGAGAGGGGGAGGAGGGGAGGGGAGGTAAAACAGGAGGAAGGCTGCGGAGGAGGCGAGAGGTGACTGTGGTGCGAAGGGCGGTGAAGTTGGGATGGCCGAGTCTATGGTGTAAGAGGACAGCAGGGTGGGAGAGGGTAGTGGAGGAGGAGGGAGATGGGGTGATGGAAGGAACGGGAGGGGAGGAGGAGGATGGTGGGGAGGGAGAAGAGGATACTTGAGGGGGAGGGGAAGGGGGAAGTAAAGGAGGAGGAGGTGGACCGGTGGAAGCACCGGAACGAGTGGTGACGTGGCAGAAGGATGGGCGAGGCGTGCGGAGTGTGTAGAGGCGAGTGCGGGGGCAAAGCGGAATGCGGAGAAGGAAGCGACCGGAGGAGGTTTGGTAGAGATCACAGTAATTGGCATAACCGGGGTAAATGGCAGTGATACCAACACCTTGGAGCTCACGGTGGGAGAGGAGGTTGTTGCGGAGAGTGGGGATGTGGAGACCTGTGACCTTACCGGAGGGGAAGGCAGTGCAAGGGAGGGTGGAGAGGTGAGTGCATGGAATGGAAAAGCTGGAATCAGCCCCATGAACCTGAGTGGGAAGTGGTAGTGGGGTGAGAGTGCCAGCGTCTTTCAGTGCGGTTTCAGTGGCTCCACTGTCAAGGACAAAGTCCAGGGTGGGAGAAGAGGGAGGAGGGGGTGGGACGGGGTACTGAAACGAAGTCTCATTGATAGCAGAGGGATACATGGCAGCGACGGACGGTGCAACACTGATATTACCAAGGAAACTACCAGAAGTGTCAGGAACACTGGGGGGGGCAGAGGGGAGGGAACCCCAGGGGGGAGGAGGAGGAAGGGAGGTATGAGCGGCCATGGCCGCTGTGCCGAAGGTGAGTGGCTGCTGCTGCCAGGGTGGGGGAAGGAACTGCTGCTGCTGCTGCGGCGGTGGCCGGAAGAACTGCGGCGGCGGCGGCTGCTGGGGCTGGAGAAACTGCGGCTGCTGCTGCTGCTGGTGGAAGTACAGGTGCTGCTGCTGCTGGTGCTGCTGAAACTGCTGCAGCTGTGAGGGTGGGGAGGGGGTAACCATGCGGAGGTGAGCAGGAAGGAAAGAGGGGAGGGTTTGAATATCCACTAAGGAGGGGCGAGGTGTGACCGAGTTCCAGCAAGGAGGGGTGCCAGTGTTGCCGCGATCAAACCAGGCGTCGTCGAGTGCCTTAAAGCACGTGGTGGGGGGATGGTTGGTCTGGCCGCAAGGGGTACCTGCATGGGGACCATGGGCACATATGTGCATGGGAGGAGAGTGCCAGGGAGTCCGCCTCGAGTCACAGCACCTCCAGCAGGGGCGCTGCCAGCACCACCACCACCGCCACCACGGCCACCACGGCCACCACTACCACCACCGCCACCACCACGGCCTCCACCACCACCACCGCCACCCGCTCCACGGCCTCCCCGCCGCCGCTGCGACCACCCTGGTTGCGCGGCTGCGTAGCGTTGAGGGAGGTGGAGGAGGAGGACTGAGGGGTGGTAAGGTTGACAACGGGGGTGCGGAGCTTGACCTCCGTGTCAATGATCCACTGGACCACGTCGTCGAGGCCGGCCATGGGGTTGGCCTCAGTGAAGGCATGGAGGCGGGACTCGTAGTCCGGGGTGAGGTTGTAGAGGAGGCGGTGGATTTGCAGGGGCTCGGGGAGGGCAGCTTGGCGTACCGCAAGGCGATCAGCGACCTCCTGCATGCGCCCCACGTAGTCAACTGCGCCATCACAAGTGGCGAGGGTGATGGAGAAGTACTCCTGGAACAGGGCGCCGACAGAGCTGATGTCGCGACGCTCGAACATGGCCTGGAGCTCGGCCCAGATGAGGGAGGCGCGCATCTCTCTCGCTTGGAAACGGCGCATGAGGGTATCAGGGAGTGCGCTGAGGAGGATGGTGCAGGCGCGGTTGTCAGCAGTGGCCCATGCGATGCTCCGAGGGAGGTAGTCCGCCATGGCCGTATTGTACTCATCAAGGAGCGCCAGGCGATTGGCGCGTTCCGCTACCGCGAAGTCGTGGTTATGTACCGCAACCTCATGCTCCGCCTTGCGAATGAGGTATTCGCGGCGATCGTGGAGAAATGCGGCATCGGCGGCATCTTGGAGCGCTGGGGTAGTGGCGATCTCCAAGGTGGGTTCAGGAGGAGGAGGACCAGGAGGAATGGAGGGTGGAGGGGGTTCGCCGGGGTGATTGGGTGCCGTGGGCTGGAGGGCTTGCGGGCGGCGGAGGAGGACGTCAAGGACGCAGTAGGGTCCGACGAATGCATCTTGGAGAACACGGCGGATGCTCCTGACGAAGGAATGCCAGTTGATCGCCGAGCGGTCCGCGGCAAGCTGAAGCTTGTCGACGGAGGAGGCGTCAATGGGAGGGGGGAGAGGGGGAGGAGTGGTAGCCATGAGGGGCGACGGCGGGTGGACCCGCGGTGGCCTTGAGGTGGACGGCGGCGGGTGGACCCGCGGCGGTCAAGTGGGAGGGCGACGGCGGGTGGACCCGCGGTAGCCGAGAGGGAGGAGGGGGGGGGGGGGGGGGGGGGGAGGGGGGGGGGTGCTGCTGCGGGGAGTGGAGTTCTTCTCCGGTTGCTGCTGCTGCTGCCGCTGCTGCCGCTGCTGCCGCTGCTGCCGCTGCTGCTGCTGAGAGGGAGGAGGGGGGGGGGGAGGGGAGGAGGGGGAGGAAGATGGTGGATGCAGCTGCTGCCGCTGCTGTCGCTGCTCCTGATGCTGCCGCTGCTGCCGCTGTTGCTGCTGTGGCTGCTGAGCTGTCCCGGCTGCTGCTGCGTGGGAGGAGAGGAGGAGGAAAGGGGGAGGGGGGAGGGAGAACGCAGGTGTAGCTGTGGGCGAAGCTGTTGCTGCGGGATGAGGCGGCTGCTACGAGGAACGTGCGGCGGCGGGATGCGCGGGTGGCGACGAGGGAATCGTGGCGGCGGAATGAGCGAGCGGCGACGAGGAGGGCGCGGCGGAGGGATGCGCGGGCGGCGACGGGGAAGGCGCGGCGGTGGGATGCGCGGGCGGCGACGAGGAAGGCGCGGCGGCGGGATGCGCGGGCGGCGACGAGCAGGTCGCGGCGGTAGGATGCGGGGGCGGCGATTGTTAGGTCGCGGCGACGGGATGTGCGGGCGGCGACGAGCAGGTCGCGGCAGGAGGTCGCGCGGGCGGCGACTTTAGGTCGCGGCGGCAAGGGGTGCAGGCGGCGACGAGAAGGTCGCGGCGGCAAGGGGTGCAGGCGGCGACGAGAAGGTCGCGGCGGCGGGATGCGCAGGCGGCGACGCGAAGTCGCGGCGGCGGGTCGTGCAGGCGGCGACGCGAAGTCGCGGCGGCGGGTCGTGCAGGCGGCGACGCGAAGTCGCGGCGGCGGATCGTGCAGGCGGCGACGAGCGGGTCGCGGCGGCGGGATGCGTAGGCGGCGACGGGGGGTCGCGGCGATGGGGAGTGCAGGCGGCGACGCGAAGTCGCGGCGGCGGGACAGGAGGCGACGACGGGGCGTCGCGGCGGCGGGATGCGCAGGCGGCGCCGAGGAAGGCGCGGCGGCGGTGGGGGGAGGCGGCGACGCGACGTCGCGGCAGCGGGAGGGGCAGGCGACGACGAGGCGTCGCGGCAGAGGGATGCGCGGGCGACGCCGAAGTAGGCGCGGCGGCGGGAGGGAGACGGCGACGGGGGGTCGCGGCAGGGGGAGGAGGAGGCGGCGACGAGGCGTCGCGGCGGGATGTGCAGGCGGCGCCAGAGAAGGCGCGGCGGCGGAAAAAAGGGGGAGGGGGGGGGGGGGGGGCAGCGACGGTGTGTCGCGGCGACGGGGGGCGGTGATGCACTCGCGGCGGTGGGATCCGCAGGCGAGGAGGGCGCAGTCACGGCGGAGGGAGGGGAGGGCGGCGACGACGTAGGTCGTGCCAAGGAGATGCTAGGTTGAGCCACACGTAGGGGGTTTGTGGCTGTGGGGTGGGCCCATGGGGAAGAAAAAACTTTGAGGGAGGGAGAGAAAAAGGCTTAGGAACAACTAGCTCTATACCATGTGAAGATTGTGAATTGAACAAGTCATTAGATTAGAGGAACAACCTAGCATACATAGTTGGAAGGGAAGGTTGGAAGGGAAGGATGAAAGTGACCATAGGTTGGGTTGACCTCACTTGGGGAAGTGAGGGAACCATAGGTCAAGTGGGTTGGGTTGCCCACACTTTGCAGAAGTGAGGCAACCCTAGGCCCACTTGGCTTGGGGTAACCTCAATTGTGGGAAGTGAGGTACCCACAAGTCAAGAGGGTTGCATTTGGGGGCTCCACCACAATTGGGTGGATTGGCACCCCAAAGTGCAAGACTACACCCAAAGTTGGGTGTAGTCCCAACCCAACTGTACACCACAATTGGTGTACAGTCACATGTGTTGGCATGCTACACAATATATATTTTAACAACTGGCTGCAGTATTGCCAGGGTTTCTTGCTATTTGAAGGTGAGAGTGATGGGCTGAAGGTGGGGTGAAGTGAAGTGGAGGTGGGTGGATAGGAAAGGGAGTGGTTGTGAGTGGGAGTGGATGGGTTTATGTCCGCTGCTGGCACTGGCGGCAGCACTATTGCTGGGGTGTCATGCTACCTCAAGGTGAGTGGTTGTAAGTGGCGCTGTGTGGTTGTGTGTGGTTATGAGGTGGGCAGGCGGCACAGTGCATGCGTTTGTGGGTGCTGCTGGCACGGGGTGGGGGGGACCATCGCTGGGGTCTCGTGTTATTTGAAGGTGTGTGGCTGTTGTGAGGGGGGCGGAGCTGGGCTGGAATGCGGGTGGAGTAGCAAGGAGCTGCTGTGAGTGACGGTGAGTGGTTGTGAGTGGCTGTGAGTGGCTGTGAGTGGCTGGGAGTGGCTGGGAGTGGCTGGGAGTGACTGGGAGTGGCTGGGAGTGGCTGGGAGTGGCTGGGAGTGGCTGGGAGTGGCTGGGAGTGGCTGGGAGTGGCTGGGAGTGGCTGGGAGTGATGTACCCTCGGAGGGGGAAGCTGCTGCCAGTCAAAGGAAGACTGACCTCTTGCCCCTTTTCTTGCTCCTGCTCCTACTGCTATCCAGGACCAGAAGAATCCAGCCATGAATGACTTTCTCATCGACCTTCATGTAAACCGTTACCCGCGGACGGAGTGCTGTACCCTCAGCAGGAGGCGGAGGGAAAACGGTTGCCAGTCTAAGAAAGACTGACCTTTTACTTCCTCCTCTCACTTCCTATCCTGCTCCCACTCCACTGCAGGAGCAGAACCCGAGAATAAAGACCTTTCTTATAGACCCTCCCGGGTCAAGTCTCTTCCACAAGGTCACACGCGGAGTGCTGTACACCCGGCAGGAGGCGGAGGGGAAGCGGCTGCGCAACCCATTCGATACGATCACAGAGGGCATTGGCATCAACCGCCTGCGCAGCCCCATCGCCTTGCCTTCTGATACTCGCTTTCCCTTCAATGCAACCTTCCCCTCTCGTACTTACTCTCCTTTCCTTTCCTGTCCCACTGCACTGCAGGACCAGAATCCTGAAGTTAAGGTCTTTCTCATTGACCCACCGGGGTCAAGCTTGTTCCACAAGGTGACCCGCGGAGTGCTGTACACTCGGCAGGAGGCGGAGGGGAGGCGCCTGCGCAACCCATTTGACACGATCACAGAGGGCATTGGCATCAACCGCCTGACGGCTAATTTCAACGCTGCGAGGATCGATGGCGCGTTCAGAGGGACGGACAGGGAGGCCGTGGAGATGGCGCGGTGAGTTTCTTGTCGCAATACAAACCCCTAGACACGGCTGGCTGGCTGGCTGGCTGCTGTCTTCAACGCTGCGAGGATCGATGGGGCGTTCAGAGGGACGGACAGGGAGGCCGTGGAGATGGCGCGGTGAGTTTCTTGTCGCAATACAAACCCCTAGACACGGCTGGCTGGCTGGCTGGCTGCTGTCTTCAACGCTGCGAGGATCGATGGGGCGTTCAGAGGGACGGACAGGGAGGCCGTGGAGATGGCGCGGTGAGTTTCTTGTCGCAATACAAACCCCTAGACACGGCTGGCTGGCTGGCTGGCTGCTGTCTTCAACGCTGCGAGGATCGATGGGGCGTTCAGAGGGACGGACAGGGAGGCCGTGGAGATGGCGCGGTGAGTAGAGGGTGTGGGCAAGTGTGTATAGTGGGAGTGTATCTCTGCGTGTGTTTGTGTGCGTGTGTGCGTGCCTGTGTGCCTGCGCAACCCCTGTGGCACGATCACAGAGGGCATTGCCATGAACCGGCTGACGCGAATTCCAATACATGAACGATAGGGAGGCTGTTGAGATGGCCCGGTGAGTGTGTTTTCGTGGTGTGTGAGTGTGTGTTTTCGAGGTGTGTGGGTGTGTGAGTGTGTGGGGGAACCCCGTTGAGTGTATTTGTGTGCATGCGTGCGTGTGCGATGTGAGTGAGTGAGTGGGTAAGGGAGGGAGGATGTCATGTGATTGGCGGAGGCACTTGGCCCTGGCCACACGCCCCCACCCCCCCCTCCCCTTCTCTCCTCCCATTCCCTCATCCTCTCGCCCAAACACACAACAATGGTCTCTCCATCGCCTCCTGCTCTGCCTTTGATCTGTGCGGGCGTGCTGTGAGTGAGTGGCAGCGAATCTCGGCCCCGGACACACCCCTCACCCTACCCCACCCCCTTTCCAAATCCATTTCCCCGCACCTCCTCCAAACGCACCCACCCCTGTATTCCTCCTTTCCCTCAGCTACCTTCTGCGCAGCGACGGGCTCTTCATCGGGTCGTCCTCAGCCATGAACTGTGTGGGCGCCGTGCGAGTGGCAGAGAGGCTTGGTCCCGGGCACACCATCGTGACCATGCTGTGTGACAGTGGCTTCCGGCACCTCAGCAAGTTTCATAATGAGGGGTATTTGAGGGAACAAGGGCTGCTCCCCACTGCCAAGGGGCTTGAGTTCTTAGGCGGGAGATTTGCAGAGGGGGGTGATGTTTGAAGCGGGCACAGCATTGTGATCATTCTGTGTGACAGTGGCTTTCGGCATCTCAGCAAGTTCCATAATGAGTATGCGGATTTGAAGGGACAATCTCGCTTGCCGTCTGCGAAAGTTTCTGGGTAGGAGATTTGCGGAGCAGGGGTGATGGTGGTACAGAGCAGGCCACTGTGATACCCTATTGTGTCCATGCTGTGTGACAGTGGTACTAGTAAGCATCTCAGCAAGTGCCACGACGAGGGCTTTAGGGGCTAGGTGCTCTTGCTCACTGCAAATGGAATGTCTTTAGCAGCCAATTCTTTAGTGCGCACATGCACAGTTACAAGAACACACACAAGACAAGACATGCCCAGATCCCAAAGCGTCTCCTCCCTGCAGTGAACACTGCATTACGTGAAGTCACACCCGGTGATCACTGCACTACGTGAAATCACACCCAGTGATTACAGCACTACGTGAAATCACACCCAGTGATCACTGCACTACGTGAAATCACACCCAGTGATTACAGCACTACGTGAAATCACACCCAGTGATCACAGCACTACGTGAAATCACACCCAGTGATCACCGCACTACGTGAAGTCACAACCCTTGCATTGCACTTGCACCAAAGTGCTTCTTACGGGTATGCCACCTTTTTAACCTTCTTCCCACAGAGCACGTGCACGTTCCCTTCGCGTCCCACAACCACAATCTTTCCACTGCGCGCCGTCTCCGTGAGCGTTTGAAAAGCGGACTCTGAGATCGCGACCTGGTCGTCAAGGTACCGAAAGCTGTAACGCTTGCGGGTAGACTTGGGGTTTGTGATGTTCACAAGAGTGCCTGGAGAAGCGCTGGAGCCTGTGGCACAGGAATCCTGGTAGTCGACGCTGGGCAAGGTAGTTCCTCCCTTGATGTTCATTATCACTGTCCTAGTGACCACCTGGTATGACGTTGAAGAGAACCTGTTAACGGGGGGCAAGAGGAGATAATAATGAGAGAGCGTCGTTACAGTGTACTGCATAGGCGCTCCATCTGAAAACACCGCGTTGCCTTTGATTCGGCGCAAACGCTTGAAGACCAAGAAGAGCAGACCATGCAGACTACGTCTCAAAACCAGGGTTGGGCCTCTACTCGCACGACTCTCAATCTAATGTGATCTGATTTCAGAGGACTCGTTTCAACGGCACCAACTAGATGCATGCATGAGGTAGCATGGTACCAGGACTCCATAAGTGTTCTTAAAGTAGCATGGATGATGCATGCATGGTACCAACCACGCTGATTGAAGAAGCATGGATGATGCATGCATGGTACCACGCTGATTGAAGTAGCATGGATGATGCATCATGCATGCATGGTACCACGCAGATTGACGAAGCATGGATGATGTATGCATGGCACCACGCTGCCGAGCAAGTTCCAAGGCAAAAAACATAATCGGGGCAATCAACTGAGCTGGAAAAAAAAAGTACTATTGCGAGTGGAACAACTGAACGAGGGGGCAGCGGCGTACCTCACTGCCTTGACCGACCATTTCCCCCAAGCGCCTGCGTCACCAACCACTTTTCCGTTGACCACGGTGGGACGCAGATTGGCCAACGTATTTCACTGGCAACGGGAACGGGAGGGATTGGAAAGGCGAAAAAAATTGGTAGCTGCTGATTATGGGCTGACGATCATCATCATCATCCTAGAACGGAAATGCAAAGGATCGGGGCTGGCATGAGCGGCAATGCAAAGGATCGGGGCTGGCATGAGCGGAAATGCAAAGGATCGGGGCTGGCATGAGCGGAAACGCAAACGGAAATGCAAAGGATCGGGGCTGACAGCATCATCATCTAAAACGGAAATGCAAAGGATCAAGAAGGACGTGACTTACTGATTGTCTTTCCCTTATAAACCAGGGGCGTGGCAAGACCGGTAGAAGCGGGAGCAGCGGTAGTAGAGGAACCGTCGAGCAGTGATGTGGCCGACGCGCCGTAGGCAGTGCAGACCGCCGCACCTGCAAAGGACAGGCAGTAAGGCAGGCAGCACGATTGAGGCGTGATGTGGGGCCCGATAGGCGTGATGTGGGGCCCGATAGGCGTGATGTGGGGCCCGATAGGCGTGATGTGGGGCCCGATAGGCGTGATGTGGGGCCCGATAGGCGTGATGTGGGGCCCGATAGGCGTGATGTGGGGCCCGATAGGCGTGATGTGGGGCCCGATAGGCGTGATGTGGGGCCCGATAGGCGTGATGTGGGGCCCGATAGGCGTGATGTGGGGCACGAGCTTGAAACCTGCAGTGCAGGGCGGTACTCAGAACTGAGTCGACTGAAAAGTTCGCAGCAGCAGGGCTTACAGAGCAGCAGGTGGCAGAGGAGAGATAACGCGCGGCGCTCCATGATGCTGCTGATCTCAAATGCTCGTCAGCTAGTAGTAGAGTTTCGAAAAGAATCGCTAATGAGAAACCATGAGGTTCGTGGTAGCATTTTATAGTGTCTACATTGGGTTGACAAGTGCCTATAATCGGCCTGCGTGCACGAACGTAGTATGCGGTCCACGGGAGTGACACGTAGGCCGATTGTAGGCCGCTTACTAACCATTCCGCTTGTGACACCTAACAACTTGGTACCAGTGAAGATAAGCCTTATCAGACTGGAAGGACATCGCTCCGCCACTTCCGCAGCGCACTGAGGCTATAGCTTGCCCGTACTGTCGTGCTTCGCCGACAGTAAAGCTGCACTGACAGGTCAAGCGTGAACAGTGATTTCGCCTTATCCAGCGTCGGACGCTAGCGACCTGGATAGCCTACAATCGGCCCAGTCAGCGAGTGACACCTAACGATTTCGGTGCACGTACCCAGTGAAATAAGCAGGATCATGTCGCCGCGGGTCCATTCAACAACGAGTGGAAGACATCGCAGCGCCACTTCCCGTGGCAGAGCTGAGGCTAGTAGTAGCTTGCCCGCACGTCCCCTAACATGGCGCCGACATGCTGTCGCGTAAACCGCAAGGCCATGGCTGATCTCAGCTGCATGTGACGCTCGTCAAGCATGAATAGTAAAAAAGACTTGTTGTGAAGATGTCGGTGAAAATACAGTAAGGAGGACCACATGTTGTCCCAACTTGTGCACGCTTGCAAAGTTCTGTAGGCATGGAATGCAATAGAAAGTCAGCATTATACACCGAATGCCCATTACCGTCTCAAAACGTCGCACTACGTTTAGGGCTCGAAATGGACACAGCATTACCTCCAGGCAAAACGGCTTGTAATTTTTTTGGGAAAACGCGTTCGTTTTTTCCGGAACAGTGTGGGCCCTAGTTTTTCTGTACGCCAATTCTCCTTATTACCATGCTTGTTGACGGAAACTTTAAAACAAAGACATCGACATTTAAAACATTTCGTAACAAACAGGGCCAACAACCACATCTTCTTTTGTGAATGCCCAGCTTGTACATGCTTGCGGAGTTCTGTATGCATACAATAAAAGATTCCGAGATATGTATTTTTTTTCGCTTATACACTAATGGCAACATTAGAAGTCTTTCATGTTCAATGCATATTGTCCTAATATTATCTTAATCTGAGCTGGTGATTTTAACCTAAACATTCAACTAAATATCACATACTAAACGGTCCAGTTCAACCGTTATAATGCTTCTCAAGAATGTTCATTTACGCAAAAATTAGTGAGGTTCACAATCCATTCGATCTACATCTTGAGGACATTATTGCGATGTTAAGAGCGAAGCAATCAAAAGGCACATGCAATTGTGTGATATTGCCTAGTGTTACGATATGAAACTTTATGATAAGGCATTCTTGTATGCTGCAGGAGCTGACTCTACCGAGTACGAAGCCGAGGAGTCAGAAGAGTCGAAGCGACGCTGGTAACCGTCTGACCAAGACCGATGCAAGCAGAAACGCTTGAACTGAAAAGAGCGGGAAGAGGTTTGAAACGGGTTCCCGCGCCGCACGGTTTTTAAACTTCGCTGTAATAAGGGAATGTACCCCTTAAAGTACATGGCTAGTCTAGGTCGTTTCGTATTCCCCTGTATTCTTATATAAACTCGATGTATGCATGCGTTTAATCATCTCAGTCATTTACATTCACTCTGACCTGTCAAACTTATATGCTATAGTCTGTGTAGGCTGTAGTGGGGTAGTTCATATGGGGTACAACACTTTAGGGTTTCCTACTTGTACTCCTCATGCTGCTCAATGCAATCATTCCTCGTTCTATCTTTCACATGGTTTCAGAGCAGGTTCCCTAGTGGGAACGATTTTTTTTTGTGGCCCACCGTTTTTTTTTTTTTTTTTCCCTACCTGCCCGCTGTCGCGCCTGCCTCACCTGCGCCGTCGCGTGCCCTGCCCTGCTGTCGCTAGTCGCGACCCTGCCCTAGCCGCCCGTCGCGGCCCTGCCTTGTCGCCGCCCGTCGCGGCCTTACCCGCCGCCCGTCGCGGCGCTGCTTTGCCTCTCGTCGCGGCCCTGCCCTGCCGCCCCTCGTCGCGGCCCTGCCCTGCCGCCCCACATCGCGGCCCCTGATCTGCAGCCGCCGTCGCGGCCCCTGACCTGCAGTCGCAGTCGCGGCCCTGCCGTCTCCGTCGACGCGCCTGCTGCCACCGTCGCAGCCCCGCCGTCGCGGTCCTGCCCTGCAGCCGACGTCGCGCCTGCAGCACCTGACGCGGCCCTGCCGTGCCGCCGTCGCGCCTGCAGCCGCCGTCGCGGCCTCACAGTCGCGGCCGCCGCCGTCACCGCCGTTGCGGCCCCGCCGTCGCGCCTGCCCTGCTTGCCCCTGGTGAGCACCTGCCCTACGCGCGCTACCCGCGCCGCCTGCCGGCCGAGCCGGCCGCCCAGCCGAGCCGCGCCGCCCAGCCGAGCCGCGCCGCTCTGCCGAGCCGCGCCGCTCTGCCGAGCCGCGCCGCCCAGCCGAGCCGCGCCGCCTTCCCGAGCCGCGCCTCACTGCCCTACTGAGCCGCGCTGCCGTGCCCGCGCTGCTCCTGCTGCCACTGCTGCTTCTGCTGCTTCTGCTGCTACTGCTGCTACTGCTGCCACTGCTGCTACTGTAGCTATGGCTAGCCCTACAATTCTTACCTTCGATGCTGAGGGTCGTGCCGTTGACTTCAATGTCTGGGTCGATGATTTGCAGCTGTTTCTTCAGTGCGATAGTAAGGACGGAGTCTCTCTTTTTTATCTCACGTCCGGCGCCTCTACTGCACCTGCTGCCGATGCTGACAGTACAGTTCGCTCGCAGTGGACTACTCGTGACGCTGTTGCTCGCCTTGCTGTTCGTAGTCACCTGCCTTCTGCTGAGCGCGCGCACTTTGGTCAGTACAAGACTGCTAAGTCTCTGTATGACGCTGTTGTAGCGCGCTACTCCTCCCCTGCCACTTCTACTCTCAGCCGCCTCATGCTACCGTACGTGTTCCCTGACCTGGCCGCCTTTGCTACAGTCGATGACCTCATTACCCACCTTCGCACTAGTGACGCCCGCTACCGAGCTGCCCTTCCCTCCGAGTTCTGCGCCAAGAACCCCCCCCCCCCCCCATGTACATCACTCTCTTCTACCTAGTCACCCGTCTCCCTGACTCCCTTTCTGCAGTCAGGGACCACTTTCTCTCCCTTTGCCCCACCGAGCTCACCGTTGACCTGCTGGAGGAGCGCCTCACTGCAGCTGAGAAGGGTATAGTTGCTGTAGGTGCTTCTCGCGGCGACCCTCGCGCCCCTTTCTTTGAGGGGTGTTCCCCCGTTCCCCTTCTGCCCTCTGTTGCTTCTGCTGCTGCTGTCGACCTCGTTGGCACCGAGCAGGTCGGGGCTGCGTCTGCTCCTGGTGAGAGGCGCCGCAGCGGCAAGGGCAAGGGGGGCAAGGGTGGTGGAGGGGACGGCGGGGGCGGCGGTGGTGGCGGTGGAGGAGGCGGAGGGGGTGGGGGTGGAGGCAGGGGTGGTGGCGGGGGTGGAGGTGTCGGTGGTGGCGGCGGAGGTGGTGGAGGCAGCAGCAGCAGTGGTGGAGGCAGCGGCAGTGGTGGTGGAGGCAGTGGCAGCGGAGCTGGAGGTGGCGGCGGCGGTGGTGCTGGTCGGGGTGGAGCTGCGCAGCGTTGAGGCTTCGGCGGTCGCCAGCGCCAGCAGCAGCAGCTCTCCCGTGAGACCCCGTCGCCTCAGCAGCTTCGTGAGTGGTACGCTGGGCGTGGGAGGTCTGGGGGTGCTGGTCCCTGCACTTACGTTCTCCGCACCGGCGGTCGCCGTGGGGAGACGTGCGGAGGGCCACACACGTCGCAGCGTTGTTTCGGTCGCCTGTCTGACGCGTGGCGTGCGCAGTTTCCTGACGCTCCTGATCTCCCTAGCTGGGCTGATCTGCTTAGGCAGAATGTTGATATCTTTGCTCTAGACATTAATGCTATCCTTGCTGCCATGTATGCTGTGACTATTAGTGCTGAGGGTGACTGTTACCTGTGTGTGCCGCCCGACCCAGGTATAGAGTCTACTGCTCTAGGTGCTGGTGAGGCTGTTGCTCTAGGTGCTAGTGAGTCTGCTCCTCCAGGTGCTGGTGAGTCTGCTCTCTCTGGTACTGCGCCTGCTGAGGCCTTGCACACCTTCACACTTGACTCAGGTGCTTCCCGCTCCTTCTTTCGCGACAGCACCACACTCACGCCGCTCAGTCGGCCAGTTGCAGTCTCCCTGGCGGACCCCTCTGGGGGCCCCGTCCTTGCGCACTCCTCCACAGTCCTGCCGTGTCCGGCTGTCCCGTCTGGCTCACTGTCGGGTCTCCACCCCCCCTCGTTCTCTACGAACTTGGTGAGTGGAGCTGACCTCCAGGATGTGTGGGTTGACCAGTTCACCCCTGGAGGTCAGCGTGTGACCCACTTTACGTGCTCCCGGACTGGTCGGCACCTGGCCACGTTCACCCGAGCGCCTGGCTCGAGTCTGTACACACTGACCACTGTGTCCCCTCAGGTAGCTGCGTCGGCGTCTGCGTTTGCGTCAGGTCAGCTAGCGGCCCCCTGCTCGTGTCACGCTTTGTCGCACCAGACTGTCCTTTGGCACCACCGTCTTGGTCACCCCTCGGTGCAGCGCCTTCGTGGCATGCACCGACGTCTCCTTGTCTCTGGACTTCCAGAGACACTGCCTCCTCTCCCACCCTTGCCTGCCCCTCCCTGCCTTCCCTGTGTCGAGGGGCGGCAGCGCGCCGCTCCTCACTCCTCCTCGTTCCCCCCGACGACTGCTCCCCTGCAGACCCTGTGTCACCGCATATGCACCTAATGCATATGCAATAACAGTAGGATGATGGTGTAAGGGGGACTTGTAGTGGCTGTTATGGGAACATTAGCTATTTATAAAAGTATGAGTTAGGAATCAGTTGTAGGTGTAGAACGTAGGAAAGTTACTGTTAGGGAGGGGTGTAGAAAGGGGGAAATTGGATGAGAGCGGATGGGATTGCGAGGGAAAAGGCACCGAAGGGCGAAATAGGAAGCCAAGCAGTCCCAACCCCGAGCCGCACTTTTGGGAATGTGCAGCTTGGGGTTGGGTAAGGGCAGTCACAGCCAACCCCTCGATGCTTTCGTGCTGTTATTCTCTCATATTAGTGGAAAGCTGTTACCTCTGATCTAGCATCCGGTGGCACGCCACTAGGGGAGGACCTACTGGGTGAGGGAGGAAATTCGTTCATAACAGCACGAAAGCCCATCGAGCGGTTCGAGCAAATAGCATAGAATGGACTGCCACGAGCTGCGCTGCAGCGGACAGACTCGCGACGGGAAATCTTGCCGTCGCGGAGGATGCGCTCACGGGAGCATGGGAGATCACTTGCGCGTTCGCCACGGAGGGCGGCGTACGGCGCGGATTTGGTGACGCCCGTCGGTGGGCGAGCTGAAGGTGTCAGGTCGGAGCCCAGGATGGGCAGTGACCCGCGGGTTCTGGCAGGAGGCCAGCGCGGAACGGGTGTAAGGCGTCGCGACGGTGTGGACGGGGTAGATTCGTCCGATTCGGCAAGCGAGGCTGACGGCGCGGAAGAAGCAGACGGCGCGGAAGAAGCAGACGGCGCGGAAGAAGCAGACTGCGCAGAAGAAGCAGACGGCGCGGAAGAAGCGGACGGCGCGGAAGGAGCAGACGGCGCGGAAGAAGCAGACGGCGCGGAAGAAGCGGACGGCGCGGAAGGAGCAGACGGCGCGGGAGAAGCAGACAGCGCGGAAGAAGCAGACGGCGCCATCCCGATGGCGCGGGATGGTGAGAGGGAGGAAGTGGCGGAAGAAGGGCGCGACGGAGAGAGCAAGGATGCGGGAGGAAATTGCTCGCCGGTAAGGATGCGCGGAGGCGGCGCGAAGCGTCACGGGAACATGACGACAGGGCGTTCGCCGGAAGACATGCGCAGGGGAAGCGTGAGGCGCTGCGGGAGCACGGATGCAAACGGATTGGCAGACGAAGGGCGTGAAGAGGGCGCGAGGCACCGCGGGGGCGCGAATGCAGACGGGTTGGCAGACGAAGGGCGCGGGGGCGCGGATGCAGATGGTACGGTGGACGAAATAGGTGGAAACAGCGTGAGGCACTGCGGAGGCAAGGATGCAGGTCGCTCGGCAGACGAAATGCGAGGTGGCAGCGCAAGGCGCCGCGGGAGAGCGGATGCAGACAGCTCGCCAGAACGGATGCGCGGGAGTGGCGGGAGGCGCCAAGGGAACATGGCGGCAGAGCGTTCGCCAGAGGAGGTGCTCGAGGGAGATGCGAGGCGCCGCGGAACCGCAGTGGCAGGTCGCTCGCCGGACGATCTTCGGGAGGACAGCAGGAAAAACCATGCGCCAACGGGACGGTACAGCTCGCCTGAGCTGCGAGGACGTGGGAGGAGACGCGTGGCGATGGCCGCGCGGCGATCGCCAGAGGTGCGGAGGGAGCAGTATGAGCGAGGGAGACTGGCAGGTCAACGGGGGCCTGCTGTTTGGGGGAGAGAGAGACAGAGAGAGAGAGGTGAGGAGCAACGTGGGCGACGGGAGAGTAAGCCAGAGGAAGAACGGGGCAGACGAGCAGGTCCGGACGGGGAGCGAGGGGATTGTGAGGAAAGAGATGGGTGGTGCTCACCAGAGAGAGGAGGGGGGCGTGAGGAGGGACGCATCAGGGAGGGTGCACGACGATCGCTGGGCGCAACAAGGGCAGAAGTAAGGGGGAGAGGGAACCGACGGCGGCGGGAAGATGTGGAGCGAGAAAGGCGGTATCAGGAGCACTCGCATGATGGGAAGGAAAGGCGGTGGGACGGAGCAGAGAAGCGGAGAGCGGCTTACGAGAGAGAGCGAGGAAGGAGTCCGAGTACAAGGGGCCCGAGGGGGCGATGGCAATCAGGAGGAGGATCCGAAGGAGCCAGAGCGGCCAGAGAGGGGACAGAACGGGCGCTGTATGGGGCAAGCTCGGGCAGCAGGGGAACAAGGAAAAGGGGTGAAGAGAAGCAGAGTAGGCGACGGGAAATGATGCTTGCGCATGAAACGGAGAGTGAGGACGAAGGAGAGTGTGACGGACCTACGCGCCACAGGTCGGGCCGAAGGGAGGGGCGTTGGAAAGAACATTCCCCGGAGAAGAGGGAGAGACCAGGGTGGGGATCGGAGAGATATGGGGAGGCTCAAGAGAGAGGGGGGGGAAGGAGCATAGGTCCGACGTGGCGGAGAAGGCGGCAGCAGTCATGGGTAGGCGCTACGGGGGCAAGGGCAGCCAGGGAAGGAAGTGGTCGAGTGCTGTATGGGACAGGGTCAAGAAGCAGAGAGTTGAGGGAGAGGAGAGGAGAGAGTAGCAGGAGGAATGAGAGCTCAGGGACTTGGGAGACAGGGAGGTGGAGTGCGCAGGCACCACCTCAGGTGGAGGTGCCAGTGCGCTTTACGGGGGGAGCAGGGTCAGACACAAACCTGAAGAATTACCTGATGCAAATCGGTAATGTGCAGTACCGCTGCGACAGGAGTGGGATGGACCCGATAGAGTTTTTCTTGAGCCTACCGAACACGCTGGGAGGCGAAGCTGAGACGCTATATCGTATGAAGATGAAGGAATGGCTGAGGAGGGCAGAGGAGGAGGATGAGGACCCAACCACTCTGTTCTTAGAGCGGCTGCGGAAGCAGTTTCCAGGGCACACGGCGGAGAGGGTGAGAGAATTTCAGGAATTCCAGCGAGGGAGGGCCGAGTCACTGCTCACCTACTACGGTAGGTTGACGGATCTGGCGGAAGACGTGGTGTGCACAGATGGCAGCATGCTTATAAGCAAGTTCCTGGGGGGTCTGGATGAGGGATTGAGCGGCGGGCTGAGAATGAGAGTGTATGAGTTGGGAGCTGAAGCAACGCTGGAGGAGGTGTTTGAGTTGGCAGAGAGAGTGGAGCTGGCGCAGAGGCGGTATGAGGCGTACCTGCCGAGGGTGTTAGAGAAAGGGCGGCCCAAGTGGGCTGCAGCGATGATAACCGAGGACGGGGGTGGGGAGGAGCAGTGGCAGGAGAGGCGAGCAGAAACACGGACGTGCCACAGGTGCGGGCAGGAGGGGCATATCAGGAGGGAGTGCAAGAACTGTGATGTGTGCGGAAAGCCTGGGCACCGATGGAGGGACTGCCCAGATGCACCGAGCTGTGAGGTGTGTGGGAATCGGGCAAGAAACTGCTATGAGAAAGGAAGGGATGCAAGGAGATCACCCAAGGAGATCGAGGAACAGATCGAACAGTTACGATCCCAACTGCAGGCACTGGGAGAAAGAACTCAGGGGCAAGCGGGGTTGTACGCAGAGGAGGAAGAGGGGCAGGAGCCAGAACACTCTGGTGCGGTGCTACGTGGCCATGCAGACATGTGGCTGCGCAGTGGGGGCAGGGACATACGAAGGGAGCTAGTGAGTAAGGTGGGGGCATGGGCGTGTATGTCAGTAACACCAGCAGCAGCGGGAGCAGAGGAGCGGGACGAGCAGGCGGGGGCAGGAGCGTGCGTACCAGTAGCAGCGGGAGCGGAGGAGCGGGATGAGCAGGTGGGGTCAGAAGCGTACGTATCAGCAGCAGCGGGAGCGGAGGAGCGGGATGAGCAGGTGGGGGCAGAAGCGTGCGTACCAGCAGCAGCAGGAGCGAAGGAGCGGGATGAGCAGGTGGGGGCAGAAGAGTGCGTCCCAGCAGCAGCAGGAGCGAAGGAGCGGGATGAGCAGGTGGGGGCAGAAGCGTGCGTGCCAGCAGCAGCGGGAGCGGAGGAGCGGGACGAGCAGGTGGGGGCAGAAGCGTGTGCATTAGCAGCGGCGGAAGCGGGAGGGAAGAACGAGAAGGTGGGGGCATGGTCGGGTGTACCAGTGGCAGCAGAAGCGGAAGGGAGGGAAGGGAAGGTGGGGGCACAGGCGGGCATGACAGCAGTAGCGGAAGCGGAAAGCGGGGCAGTGAAGGTGGGGGCACAGGCGTGCATGACATCAGTAGCGGAAGTGGAAAGCGGGGTAGTGAAGGTGGGGGCACAGGCGGGCATGACAGCAGTAGAGGAAGCGGAAATCGGGGTAGTGAAGGTGGGGGCACAGGCGGGCATGACAGCAGTAGCAGAAACGGAAAGCGGGGCAGTGAAGGTGGGGGCACAGGCGTGCATGACAGAAGTAGCAGAAGCGGCAGGGAGGGAAGAGAAGGAGAGAGCGCAGGCGTGCGCAGCAGCAGCAGCGGAAACGGAAGAGGAAAGGAAAGAAGAGAAGTTGGGGGGCACAGGCGTGTGCAGTAGCAGCACCAGAAGAGGAAGGGAAAGAAGCGAGGTTGGGGGCACAGGCGTGTGCAGTAGCAGCAGCAGAAGAGGAAGGGAAAGACGAGAATTTGGGGGGCACAGGCGTGTGTAGTAGCAGCAGCAGAAGAGGAAGGGAAGGAGAGAAGTTGGGGCACAGGCGTGTGCAGCGGCAGCAGCAGAAGAGGAAAGGAAGGAAGAGACGTTGGGGACACAGGCGTGTGCAGCAGCAGCAGCAGCAGCAGAAAAGGAAGGGAAAGAAGAGAATTTGGAGACACAGGCGTGTGGAGCAGCAGCAGAAGAAGAGGAAGGGAAGGAAGAGAAATTAGGGGCACCTGAGTGTGTAGCAGCAGCAGCGGAGGCGGGAGTGGAGAATGAGGAGGGAGGATGGGCAGGGTGGACTGCAAAGGAAGGATCTAAGTGGACGGTGGGGGGGGGGGGCAATGAGCGGGCAGGGGAGGGAGGTCACACTCGTGACACAGACAGTGGGAACAGGAGGGGTGGAGAATGGCGTGGCATTGGTAGAAACCAGGGCAAGGTACTTGAAGGAAGGACTGCCGGCAGCACGGGAGAACTTACAGACAGTGCAGCTGAGAGATGCACACAGGCCAGAGGAGCGGCTGCAGCAGGGCTGCACCAAGCACAAGGGCGGTAGAAGGAGTGAGACAGGAAGTCTACCCCTCGGGGGGGACAGAAGGATACTCTGGAACAGGAAGTGGTGCTGGGCACACAGAGAAGGAGGGCGACGAATCTGAGGGGGCGGGAGTGCTGTGTCAGAGAGTGGGCGAAGAGAGAAGACAGGGGACCACCAATACTGCAGTGGTGAGAAGTACCCCGGCCTCAGCAAGAGTGTCCAGTGCCTCGTGCACGGGAGACCCGAGCACGAGCTCTGGAGGGGGCATGTGGTGGCTGAGGCAGAGAAGGGAAGGTATCACGGGAACAGGGCAGAGGGAAGAAGGGAGGGAGGATGAGTGCCGGGAGGAGAGGGCAGGCCATGGGAGGAAACAGAGGAGGGGGCAGTGGTACGAGTGAGGCATCTCCAAGAGGGTCCTGTGACATGAGCTCAAGCGGCTAGAGCACGAGCACAGGAAGGGGCAGCGGTTGAGTGAGGCTTTGCAACACGGAGAAGGGAGGAAGCAGAGAGACAGCAGGAGAAGAGCAGGTGCAGGAAGAAGAGCAGGAGCAGGGAGAAGAGTAGGTGCGAGGAGCAGAGCATGGGCTGGGAGAAGGAAGGTTCTCCGACAGCTGTCACCGCATATGCACCTAATGCATATGCAATAACAGTAGGATGATGGTGTAAGGGGGACTTGTAGTGGCTGTTATGGGAACATTAGCTAGTTATAAGAGTATGAGTTAGGAATCAGTTGTAGGTGTAGAACGTAGGAAAGTTACTGTTAGGGAGGGGTGTAGAAAGGGGGAAATTGGATGAGAGCGGATGGGATTGCGAGGGAAAAGGCACCGAAGGGCGAAATAGGAAGCCAAGCAGTCCCAACCCCGAGCCGCACTTTTGGGAATGTGCAGCTTGGGGTTGGGTAAGGGCAGTCACAGCCAACCCCTCGATGCTTTCGTGCTGTTATTCTCTCATATTAGTGGAAAGCTGTTACCTCTGATCTAGCATCCGGTGGCACGCCACTAGGGGAGGACCTACGGGGTGAGGGAGGAAACTCGTTCAGTGTGGTGGCTGAGGCAGAGAAGGGAAGGTATCACGGGAACAGGGCAGAGGGAAGAAGGGAGGGAGGATGAGTGCCGGGAGGAGAGGGCAGGCCATGGGAGGAAACAGAGGAGGGGGCAGTGGTACGAGTGAGGCATCTCCAAGAGGGTCCTGTGACACGAGCTCAAGCGGCTAGAGCACGAGCACAGGAAGGGGCAGCGGTTGAGTGAGGCTTTGCAACACGGAGAAGGGAGGAAGCAGAGAGACATCAGGAGAAGAGCAGGTGCAGGAAGAAGAGCAGGAGCAGGGAGAAGAGTAGGTGCGAGGAGCAGAGCATGGGCTGGGAGAAGGAAGGTTCTCCGACACCTGCACATGGACGTGTGGGGCCCAGCCCGCGTCCGTGGACAGGACCGCGAGCGGTACTTCTTGCTGGTCGTTGACGAATACACGCGTTACACCACGGTCTTCCCCTTGCGCACCAAGGGTGAGGTCCCTGATGTTTTGATCCCTTGGATCCGCGCTGCCCGTCTCCAGCTCCGCGAGCGGTTTGAGACGGACTTTCCCGTCCTGCGTCTGCACTCTGACAGAGGTGGTGAGTTTGCCTCAGACTTTTTGAGGGACTTTTGTCGTGGGGAGGGCATTCGCCAGACTTTCACGCTCCCGGCCTCACCGCAGCAGAATGGGGTTGCTGAGCGCCGCATTGGCTTAGTCATGGAGGTCGCTCGTACCTCCATGGTCCATGCGGCTGCCCCCCATTTTCTGTGGCCGTTTGCGGTCCGATACGCTGCACATCAGCTCAACCTCTGGCCCCGTGTCTCCTTGCCGGAGACCTCGCCCACACTGCGTTGGACGGGGACGGTTGGCGATGCGTCAGTGTTTCGGGTCTGGGGTTCTCGTGCCTTTGTCCGCGATACGTTCGCGGACAAGCTCTTCGCCCGTGCTATTCCCTGCGTCTTCCTTGGCTTTTTCCCTGACGCGCCTGGCTGGCAGTTTTACCACCCCACCTTGCGCCGTGTCCTCCCCTCTCAGGACGTCACGTTCGACGAGTCGGTTCCTTTTTACCATCTCTTCCCCTACTGCACTGCCCCTCTCCCCCCCCCCGCCGCTCTTCCTTGCACCAGGTCCTCCTCCGGTAGACCCCCTCCCCCCTCAGGGTCCTGCTCCCTCAGGTGTGTCCCAGGTAGACGATGTCGAGCCTGTCGAGGTAGCGGTTGACTCTGGTGCTGCTACTGGGGGTGGTGCTGCTGGGGGTGCTGAGCCTGAGCGTGCGGAGCCTGGGGGTGCTGAGCCCGAGCGTGCGGAGCCTGGGGGTGCTGAGCCTGAGCGTGTGGAGCCTTGGGGTGCTGAGCCTGAGCGTGTGGAGCCTGGGGGTGCTGCGCCTGGGGTTGCTGAGTCTGAGGGTGCCTGGGGGTGCTGAGTCTGGGGGTGCTGAGCCTGGGGGTGCTGAGCCTGCGGTTGCTGAGACTGGGGGTGCTGAGTCTGCTGGAGTTCCTGCAGGTGCCTCGTCTCGGCGGGAGCCTCTCTCTCCACCGGAGCTGCGCGAGTGGTTTGCTCGCCGCTGGAGACTCCAGCGAGGTGCTGCTGGAGCTGGAGCTGCTGGAGGTACTGCTGGTGCTGCAGCTGCTGGAGGAGCTGGAGCTGCTGGAGCTACTGGAGCTGCTGGAGGTACTGCTGGTGCTGGAGCCGCTGGTCCTGGAGGTGCTCGTACTGGAGGTACTGGAGCTGCTGGGGCTGGTGGTGCTGCAGGAGTTGGAGATGGAGGTGCTGGAGCTGTTGCTGCTGGAGGTGCTGCTGGAGCTGGAGCTGCTGGAGGTGCTGGAGCTGGTGGTGCTGCGGGAGTTGGAGCTGGAGACCCTGGAGCTGGGGGTACTGGTGCTGTCTCTGCTGTTTCTGGAGGCGCTGTGCGGCCGCGGCCGTACTACGTTCCGCTCCTTCAGCAGGTTCTTGGCCTCCCGCTTTCCACTGGTCCTCCTCCTCGCTTAGTGAGTCCACAGCCTGACCAGTCGCAGTCACAGTTACAGCCAGCCTCTCCACTGCCTGGTCCTTCTCCTTACTCTGGGCCGACTAGGGGTCTTACGGAGCGTCGTGAGCCAGAGTCTCGTCCTGCGTCCCCTGAGTCTCGTCCTGCGTCGCCTGTTCGAGCTGTCCGCACTGGTCGTCGTGTTTCGCGTCAGCGTCCTCCTCCTGTCCCTGGCACACACCTGATGGCACTTCGTCCTTCCACTGCTCCGCAGCGTGTCCCTCTGCCGTCTCCTCCTGCGTCCTCTCTTCCTGACGGTCCGGACTCGGAGTCTGACTCCCTTCGTGCTGCTAGTCCTACTGTCACGCGTCTCCTGGCCACTGTTGTCACTGACCCTTCGTTTGAGTCCACTGCTGCGTCTGCTCTAGTTGCTGAGCTTGTTGAATTTGCTGCCGCCTGTCGTCTAGACTACGCCGCTAGTCTTGTTGCTGAGTCTGAGTCTGAGTCTGTCTGTCCTCCGTCCGTCGGGGGTGAGTGTGCCCTTAGCACGGACGTCCTTGAGGACAGACAGGAGGAGTTTGAGTGCTTTGCCGCTGCTTTACCTCATCTCATGTCCATGCTGCTTGCCCCTGAGGGAGACCCGGATGCACCAGACATCCCGACCCCGCGCTCTTACGCAGAGGCGATAGAGGGTCCCTACTCCTCTCAGTGGCAGACAGCCATGGACGCAGAGATGGCTTCCTGGAAGTCCACAGGCACCTACGTCGACGACGTTCCCCCGCCTGGGGCATGTGGATTTTCAGGGTGAAGCGGCCGCCGGGTTCTCCGCCTGTCTTCAAGGAGCGTTACGTTGCACGAGGCTTCAGTCAGCGAGAGTTAGTTGACTTCTTCCAGACCTTCTCCCCTACCCCGAAGATGACCACTCTTCGGGTTCTGCTGCACGTCGCCGCTCAGCGTGACTACGAGCTTCACTCTCTTGACTTCAGCACTGCTTTCCTACAGGGCAGCCTGCACGAGGAGATCTGGCTGCGCCGCCCACCTGGCTTCACTGGGTCGTTTCCTGCTGGTACCCAGTGGAGCCTCCAGTGGCCAGTCTACGGTCTCCGCCAGGCGCCCCGTGAGTGGCACGACACACTGAGGACGACTCTTGCGGCCCTTGGGTTTGCCTCTTCCACTGCTGACCCGTCGCTGTTTCTACGCACCGACACCTCTCTGCCGCCGTTCTTCGTTCTCGTGTACGTCGACGACTTGGTCTTTGCTACTGCTGACGCTGAGGGACTCGCCCACGTGAAGTCGGAGCTGCAGAAGAGACACACGTGCACAGACCTGGGTGAGCTGAGCAGCTATCTTGGCTTGCGGATCACTCGGGACAGAGCACAGCGCACCATTACCTTGACTCAGTCACATATGGTGCAGCAGGTCCTTCAGCGCTTCGGCTTCACGTACTCCTCGCCACAGCATACTCCTCTGTCTACTCGCCACTCGCTCTCAGCTCCACCTTCGGACGAGTCCGTAGAGCCGAGTGGTCCGTACCCAGAGCTTGTGGGCTGCCTCATGTACATGATGACCTGCACCCGACCTGACCTTGCCTACCCTCTTAGCATTCTGGCACGCTATGTCGCTCCTGGTAGACACAGGAAGGAGCACATGGATGCCGCTAAGAGGGTGTTGCGCTACTTGTGCAGTACGTCGGGCATGGGGCTCGTGCTTGGAGGACGGGCTCGAGTTGTCCTCACTGGTCACGCAGACGCTTCCTGGGCTGAGGACTTGGCTACGCAGCGGTCGTCACAGGGTTACACCTTCAGTCTTGGCTCCGGCTCTGTTTCTTGGCGGTCTACCCGCTCGTCTTCTGTTCTCAGCTCCAGCTGTGAGGCTGAGATCTACGCAGGGGCCATGGCTGCACAGGAGTTACGCTGGCTCACCTACCTGCTGACCGACCTGGGAGAGCCGCCTCGTTCTCCTCCAGTGCTGTACGTCAACAACAATGCCATGATTGCCTTGTGTCAGGAGCACAGACTGGAGCACAGAACGAAGCACATTGCTCTGCGCTACTTCCTTGCTCGAGAGTTGCAGCAGTGTGGTCAGCTTCGTCTTGCTTACGTGGCCACTCGGGCCAACACTGCTGATGTCTTCACCAAGGCACTTCAGCCTTGTGATCATCAGCGTTTCTGTACTGTTTGTGCCTACTGTGCCTCACTTGCTTACTTCTTGACTCTGCTTGTACTGTGATCTCTATATATATACCTGCATGCTTACACTTGCTAGGTTGTGATCACTGTATTGCTTGTTCTCATATATATAACTCTGCATGTGAACTGGCCTTGTGGCCATTTGCTTGTGCTCAGAATGCGTGGTGACGTCGTGATCCACCCTGAGCTTGCTTTGCCTTTCTTGACTGGTCTTGTGACCTCTTGTTCTCCCCCACATTGCCTATGGGGGTGTGTCAAACTTATATGCTATAATATGTGTAGGCTGTAGTGGGGTAGTTCATATGGGGTACAACACTTTAGGGTTTCCTACTTGTACTCCTCATGCTGCTCAATGCAATCATTCCTCGTTCTATCTTTCACATGACCTGAGGTCAACTCTTCCGCTGCAACACTACCCTGCGATCAACCCTGAGCGATCCTTCGCTAAGTCCCACTTGGGATTGTAACATGGTATGAGAGCTACTCAGGGATTCTTCGCAACTTCACTCCCGTGAAATCCGCCGAATCAAGATCTGGCGAGCGGCACACGCTCCAAGACCAAGATGGCCGGAGGATCCGGAGGCCAAGCGAATCTGACGGCCGAATGACAAACCAACCCGGCTGCGACAAATGAGGCGACAACCACGATCAGCACTGCCGCACTCGAGCAGTTATTTTCGCGACTATCAAGCTTGGAGAAAGACCTCCAAGAATTGCGCAAAGGCGATGCGGGAACCTCTTCCCAACCAGCTCAACCTGGACAACCGGCTGCGAAAAGTCGTGATACCGCCGCCACACCTTCTTCCTCGACACAGACAAATCAACAACAACTGCCCTCCGTCCAAGTGATGAAGTCATCAACTCTGCGCAAGGACGCCTCCTCAGCGTTTCAAAAATTAAGACTACTGTCGCGTTTGACGGCAAGGATTTTTACACATGGAGTTTTGAGCTTGAGCTCCTCCTACAGACAGCGCTGGTCTACCACTACTTCGACGGCTCCTACGCAAAACCGGTGGAAGACACCGAAGACGCCAGGGCTCAGTACTACAGCGAGTCCCTCATGGCGTAAAGTGTGCTGCTACGCAATATGACGCCTGCGGAACAACTCAGCATTCGCTCCTACAAAGAGAGCGCCGCTCCAGCTCTGGAAGCCTGGAAGCACCTCGTTGAGGTATATCAGCCGAAGGATTCGGTCACCGCCAGCAGGCTTCTGCAGCAACTCATGGAGACCAAGATGGGGCACGGGGAGAAAGCAAACTCATATATCAACCGCTGTCGGAACGTTCGTGACCAAATCACAAAGCATGGAAGCGCCATTTCGGAGGAGATCTTCGTCAACATCGTCCTCCAAGGACTCGGGCCAGAGTGGAAGCCCTGCAAAGCGCTACTCCGAGAACGAGGAATCATCTCTGAAGCCGCGCTATGCGCCGCCCTCCTGACTGGACAGCAAGACATGGATTCGAGCAGGACAAGCTCCGCGCGATGCCGAGAGCGCATCAGCTCAACCTCTGGCCCCGTGTCTCCTTGTCGGAGACCTCGCCCACACTGCGTTGGACGGGGGAGGTTGGCGATGCGTCGGTGTTCCGGGTCTGGGGTTCTCGTGCCTTTGTCCGCGATACGTCCGCGGACTAGCTATCCGCCCGCGCCATTCCCTGCGTCTTCCTTGGTTTTCCCCCTGACGCGCCTGGCTGGCAGTTTTACCACCCCACCTCGCGCCGAGTCCTGCCCTCTCAGGACGTCACGTTCGACGTGTCGGTTCCCTTTTACCGCCTCTTCCCCTACCGCTCTGCCCCTCTCCCCCCCCCCCGCCGCTCTTCCTCGCACCAGGCCCTCCTCCGGTAGACCCCCTCCCCCCTCAGGGTCCTGCTCCCTCATGTGTGTCTCAAGTAGACCCTGTCGAGCCTGTCGAGGTCGCGGTCGACTCTGGTGCTGCTGCTGGGGGTGGTGCTGCTGGGGGTACTGAGCCGGAGCGTGCGGAGCCTGGGGGTGCTGAGCCTGAGCGTGCGGAGCCTGGGGGTGCTGAGCCTGAGGTTGCTGAGTCTGGGGGTCCTGAGCCTGGGGGTGCTGAGACTAGGGGTGCTGAGCCTGCGGTTGCTGAGCCTGGGGGTGCTGAGTCTACTGGAGGTCCTACAGGTGCCTCGTCACGGCTGGAGCCTCTCTCTCCACCGCAGCTGCGCGAGTGGTTTGCTCGGCGCTGGAGCCTTCGGAGCGGTGCTGCTGGAGCTGGGGGGCCTGCTGCTGAGGCCCTGGAGCTAGAGGTACTGGAGCTGTTGGAGCTGGAGGTGCTGCCGGCGTTGGAGCTGGAGCTGCTGGAGTTGCTGGAGCCACTGGTCCCGGAGGTGCTCGTACTGCAGGTACTGGAGCTGCTGGAGCTGGTGGTGCTGGAGGCGCTGGAGCTGGAGGTGCTGGAGCTGCTGGTCCCGGAGGTGCTCGTACTGGAGGTACTGGAGCTGCTGGACCTGGTGGTGCTGCAGGCGTTGGAGCAGGAGACCCTGGAGCTGGGGGCACTGGTGCTGTCGGTGCTGGTTCTGGAGGCACTGTGCGGCCGCGACCGTACTTCGTTCCACTGCTTCAGCAGGTTCTTGGTCTCCCGCCTTCTTCTGGCCCTACTCCTCCCTTACTGTGTCCACCGCCTGACCAGTCATAGTCGCAGTTACAGCCAGCCTCCCCACTGCCTGCTCCTTCTCCTTACACTGGGCCGACAGGAGGTCTTGCGGAGCGTCGTGAGCCTGAGTCTCGTCCTGCGTCACCTGTTCGCGCTGTTCGCACTGGTCGTCGTGTTCCGCGTCCGCGTCCTCCTCCTGTCCCAGGCACGCACCAGATGGCACTTCGTCCTTCCTCTGTTCCACAGCGTGTCCCTCTGCCGTCTCCTCCTGCGTCCTCTCTTCCTGACGTTCCTGACCCGCCGTCAAACCTTGCTCGTGCTGCCAGTCCTACTGTCACACGTCTTCTCGCCAGTGTTGTCACTGACCCTTCGTTTGAGTCCACTGCTGCGTCTGCTCTAGTTGCTGAGCTTGTTGACTTTGCTGCCGCCTGTCGCCTCGACTACGCCGCTAGTCTTGTTGCTGATTCTGAGTCTGTCTGTCCTCCGTCCGTCGGGGGTGAGTGTGCTCTTGGCACGAACGTCCTTGAGGACAGGCAGGAGGAGTTCGAGTGTTTTGCTGCTGCTTTACCTCATCTCGTGTCCATGCTGATTGCACCTGAGGGAGACCCGGATGCACCAGACATCCCGACCCCGCGCTCTTACGCAGAGGCGATAGAGGGTCCCTACTCCTCTCAGTGGCAGACAGCCATGGACGCAGAGATGGCTTCCTGGAAGTCCACAGGCACCTACGTCGACGAGGTTCCCCCACCTGGGGCGAACATAGTCGATGGCATGTGGATTTTCAGGGTGAAGCGGCCGCCGGGTTCTCCGCCTGCCTTCAAGGCGCGTTACGTTGCTCGAGGCTTCAGTCAGCGACAGGGAGTTGACTTCTTCCAGACCTTCTCCCCTACCCCGAAGATGACCACTCTTCGGGTGCTGCTGCACGTCGCCGCTCAGCGTGACTACGAGCTTCACTCTCTTGACTTCAGCACAGCTTTCTTACTGGGCAGCCTGCACGAGGAGATCTGGCTGCGCCGCCCACCTGGCTTCACTGGGTCGTTTCCTGCAGGTACCCAGTGGAGCCTCCGGCGGCCAGTCTACGGTCTCTGCCAGGCGCCTCGCGAGTGGCACGACACACTGAGGATGACGCTTGCGGCTCTTGGGTTTGCTCCTTCGATTGCTGACCCGTCGCTGCTTCTACGCACCGACACTTCGTTGCCGCCGTTCTACATCCTCGTGTACGTCGACGACTTGGTCTTTGCCACTGCTGACACTGAGGGACTGGCCCTTGTGAAGTCGGAGCTGCAGAAGAGACACACGTGCACAGACCTGGGTGAGCTGCGCAGCTATCTTGGCTTGCAGATCACCCGGGACAGAGCACGGCGCACCATTACCTTTACTCAGTCACACATGGTGCAGCAGGTCCTTCAGCGCTTCGACTTCACGTACTCCTCGCCACAGTCCACTCCTCTGCCTACCGGTCACTCGCTCTCAGCTCCACCTTTGGACGAGTCCGTAGAGCCGAGTGGCCCGTATCCAGAGCTTGTGGGCTGCCTCATGTACCTGATGACCTGCACTCGACCTGACCTTGCCTACCCTCTTAGCATCCTGGCACGCTACGTTGTGTGAAAGTGAACGAGAATGATTGAACTATGAAAGAGTTGGGTACAAGTACTAACCCTAATTGGGTTGTACCCCTTATGGGCTACCCCACTACAGCCTACACAAATGTATAAGCTATAATGTTCTGACACACCCCCATAGGCAAAGTGGGGGAGAACAAGGGGTCACAAGACCAGTCAAGCAAAGCAAAGCAAAGCAAGCTCAGGGTGGATCACAAAGTCACCACACATTCCGAGCACAAGTTCAAGGCCACAAGGCCAGTTCACATGCAGGATTACATACATATATAAGGCTAGACAAGCAAGAGCAGGTGTATATATATATGCAACAGTACAAACAAGGTTAAGGGGTGAGCAAGTGAGGCAAGGTAGGCACAAGACCCAGCTGAGTACAGAAGCGCTGATGATCACAAGGCGCAAGTGCCTTGGTGAAGATATCAGCAGTGTTGGCCTGAGAGGCCACGTACGCAAGTCGCAGCTGACCACGCTGCTGTAGCTCACGAGCAAGGAAGTAGCGGAGAGCAATGTGCTTCGTTCTGTGCTCCAGTCTCTGCTCTCGACACAAGGCCAGCATGGCCTTGTTGTCTACGTACAGCACTGGAGGAGAACGAGGCGGCTCTCCAAGGTCGGTCAGCAGGTAGGTGAGCCAGCGAAGCTCCTGTGCAGCCATGGCCCCGGCGTAAATCTCAGCCTCACAACTGGAGCCGAGAACAGAAGACGAGCGGGTAGCCCGCCACGAAACAGAGCCGGAACCAAGGCTGAAGGTGTAACCCTGTGACGACCGCTGCGTAGCCTGGTCGTCAGCCCAAGAAGAGTCTGCGTGCCCAGTGAGGACCACTGGACTCTGCCCTCCAAGCACAAGCCCCATGCCCGACGTACTGCACAAGTAGCGTAACACCCTCTTCGCTGCAGCCATGTGCTCCGGTCTGTGTCTCCCAGGAGCAACATAGCGTGCGAGAATGCTAAGAGGGTATGCAAGGTCAGGTCGTGTGCAGGTCATCAGGTACATGAGGCAGCCAACAAGCTCTGGGTACGGGCCACTCGACTCTACGGACTCATCCGAAGGCAGAGCTGAGAGCGAGTGGCGAGTAGGCAGAGGAGTGGCCTGAGGCGAGGAGTACGTGAAGCCGAAGCGCTGAAGGACCTGCTGCACCATGTGTGACTGAGTCAGGGTAATGGTGCGGCGTGCTCTGTCCCGGGTGATCTGCAAGCCAAGGTAGCTGCGCAGTTCACCCAGGTCTGTGCACGTGTGTCTCTTCTGCAGCTCGTACTTCACGTGGGCGAGTCCAGCAGTGTCAGCAGTGGCAAAGACCAAGTCGTCGACGTACACTAGGATGTAGAACGGCGGCAAAGAGGTGTCGGTGCGCAGAAACAGCGACGGGTCGGCAGTAGAAGGAGCAAACCCAAGAGCCGCAAGTGTAGTCCTCAGTGTGTCGTGCCACTCACGGGGCGCCTGGCGGAGACCGTAGACTGGCTGCCGGAGGCTCCACTGGGTGCCAGGAGGAAAAGACCCAGTGAAGCCAAGTGGGCAACGCAGCCAGATCTCCTCGTGCAGGCTGCCCTGCAAGAAAGCAGTGCTGAAGTCAAGAGAGTGCAGCTCGTAGTCGCGGTGAGCAGCTATGTGCAGCAGTACCCGAAGAGTGGTCATCTTCGGGGTGGGAGAGAAGGTCTGAAAGTAGTCAACTCCCTGCCGCTGACTGAAGCCACGAGCCACGTAACGCGCCTTGAAGACAGGCGGAGAACCCGGCGGCCGCTTCACCCTGAAAATCCACATGCCACTGACGATGTTCGCCCGAGGCGGGGGAACCTCGTCAACGTAGGTGCCTGTGGACTTCCAGGAAGCCATCTCTGCGTCCATAGCTGCCTGCCACTGAGAGGAGTAGGGACCCTCTATCGCCTCCGCGTAAGAGCGCGGAGTCGGGATGTCAAGTGCATCCGGGTCTCCCTCAGGGGTAAGCAGTACGGACACGAGATGAGGTGAAGCAGCAGCCAAACACTGGAAATCCTCCTGCCTGTCCTCAAGGACGTCCGTGCCAAGGGGACACTCACCCCCGACGGACGGAGGACAGACAGACTCAGACTCAGCAACAAGACTAGCAGCGTAGTCTAGACGACAGCGAGCAGCAAAGTCGACGAGCTCAGTAACGAGGGCAGACGCAGCAGTGGACTCAAAGGAAGGGTCAGTGACAACAGTAGCAAGGAGACGCGTGACAGTAGGACTGGCAGCACGAAGAGAGTCCGACTCCGGGTCGGGAAGAGCAGGAAGAGAGGACTCAGGAGGGGAAGGCAAAGGGGCACGCAGAGGAGCAGTGGACGGACGCAGAGACATCCGGTGCGTGCCAGGGACAGGAGGAGGACGCTGACGCGAACCACGACCACTAGCGCGAGCAGCACGGACAGGCGACGCAGGGCGAGACGCAGGCTCACGACGCTCAGCAAGACCTCCAGTAGGACCAGTGTAGGGAGAAGGAGCAGGCAGTGGGGAGGCCAGCTGTAACTGGAACTGTGACGGAACAGGCTGTGGACACTCTAAGGGAGGAGGAGGACCAGTAGAAGGCGGGAGACCAAGAACCTGCTGAAGGAGCGGAACGAAGTACGGCCGAGGCCGCGCGGCGACGCCCGACACAGCAGGGACGGCACCAGCACCCCCAGCGGCAGCACCAGCGCCAGTAGCACCTCCAGCTCCAGCACCTCCAGCAGCACCAGTAGCACCCCCAGCAGGACTGCCTCCAGGACCGACAGCAGTAGCCTCAGCGCCAACACCCTCAGCAGCTCCAGCTCCAGTCGTACCCGCAGGCCCAGCAGCTCCAGTACTCCCAGTACGAGCACCTCCGGGACCCGCGGCACCAGCACCCTCAGCAGCCGAAGAAACTCCAGCTCCAGCAGCACGCCTCCAGCGCCGGGCAAACCACTCGCGCAGCTCCTGTGGAGAGAGTGGCTCCCGCCGAGGCGAAGCACCCGGAGAACCTCCAGGCCCAGTACCGCCAGACGCCACACGAGCAGGCCCAGCTCCCTCAGGCTCCGCACCCCCAGGCTCAGCACCTCCAGGCGTGGCACCCCCAGGCTCAGCACCTCCAGGCGTAGCACCCCCAGGCTCAGCACCCCCAGGCGTAGCACCCCCAGGCTCAGCACCCCCAGGCTCAGCACCCCCAGTCTCAGTACCCCCAGGCTCAGAACCCCCAGTAGTAGCACCCGTAGGCTCAGCACCCCCAGGCGTAGCACCCACACGCTCAGCACCCCCAGAGTCAGCACCCCCAGGCTCAGCACCCTCAGCAGCACCAGAGTCACCAGTAACCTCGACAGGCTCGACTGCGTCTACCTGGGACACACCTGAAGGGGCAGGACCCTGAGGGGGGAGGGGGTCTACCGGGGGGGGACCTGGCACAAGGAAGAGCGGTGGCGGGGGGAGGGACGGAGTGCGGTAGGGGAAGAGGCGGTAGTAGGGGACCGACTCGTCAAACGTGACGTCTTGGGAGGACAGAACACGGCGAGAGGTGGGGTGGTAGAACTGCCACCCTGGCGCGTCAGGGGGGAAGCCAAGGAAGACGCAAGGAGCAGCACGAGGGGACAGCTTGTCCGCAGACAAGTCGCGGACAAACGCCCGAGATCCCCAGACACGGAACGCAGACGCATCGCCAACCTTCCCCGTCCACAGCAAAGCTGGGGAGGTCTCCGGCATGGAGACCCTGGGGTGAAGGTTGATCTGATGCGCCGCGTACCGAACCGCAAACGGCCACAGAAAATGGGGGGCAGCCGCATGCATCATGGACGTACGGGCGACGTCCATGACCATGCCAATGTGGCGCTCAGCAATCCCATTTTGTTGTGGAGAGTCCGGAAGCGTGAAGGTCTGGCGGATGCCTCGTGCACGACAGTAGGCTCGCAGAAGGCCAGAGGAGAACTCACCGCCTCTGTCAGAGTGCAGACGCAGAACAGGAAAGTCCGAGCCGAAGCTCTGCCTGAGCTGGAGACGAGCTGCGCGGATCCAGTCGATCAACACCTCAGTGACATCACCCTTGCTGCGCAAGGGGAAGACTGTGGTGTAACGCGAGTAGTCGTCAACCACCAGCAGGAAGTAGCGCTCGTGACCCTGTCCACGGACGCGGGCCGGGCCCCACACGTCCATGTGAAGCGTCTGCAGCGGGGCCTCTGTCGGAGGAAACTGGGAGGAGTGAGGGGCAACCCGCTGCCGCCCCTCGACACAGGGGACGCAGGTAGGGCCAGGCCCCGGAGGAAGGGGAGGGAGGGACCGGGGAAGACCAGAGACAAGGACACGGGAGGCCATGCCTCGGAGACGAAGCAGGGAGGGGTGACCAAGGCGGTGGTGCCAGAGGAGAGTCTCGTGAGACAGGAGGCGACACGAGCAGGGGGCAGACTCAGGACCAGACCTGGACGCTGCAGCAAACACCTGACCCGACGCAGCGACTGGAGGAGACGCAGTGGTCAGTGTGTACAGGCTCGACCCCGGCCGACGTGTAAACGTGGCCAGGTGTCGACCTGTCCGAGCGTCCGTGCAGTGGGTCACCCGCTGACTCGCAGGAGTGAACTGGTGAACCCCCGCATCCTGTAGGTCAGCACCACTCACCAAGTTCGTAGAGAACGAGGGGAGGTAAAGACCAGACAGGGTGCCAGAGGGGGCCGCCGGACACGGGAGGACAGTGGAGTAGTGAGCAAGGACAGGACCCCCAGAGGGGTCTGCCAGAGAGACTGCAACTGGCCGGCCAAGCGGCGTGAGTGTGGTGCGGTCTCGAAAGAAGGAGCGAGAAGCCCCCGAGTCAAGGGTGAAGGTGTGGGAGGCCGAAGCCGACGCAGTACCTGAGAGAGCAGACTCACCAGCACCTGAGGGAGCAGACGCACGAGCACCTAGAGCAGCAGCCTCGCTAGCACCTAGAGCAGCAGCCTCACCAGTACCTAGAGCAGCAGTCTCAATGCCCGGGTCGGGCGGAAAACACCGGTAACAGTCACCCTCATCACTAATAGTTGCAGCATACATGGCAGCAAGAATAGCATCAAAGTCAAGGTCAAAGACAGCTACACCCGCCCTAGACAGCTCGCCCCAGCGGGGGATCTCAGTGGCCTCCGGGAACTGGTGACGCCAAGCGTCCGTCAGGCGGCCAAAGCAGCGCTGGGTGGAGTGCGCACCCCCGCACTGCTCACCCGCGCGGTCGCCGGTGCGTAGGACGTAGGTGCACGGACCAGTACCCCCACCCCGCTGGCGTGCAGCGTACCACTCACGGAGCTGCTGAGGGGGGGGGATGTCACGAGTGCGCTGCTGCTGCTGCTGCGGCTGGCGCTGACCACCACCGGAGCCGACCCTCTGCGTAGCGCCACCCCGACCAGCTCCACCTCCTCCGCCACCGCCTCCTCCACCGCCGCCACCTCCGCTCCCACCGCCACCGCCGCCGCCGCCTCCGCCTCCACTGCCGCCACCGACACCTCCACCCCCGCCACCACCCCCACCGCCACCCCCACCCCCTCCACCGCCTCCACCGCCGCCTCCACCGCCCCCGCTAGCTCCTCCAGCGCCCCTGCCCCCTTTGCCCTTGCCAGGGCGGCGTCTCCCGCTAGGGGTAGACGCCGCACCGACCGACTCAAGCCCAACGAGGTCGGCCGCAGCAGCAGAGGCAACAGAGGGCAAAAGGGGGGAGGGGGAACACCCCTCAAAGATGGGGGTGCGAGGGTCACCACGAGAGGCTCCTACAGCTACTATGCTCTTCTCTGCTGCTAGGAGGGCCTTCTCGAGGAGGTCAACGGTGAGAGTGGTGGGGCAAACTGAGAGGAAGTGGTCCCTGACTACGCGAAGGGAGTCAGGGAGCCGGGTGACTATGTAGTAGAGGGTGATGTACATGGGGGGGGGGGTCTTGGTGCAGAACTCAGCAGGAAGCGCAGCGCGGTAGCGAGTGTCACTAGTGCGGAGGTGCGTAATGAGGTCAGCGACTGTGGGAAAGGCAGCAAGGTCAGGGAAGAGGTACGGTAGCATGAGGCGGCTCAATGCAGCAGTGGCAGGGGAGGAGTAGCGTGCAACTACAGCGTCGTACAAGGTCTGAGCACTCTTGTACTGACTAAAGTGCGCACGCTCAGAGGTAGGCAGGTGGCGACGCACAGAAAGACGTGCAGCAGCATCGCGTGTGGCCCACTGTGAGCGAACAGTGGCGTCGGCATCAGCAGCAGGGGCAGAAGAGGCACCAGAGGTGAGGTCAAAGAGGGAGAGACCGTCTGCCCTATCGCACTGTAGGAAAAGCTGCAGGTCATCTACCCAGACGTCAAAGTCAATGGCCCGACCCTCAGCGTCAAAAGCGAGGACACTAGGGGTAGCCATGACAGCAGTAGACTAGTAGCGCGAACAGTAGGGTAAGGGCAGTGCAGTGACAGAGGCGCTGCTCTTACCGGACAGGGCGGCTCGGGCGGCTTGGCGGCTCAGCGGCTCGGCAACTCGGCGGCTCGGGCGGCTCGGCTACGTGGCTGCTGGGCGGCTCGGCTGTTCGGCGGCTCGGCTGCTGGGCGGCTCGGCGGCTCGGCTGCTGGGCGGCTCGGCGGCTCGGCTGCTCGGCTGCTGGGCGGCTCGGCGGCTCGGCTGCTGGGCGGCTCGGTGGCTCGGCTGCTCGGCGGCTCGGCTGCTGGGCGGCTGTGCCGCTAAGGAAGGCGGGGCCGCGAAGGGCGGCGGGGCCGCTGAAGTAGGCGGCGGGGCCGCTGAAAGGGCGACGACGGGGCCGCTGTAAGGGCGGCGACGGGCCGTAAGGGGAGGGCGGCGACGGGGCCGCTGAAAGAGGCGGCGGGGCCGCTGGAAGGGCGGCGTCGGGGCCGCTGTGAGGGCGGGGACGGGGCCGCGTCAGGGGCGGCGACAGGGCCGCTGTAAGGGCGGCGACGGGGCCGCTGCAAGGGCAGCGACGGGGCCGCCGTAAGGGCGGCGACGGGGCCGCAGGTGAAAGGGCGGCGACGGGCCACGGGGGGAGGGCGGCGACGGGCCGCTGAGGGCGGTACGACGGGGCCGCGAAAGGGGCGGCGCGACGGGGCCGCGAAAGGGCGGCGCGACGCGGCCGCGAAGGGCGGCGCGACGGGACCGCTAAGGGCGGCGCGACGGGCCGCTAAGGGCGACTCGACGGGGCCGCTAGGGAAGGCGCGACCCTAAGCGCGCTTCGGGCAGGGGCGGGACGCGCCCCGGGCAGGAAAAAAAAGGTCGGTGGGCCCTAGGAACAGTTCCCACTAGGGAACCTGCTCGATACCATGTGAAAGTGAACGAGAATGATTGAACTATGAAAGAGTTGGGTACAAGTACTAACCCTAATTGGGTTGTACCCCTTATGGGCTACCCCACTACAGCCTACACAAATGTATAAGCTATAATGTTCTGACACGTTGCGCCCGGGAGACACCGACCAGAGCACTGGGAGGCCGCTAAGAGGGTGTTGCGCTACTTGTGCAGTACGTCGGGCATGGGGCTAGTGCTTGGAGGACGGGCTCGAGTTGTCCTCACTGGTTACGTAGATCTTCTTGGGTTGACGACTTGGCTACGCAGCGGTCGTCACATGGTTACCCTTTCAGCCTTGGTTCCGGCTCTGTTTCGTGGCGGTCTACCCGCTCGTCTTCTGTTCTCAATTCCAGTTGTGAGGCTGAGATCTACGCAGGGGCCATGGCTGCACAGGAGTTACGCTGGCTCACCTACCTGCTGACCGACTTGGGAGAGCCGCCTCGTTCTCCCCCAGTTCTGTACGTCGACAACAAGGCCATGATTGCCTTGTGTCAGGAGTACAGACTGGAGCACAGGACGAAGCACATCGCTCTGCGTTACTTCCTTGCTCGAGAGTTGCAGCAGCGTGGTCAGCTTCGTCTTGCTTACGTGGCCTCTCGGGCCAACACTGCTGATATCTTCACCAATGCACTTCAGCCTTGTGATCATCAGCGTTTCTGTACTGTTCTAGGCCTTGTGCCTACTTGGTCTCACTTGCTCACTGCTTGACTTTGTCTGTACTGTTATCTATATATATATACCTGCATGCTGTCACTTGCTAGGTTGTGATCACTGTCCTGCTTGTTCTCTTTTATATGACTCTGCATGTGAACTGGCCTTGCGGCCATTTGCTTGTGCTCAGAGTGCGTGGTGACTTCTTGATCCACCCTGAGCTTGCTTTGATTTTCTTGACTGGTCTTGTGACCCCTTGTTCTCCCCCACTTTGCCTATGGGGGTGTGTCAAACTTATATGTTGCATGTTGTGTATGCTATAGTGGGGTAGCCCATATGGGGTACAACCCAATTAGGGTTTGCTACTTGTACTCCTGCATGCTGCTAGTTTCATCATCCTCGTTCATTATTCTGACAGGTAGACGTCCCTCAGCGATCAAGCGCCGCTGTTCGTGTGATCTCTCGTAAGCACACTCAGCCACGACTGAGGCTCTCGCTGAGCTCGCCCGACACCCCCGCCATGGCTGAAATCCAGCTCGCAAAGTTGACGCAAGAACGCCTCGACGAACTTCTGCGCCAACTCGAGGATTCGACGCTCGAAATTACGACGCTCACGGCGGAACGCGACCCCGCACGACAGCAATCTACGGCAAACGCACCAGCACCAGCGCTAGCAAATGCACCAACCGTACCGCCCGAACTACGGGAGCTATTGAAACGGTACCCCGGGATTTTTCCCGAAGACTTACCAGAGGGACTGCCACCTCAGCGAGCACACGAACACCGAATAGAGTTAGAGCCGGGGGCACATCCAACCGTACAGCGACAGTTCCGACTTACACAGCCCGAAATAGACGAACTGAGGAAGCAGCTGGATTACCTACTAGAGAAAGGGTTCATCTGACCGAGTTCATCACCGTTCGCTGCACCGATATTGTTCATACCGAAAAAAAGACGGAGGGTTTCGCATGTGTATCGATTACCGCGCACTAAACAGGGTGACAGTCAAATCGCGATACCCCATCCCCCGTGCCGACGAACTAATTGACCAACTGCGAACAGCTAGGGTGTTTTCAAAAATCGACTTACGCGGCGGTTACCACCAGATTCGAGTCGAACCGACAGACTGCGCCAAGACAGCCTTTAGAACTAGATACGGGTCCTTCGAGTACACCGTGATGCCATTCGGGTTGTCCAACGCGCCCGCGACCTTTCAAATGACGACAAACGAGGCGTTTAGACCGCTTTTAGATAAATGCGTCATAGTTTACCTCGACGTCATTTTAGTTTACAGCCGGGACAAGCAGCAGCACTTAGTAGACCTGGAAGCAGTATTTAAAATTTTAGACGAGCATTGGCTACTTACCAAGGGTTCGAAGTGCGAGTTTTATCAGGACAGGCTAGAGTTTCTGGGGCACGTCGTTTCGAAAGCTGGGGTTGAAATAGACCCGAAAAAACTGGATACCGTCAAGGCATGGCACCCCCCAACCAACATCACGGAGCTGCAGAGTTTTTTAGGGTTCGTTAATTATGTGCGTCGGTTCATCCCCGACATGGCACGATTAACCGTCCCATTGACAGACCTACTGCGGAAGGGGGTCACATTTACGTGGGGGGAGAAAGAGCATGCTGCCTTCTCTACCCTGAAAACTGTTCTCTGTTCACCGCCCGTACTGCGCATTGCCGACCCACACCGCCCATTCGAAGTTGTCACGGACGCTAGCGACATCGCCATTGGAGCAGTATTTCTACAGGGTTTCGGCAACGGATTACAGCCCATGGCATACGAGTCACGAAAACTGCATCCGCCCGAAAAATTTTACCCGATACACGACCGCGAAATGCTCGCGATCATACACGCGTTGAAAGTATGGCGCCGTTATTTGACCGGCGCCGACGTGACAGTACGGATGGACTATAAAGCACTACAGTGCCTCCGCGCACAACCCCACCTCAACCCACAATAGGTCAGTTGACTCGATTTTCTCGAGTCCAACTTCCACTACACGATCACTTACAAAAAGGAGCCTCGAACATCGCCGGCGCACTGACCCGCCCGACTGCCCAAATACACGCGATACTACTCGCCCAAACCAGCCCACTGCTCAGAGGATTATTCACCTACGGATATCAGACACACCTGTTCTTCACAGGAGGAAACTCGCAGCAGTTCGCAGCAGCAAAGGGGATCTATTATGTAAAAGCCGGCACCGATCGCATCTGGGTACCGGGTTACACACTACTACGGGAATTACTGCTACAGGAGGCACATGACAGAGTTACCTCATGACATTTCGTGGTCGAAAAAACACGGCAGCAGCTGCAGTGGTACTACTATTGGCCCGAGATGTTGACCGACGTGCAACGACACGTGGCATAGTGTCCCACCTGTCAGCTCATGAATTAATCACGACAACGATCGGCGGGGCAGTTGCAGCCGATACCAACCCCAGAGCGTGCTTGGCAGCAGGTGACGATGGACTTCGTCACGAGGTTACCGGCTGGAGCAAGTGGGAACGACGCGATCCTGGTCATCGTCGATCGGCTGACGAAGATGGCACATTTCGCAACCTGAAAAAAATCAATCTCAGCTGAAGAAACAGCCTGACTCTTCATCTCCACCGTCGTTCGACTACACGGGATACCCGTGGCGATCATCTGCGACCGCGAGACGAAATTCACCAGCAACTTCTGGAGGAACATGTGGCAGCAGTTCGGCACACGACTACAGTTCAGCTCATCGTATCACCCCGAAACTGGCATTCAAACAGAACGGACCAATCAGACCATTGAGCAGTTAATTCAAGCCACGTGCGACGACCCGACAACATGGGAACAACAGCTGCCACTCATCGAATTCGCATACAACAACTCCACAGCAGCCACAACGCAGCAGTCACCGTTCTACCTCAACGACGGACAGAACCCTACAGTACCCATGACGTTGAACCCGACAACCCAGTACCACGTGCGCAACAGTTCGCCGAAATCTTACAGGCAGCCCGGACTCGAGCAGCAGACGCCATAAAAAAATCAAACGTCATCGCTAAACGCAACGCCGATCGCCACCGCCGCCCCGTCACTTATCAGCCCGGCGACCTCGTACTGCTCGAATCCCAGAACCTCCGCCTGCCCAGAACCCCAAAACTACGCCCCCGATATTGTGGGCCATTCCGCATCAGCCAAATGATAACACCCGTCACCGCCCACCTCCTCCTGCCTGCCGACTGGCACGTCATCCCATCCTTCCACGTCAGCCTCATCCGCCCCTACGTCCCATCAACGAGCCAACTGCCACGCAGCCGCCCATCCAGCATGACGCGACCACCCACCGAGCCTGTCATCACCCCCGAAAAAATATTGAGCCACCGAGTTCGTGACCCACGTGGAGCCCGCAGGATCGAGTTCCTGATTCGCTGAAAAGACTGCACCCCCACAGAAGACAACTGGGTATCCATGGATAAAATTCAAAACCACCCCGTCCTCACCGAGTATCTGCGCAGCCGCAATTATCGGGATGTACACGCACTATCGTAAGGGGAGCCTCCTTTGGGGAGGGGGGTAGTGTAAAGAAACTTTCTTTTCCTTACTTCGCGCCCCTGCTTACCGCGTACATGACTGTTCCCGCCAACAGCACCCAACAGTAAAACGTTACCAATCGCAACACGCGCCTCGACCACTGTTCCTGCCACTGTTCACATCGCGACCCAACCTCACAGTTCGGTTGGTAACCCGCGCTCCGGTCCTCCGGTCCTCCCAACCTCGGCGCCAGGCCGGTCGCGCACCCCACAGCTCACGCGTTACCGTTACCACGCTAGGCTTCGCTATATATTGTTCGCTCATTCCTTCACTCATTGTACTCTTGCTTCGATAGTGCAATCGCTAACTCAATTGCACTCGTAACAATTAGTAATGTTTTTGCATGACTAAACAGTAACTTGAACCATTTTATCAAGCTCGCGTCACAACATCAACAATGTATCGCTCGCCTACAAGCTCCATCCCCCTATGTTCATTTCATCCTTGCACAATGAGGAGCAGGGTACCAGCCCCGGGCTTCTCGCTCACGCGGCGGCCGGCGATGGCGTCTCGCTACCCGTGGACGACGCGGCATTGCTAATTGCAGCGCCAAATTCTGCATTGCTATTCGCGGAGGCTAGAAACATCTTGAGATCTCTCAAACGCGAACGCCACGGCGTTGCTATTGCTGCACATAGGGATCCGGCAGGTTGCTCCGTCGCTGCATCATGACGACAAGGGGGGAACCGGTCCCGGGCTCGTCGCTCAGACGCCGCCCTGCGGTGGCGAGTCGCTACCCGTGGTCGACACAGTGCCTCGTGTGCGTGCTGGCCATCGCCACTTTCAACGCCCTCCACTTGGTTCGTGTCAATGATAGAATGCGCGAATCGCTTAAATCCCAAATGTTCAATGGAATGTGTGAGTGAATCTCATTCTTGTCAAACATATATGATATAGCTTGTTTAGGCTGTAGTGGGGTAGTCAATGTGGGGTACAACACTTTAGGGTTTCACTACTTGTACCCAACTTCCTGCTAATGCAACCACTTCTTGTTTCTAGTTTCAACATGGTTTCAGAGCAGGTCCACCGTTAGGACCGGTTTTCTTAGGGCCCACCACACTGTCACTGCTGACTGCCCCTGACTGCCCTCGCGCCCTCGTGCGTACTGTCCTGCCCGCGCCCTCGTGCGCTCTGCTTTTCTCGTGCCCTCGAGCGCCACCCTGAATAGCGCGCTGCAGCCGATCGCGCGCCGCCCGTTAGACGCGCGCGCAGCCCAGCGCGGCCCCGTGCAGCTCCGCGCGCCGCCCGTCAGCCGCCCACGCCGCCCACTAGCAGCCCGCGCGACCCCGTGCAGCTTCGCGCGCAGCCCGCACGCCGCACGCGCAGCCCGCAAGCCGCTCGCGCAGCCCGCTAGCCGCCCGCGCGGCCCCGTGCAGCTTCGCGCGCAGCCCGCTAGCAGCCCGCGCTAGCCGCACGCAGCTCGCGCAGCCCGCTAGCCGCACGCACGTCGTCGTGCAGCCCCGCGCGCAGCCCGCAGACCGCCCGCGCTAGTCGCAAGCAGCCCGCGCGCGCCCGCAAGCAGCCCGCGTGCGCCCTGCCTGCTCGCACCGCGCCGCCCTGCCCGAGACGCGCAGCCCCAGCCGAGCCGCGCCGCCCAGCCGAGCCGCGCCGCCCTGCCCGAGCCGCGCCGCCCTGCCCGAGTCGCGTCGCCCTGCCCTATCGAGCTGCGCTGCTGCTACTGTCTGCTACTGCAGCTGCTGCTGTTACTACTGCTACTGCTACTGTTACTGCTGTTACTACTGCTACTGCTGCTACTGTTGCTACTGCCAGTATGGCCAACCCCACTGTTCTCGCGTTCGATGCTGAGGGCCGCCCTATCCAGTTTGATGCCTGGCTCGACGATCTGCACCTGTTCCTACAGATTACAGCCAAGGACGATATCTCACTGTTCGATCACACGTCTGGAGCCTCCCTCGCACCTGCTGAGACCGCTGACAGCTCGATTCGCTCACAGCGGCAGACCCGTGACGCTCACGCTCGCCTAGCCGTTCGCAGCCACCTGCCGATAGACCAGCGTGCGCACTTTGGCCAGCATAAGACCGCTAAGGCGTTGTACGACGCGGTAGTTGCACGCTACTCTTCCCCTGCCACTGCTGCGATCGGTCGCCTCTCGCTGCCCTATCTTTTCCCCGATCTAGCTGCTTTTACCACAGTCGCTGACCTCATCACTCACCTCCGTACTAGTGACACTCGCTACCGAGCTGCCCTTCCTGCCGAGTTCCTAGCCAAGAACCCCCCCCCAATGTACCTCACCCTTTATCACCTCGTCGCCCGTCTCCCTGACTCTCTTCGTCCAGTCAGGGACCACTTCCTAGCTCTCTCCCCCACCGAGCTCACCGTTGACCTGCTTGAGACACAACTGCTTGCAGCTGAGGCTAGAATTAACGCAGTAGGTGCCCCTCGTGGCGAACCCCGCACCCCGTTCTTCGAGGGGTGTTCCCCCTGCCCCCTGCTCCCCTCGTTTGCCTCTGCTGCTGCTGTTGACCTTCTTGGTGCTGAGAAGGCCGGGGCTGCGTCTGCTCCTATTGGGATGCGCCGCAGCGGCAGGGGCAAGGGGGGCAAGGGGGGCGGAGGTGGAGGCGGGGGAGGTGGTGCTGGAGGTGGTCGAGGCGGTGGGGTTAGTGGCGGCGGTGGGGGTGGTGGCGGGAGTGGGGGGGGCAGTGGCAGCGGCGGGAGTGGTGGTGGCAGCGGTGGGGGAGGAGGCTGGGGTGGAGGTGGTGGTGGTGGCGGCAGTGGGCGTGGTGGCGGCGGCGGTGGCGGTGGTCGCGGTGGAGCGGCGCAGCGTGGAGGTTCTGGTAGTGACCAGCACCAGCAGCAGCAGCGTCCCCACGAGACCCCGTCGTCCCAGCAGCTTCGTGAGTGGTACTCTCAGCGAGGTGGGGGGTCTGGGGGTGGGGGTAGCTGCCCGTACGTCATCCGCACTGGTGACCGCGCTGGCCAGACGTGTGGGAGGTTCCACACGCGGCACCGCTGCTTCTCTCGCCTCGACGACGCCTGGCGCGCACAGTTTCCTGACGCCGCTGAGCTCCCTCGCTGGGCTGATTTGCTTAAGAGCAACATTGATATCTTTGCTCTTGACTTTGATGCTATCCTTGGTGCCATGTATGCATTGACTGTTAGTGTTGAGGATGACTGTTACGTGTGTGTTCCGCCCGACCCGGGCATTGAGCCCAGTGAGGCTGCTGCTCTAGGTGCTATTGAGTCTGCTGCCCCAGGTGCTAGTGAGGCTGCTGCTCTAGGTGCTAGTGAGTCTGCTGCTCCAGGTGCTAGTGAGTCTACGCTGTCTGGTACTGCGCCTGCTGAGGCCATGCACACCTTCGTTCTTGACTCAGGTGCTTCCCGCTGTTTCTTTCGCGACCGTACTGCCCTCACACCGCTCCCCCGGCCTGTTGCTGTCTCCCTGGCTGACCCCTCTGGGGGCCCGGTCCTTGCGAGTTCCTCCACTGTCCTCCTGTGTCCGGCGGTTCCGTCTGGCTCACTGTCGGGTCTCCACCTCCCCTCGTTCTCTACGAACTTGGTGAGTGGCAGTGTCCTCCAGGATGAGTGGGTTTCCCAGTGGACTCCTGGAGGGCAGCGTGTGACCCACTGTACGTGTGCGCGGACGGGTCGTCACCTGGCCACGTTCACTCGTCGGCCAGGGTCGAACCTGTACACACTGACCACTGAGTCTCCTCAGGTTGCTGCGTCTGCGTCCGGTCAGTTGCGTCAGGTCGCTGCGTCTGTGTCAGCGTCAGGTCAGCTGTCGGCCCCCTGCTCGTGTCGCGCTTTGTCGCACGATACCGTCCTTTGGCACCACCGCCTTGGGCACCCCTCGGTGCAGCGCCTTCGTGGCATGCACCGCCGTGTTCTTGTCTCTGGTCTTCCCAGGGTACTCCCTCCCCACCCACCCTCGCCTGCTCCTCCCTGTCTTCCCTGTGTCGAGGGGCGGCAGCGCGCCGCTCCTCACTCCTCCTCGTTTCCCCCGACGACTGCTCCCCTGCAGACGCTCCACATGGACGTGTGGGGCCCAGCCCGCGTCCGTGGACAGGGTCAGGAGCGGTACTTCTTGATAGTTGTTGACGACTACTCGCGCTACACCACGGTCTTCTCCTTGCGCACCAAGGGTGAAGTCCCTGATGTTTTGATCCCTTGGATCCGCGCTGCCCGTCTCTAGCTCAGCGAGAGGTTCCACTCGGACTTTCCTGTCCTGCGTCTGCACTCTGACAGAGGTGGGGAGTTTTCCTCCGACCTCTTGAGGGACTTTTGTCGTGGGGAGGGCATTGAGCAGTCGTTCACGCTTCCGGCCTCTCCACAGCAGAATGGGGTTGCTGAGCGCCGCATTGGCTTGGTCATGGAGGTCGCTCGTACCTCCTTGATCCATGTGGCTGCCCCCCACTTTCTGTGGCCGTTTGCGGTCCGATACGCTGCGCATCAGCTCAACCTCTGGCCCCGTGTCTCCGTTCCGGAGACTTCGCCGACACTGCGTTGGACGGGAGAGGTTGGCGATGCGTCGGTGTTCCGGGTCTGGGGATCTCGTGCCTTTGTCCGCGATACGTCCGCGGACAAGCTCTCCGCCCGCGCTGTTCCCTGTGTCTTCCTTGGCTTTCCTCCGGACGCGCCTGGCTAGCAGTTTTACCACCCCACCTCGCGCCGTGTCCTGCCCTCTCAGGACGTCACCTTTGACGAGTCTGTTCACTTTTACCGTCTCTTCCCCTACCGCACAGCCCCGCTCCCTCCCCCGCCCCTCTTCCTCGTACCAGGTCCTCCTCCGGTAGACCCCCTCCCCCCTCAGGGTCCTGCTCCTTCAGGTGTGTCTCAGGTAGACCCGGTCGAGCCTGTCGAGGTAGCTGTCGACTCTGGTCCTGCTAGGGGTGCTGCGCCTGGGAGTGCTAAGCCTGCGGGTGGGGGGCCTGGGGGTGTTGAGCCTGGGGGTGCTGAGCCTGGGGGTGCGGAGCCTGCGGGTGAGGAGTCTGGGGGTGCTGAGCCAGCGAGTGTGGAGCCTGGGGGTGCTGAGCCGAGAGTTGGTGCTGCTGCGGGTGTTCGTTCACGCCGGGAGCTCACTCCACTGCAGCTGCGCGAGTGGTACTCCTGGCGCTCCCGCCTTCGGAGTGGTGCTGTTGGTACTGCCCCTGGGAGTGCTGGGCCTGCGGCAGTGGAGCCTGGGAGTGCTGAGACTACGCGTACGGAGCCCCGAGGTGCCTCGCTGAGGCGGTCCTCCGCGAGGGAGCTTCCCTCTCCCCAGCAGCTCCGCGAGTGGTACGCTCGTCTCACCCCCCTTCGGAGTGGTTCTGCCGGAGCGGTAGACCCTGCCCCTGGAGGTGCTGGAGCTGCCGGAGCTGAGGGTGCTGCTGCGACTGGTGGTGCTGAGGCTGGAGGTGGCGGAGGTACTACTGCTGCTGGAGGTGCTGGAGCTGCCGGAGCTGAGGGTGCTGCTGCGACTGGTGGTGCTGAGGCTGGAGGTGGCGGAGGTGCTACTGCCGCTGGAGGTGCTGGAGCTGCCGGAGCTGAGGGTGCTGCTGCGACTAGCGGTGCTGTGGCTGGAGGTGACGGAGGTGCTGCTGCTACTGGAGGTGCTGGAGCTGCTGACGGTGTTGGAGCTGTCGGAGCTGGTGCTGGGGGCTCGGTGCGGCCACGGCCGTACTACGGTCCTCTCCTTCGCCAGGTTCTTGGTCTTCCGCTAGCTACTGCCCCTGCTCCTTCCTCTTCCACTGAGCAGCCAGACTCCCTTACAGAGCGTCGTGAGTCTGTGTCTCGTCCTGTCTCGCCTGTTCGCGCTGCTTGCACTGGTCGCCGTGTTCCTCGTCCGCGTCCTGACCCTGTCCCTGGCACGCACTATATGACACTCCGTCCTTCCTCTGTTCCACTGCGCGTCCCCCTGCCGTCTCCTCCTGCGTCCTCTCTTCCTGACGTGGCTGACCCGCCGTCAGACCTTGCTCGTGCTGCCAGTCCTACAGTCACGCGTCTTCTCGCCACTGTTGTCACTGACCCTTCGTTTGCGTCCACTGCTGCGTCTGCCCTTGTTGCTGAGCTTGTTGACTTTGCTGCCGCCTGTCGTCTAGACTACGCCGCTAGTCTTGTTGCTGAGTCTGCGTCTGAGTCTGTCTGTCCTCCGTCCGTCGGGGGTGAGTGTGCTCTTGGCACGGACGTCCTTGAGGACAGACAGGAGGACGTTGAGTGCTTTGCCGCTGCTTTACCTCATCTCGTGTCCATGCTGCTTGCCCCTGAGGGAGACCCGGATGCACCAGACATCCCGACCCCGCGCTCTTACGCAGAGGCGATAGAGGGTCCCTACTCCTCTCAGTGGCAGACAGCCATGGACGTAGAGATGGCTTCCTGGAAGTCCACAGGCACCTACGTCGACGAGGTTCCCCGACCTGGGGCGAACATCGTCAGTGGCATGTGGATTTTCAGGGTGAAGCGGCCGCCGGGTTTTCCGCCTGTCTTCAAGGCGCGTTATGTTGCACGAGGCTTCAGTCAGCGACAGGGAGTTGACTTCTTCCAGACCTTCTCCCCTACCCCGAAGATGACCACTCTTCGGGTTCTGCTGCACGTTGCCGCTCAGCGTGACTACGAGCTTCACTCTCTTGACTTCAGCACTGCTTTCCTACAGGGCAGCCTGCACGAGGAGATCTGGCTGCGCCGCCCACCTGGCTTCTCTGGGTCGTTTCCTGCTGGTACCCAGTGGAGCCTCCGGCGGCCAGTCTACGGTCTCCGCCAGGCACCCCGTGAGTGGCACGACACACTGAGGACGACTCTTGCTGCTCTTGGGTTTGCTCCTTCTACTGCTGACCCGTCACTGTTTCTACGCACCGACACCACTCTGCCGCCGTTCTACGTTCTCGTGTACGTAGACGACTTGGTCTTTGCTACTTCTGACACTGAGGCACTCGCCCACGTGAAGTCGGAGCTGCAGAAGAGACACACGTGCACAGACCTGGGTGAGCTGACAAGCTATCTTAGCTTGCGGATCACCCGGGACAGAGCACAGTGCACCATTACCTTGACTCAGTCACACATGGTACAGCAGGTCCTTCAGCGCTTCGGCTTCACGTACTCCTCGCCACAGCCCACTCCTCTGCCTACCGGTCACTCGCTCTCAGCTCCACCTTCGAACGAGTCCGTAGAGCCGAGTGGCCCGTATCCAGAGCTTGTGGGCTGCCTCATGTACCCGATGACCTGCACTCGACCTGACCTTGCCTACCCTCCCCGTCCACCGCAGAGTAGGTGTGGTCTCCGGCAGGGAGACACGAGGCTGAAGGTTGATCTGATGCGCAGCGTACTCAACCGCGAACGGCCACAGAAAAATGAGAGCAGCCGCATGGATCATGGACGTACGAGCGACGTCCATGACCATGCCAATGCGGCGCTCAGCAATCCCATTTTGCTGTGGGGAGGCCGGAAGCATGAACGTCTGGCGGATGCCCTCCGCACGACAGAAAGCCCTCAGAAGGTCGGAGGAAAACTCACCACATCTGTCTGAGTGCAGACGCAGAACAGGAAGGTCCGAGCCGAAACTCTCGCTGAGCTGGCGACGGGCACCGCGGATCCAGTCGATCAACACCTCAGTGACCTCACCCTTGCGGCGCAAGGGGAAGACTGTGGTGTAACGCGAGTAGTCGTCAACGACCAGCAGGAAGTAACGCTCGTGACCCTGTCCACGGACGCGGGCTGGGCCCCACACGTCCATGTGGAGAGTCTGCAAGGGAGCCTCTGTCGGAGGGAACTCGGAGGAGTGAGGAGCGGCGCGCTGCCGGCCCTCGACGCAAGGAACACAGGTAGGGGCAGGCCCGGGAGGAAGGGGAGGGAGGGACCGGGGAAGACTAGAGACAAGGGTACGGGAGGCCATACCTCGAAGACGAGGCAGGGAGGGGTGACCAAGGCGGTGGTGCCAAAGGAGAGTCTCGTGTGACAGAGGGCGACACGAGCAGGGGGCAGACGCCGAACTAGACCTGGACGCGGCAGCAAAAACCTGACCAGACGCGGCTACCTGAACAGACGCAGTAACCGGAGGAGAAGCAGTAGTCAGTGTGTACAGGCTCGACCCAGGCCGACGGGTGAACGTGGCCAGGTGGCAGCCCGTCCGAGAGCAAGTGCAGTGTGTCACACGCTGACCTCCAGGGGTGAACTGGTCAACCCACACGTCCTGGAGGTCAGCTCCACTCACCAAGTTCGTAGAGAACGAGGGGAGGTGGAGTCCCGACAGTAAGCCCAACGGGGTCGCAGGACACGGTAGAACCGTGGAGGAGTGCGCAAGGACTGGGCCCCCAGAGGGTGTTAAAGTTACATTTAATATATCCTACTTGCTGTAGTTACTATAGTGTAGTTATCTGATTGTTTGCTTGGTGGTGCACTTGTTTGTTTGCTATATGTACCTTTGGTCCTACAGTGAACCCAACCATTCTCGACATTCCTCCTTGGCACAAGCTACTCACGATACCCTTGGCCTAGGCTACTAAGCCTAGGCCCTTCTTAAACCCGGTTACCAGCTAAGCTAGTCTCGTGACATGGTATCAGAGCGATTAAAATCTTGACCTAAGTTAATGGGCCCACCCATTCGCGGCACGGCGCTCGCTGCGACGGGCGCGGCGGCGAGCTGGCCGCGTTTCCCTCGTTGCCAGCCCGTCGTTTTTTTTTTTCCCTCGTCGCCTGCCCGTCGCCAGCCCGTCGCGTTTTCCCCCGTCGCCAGCCCGTCGCGTTTCCCCCGTCGCCAGCCCATCGCGTTTCCTTCGTCGTCAGCCCGTCGCTTTTCCCCCCCGTCACCACCTCTGCCCGCGCCTACGCCTGCCGCCGAGTTTGCGCGAGAGTGGGGAAAAGGGGGGGGGGGCGGCATCGGGAATGAAGGGGACGGCGTCCATGGCGGTCGTCGCGGCCCTTCCCCCCCCGTCCCGTTTTCTTCCCTCCCGTCGCCTCGCTCCGCCCGTCGCACTCCCCCGGCCCCCTGCCCGTCACCCACCCCGTCGCGACTATTCGCGTGTGCAGCGGCGGTCGCTGTGGGTGGGAGAGGGAGGAGGGGAAGGGATTGGCGGCGGAACTCTGTGGGGGGGAGTGGGAAAGGGGGAAGGGAGTGGCGGCGGAATGCTGCGGGGGAGAGAGAGGAAAAGGGGGAAGGGAGTGGCGGCGGAACACCAGCGATCATCACCAGGCACCAGCACCAGCGCCAGCACCAGCGCCAGCCGCCAGCACCAGGCACCAGCACCAGCACCAGCCGCCAGCACCAGGCCCCAGCACCAGCACCAGCACCGAAGCCCGTCACAGCACCAGCACCGGCACCAGCGCCGTCATGCCAGCACCAGGCACCAGCACCAGCGCCAGCCGCCAGCACCAGGCACCAGTACCAGCGCTAGCCACCAGGCCCCGGCACCAGGCACAAGTACCAGGGCCAGCTGCCAGCACCAGCACCAGCTCCAGGGCCAGCCGCCAGCACCAGCACCAGCTCCAGGGCCAGCTGCCAGCACCAGCACCAGCACCAGCACCAGGGCCAGCCGCCAGCACCAGCACCAGCTCCAGGGCCAGCCGCCAGCACCAGCACCAGCACCAGGGCCAGCCGCCAGCACCAGCACCAGCTCCAGGGCCAGCCGCCAGCACCAGCACCAGCTCCAGGGCCAGCCGCCAGCACCAGCACCAGGGCCAGCCGCCAGCACCAGCATCAGCTCCAGGGCCAGCCGCCAGCACCAGCACCAGCACCAGGGCCAGCCGCCAGCACCAGCACCAGCTCCAGGGCCAGCCGCCAGCACCAGCACCAGCTCCAGGGCCAGCCGCCAGCAGAGAACCCCGCCAGCAGAGAACCCCACCAGCAGAGAACCCCACCAGCAGAGAACCCCGCCAGCAGAGAACCCCGCCAGCAGAGAACCCCGCCAGCAGAGAACCCCGCCAGCAGAGAACCCCGCCAGCAGAGCACCACCCTCTGCCCTGCCTCTCCCCTCCCGCGGCTGCTACTGTGGGGGGTAGGTGGCGGGAGCGGGGGGGTGGGAGGGCTGGCTGCAGTGTGAAGGACAGGGCAGAGACAACTGTGGGTTGGGCAGGGGTGTGGAGGAAAGAAGGGAGGGAGGGGGTGCGGTTCCAGGGGTTGGCTGAAATGGGGGGTGACGTTGAAGGAGGGTGGTTGATTGGGGGTGGGGATGTGGGGGTTAGTAAGAGGGGACGCTGCGGCCACCCCCCCACCTCCTCTCCTCATCCCCCACTCAACCCCCTATTCGTAAAAGGGGGTTAGTAAGAGGGGACGCCGCGGCCACCCCTCCACCTCCTCTCCTCATCACTCACTCACCCCCTCCTGTGTTCTTATCTCCTCTTCTCTCCTCTCTCCCTCTCGCCGCCTCCCCCCACGTACCCCTCTGCCGTCTCCCACCGTGCCTGCTCTACCCCTTCAGGGGGTGTTGACTGCACTAGTTATTACTGCAAGCAGGCTAAGGGGGTGTGTTAAAGTTACATTTAATATATCCTGCTTGCTGTAGTTACTGTAGTGTAGTTATCTGATTGTTTGCTTGGTGGTGCACCTGTTTGTTTGCTATATGTACCTTTGGTCCTATAGTGAACCCAACCATTCTCGACATTCCTCCTTGGCACAAGCTACTCACGATACCCTTGGCCTAGGCTACTAAGCCTAGGCCCTTCTTAAACCCGGTTACCAGCTAAGCTAGTCTCGTGACAGAGGGGTCAGCCAGGGAGACTGCAACCGGTCGACTGAGCGGCGTGAGTGTGGTGCTGTCGCGAAAGAAGGAGCGCGAAGCACCTAAGTCAAGTGTGAAGGTGTGCAAGGCCTCAGTAGGTGCAGTACCAGAGAGAGCAGACTCACCAGCACCTGGAGCAGCAGACTCACTAGCACCTGGAGCAGCAGACTCACTAGCACCTAGAGCAGCAGCCTCAATGCCCGGGTCGGGCGGAACACACAGGTAACAGTCACCCTCAGCACTATCAGTCACAGCATACATGGCAGCAAGGATAGCATCGAAATCAAGATCAAAGATAGCAACATTCTGCTTAAGCAGATCACCCCAGCGAGGGAGCTCAGCGGCGTCAGGAAACTGGGCGCGCCAGGCGTCAGTCAGGCGACCGAAGCAGCGCTGTGAAGTGTGGGGCAGTCCGCACGTCTCCCCACGGCGCCCGCCGGTGCGAAGAACTTAAGTACAGGGACCAGCCCCCACAGACCTCCCACGCCCAGCGTACCACTCACGAAGCTGCTGGGGCGACAGGGTCTCACGGGAACGCGGCTGCTGCTGGCGCTGGCTACCGCCAAAGCCTCCACGCTGCGCGGCTCCACCTCGACCAGCACCACCGCCGCCGCCACCTCCACTGCCGCTGCCGCTGCCTCCACCGCCGCTGCCGCTGCCTCCACTACCCCCACCGCCGCCACCGACGCCCCAACTCCCGCCACCACCCCCACCTCCACCGTCACCCCCTCCGCCTCCTCCACCGCCTCCACCGCCGCCCCCACCGTCCCCTCCACCACCCTTGCCCCCCTTGCCCTTGCCGTAGCGGCGCCTCCCACTAGGGGCAGACGCAGCCCCGACCTCCTCAATGCCAACGAGTTCGACAGCAGCAGCAGAAGCAACGGAGGGGAGAAGGGGGACGGGGGAACACCCCTCAAAGAAAGGGGCGCGAGGGTCGCCGCGAGAAGCACCTACAGCAACGATACTCATCTCAGCTGCAGTGAGGCGCTCCTCTAGCAGGTCGACGGTGAGCTCGGTGGGGCAAAGGGAGAGAAAGTGGTCCCTGACTGAAGAAAGGGAGTCAGAGAGACGGGTGACTAGGTAGTAGAGGGTGATGTACATGGGGGGGGGGGTTCTTGGCACAGAACTCAGTGGGAAGCGCAGCGCGGTAGCGGGCGTCACTAGTGCAGAGGTGAGTAATGAGGTCAGCGACTGTGGCAAAGGCGGCTAGGTCAGGGAACAGGTACGGCAGCATGAGGCGGCTGCGGGCAGCAGTGGCAGGGGAGGAGTAGCGCGCTACTACAGCGTCGTACAAAGACTGAGCAGTCTTGTACTGGCCAAAGTGCGCGCGCTCAGCAGACGGCAGGTGACTACGAACAGCAAGACGAGCAACAGCGTCACGAGTAGTCCACTGCGAGCGAACCGTACTGTCAGCTGTGGCAGCAGGTGCAGGAGAGACACCGGACGTGTGATCGAAAAGGGAGACTCCGTCCTTAGAGTCGCACTGTAGAAAGAGCTGTAGGTCGTCTACCCAAACGTTGAAGTCAACCGCACGACCCTCAGCATCAAAGGTAAGAACATTGGGGCTAGCCATGGCGGCAGTAGCAGCAATAACAGCAGAAGCAGCAGTAGCAGCAGAAGCAGCGCGGGCAGGGCAGTGCGGCTCAGTAGGGCGGCGCGGCCCGGTAGGGCGGCGCGGCTCGGTAGGGCGGCGCGGCTCGGCAGGGCGGCGCGGCTCGGCTGGGCGGCGCGGCTCGGCTGGGCGGCGCGGCTCAGCTGGGCGGCGCGGGTGCTTACTAGGGGCGGGTGCAGGGCAGGGCCGCAGCTGGCGGTTTGGTCAGGGCCGCGACTGGGGCGGCTTGTAGGGCAGGGCCGCGACGAGGCGGCGGCAGAGCAGGGCCGCGACAGGGCGGCAGCAGGGCAAGGCCGCGACTGGGCGGCGGTAGAGCAGGGCCGCGACGAGCGGCTGAGGGCAGGGCCGCGACGGGTGGCGGCAGGGCAGAGGCCGCGACGGGCGGCGAGGTCAGGGCCGCGACGAGGGGCGACAGACCAGGGCCGCGACGGGCGGCGAGGTCAGGCCGCGACGCGCGGCAAGGCAGGGCCGCGGGTGGCGGCAGGGAAGGGCCGCGACGAGGCGGCGAGGTCAGGGCCGCGACGAGGCGGCGACAGGGCAGGGCCGCGACGAGCAGCTAGGTCAGGGCCGCGACGGGCGGCAGGGCAGGGCCGCGACGGGCGACAGAGCAGGGCTGCGACGGGCCGAGAAGGCAGGGCCGCGACGGGCGGCACTAGAGCAGGGCGCGCGACGGCGCAGGTGAGGCAGGCGCGAGGCGCGTTTCGGGCAGGGCAGGAAAAAAAAAAATCGTGGTGGGCCCTTTAAAAAACGTTCCCACTAGGGAACCTGCTCTGAAACCATGTCAGCAATGAGAAGGAACGAATGATTGAATTAGCAAGCAGGTGGGTACAAGTAGGAAAAACCTAAAAGTGTTGTACCCCATATTGACTACCCCACTACAGCCTACACAGACTATGTCATATAAGTTTGACAGACTGGAGAAGAGGAGAGGAGAGGAGAGGAGAGGCGGCTGGAGGAGGGGATGGACGCAGCCATTGGTGCTGCCGGCTGTCTCCCGCCACTTCCTCACCCTCCCCCCCACAGCAGCACGCGCTGCAGTGTGTGAGAGAGAGGAGAGGCAGCGTGTGAGGAGTTGCTGGTCACCCCCGCCACCCCCTCATCTCCCCCCCCCCCCCTTCCACGGCGGAAGCTGCGGAAGGGAGGAAGGGGGGGGAGGCGGCGTACGCTGCTGCTGGCGCTGGCGTCCGTGCTGGAGCTGGGCGCTGGCGGCCGCTGCTGGCGCACGCGCAGGCGCAGGTCGCTGGCGCTGGCGCTGACGCTGGCGTTGGCGCACGCGACCGTACGCGGCTGCGCGCGGCCGTACGCGGCTGGGCGCGGCCGTACGCTGCTGCGCGCGGCCGTACGCGGCTGCGCGCGGCCGTACGCGGCTGCGCGCGGCCGTACGCTGCTGCGCGCGGCCGTACGCGGCTGCGCGCGGCCGTACGCGGCTGCACGCGGCCGTACGAAGCTGCGCGCGGCTGTGCGCTGGTTGGCCGCTGACACGCTCGCCACGGGCTGTTGGTGAGACGGGCGCGCTATGAGCAGAGCGCGACGTGAGCGTGACGGGGCACGCCATGACAGGAGGTACTCGTGGGCCCATTAAAAAAAAAGAAACCGGCCTAGGATTAGGCCTGCTCTGAAACCATGTTGAGATTAGGAGGTACTAGGGCTTAGGACTTAGGACTTAGGCTTAGGATGGTATCGTGAGGTAGAGGAGATTGGCCAAAAGAGGAGGATTCAATATGGAGAGAATATACATATAGGAAACAAGGGAGGTGCACCACCTACAGGAAATAACACAAATTTTTCAATAACTACAGCAAACAGTTTTTATCATAAACATAAGTTTAACAACACCATGTTTCTTATGATTTCAAGTTCAAGAATCTTGAACTTGAAAATAACAATGCTGTACTCGGGTTTAAAAACAAAACCATACACAATCAGCGTATTTTTTTTGTACAAACCCTGAATTTCCGCGATTTTCCCCTAGGTAACGCTGATTGTCATGTTTTTTTTTTTCCGTACCAAGGCTGATGGATGAGCCCGGTCCAAAACGAATCTAGGGGCATGATATCAATGCTTATAAAAATGACAAATGGGCATTGTGTGTTTGAGAAACTGAGTGCTCCATATGGAGATCATGTGGTTATACAATATGAACATGTTGAAAACCATTTGTGAGGTAAAAAGGCAAATGTCATATCTTTAAGGATGGATTTGCACTGTAACAGTGTATACATCCAGAGTCGTAACTGGTGGCAAATGTTAATTGCAAGAACGAATTCAGGCTCTAACGATGTTTGGGCCAATGCGAAGAAATATCGGTCCCTCGTGGCATCCATCCTGCCCACCCAGTCAGCGCCGTAATTCCTGCCATGGATTTGTGAAAGTCTAAGCGAGGGACTGACGTGGCAAAGATCACACCAAATCTGCCAGTCTAGATGCCGCTGCCCCGAAATCAGCTCGGCTGACCTCAATTACACATGAACCACCCTTTTCTGAAGCTGTCAATCCCTTTCTCTCCCACAAATCTCTCTTTTCACATCTGCTGCTCAAACCATTCCATTTTACAGTGCCCCAAATCCATGGCAGGAATCCCTTACCGCTGTTGAATCTAGATTCTAACGTTTTCAGTTCATGGCGTAAACTCGGCTCTCGGCATCAAGCCTGCCGGTGGATGTCTGTCGGGACTTGCAAGGAGCTGCTTAGACCCACGTGAAGGTCTTTTTACAGCAATTAAGAGGAGCCACACGCTGACTCACTCGCTCTAGACTGCAAAAAATCTCCTACATCCAGATCCTAGGTTGCGCCGATATCATACGCTTGCGATTTACAAGAGGCTAGAAATCTCCGCTCGAGCGCACCCGCAATGGCTGACGATCCTCCCTTCACCGAAAAGCCCGGTATTTTTTGGACGGCGAACGAGCATGGTGGTGGATAGAATGATGACTCAGCTGAGCCAAGCTTTGGCGGAAGCAGAGGGGAGCAGCAAGTTTTGGGGAGCCTTCGCCTTTTCCCCCACCCGCGAGGGGAGGTGGGGGAAGAGGAGGCAGACTACAGGGGAGTGAGGAGCGAGAGGATCTTTTGTCTCTCACTTACGCATCCAACGGGGCAGACGAAGCTCTCCCGCTCCCGTTTCCCTTCTCACAGACGACGGGAGAATCCGCAATACGCTAGATTGCATCACGTGCTCCCGACTAGATCTTCCCCGCCTCAGCCGATCGAACGAGATAGCGGCATCCGATGTCATTATGACGTACATCGCTATGATACCCCAGCCACACTCACCATCGCGACGGAACGGAAGTGACCTCGCCTCTCCGCTCACTCCTCGTCTCGTCTCTCCCAATGGATATATCCATCGGGATTTCTCCCCCCATCACTGGACATCACCCCCTCCTCCGCGCGTCCCCCAGAGATTTTCATACCTCGGGTAGCGGACTCCCGTTCCGCCGCCCTGCCGCCTGCCGCGTCCCCCCCGCAGCTGCTTGCGCGCACTTTTCCCACACGGACAGTCAGCTGCAGCAATGCCCCATTGCTGGAATCCGTTGATGCTTCCTTCAGACGTTCCCCCCATTCCTCCTCCGCGGCAGAATCTTGGCCACGTCACATAAGCGCTCCACGTTGTCGAAGCCAGCATGGCTCATGAACCGGACAGCCTGAGGTTGTAGTAAGCGCAGTAGGCAGTGTGAAGGCTTCGAGTGATTCTTGTGAAGGCGTTTCTCTCTCCCGCCGGCTTGTCGACCATTCCGCTTTGGCCTAACTCTGGACATTTGCGAAATCGATCCGCTTCGTTTTCCCTGCGTTCGTCGTTTCTTCGTTTTCCGCACGAAATCATGAGCCCAAGACCATCTCTATCTAAGGACCGCAGCCCGGAACCTCCGTGGTCGGCGGGAGTTACGCCGACCTTCTTGCTGAAGCCCAGGAGCCCCGCGCGAGGGGGGAAGGAGCCCAAGAAGCGCAACGAGCGCGCGGGGAAGGAGCGCGCGGGGAAGGGCTTTAAGGGCGGCCCGCAGAACGCGCTGTTCGCGTTCCGCGGAGTGCGGCAGCGCAGCTGGGGGAAGTGGGTGGCGGAGATCCGCGAGCCACGCAGCAAGCGCCGCCTGTGGCTGGGATCGTTTCCGCGCGCAGCGGACGCGGCGATGGCGTATGACGTGGCAGCCAGACGACTATACGGCTCTGGCGCGAAGCTCAACTTTCACCAGGCAGCAAATGAGACTGGTGGTAGCGGCAATGTCGCTTGCGGCAGCGGCGGCGGCGGCGCCGGTGACAATGTTGCTGCTAGACTACTGTATGGGTCTGGTGGCGGTGCTAAGTCATATTTCGCTGCAGATGCAACGAATCGGGACAATGTCGTCTGTGCTACCAGCAGCCGTGGCGATCTTGGCATTGGTCTCGAGGTCGTGGTTGGTGCTGACGTTGACGTTGACGTTGACGTAGACGTAGACGTTGACAGTGACTGCAAGTCACGCGAAAGCTGCGAGGCGACTGAGGTTACCTCGAGTGGTGGGGAAGAGGCGAGTGGCTCTATGGATTGTGACAATGACAACGGCAACAATGACTCAAGCACACACGGCTTTAACTTATATGAAGGCCTCCAAACGAGATCGCCTCAACTTTGCTCTGTCCCTGCCCCTGCCTCTATTTCTGCCCATGCTGCTGCAACCGCCGCTTCTGCTTCTGCTGCTGCTGCTAGTACTGCCGCTGGTGCTGCGGGTGCTGCTGGTGCTACTGGTGCTGCGGTTGCTGCTGGTGTTGCTGGTGCCAGTGGCGTGCAACCATGGAGTGATGCTGCGACTCTCTCATCATTGCTTCAGATCCCACATGGGGCACAGACTGTTGAGACGACCCATGGCACCACACATGTGTCTCACAACACCTCGCCATGGCTTGAATCACACATGGCACCGATCTTCGAGACGACTCGAAGCTCGTTCCTGTGGCCGCCGCATGTGGCGTCTCCGACATTACCGTCGTCTACAGCATCGTTTATAACGCCATCTATACTGTCATCCGTGTCATCATATATACCATCATCTACACCATCATATATAACGCCGTCTGTACCATCATCCATGCCATCACCCATATCATCGTATATGCCAGCATCTATACCCTCATTCGAACCATCATCCATGCCACCATGCATACCATCATTACCATCATGCATACCATCAACCGTGTCACACATGTGGGCATCCAGACCATCCGAAATGACTTCTCCAATGCCAGAACCATATCCTGCTTCTCTCCTTGCCTCTCATCGCAACACCTTTTCACTGCCTCGCCCCAGTCCTCCTCCTATCCGTGGTTCCCTCGGCACCCCTCGGTCATTCCCACCACCTTCCCGCTTCGCCTTCCCGCAGTCACACCTGAGAATGCCGGCACAGAACCAGCGCCAACAGTTGATGCAGACGCTGCAGCACCCACAGGTGTTATCCAAGGTGCTACAGCCGCCACAGGCGCTACAGCAAGTGCAGGCGCCACAGCAACCGCAGCTGCTTTCACATACGCTGCAACAGCCACAGGTGCTCTCCCAGGCGCTACAGCAGCAACTGCTGGCGCTACAGCACTCACAGGCGCTACAGCACTCACAGGCGCTACAGCACTCACAGGCGCTACAGCACTCACAGGCGCTACAGCATTCACAGGCGCTACAGCATTCACAGGCGCTACAGCATTCACAGGCGCTACAGCACTCACAGGCGCTACAGCACTCACAGGCGCTACAGCACTCACAGGCGCTACAGCACCCGCGGGTTCTACAACAACCACAGGTGCGACGCCCGCCAGAGGTGTTTTCACATATGCTGCACCAGCCACAGGTGCTTTCCCACACGCTACAGCATCCAGAGTTTCTATCAGCACCACTACAACCGCTACAACCGCCACAGGATTCGATGCGCCTGCTACAGCCATCCACTGAAATGGCCGGACTCACGGAAAGCGGAGCTGGGCCACTCCAAGTTCTGCCCCACACTATGCTGCTGGCACAGCCGCTACAGCCGCTACAGCCGCTACAGCTGCCACAGCTGCAGCCACGGCCGCTGGCACAGGTGATACTACAGCCGCCTCAGACATGGGCACATGCGCTACAGCCGTCACAGCTGCTGACAGAACCGTTACAACAACCCCAATCAAAGGCACAATTGCTGCAACAAGCACCTGTTTTTTCAACGCAAGAAGCGCTACAACCGCGACAGCTGCCGGCACAGGTGCGACAGCCGTCACTGCCGGCTCACACGCTACAGCCGTCACTGCCGCCCCACATGCTACAGCCGCCACAGGCGCTACAACAGCCACAACTGCCGGCACAGGCGCCATCACTGCCCCTAGGGTTTCCAATACCACCGGGCTATCAGGACATTCTGATTGGCCAGGAGATTGCACCTGTCTTGGGGAACCCAGAAAGGGAGGACACGACCAGGCGGCAAGGGAAGGCGGGCATGCTGCTGGGTAGCTCCCATACGGCCCAGCTTCAAGGTCAGTCAGACTTGTTGGGGCCTGGTGACCAGGGTGTGGTCAGGCCAGTCAGGCTAGAAGGCACAAGACAGCAGCAGCAGGAAGGGATGGGGATGCGGGAAGGTGCAGGCTGGCAGGAGATGGTTGAAGGGCATGAGGCGCTTTTGAAGGAGCATGAGATGAAGGTGATGCAGGAGGTGCTGCGGCTGCGAGAAGCCTCGAGTCATGAGACGAGTTTCCAGGCGGCTCAGAACATGCAAGAAAGGGCAAGTCTGCAGGAGATGCTAAGGGAGCGTGAGATGAAGGTGATACAAGAGGTGCTGCTGTTGCAGGAAACACGGCTGCTGTCCCTGCAGCCCCCTGCCTCGTTGTTCGAGGCGCCTCATAAGCTCGCCTCTGCCTCTTCTCCAGTGCTGCCCCAAGGCAAGCCACAGTCGGGCGAGATGGATAGGCTCAGGTTCGGCACTCCCGAACCTGCCAATGGGGTTCGTCGTAACGAGGTGGTTCGTGGGAGCTGCTGCAGTATAGGAGGCAGCAGTAGTGGCAGCAGTAGCAATATCAGGCTCAAATATATGAGTAACAGGGGCAGCAGCAGCAGTGGCAGCAACAGCAGCACCAGCAGCACCAGCACCACTACCACCACCACCACCACCAACACAAGGGGTATGGAAGGTTTAGCCAATGCAGCTTTCGCACAAGCCAGCCTGCATATTCCAGCCAGCACTTGTGAGAATTCTCAGTTAGTTTCTGCGGAAACCGTTTCACACAGTAATTCAGCTGTTTTCTCAGCTACCAACCAGAGTACCTTCCCTGCCACTCAAGGCTTGCGGCCTTCAACCCTGAGAGCAGCAGCTGCAGCAGCAGATTTACCTACGGCAGATGCAGCAGCAGAAGCAGCTGCATTGATGGGAACAGGGGCTTTAAGATCAACAGCAGAAGCAGAAGCAGCAGAAGTAATAGCTCCAGGGGAGTGTTGGAATCCGACGCTCTTGTATCTGGAAGAATGGAGAGGTACAGGTGCTGGTGGTGTTCCATCATGGGAGTGTGGTGGCGGCTCCGAGTGGTGCTAACTTACTGTGTGAGGCATGACAATACTCGAGTGTACACTGTACATATGCTACGGTATCTGTGTTTAGGGGGGTAAACATAAAGAAAAACTATTAAGTGTGCCGGTTGCAACATCAGAGTCTTCTCCCTGTGAAGGAGCTTGCACTATTCCTCGCTCGATCATGTGCTGTGATCTTGATAAAAGTGTGAAGAAATCATCATATCTACTGAACATGGAGGGAGATATCTCTGCCTGCGAGTGCGCCATGAAATGTGTAGGCGAAGTTACCCCCCTCTGAAACACCCCCCCCCTGCATTCTCCCTCCCCTCCTCCCCCTCTCCCCCCCCCTCCCACCTTTGCCCCAGCTACCTCTTGCACAGCCACGGGCTCTTCATCGGGTCGTCCTCGGCCATTAACCGTGTTGGAGCTGTGCACGTGGCAGAGAAGCTCTCTCAACCACACCTCCCTGCGTCCCCCTCGCCCTCCTTTGCCCCAATCATCTGCTTCACAAACACGGGCTCTTCATCAAATCCTCCTCTGCCCTGAACCCCACAGCCTCCTCCCTCCCCTCCTAACACACACCACCAGTTTCCCCCCCCTGATTGTCCTGGCTATCTGCTTCAGCACGGCGGTCGTTCGTTGATTCCCTCTCAACCATGAACTGTGTTGGTGCTGTGCATGTGGCTCAGAAGCTCTCTCCCAGACACACCCCCCTGCATTCCCCTCCCCCCCCCCCCCTCTCCCCACCCTCCCCCCGGTGCCTCGGCGGTCTCTTGCACAGCAACAGGCTCCACCATCAGTTCCTCCTCAGCCATGCACGGTGTGGGCGCCATGCGCGTGGTGAAAGGGCTCCATTTTTTTAGCCTCTTTTCTCTCAGCGAAGGGCTTGAGTTTCTGGGGGGAGATTTGCAGAGGGGAGGTGAGGCGAGCACAGGGAATGCTTCTGACCTGTGTGAACCACCCTGGAACTCCAGCCTGTACAAGCATCCCCTGTGCTTGCCTGTGCTACGCCTCACCTCCCCTTTGCGAAGCAGGTGTGATGGTGGTACAGGGCATGCGTCAGGGATGGTACTGTAGCTGTTGTGATTCGTGAAGCATCCTGTGGGACAGTATGGGGTTTCTGGGTGATGGGAGGTTTACTGGGTTTCAACACCTCAGCAAGTCCCACTCTCGATGAGTTGAGATACGGTACCGGTATCTCAAGGGCCAGTGAGTGACTGTTCCGCACCGTTATGTGCTGAAGTTGCTGTCAGAATGAAGAGGCAGGAATGATTGACTAGGAAGCAAGGATGAGTACAAGTAGGGCAAAGTCTAACCCTAAAGTGTTGTACTCAGTAGAGGCTACCCCACTACAGCCTACAACATAGAAACATAGTTTGACACACCCCCATAGGCAAAGTGGGGGATAGCAAGAACAACCAAAAGGTCACAAGACCGGTCAAGCAAGAGAACAAAGCAAAGCAAAGCTCAGGGTGGATCTCAAGATCACCACGCATTCTGAGCACAAGCAAGCGGCCACAAGGCCAGTTCACATGCAGGGGTATATATGCAATACAAACAGCACAGTGATCTCTACCTAGCAAAGCAAGCATGCAGGTATATATATATAGATCACAGTACAAGCAAAGCCTACAGCAAGTGAGGAAAAGTGGGCACAAGCCCTAGCACGGTGCAGAAACGCTGATGATCACCAGACTGAAGTGCCTTGGTGAATATATCAGCAGTGTTGGCCCGAGTGGCCACGTAACGCAGACGAAGCTGACCACGCTGCTGCAACTCTCGAGCCAGGAAGTAACGCAGAGCGATGTGCTTTGTTCTGTGCTCCAGTCTGTGCTCCTCACACAAGGCAATGGCTGCCTTGTTGTCGACGTATAGCATTGGAGGAGAACGAGGCCGCTCTCCCAAGTCGGTCAGCAGGTAGGTGAGCCAGCGTAACTCCTGTGCAGCCATGGCTGTGGCGTAGATCTCAGCCTCACAACTGGAGCTGAGAACTGAAGACGAGCGTGTAGAACGCCAAGAAACCGAACCAGAGCCAAGGCTGAAGGTGTAACCCTGTGACGACCGCTGCGTAGCCTGGTCGTCAACCCAAGAAGCGTCTGAGTGCCCAGTGAGGACAACGTCGCTCCGTCCTCCAAGCACGAGCCCCATGCCCGATGTACTGCACAAGTAGCGTAGTACCCTCTTAGCAGCATCCATGTGCACCTTTCGGTGCCGACCAGGAGCCACGTAGCGAGCCAGAAGGCCAAGAGGGTACGCAAGGTCAGGACGAGTGCAGGTCATCAGGTACATGAGGCAGCCCACTAGCTCTGGGTAAGGACCACTCGGCTCTACGGACTCGTCCGAAGGTGGAGCTGAGAGCGAGTGACCTGTAGCCAGAGGAGTGTGCTGTGCCGAGGACCAGGTGAAGCCGAAGCGCTGAAGGACCTGCTGCACCATGTGTGACTGAGTCAGTGTGATGGTGCGGCGTGCTCTGTCCCGGGTGATCCGCAAGCCAAGATAGCTTGTCAGCTCACCCAGGTCTGTGCACGTGTGTCTCTTCTGCAGCTCCGACTTCACCAGGGCGAGAGCCTCAGTGTCAGCAGTGGCAAAGACCAAGTCGTCGACGTACACGAGGATGTAGAACGGCGGCAGCGAAGTGTCGGTGCGCAGAAACAGCGACGGGTCAGCAGTCGACGGAGCAAACCCAAGAGCCGCAAGTGTCGTCCTCAGTGTGTCGTGCCACTCACGTGGCGCCTGGCGGAGACCGTAGACCGGCCGCCTGAGGCTCCACTAGGTACCAGGAGGGAACGACCCAGTGAAGCCAGGTGGGCGGCGCAGCCAGATCTCCTCGTGCAGGCTGCCCTGTAAGAAGGCTGTGCTGAAGTCAAGAGAGTGAAGCTCGTAGTCACGCTGAGCGGCAACGTGCAGCAGTACCCGAAGAGTGGTCATCTTCGGGGTGGGGGAGAAGGTCTGGAAGAAGTCTACTCCCTCTCGCTGACTGAAACCTCGTGCAACGTAACGCGCCTTGAAGGCAGGCGGAGTACCTGGCGGCCGCTTCACCCTGAAAATCCACATGCCACTGACGATGTTCGCCCCAGGTGGGGGAACCTCGTCGACGTAGGTGCCTGTGGACTTCCAGGATGCCATCTCTGCGTCCATGGCTGTCTGCCACTGAGAGGAGTACTCACCCGCGATCGCCTCAGCGTAAGAGCGCGGGGTCGGGATGTCTGGAGCATCCGGGTCTCCCTCAGGGGCAAGCAGCATGGACACGAGATGAGGCGCAGCGGCTGCAAGACACTCAAGGTCCTCCCGCCTGTCCTCAAGGACGTCCGTGCCAAGAGCACACTCACCCCTGACGGACAGAGGACAGACAGACTCAGACTCAGCAACAAGACTAGCGGCGTAGTCTAGACGACAGGCAGCAGCAAAGTCAACAAGCTCAGCAACTAAGGCAGACGTAGCAGCAGACTCAAACGACGGGTCAGTGACAACAGTGGCTAGCAGACGCGTGACAGTAGGGTGCTCAGCACGAAACCGGTCAGACTCGGGGTCCGCAACGACAGGCAGAGAAGACGCAGGAGGGGACGGCAGAGGAACAAGCTGTGGAGGAAAGGAAGGACGACGGACTACTAGGTGGGTGTCGGGGACAGCCGGCAGACGCGGACGAGGAACACGACGACCGGAACGACCAGAACTGACAGGCAAGACAGGACGCGACGCAGGCTCACGACGCTCAGTAAGACTCCCTAGCTGCTCAGTGTAAGGAGAAGGAGCAGGCAGCGGTGAACCAGGCTGCAACGGAAGACCAGTAGACGAAGGGAGACTACGAACCTGGCGAAGCACAGAGTCAGGCGGTGGCTGAGACGACGGAGACGGTGGAGCGAAGAACAGGCGCGGCTGTGCAGTGACACCAGCACCAGCAGCTCCAGTACCCCCAGCAGCTCCAGCACCTCCAGCAGCTCCAGAACCTCCAGCGCCAGCACCCTCAGCAGCTCCAGGACCTCCAGCTCCAGCGCCACCAGCGCCAGTACCTCCAGCAGCTACAGAACCTCCAGCGCCAGCACCCTCAGCAGCTCCAGAACCTCCAGCTCCAGGGCCACCTGCGCCAACACCTCCAGCAGCTCCAGAACCCTCAGCGCCAGCTCCTCCAGGACCAGCTCCACCAACAGCAGCACCCCCAGAACCGGCACCTCCAGTCCCAGGGTCTCCAGCCTCAGTGCCTCCAGCAGCAGCACCCTCAGACTCAGCACCTCCAGCCCCAGCAGCTCCAGTACCTCCAGTACGAGCACCTCCGGGACCAGCACCACTCCCAGCTCCAGTGACGACAGCAGAAGCACCTCCAGCGGCAGAGCCCCGAGCTCCAGAAGCGCGACCCTGACGGCGACCGTACCAGTCGTGCAGCTGCTGCGAGGTGAGAGGCACACGCGGACGAAGGCGGCTACTCCAAGGAAGCCGCGCAACAGCAGACTCAGAACCCTCAGCACCAGCACCCTCAGCAGCTCCAGAACCTCCAGCGCCAGCGCCACCAGCGCCAGCACCCCCAGCAGCTCCAGAACCTCCAGCTCCAGCACCCTCAGTAGCTCCAGACCCTCCAGTAGAAACAACTCCAGTGGCAGAGTCACCAGCTCCAGCGCCTCCCGCACCAGGGCCCGTAGCTCCAGCAGCGCGACCCTGACGGCCAGCGTACCACTCAAGCAGCTGCTGTGGGGAGAGAGGGAGTCGACTACGAGAGTGCAGCGGCGAGGCACCAGCGGAGCGACTACGGAGACGGCCGCTCCCGGGAGACTGCTCACCAGACGCCTCAGCGCCCCCAGGCTCAGCACCCCCAGACTCCTCACACTCAGGCTCAGCACCTCCAGTCTCCACACCCCCAGGCTCCGCACCCCCAGGCTCAGCACCCCCAGGCTCAGCACCCCCAGGCTCCGCACCCCCAGGCTCAGCACCCCCAGCAGCAGCACCACCCTCAGCAGCACCTGAGTCACCAGTGACCTCAACCTGAGGAGGAGGGTCTACATGAGACACACCTGAAGGAGCAGGACCTGGAGCGGGAGGGGGGTCTACCTGGGGAGCACCTGGAGCGAGGAAGAGCGGCGGGGGGGGGAGAGGGGCAGTGCGGTAGGGGAAGAGACGGTAAAAGGGAACCGACTCGTCGAACGTGACGTCCTGAGAGGGGAAGACACGGCGCGAGGTGGGGTGGTAAAACTGCCAACCAGGCGCGTCAGGGACAAAGCCAAGGAGACACAGGGAACAGCGCGGGCGGAGAGCTTGTCCGCGGTGGTATCGCGGACAAAGGCACGAGCACCCCAGACCCGGAAACGCGACGCATCGCCAACCTTCCCCGTCCACAGCAGTGTGGGCGAGGTCTCCGGCAAGGAGACACGGGGCCAGAGGTTGAGCTGATGCGCGGCGTACCGGACCGCAAACGGCCACAGAAAATGGGGGGCAGCCGCATGGATCATGGAGGTACGAGCGACCTCCATGACTAAGCCAATGCGGCGCTCAGCAACCCCATTCTGCTGCGGAGAGGCCGGAAGCGTGAACGACTGGCGGATGCCGTGCTCCGCACAGTAGGCTGCCAAGAGGTCTGAGGAGAACTCACCACCTCTGTCAGAGTGCAGACGCAGGACAGGAAAGTCCGAGTGGAACCGCTCGCGGAGCTGGAGACGAGCAGCGCGGATCCAGGGGATCAAAACATCAGGGACCTCCCCCTTGCTGCGCAAGGGGAAGACCGTGGTGTAACGCGTGTAGTCGTCGACGACCAGCAGGAAGTACCGCTCGCGGCCCTGTCCACGGACGCGGGCTGGGCCCCACACGTCCAGGTGGAGAGTCTGCAAGGGAGCCTCTGTGGGAGGGAACGAGGAGGAGTGAGGAGCGGCGCGCTGCCGCCCCTCGACACAAGGAATGCAGGGCGGCGCAGGTGAGGGAGGGAGGGCAGGCAGAGACTCAGGAAGGCCAGAGACCAGGTAGCGAGAGTGCATGCTACGAAGGCGCGGCACCGAGGGGTGACCAAGGCGGTGGTGCCAAAGGAGGGTCTGGTGCGACAGAGCGCGACACGAGCAAGGGGCCGCTAGCTGACCTGACGCAAACGCAGACGCAGACGCGGCTACCTGAGGGGACACAGTGGTGAGTGTGTACAGACTCGAGCCAGGCTCTCGGGTGAACGTGGCCAGGTGCCGACCAGTCCGGGAACACGTACAGTGTGTCACACGCTGACCTCCAGGGGTGAACTGGTCAACCCACACATCCTGTAGGTCAGCTCCACTCACCAAGTTCGTAGAGAACGAGGGGAGGTGAAGACCTGACAGGGAGCCAGACGGGACCGCCGGACACGGCAGGACCGTGGAGGAGTGCGCAAGGACTGGACCCCTAGAGGGGTCTGCCAGAGAGACTGCAACTGGCCGACGGAGCGGCGTGAGTGTGGTGCTGTCGCGAAAGAAGGAGCGGGAAGCACCTGAGTCAAGTGTGAAGGTGTACACGGCCTCAGCAGGCGCAGTACCAGAGAGAGCAGACTCACCAGCACCTGGAGCAGCAGTCTCACCAGTACCTAGAGCAGGGGACGCACGAGCACCTAGAGCAGCAGCCTCACCAGCACCTAGCGCAGGAGATGCACTAGCACCTAGAGCAGCAGCCTCTATACCTTGGTCAGGCGGTACGCACAGGGAACAGGCACGGTCATCACTAGTAGGCAAGGCATACATGGCAGTGAGAATAGCATCATAGTCAAGAGCAAAGATATCTACCCCCTGCCCAAGTAGCTCCAGCCAGGTGGGGACCTCAGCCTCGTCACCAAACTCTGTGCGCCAGGCGTCGCTCAGACGGGCGAAGCAGCGGGACTGGGTGTGACCAAGTGTCCCGCAAGCCTGACCAGACCGATCACCTGTGCGTGGGACGTACGGGCAGCGAACGGTACTCCGAGACCCTCGACTCTGAGCGTACCACTCGTGAAGCTGCCGGGACGTAAGTGTCTCGCGCGGACGCCGCTGCAGCTGCAGCTGGCCACTGCCAGACGCTCCCGACCGATCAGCTCCAGGGCGACAGTCACGACGGCTACCTCCACAACCCCAACTAGCGTACCACTCACGAAGCTGCTGAGGCGTGAGAGACTCGCGCGGGCGTCGCTGGAGCTGCATCTGGCCCCCGCCAGTAGCAACAGTAGCAACAGTAGCAGCAGCAGCTCGGGCAGCAGTAACAGCCATAGTACGTGCAGGGCAGGCGCGACAGGCAGGCAGGCAGGCAGGCAGGCAGGCAGGCCGGCAGGCAGGCAGGCAGGCAGGCAGGCGGCGCGGCAGCGCGCTAGCAAGGCAGGGGCTCACCAGTGGCGGGAAGAGCAGGCTCTCACCGGGCGAGCAGGGCCGGTGCTCGGCGGACGGCGTCAGCGGGGCCGCAGCAGCGGCTACAGTGAAGGGCCGGGTCGAGTCAGCGGCAGGGCGGGGCCGGGTCGTGTCAGCGGCAGAGCCGGGTCGAGTCAGCGGCAGGGCGGGGCCGTGTCGGCGGCAGGGCGGGGCCGGGTCGTGTCAGCGGCAGGGTGGGGCCATGTCGGCGGCAGGGCGAGGCCGTGGCGGCGGTAGGGTGGCGCGCGCCGCTGCCTGGGGCCGCGCACTGGCGGGTAGAGCGCGGCGCGGGCTGCGCGGACGGCGCGCAGCGCGCTGCGGGCCGCGGACGCGCCGCCGGGCTTTGGGTGGGCTGCGCGGGGCAGCGACGGGCCGCGCGCGCGCTGCGCGTGCTCGGCGCGGGCCGCGCGGGGCAGTTGGGTGCCGCGCGCGCGTCGCGCGGGCTCGGGGCAGGCTGCGCGGGGCAGCTGCAGGCCGCGCGCGCGCTGCGCGGGCTCGACGCGGGCTGCGCGGGCCGCGAGCGGGACGCGACGCGGCTGCCGAGGCGCGATTCGGGCAGGAGAGGGCGACCCGCGGGGGTAAAAACGAGGCAGCGCTTGAAAATTAGGTCTGCGCGCGAAGCAGCAGCAGACAGCTCAGACAGTAGACAGTAGGCAGCAGGCAGACGGCGCGCGCAGCGCAGCACGTCACAGGCACAGTCAGTCACAGTCACAGTCGTGGGGTAGCGGTAGGTGGGCCCGAAAAAAAACGGTCCTACGGACCTACTGCTCTGAAACCATGTCAGAATGAAGAGGCAGGAATGATTGACTAGGAAGCAAGGATGAGTACAAGTAGGGCAAAGTCGTCAACGTACACGAGGATGTAGAACGGCGGCAGAGAAGTGTCGGTGCATAGAAACAGCGACGGGCCAGCAGTCGAAGGAGCAAACCCAAGAGCCGCAAGTGTCGTCCTCAGTGTGTCGTGCCACTCGCGGGGCGCCTGACGCAGGCCGTACACTGGTCGCCGTAGGCTCCACTGGGTACCCTCAGGAAACGACCCAGTGAAGCCCGGTGGACGGCGCAACCAGATGGCCTCGTGAAGGCTACCCTGTAAGAAAGCTGTCGAGAAGTCGAGAGAGTGCAGCTCGTAGTCACGCTGAGCCGCAACGTGTAGCAACACCCGAAGAGTGGTCATCTTCGGGGTGGGGGAGAAGGTCTGAAAGAAGTCGACCCCCTCACGCTGACTGAAGCCTCGAGCAACGTAACGTGCCTTGAAGGCAGGCGGAGAACCTGGCGGCCGCTTCACCCTGAAAATCTACATGCCACTGACGATGTTCGCCCCAGGTGGGGGAACCTCGTCGACGTAGGTGCCTGTGGACTTCCAGGAAGCCATCTCTGCGTCCATGGCTATCTGCCACTGAGAGGAGTACTCACCCAAAATCGCCTCCCTGTAGGAGCGCGGGGTGGGGATGTCAAGTGCATCCGGGTCTCCCTCAGGGGCAAGCAGCATGGTCGCGTGATGGGGTGAAGCGGCAGCAAGGCACTCCAGCTCCTCCTGTCTGTCCTCAAGAACGTCACAGCCAAGGGCAGTACAGCCAAGAGCAGTCTCACCCCCGACGGACGGAGGACAGGCAGGGACAGGGTCAGAGACAAGACTCGCAAGGTAGTCTAGGCGGTACACAGCAGCAAGGTCAACGAGCTCAGCTACTAGGGCAGACGCAGCAGGAGACGAGAACGTAGGGTCCGTCACAACCGTAGCAAGAAGGCGAGTAACAGTCGGACTGGACGCACGAGCAAGGTCAGGCGGAGGGTCAGCAACGTCAGGCAGAGAGGACGCAGGAGGTAACAGTAGGACAACACGCTGAGGAACAGAGGAAGGACGGAGTGTCATATCGTGAGTGCCGGGGACAACCGGAGCACGCTGACGACGAACACGAGGAACACGAGCACGGACAGCAGCTCTAGGCTCAGGCTCAAGGTCAAAGCTAGACTCAGGCTCTCGACGCTCAGGGGTGGAAGCACGAGTCTCAGGCTCTCGACGCTCAGTCAGGGACTCTGACACCGCAGTGTAAGGAGCAGGAGCAGGCAGTGGGGAGTGTGGTAGCAGCGGTGGCTGTGACTGGTCCGCCGGTGGACACAGCAACGGAGGAGTGATACCTGCCACAGGGAAGCCAGTAGCACCTGGCTGAAGACTGAGAAGGTGGCGAAGAGCACAAGTAGCTCCACCAGGACCTCCAGCACCTCCAGCACCTCCAGCCCCAGCAGCTCCAGAACCTCCAGCACCAGCAGCACCTCCAGTACCAGCAACACCAGCAGCTCCACGACCTCCAGCAGCAGCAGCACCTCCAGTACCTCCAGCACCAGCAGCTCCACGACCTCCAGCACCTGCAGCACCTCCAGGACCTCCAGCACCAGTAGCTCCAGGTCCTCCGGTAGGAGCTCCGACGACACCAACACCAGAAGGACTCGCAGCACCCCCAGAGTCAGCACCCGAACTCGCAGCACCCCCAGAGTCAGCACCCGAACTCGCAGCACCCCCAGAGTCAGGACTCTCGGTCTCAGCACTCGCAGGCTCAGTACCCTCAGTCCCAGCACCCCCAGGCTCAGTACCCTCAGTCTCTGCTCCAGTGTCCACAGTAGCAGGCTGCAGAGGCGGCGAAGACGGCAGAGGTGGGAACCCGGGGGGGGTAGCCAGACGAGGAGAGCGGGCACCCCCAGACTCACCACCCCCAGCCCCAGCTCCAGAAGTCTCAGCTCCAGAGTCCACAGCAGCAGGCTGCGGAGGCGGCGAAGACGGCCGTGGCGGGAAACCCGGGGGGGTCTCCAAGCGAGGAGTGCGGCGAGTGGTCGCCGTGTCGTCGGCGACGGCGTCACCCCCCTCAGGTGAGTCAGAGGAGTCAGAAGAGATCTCAACTGGCTCATCCAAGGGGGGTGGGTCTACCTGGGACACACCTGAGGGAGCAGGACCCTGTGGGGGAAGGGGGTCTACCGGGGGGGGGACTGGTACCAGGAAGAGAGGTGCGAGGGGGACCGGGTGGGACGCGTGCGGGTGAAGTCGGTAGTAACAGACCGACTCGTCAAAGGTGACGTCCTGAGAGGACAGAACACGACGCGAGGCAGGGTGGTAGAACTGCCAGGGTGGAGCGTCGGTGGGGAAGCCCAGGAAGACACAGCGGAGAGTGCCAGGAGAGAGCTTGCTCGCTTTGGTATCGCGAACAAGGAAGAGCGCGCCCCAGACCCGAAACGACGACGCATCACCAGGCTGTCCCGTCCAACGGAGTGTGGGCGAGGTCTCTGGAGCAGAGACACGGGGCCAGAGGTTGAGCTGATGCGTGGCGTATCGGACCGCAAACGGCCACAGGAAATGGGGAGCAGCCGCATGGATCATGGAGGTACGAGCAACCTCCATGATCAGGCCAATGCGACGCTCAGCGATCCCATTTTGCTGCGGAGAGGCCGGAAGCGTGAACGACTGGGCGATGCCCTCATCCTGGCAGAACGTCTCAAGGACGCCAGAGCTGAACTCACCACCCCTGTCAGAGTGCAGACGCAGGACTGGGAAATCCTGCTGAAAGCGCTCGTGCAGCTGAAGACGAGTAGCACGGATCCAGGGGATCAAAACACCACTGACGTCCGCCTTGCGACGCAAGGGGAAGACGGTGGTGTAGCATGTGTAGTCGTCAACAACCAGCAGGAAGTAGCGCTCCTGGTCCGTTCCACCGACGGGGGCCGGGCCCCACACGTCCAGGTGGAGAGTCTGCAGAGGAGCAGTGGTCGGAGGAAACTCGGAGGAGTGAGGAGCGGCGCGCTACCGCCCCTCGACGCAAGGAAGGCACGGCGGCGCAAGCGAGCGCGGGAGGGGGGGCAGGGTCTCAGGGAGGCCAGAGACCAGGAGCCGGGAGTGCATGCCGCGCAGACGCTGCAGGGAGGGGTGACCAAGACGGTGGTGCCAGCGCTGAGTCTCGTGCGTGAGTACTCTGCACGAGCAAGACGCAGCTAACTGCCCTGACGCAGACGCTCGACTCGACGCAGCTACCTGACCTGACTCAGCCACCTGTGCAGACGCAGTGGTCAGTGTGTACAGACTAGACCCAGGCTGTCGAGTGAACGTAGCCAGGTGACGGCCAGTCCGGGAGCACGTACAGATCGCCACACGCTGCCCTCCAGGAATAAAGGTATCAACCCAGACATCCTGAATGGCAGCGTTGCTCACCAAGTTCGTCGAGAACGTGGGGAGGTGGAGACCTGACAAAGAGCCGGAGGGGACTGCTGGACAAGGGAGGACCGTGGAGGCTCTCGCAACCACTGGGCCCCCAGAGGGGTCAGCCAGTGAGACTGGGACAGGTGCTGTGAGTGGTGTGACTGTGGTGCAATCACGGAAGAAGCAACGTGACGCGCCTGAGTCAAGCGTGAAAGTGTGCAAGTCCTCAGCTGAGGCAGGACCTGTGGTAGTAGACGCACTAGCACCTAGAGCGTCGGTAGACTCACGGGCACCTAGAGCTGCAGCATACTCACTAGCACCTGGAGTGGCAGCAGACTCACTAGCACCTGGAGTGGCAGCAGACTCACTAACACCTGGAGCAGCGGTCCTAACAGAACGATAACCTCCACCACCAGGACGACCTCGCTGAATAACCCACTCACGAAGCTGCCGAGGGGTGGGGTCGTCCGGGAGAAGCAGTGCCTGCTGCTGTCCACCCCTGGCCGCAGCAACTGCCGCGGAAGTGGCCATGACAGACAGTGACTGTCAGGAGTAGTTCCAGCACCTCCAGCTCCTACAGCGCCAGCAGCACCTCCTGCACTCCCAGCAGCACCTCCTCCACTCCCAGTAGCACAAGTAGCAGCAGCAGCAGTAGTAACAGCAGCAGGGAGGCCGCACCTCCACCACTCCCAGCAGTACTCCCTCCAGCAGCAGCAGTAGCAGGGCGGCTCGGGCAGCAGCAGCAGCAGCAGTAGTAGACCGAGTAGCACTAGCTGTAGTAGCAGTAGGTGCAGCAGCAGCAGCAGTGACAGCTCAGGTTGGGCGGCGCGGCTCGGACAGGGCGGCGCGGTTCGGGCTCAGTGGCGGAGCAGCAGCGGCAAGTAGCAGCAGCAGCAGCAGCAAGGAGGAGCAGCTGCAGCAAGTAGCAGCAGCAGTAGCAAGGAGGAGCAGCTGCAGCAAGTAGCAGCAGCAAGGAGGAGCAGCTGCAGCAAGTAGCAGCAGCAGCAGCAGCAAGGAGGAGCAGCTGCAGCAAGTAGCAGCAGCAGTAGCAGGGCAGTGCAGGCGGCAGCAGCACTGCAGCAGCAGTTCAGGCGCAGCAGCGAAGCAGCAGCAGCAGTAGCAAGTGCCGTACTAGCAGCAGCAGCAGTAGCACTAGCTGTAGCAGCAGGAGCTTCAGTAGCAGCAGCAGTGAGTAGCGCTAGCTGTAGCAGCAGTAGCGTCAGTAGCAGCTGTAGCAAGTGCCGTAGTAGCAGCAGCAGGAGTAGCACTAGCTGTAGCAGCACTAGCTTCAGTAGCAGCAGCAGTGAGTAGCGCTAGCTGTAGCAGCAGTAGCGTCAGTAGCAGCAGTAGCAAGTGCCGTACTAGCAGCAGCAGCAGTAGCACTAGCTGTAGCAGCAGGAGCTTCAGTAGCAGCAGCAGTGAGTAGCGCTAGCTGTAGCTTCAGTAGCGTCAGTAGCAGCTGTAGCAGGTGCCGTAGTAGCAGCAGTACTGTGTAGTGCAGCACTAGCTGTAGCAGGCGTAGTTGCAGTAGCAGCAGTAGTACTAGCTGTAGCAGTACTAGTTGAAGTGGCACTAGCAGTGACAGTTCAGGCTGGGTGGCGCGGCTCGGACACAGTGGCAGAGCAGCAGCGGCACGTAGCAGTAGCAGCCGGTGCACAGCAGCAGAAGGCGCGTGCGGGCTGTGAGCTAGCACCTAGGGGCGCGCAACAGGTGCACGCGGAGCAGCTGAAAAGGAGCGCGCAGCAGGTGCGTGCTAGGGGCTGGCGGGCAGCGTGAGTGGCGCGCGCAGCAGCAGGAACGAGGGGGGACCGGGCGTAGGGGCTGACGGGCCGCGCGAGAGGCGCACGGGGCAGCTAGGGCGCGGTCAGGGGGGGTCGCACGTGACTAGGCAGAAAAATCGCGCCTAGGGCAGAAAAATTGAACCGTTTCGCCTAGGGCACGTTTTCGCATTTCGTTTTTCTCCTAGGGGCGCGACTCGGGCAGTAGATCGAAATAGTAGTGGTGGGCCCTTTTAAAAATTCGGTCCTAAGTAGCTTTTTGCTCTTAATACCATGTTATAATTACTAGCTAGGTGAGGATGTCGATTAGGTAAGGGAGGGGGATACAAGACTATCGAGAGTGAAATGTTGTACCCTCTAAGGAAAGAACCCTACACAACCTAGAGTGAAATGAACGGAACAATATATGTTTTGACAGGCTCCTCAGGTACACTTGCAGGGCAGGGTGGTTTTCGATGTTGGCCAGGGGCACCCAACTATCTTCAGTTGGCGTGCGGTCCTTCCAGCGAACGAGGAATTCAATCCTCTTGATTCCCGTGGGGTGTCGAATCCGATGGCTCAGGATTTTTTCGGGCTCAATGATCGGCTCCGATGCAGGGCGAGTCATGGATGGCGGGCGGTGACGAGGCAGTTGGCTTGTGGTTGGGATGTATGGGCGAAGCAGGCTGACGTGGAATGAGGGGCTGATGTACCAGTCCGTCGGCAACAGTAGGTGGGCTGTCACTGGGGTAATCATGTGGCTGATTTGGAATGGTCCACAGTAGCGGGGTCGTAATTTCGGTACGACGGGCAGTCTTTAAGTTCTGCGTGTCGAGCAGTACGTAATCTCCTGACTGGTGCGTGACTGGGCGGCGGTGGCGGTCAGCGTTGCGTTTAGCGATGACATTGGCTTTTTTAATTGCTTCAACGGCTCTGGTGTGGGCAGCGGCAGGGTGGGGCCATGTCGGCGGCAGGGCGAGGCCGTGGCGGCGGTAGGGTGGCGCGCGCCGCTGCCTGGGGCCGCGCACTGGCGGGTAGAGCGCGGCGCGGGCTGCGCGGACGGCGCGCAGCGCGCTGCGGGCCGCGGACGCGCCGCCGGGCTTTGGGTGGGCTGCGCGGGGCAGCGACGGGCCGCGCGCGCGCTGCGCGTGCTGGGCGCGGGCCGCGCGGGGCAGTTGGGTGCCGCGCGCGCGTCGCGCGGGCTCGGGGCAGGCTGCGCGGGGCAGCTGCAGGCCGCGCGCGCGCTGCGCGGGCTCGACGCGGGCTGCGCGGGCCGCGAGCGGGACGCGACGCGGCTGCCGAGGCGCGATTCGGGCAGGAGAGGGCGACCCGCGGGGGTAAAAACGAGGCAGCGCTTGAAAATTAGGTCTGCGCGCGAAGCAGCAGCAGACAGCTCAGACAGTAGACAGTAGGCAGCAGGCAGACGGCGCGCGCAGCGCAGCACGTCACAGGCACAGTCAGTCACAGTCACAGTCGTGGGGTAGCGGTAGGTGGGCCCGAAAAAAAACGGTCCTACGGACCTACTGCTCTGAAACCATGTCAGAATGAAGAGGCAGGAATGATTGACTAGGAAGCAAGGATGAGTACAAGTAGGGCAAAGTCTAACCCTAAAGTGTTGTACTCAGTAGAGGCTACCCCACTACAGCCTACAACATAGAAACATAGTTTGACAGTTGCTAGGCAAGGCTTGACTTGGGAAAGGTTATGGTGATCAAAGGCAAGTACCAGTAGATTGAAGTGGCTGTGCTGACGTGTAACTGTGTAACGCACTCAGGGTTGGCATCTGAGCAAGTTCCCATGCAGGGAGATGAGGGGCTGTACTAGAGAATATCCATCATTGGTGTGTTATCGACAGCAGATGGAAACAAATCTCTTCATTAATCACACACGTGCACGAATCCCAAAAATGCGTCTTATTTCAACCTAGACAACTTCCCACAGAGCGCGAACTTGTTTCCTGCGTGTCCTTCAACCATGTGTGATGCTTTCGTCAATGTGTTAAGGGTCGCAAGCATGGCTTCCGCTGTGATCACCGGCTGCTCAATACGCGCTCGAAAGCTGTACCGCTTGCGGCGAGACTTGGGCCTCGTGATGTTGACAAAGGTGTAGGATGAACTGGAGGCTCCTTCAGAGCAGGAAGCGACAGAGCTTAGGTCGGGTTGACCTCCTCCCTTGAGGTTCAACAGAAGAATCTTGATGACCAGGTTGTATGACGTTGAAGAGTACCTGTCAACAGGACAAGCAGGGATAAGAAGTGGAGAGTAAAGCATGTGTATTGAATAGATGATCCCTTGGAACGTATTGGGAGAGCCAGAATCGGACAAACAAAGAGTGGCTGATTGTGCGGACGTTTCTAAAACACGGGGCCCAAACTGGTAAGAGACGTTGGGACTTTACAGCACTCGTGTCAGCACCGACGGCGAGACGGGTCTCGCGATGGTGCATCTCTCACGATTCTTGAAAGGGATTGTGACTCTATAGCCCAGGGATCGTGACTCTGCAGCCCAGGGATCGTGACTCAACAGCCCCCCTCTCAAGTCAGCGTGACTCTGCAGCACTCGGGTGAGCGCCAGTGGAGCAAGTGAAGGAGCGGACGAGTGAAGGAGCGGACGAGTGAAGGAGCGGACGAGTGAAGGAGGGGACGAGTGAAGGAGGGGACGAGTGAAGGAGCGGACGAGTGAAGGAGGGGACGAGAGAAGGAGGGGACAAGTGAACGAGGGGACAGGCCGTACTTCACTGCCTTGACGGAAATTGCCCCCGAAGCTCCTGCGTCACCAACTATTTTCCCGTTGACCTTGGTGGGACGCAGCGTCGCCGCGTATTTCGCTATAAACTGGAGAGAGGGAACACAACGAATCGGGATGGAGGGGAAATGAAAAGCCGCACACCCTTCAACTGCAGCACACAAATCAGCTGCACTTGGTAGATGCCAGCGCTCCAAACCCGATTGGGATTTTTGCTGGCAGCAAACATTATCCATTAACAAGCTGTTCAGTTCATGACGATATCTCTTGGTATCATTACGACCTGCAAAGAATCTATGCGCACAATCGATCATACAGCCAACGGTGGGCTGCCCGTTAAAAAGCGGTCACTGCTGGAAAACCGCTGCCCGTAAACAAATCGTTACTTCTGACTCTGGCAATGCCTGGGTTGATCCTAAGGCACTTACCGTATTTCTTTCCCTTATAAAACAGGGGCATGGCCTGAGCGGCAGAAGCGGTAGAACCGGCAGAAGCGGCAGAAGCGGCAGAAGAGCCGCCTTGGCGCGAGAGGAGCGCGTCGAGCAATGATGTGGCCGTCTCGCCGGTGCAGACCGCCGCACCTGCAGGCAGACAGGCAGGCAGACAGGCAGGCAGACATGCAGGCAGACAGGAGAAGCACGGTTGAAGACGTGACGTGGGGAACGCCGAACGCTCATTATCGATCTGCCAGATCTGCCTCTGTTGTCCGACAGAAACTGTAAGTAGGCTCAGGGACAGTCTCCGTTAGTATCCGACAGAAATTGTAAGCAGTAGCCTCAGTGACAGTCTCGATGCGAAATTGATTCCAGCAGTAGCAAAGTCAGAGCCTAAACGAGTCGACTAAAAAGTCGCAGCAGCAGGGCTTACAGAGCAGCAAGCAGAGGAGAGCCAACGCGCGGCGCTCCATGATGCTCGCCCGCTAGGGTTTCGCCAAAGCCACTAAAAGTGAGTCACTCGCAATATTTGCGGACACCGATTTCACACGACTTCGAGCACCGTATGATATGAATCATCAGCGGCAGGCCGGGGGAGTTTTAGAGGAACCTTGCATGAAGCCGGTGGTACTAGGTTGAGGTGTGTCTTGAGCGATGATCGCCGGGTGGTCGTACAATCGGCCTACGTGCACGAACATCTTTGACTGACACGTAGGCCGATCGCAGGCCGCTATAACCACTCTGCGAGTGACACCTAACAATCGCGGTGCCCACTGAAGATAAGCCCGTTAGTGTGCAATCTATCAGGCACTGGGTGGACGACATTGTACTATCGCTGCGCCACTTGCATGTCACCGGCGAGCCTGAGGGTACGTTGCCTCCTAACCTGATCCGTACAACACCTAACAAAACGACAGCATGCTCGAGTAAACTAACCGCAAGATGACGGGATAATAGCCGCAAGACGACGGCATCTACCGCACGATGACGGCAAATACCGCAAGACGACGGCATACTAAGTAGGTACGTACGGACGACTGATCCGCAACATCTGATTTTGTCAACGCCTTGTACACGCGAATTCGCGCTATTGTGTTTTCGATATACATCAGAACATCCTGTGGTTTAGGGCGATTACGCTACTGAGACATACAAAACTATCTGGCTTCCTGAGCTGGTTCAGGGATGACTTGCGTGTGGTAAAATCTCTTCACCGGTTCGGCCGTTAATATATTTTCGATTCCTTTGGACCGAAACGGATGGTGCATCTAGTTTAGACGCCTTAGTGCCCTCTTCTCGCTTCCCCGTAGCATGCATGATGGCCGGCGGGACGACGCGGGGCTCGCGTTTGACGTGCTCCTCTTCGTCTCCACGGTTCGTGCCGCTATAATCCCCGAATCTTGTATCACTTATGAGAAGCTGCACCTAACCTGCTCTTCTTTGAATTGCACGCCCATCTCATTGGAACACACTTGCTCTGTTGTGGTACGTTTCTATATGGTTTCTTGAAAACAACAGGAGTGCATCAATTCTCATGGACTTTGTTACCACATGCACACTGACTTCTAGTCAGGTCGACACACGCCCACACACACATGCATCTCCACCCTGCACCGATCACACCACTTCATGGAACCCTAGCATTCCACCTACACCCAAATGCATCCTATTTCCCTTTTTTCATGACCTTCCCACTGAGCGAGCGCTTGTTACCTGCGTGCCCTGCCACTGCATGTGAACCTCCTACCAGAAACGTCATCGTGTCGCGAACATTACTCTCTGAGTCCAGAACCTGCTCTGTAAACATTTTATAACTGTACCGCTTGCGGCGTGCAGCTCTGTCACTTGTGATGTTCACCAGGGTGAACGTTGGTGCGGGAGCTTCTGTGGCGCAGGAATTTACAAAACCGAAGCGGGGTGGGCCTCCTGGTATGTTCAAGATAAGAATCTTCATTATCATAATGTACGTCGATGCAGAGTACCTGTCAGTCGACAGGGAAGGGCAAGCGGAGACAGGTTTTTTAGAATTCTCTAAGACCAGCTCTTTATTATCATAATGTACGTCGATGCAGAGTACCTGTCAACAGGGCAGGGCAAGACGAGACAACAATCAAAGAGTTTTTTTGAGTCAACTCAAATGCCACTTGGCCTCCTGGTGTGTGCAATATAAGAATCTTCACTATCAGATTGTACGTCGATGCAGAGTACCTGTCGACAGGGCAGGGCAAGCGGAGAGAAGAATCAAAGAACTTACTTTCCGAGCGCTACATAGAAGCTCCCTCCGAATTACTGCCATTTGGTTCAGAGAAAAAACTTGACGATTTGGAGGAGCATATATTGGTTGATCATGCGAACGTCTTAGAAACCCTTGTGAATTCACAGACTCGTGCCATTGCAAGTGGAACGAGTGTCCCCTCTCACAGCTCTCAAAGATCATCGTGACTCCAAGAGGCTCGTTCAGGTGGCAAAAGTCATTGTGACTCGTGTCAGCGCCAGTGGAACATGTGTCCCCTCGCACGACCCTCAACTGTCATCATTGTGACTCCTTAGAACGCACTAGGTCACAAGGGCCAGAGTGGGCCCACAGACTCGTGCCAGCGCCAGAGGGTGGGAAGTGTCCCCTTGCACGCCTCGCACGACTAGCACGAATCTCATATATAATTGTGACTCTGCAGGACGCGCTAGGTCACAAGGGCCAGAGTGGGCCCACAGACTCGTGCCAGCGCCAGAGGGGAAAAGTGGAGCAGGGGGCAGGGCAGTGGCTTACCTCACTCCCTTGAGGGGCAGGGCAGTGGCTTACCTCACTCCCTTGAGGGGCAGGGCAGTGGCTTACCTCACTCCCTTGAGGGGCAGGGCAGTGGCTTACCTCACTCCCTTGAGGGGCAGGGCAGTGGCTTACCTCACTCCCTTGAGGGGCAGGGCAGTGGCTTACCTCACTCCCTTGAGGGGCAGGGCAGTGGCTTACCTCACTCCCTTGAGGGGCAGGGCAGTGGCTTACCTCACTCCCTTGAGGGGCAGGGCAGTGGCTTACCTCACTCCCTTGAGGGGCAGGGCAGTGGCTTACCTCACTCCCTTGAGGGGCAGGGCAGTGGCTTACCTCACTCCCTTGAGGGGCAGGGCAGTGGCTTACCTCACTCCCTTGAGGGGCAGGGCAGTGGCTTACCTCACTCCCTTGAGGGGCAGGGCAGTGGCTTACCTCACTCCCTTGAGGGGCAGGGCAGTGGCTTACCTCACTCCCTTGAGGGGCAGGGCAGTGGCTTACCTCACTCCCTTGAGGGGCAGGGCAGTGGCTTACCTCACTCCCTTGAGGGGCAGGGCAGTGGCTTACCTCACTCCCTTGAGGGGCAGGGCAGTGGCTTACCTCACTCCCTTGAGGGGCAGGGCAGTGGCTTACCTCACTCCCTTGAGGGGCAGGGCAGTGGCTTACCTCACTCCCTTGAGGGGCAGGGCAGTGGCTTACCTCACTCCCTTGAGGGGCAGGGCAGTGGCTTACCTCACTCCCTTGAGGGGCAGGGCAGTGGCTTACCTCACTCCCTTGTACACGATTTTCCCCGAAGCTCCTGCGTCACCGACTAATTTCCCCTTGAGCATGGTGGGGCGCAGTTTGACAGAGTATTTCACTGGAAACGGGAACAAGAGGGAAGGGGACGATGAAAAGGTAGGTGAAAAGTGATTCTGATCAAACATGAACATACAGTTTTACATGGGTATGCGTGCATTGCATCGGAAAGAAGGGAAGTGAACGGTGTCGCACACGCATCAGATGCAACGAGCACACGCATCAGATGCAACGAGCACATGGGCTGCAGCAAACACATGAGCTGACATCATTACCATACACGGGAACGAAAAGGACCAGCAAGGTGGGGAGATGAATGACGCAGCAAGCACTTCAGCTGCAGCAACCACTTCAGCTGCAGAAACCACTTCAGCTGCAGCAACCACTTCAGCTGCAGCAACCACTTCAGCTGCAGCAAAGGTGAGTAATTGCTTCTGTAGGCTCAGACACTTACAAAATGTCTTCCCCTTCCAAACCAGGGGCCTGGCGGAAGGGGCAGAAGTGGTAGAAGCGGCAGAAGCTGAGGAAGGGACAGACGCGGCAGAAGAAACGCCTTGGTGAGCGAGGAGCGGTAATGATGTGGACGACGCGCCGTAGGCAGTGCAGACCGTCGCACCTGCCAAGGATGCAGGGAGCCACGAAGGCAGGCAGGCAGCACGAGTGGAGGCATGAGGCACGAATGCTCAAAGAATAGATGAGTGATGAGTGGCGGCATGAGGCACGAATGCTCACAAATCAAACAAAACTGTAACCTTAGCGGCACGGGGACTAAACTGACAGACTGTAAGTTATCAGACGAAAACCGTTGACGACAGCCTATGGGCTAGTAGCAGCCCACTCGGGATTTGCAAGACTTACAGAGCAGCAGGCGCGAGAGGAGAGATAATGCGCGGCGCTCCATGCCGATCTTACTATTAGTAATGCTTCGTCGGCTTGGCTCTAGGCAATACCAGAAAGGTAAAACGAATTACTGACACATGCTTTGCGGCGGATGGCCGTTTGATAAACCGATCTTAATAGGATTCGAGAATGTCTCACACTGCATGTGAGAGTCGAACCGTTGAAAGCCGGCAGGTGCATCAAAGGAGCGCGGGAAAACGTGTGGATCGGAACGGTTTCCTGAGAAAACTCACTCGTTGCACATCGAAGCGACACGTAGGCCGATTGATGGCATTTTAACCACTCGGCGAGCGACATTTAGACAACTGAAGAATTCGGAGGCCAGTGAAGATAAATCGCCGTTCAAGATTCACTAGGTCGCAGCTGCCTAGACTTGCCAGTGGATGCATCATGGACGAGTTGACTTTCGCGTTGACTAACATGTCAACTCAGCTTTCGCCACAGCACGACGACTTGCCCCCGCAAACCGGGTTCTCCCAACAGTCAGATGCGCCTAACAAGTAATACTGCACGGCAGCGACTTCGACAGCGCGCATCTCGAATCGCTAGGAAGGTACTTGGTTGGGACTAGGGCCGCGTTACTTCCGGGAATTGAGTACGGCCGCCATGCTTCGCGGAATTGAGAATGAATTCGGGATGACGTCGCTAGAATGAAGTGGGAATTTGAAAGGCCCGTACGCGCCAGAATCATGTGATACAGTGTTACGGGTGCAATGGATCTAAGTAGCGAGGATTGCACTAAGGTGTCAAAATGAGTACAAAATGTGAGCGGCATGAGCGAACATTTATACGCGAAACATGCAAACGGTAACGCGGTGCGTGCGAGCTAGCTAGTGCTACGCTGGCAGTGAGGCTCGGGCTAGTCCCGAAGCGTAGGCCGACGAGGCCAGGCCAGCAGTGCGAGGTTTGGTGAAACAGTGTGCGCGAAGTCGGCGAAGCCCCGTTAGCTGTAACGGGCGAACAACGGCTGCTGCTGTACGCGATGTTGCAGGGCGCGCTAAGGAATATCGAGAAAATTCCTTACACTACCCCCCCCCCCTTCAAGAAGCCCCCTCCGCTACGTGAGTGCGTGTATATCGCGGAAACCCCGGCTCTGTTAGAATTACTAGCTAGGTGAGGATGTCGATTAGGTAAGGGAGGGGGATACAAGACTATCGAGAGTGAAATGTTGTACCCTCTAAGGAAAGAACCCTACACAACCTAGAGTGAAATGAATGGAACAATATATGTTTTGACACACCCCCATAGGTGAAGGAGGGGATAGCCAAACCTAACAGTGGTCACAAGACCAGACAAGCAAGAGTACAAGCAAGGCAAAGCTCAGGGTGGATCTCAAGGACACCACACAATCTGAGCACAAGCAGGCGGCCACAAGGCCAGTTCACATGCAGAGTTATAATAGCAAGGCAGTACACTGATCACAACCTAGCAAGAGTAAACATGCAGGTATAAAGATATATAGCAGTGTACAACAAGAGCAAGTCAAGCAACCAGCAGGTGAGGCAGAGTGGGCACAAGCCCAAGAGCAGTGCTGAAACGCTGATGATCACCAGACCCAAGGGCCTTGGTGAAGACATCAGCAGTGTTGGCCCGAGAGGCCACGTAAGCAAGGCGCAGCTGACCACGCTGCTGCAGCTCACACGCAAGGAAGTAGCGAAGAGCAATGTGCTTCGTTCTATGCTCCAGTCTCTGCTCGCGACACAAGGCAAGCATTGCCTTGTTGTCCACGCACAGAACTGGAGGAGAGCGAGGCCGCTCCCCCAAGTCGGTCAGCAGGTAGGTCAGCCAGCGTAGCTCCTATGCAGCCATGGCCCCAGCGTAGATCTCGGCCTCACACCTGGAGCCAAGCACAGAAGAAGAACGAGTGGACCTCCACGAGACAGAACCAGAGCCAAGACTGAAGGTGTAACCCTGTGACGAACGCTGAGTCGCCTGGTCGTCGGCCCAAGAAGCGTCAGAGTGTCCTGTGAGTACCACTGAACCCTGTCCTCCAAGCACGAGCCCCATGCCCGATGTACTGCACAAGTAACGCAGTACCCTCTTCGCAGCATCCCAGTGCACCTTTCGGTGTCTACCGGGTGCCACGTAGCGAGCCAGAAGGCCGAGAGGGTACGCGAGGTCAGGTCGAGTGCACGTCATCAGGTACATGAGGCAACCCACAAGCTCTGGGTACGGACCACTCGGCTCTACGGACTCGTCCGAAGGTGGAGCTGAGAGCGAGTGGCCGGTAGCCAGAGGAGTGGGCTGTGGCGAGGAGTACGTGAAGCGGAAGCGCTGAAGGACCTGGTGCACCATGTGTGACTGAGTCAGGGTGATGGTGCGCCGCGCTCTGTCCCGGGTGATATGCAAGCCAAGATAGCTCCGCAGCTCACCCAGGTCAGTGCAGGTGTGTCTCTCCTGCAGCTCCGCCTTCACTAGGGCCAGTGCCTCAGTGTCAGCCGTAGCAAAACCAAGTCGTCAACGTACACGAGGATGTAGAACGGCGGCAGAGAAGTGTCGGTGCATAGAAACAGCGACGGGCCAGCAGTCGAAGGAGCAAACCCAAGAGCCGCAAGTGTCGTCCTCAGTGTGTCGTGCCACTCGCGGGGCGCCTGACGCAGGCCGTACACTGGTCGCCGTAGGCTCCACTGGGTACCCTCAGGAAACGACCCAGTGAAGCCCGGTGGACGGCGCAACCAGATGGCCTCGTGAAGGCTACCCTGTAAGAAAGCTGTCGAGAAGTCGAGAGAGTGCAGCTCGTAGTCACGCTGAGCTGCAACGTGTAGCAACACCCGAAGAGTGGTCATCTTCGGGGTGGGGGAGAAGGTCTGAAAGAAGTCGACCCCCTCACGCTGACTGAAGCCTCGAGCAACGTAACGTGCCTTGAAGGCAGGCGGAGAACCTGGCGGCCGCTTCACCCTGAAAATCTACATGCCACTGACGATGTTCGCCCCAGGTGGGGGAACCTCGTCGACGTAGGTGCCTGTGGACTTCCAGGAAGCCATCTCTGCGTCCATGGCTATCTGCCACTGAGAGGAGTACTCACCCAAAATCGCCTCCCTGTAGGAGCGCGGGGTGGGGATGTCAAGTGCATCCGGGTCTCCCTCAGGGGCAAGCAGCATGGTCGCGTGATGGGGTGAAGCGGCAGCAAGGCACTCCAGCTCCTCCTGTCTGTCCTCAAGAACGTCACAGCCAAGGGCAGTACAGCCAAGAGCAGTCTCACCCCCGACGGACGGAGGACAGGCAGGGACAGGGTCAGAGACAAGACTCGCAAGGTAGTCTAGGCGGTACACAGCAGCAAGGTCAACGAGCTCAGCTACTAGGGCAGACGCAGCAGGAGACGAGAACGTAGGGTCCGTCACAACCGTAGCAAGAAGGCGAGTAACAGTCGGACTGGACGCACGAGCAAGGTCAGGCGGAGGGTCAGCAACGTCAGGCAGAGAGGACGCAGGAGGTAACAGTAGGACAACACGCTGAGGAACAGAGGAAGGACGGAGTGTCATATCGTGAGTGCCGGGGACAACCGGAGCACGCTGACGACGAACACGAGGAACACGAGCACGGACAGCAGCTCTAGGCTCAGGCTCAAGGTCAAAGCTAGACTCAGGCTCTCGACGCTCAGGGGTGGAAGCACGAGTCTCAGGCTCTCGACGCTCAGTCAGGGACTCTGACACCGCAGTGTAAGGAGCAGGAGCAGGCAGTGGGGAGTGTGGTAGCAGCGGTGGCTGTGACTGGTCCGCCGGTGGACACAGCAACGGAGGAGTGATACCTGCCACAGGGAAGCCAGTAGCACCTGGCTGAAGACTGAGAAGGTGGCGAAGAGCACAAGTAGCTCCACCAGGACCTCCAGCACCTCCAGCACCTCCAGCCCCAGCAGCTCCAGAACCTCCAGCACCAGCAGCACCTCCAGTACCAGCAACACCAGCAGCTCCACGACCTCCAGCAGCAGCAGCACCTCCAGTACCTCCAGCACCAGCAGCTCCACGACCTCCAGCACCTGCAGCACCTCCAGGACCTCCAGCACCAGTAGCTCCAGGTCCTCCGGTAGGAGCTCCGACGACACCAACACCAGAAGGACTCGCAGCACCCCCAGAGTCAGCACCCGAACTCGCAGCACCCCCAGAGTCAGCACCCGAACTCGCAGCACCCCCAGAGTCAGGACTCTCGGTCTCAGCACTCGCAGGCTCAGTACCCTCAGTCCCAGCACCCCCAGGCTCAGTACCCTCAGTCTCTGCTCCAGTGTCCACAGTAGCAGGCTGCAGAGGCGGCGAAGACGGCAGAGGTGGGAACCCGGGGGGGGTAGCCAGACGAGGAGAGCGGGCACCCCCAGACTCACCACCCCCAGCCCCAGCTCCAGAAGTCTCAGCTCCAGAGTCCACAGCAGCAGGCTGCGGAGGCGGCGAAGACGGCCGTGGCGGGAAACCCGGGGGGGTCTCCAAGCGAGGAGTGCGGCGAGTGGTCGCCGTGTCGTCGGCGACGGCGTCACCCCCCTCAGGTGAGTCAGAGGAGTCAGAAGAGATCTCAACTGGCTCATCCAAGGGGGGTGGGTCTACCTGGGACACACCTGAGGGAGCAGGACCCTGTGGGGGAAGGGGGTCTACCGGGGGGGGGACTGGTACCAGGAAGAGAGGTGCGAGGGGGACCGGGTGGGACGCGTGCGGGTGAAGTCGGTAGTAACAGACCGACTCGTCAAAGGTGACGTCCTGAGAGGACAGAACACGACGCGAGGCAGGGTGGTAGAACTGCCAGGGTGGAGCGTCGGTGGGGAAGCCCAGGAAGACACAGCGGAGAGTGCCAGGAGAGAGCTTGCTCGCTTTGGTATCGCGAACAAGGAAGAGCGCGCCCCAGACCCGAAACGACGACGCATCACCAGGCTGTCCCGTCCAACGGAGTGTGGGCGAGGTCTCTGGAGCAGAGACACGGGGCCAGAGGTTGAGCTGATGCGTGGCGTATCGGACCGCAAACGGCCACAGGAAATGGGGAGCAGCCGCATGGATCATGGAGGTACGAGCAACCTCCATGATCAGGCCAATGCGACGCTCAGCGATCCCATTTTGCTGCGGAGAGGCCGGAAGCGTGAACGACTGGGCGATGCCCTCATCCTGGCAGAACGTCTCAAGGACGCCAGAGCTGAACTCACCACCCCTGTCAGAGTGCAGACGCAGGACTGGGAAATCCTGCTGAAAGCGCTCGTGCAGCTGAAGACGAGTAGCACGGATCCAGGGGATCAAAACACCACTGACGTCCGCCTTGCGACGCAAGGGGAAGACGGTGGTGTAGCATGTGTAGTCGTCAACAACCAGCAGGAAGTAGCGCTCCTGGTCCGTTCCACCGACGGGGGCCGGGCCCCACACGTCCAGGTGGAGAGTCTGCAGAGGAGCAGTGGTCGGAGGAAACTCGGAGGAGTGAGGAGCGGCGCGCTACCGCCCCTCGACGCAAGGAAGGCACGGCGGCGCAAGCGAGCGCGGGAGGGGGGGCAGGGTCTCAGGGAGGCCAGAGACCAGGAGCCGGGAGTGCATGCCGCGCAGACGCTGCAGGGAGGGGTGACCAAGACGGTGGTGCCAGCGCTGAGTCTCGTGCGTGAGTACTCTGCACGAGCAAGACGCAGCTAACTGCCCTGACGCAGACGCTCGACTCGACGCAGCTACCTGACCTGACTCAGCCACCTGTGCAGACGCAGTGGTCAGTGTGTACAGACTAGACCCAGGCTGTCGAGTGAACGTAGCCAGGTGACGGCCAGTCCGGGAGCACGTACAGATCGCCACACGCTGCCCTCCAGGAATAAAGGTATCAACCCAGACATCCTGAATGGCAGCGTTGCTCACCAAGTTCGTCGAGAACGTGGGGAGGTGGAGACCTGACAAAGAGCCGGAGGGGACTGCTGGACAAGGGAGGACCGTGGAGGCTCTCGCAACCACTGGGCCCCCAGAGGGGTCAGCCAGTGAGACTGGGACAGGTGCTGTGAGTGGTGTGACTGTGGTGCAATCACGGAAGAAGCAACGTGACGCGCCTGAGTCAAGCGTGAAAGTGTGCAAGTCCTCAGCTGAGGCAGGACCTGTGGTAGTAGACGCACTAGCACCTAGAGCGTCGGTAGACTCACGGGCACCTAGAGCTGCAGCATACTCACTAGCACCTGGAGTGGCAGCAGACTCACTAGCACCTGGAGTGGCAGCAGACTCACTAACACCTGGAGCAGCGGTCCTAACAGAACGATAACCTCCACCACCAGGACGACCTCGCTGAATAACCCACTCACGAAGCTGCCGAGGGGTGGGGTCGTCCGGGAGAAGCAGTGCCTGCTGCTGTCCACCCCTGGCCGCAGCAACTGCCGCGGAAGTGGCCATGACAGACAGTGACTGTCAGGAGTAGTTCCAGCACCTCCAGCTCCTACAGCGCCAGCAGCACCTCCTGCACTCCCAGCAGCACCTCCTCCACTCCCAGTAGCACAAGTAGCAGCAGCAGCAGTAGTAACAGCAGCAGGGAGGCCGCACCTCCACCACTCCCAGCAGTACTCCCTCCAGCAGCAGCAGTAGCAGGGCGGCTCGGGCAGCAGCAGCAGCAGCAGTAGTAGACCGAGTAGCACTAGCTGTAGTAGCAGTAGGTGCAGCAGCAGCAGCAGTGACAGCTCAGGTTGGGCGGCGCGGCTCGGACAGGGCGGCGCGGTTCGGGCTCAGTGGCGGAGCAGCAGCGGCAAGTAGCAGCAGCAGCAGCAGCAAGGAGGAGCAGCTGCAGCAAGTAGCAGCAGCAGTAGCAAGGAGGAGCAGCTGCAGCAAGTAGCAGCAGCAAGGAGGAGCAGCTGCAGCAAGTAGCAGCAGCAGCAGCAGCAAGGAGGAGCAGCTGCAGCAAGTAGCAGCAGCAGTAGCAGGGCAGTGCAGGCGGCAGCAGCACTGCAGCAGCAGTTCAGGCGCAGCAGCGAAGCAGCAGCAGCAGTAGCAAGTGCCGTACTAGCAGCAGCAGCAGTAGCACTAGCTGTAGCAGCAGGAGCTTCAGTAGCAGCAGCAGTGAGTAGCGCTAGCTGTAGCAGCAGTAGCGTCAGTAGCAGCTGTAGCAAGTGCCGTAGTAGCAGCAGCAGGAGTAGCACTAGCTGTAGCAGCACTAGCTTCAGTAGCAGCAGCAGTGAGTAGCGCTAGCTGTAGCAGCAGTAGCGTCAGTAGCAGCAGTAGCAAGTGCCGTACTAGCAGCAGCAGCAGTAGCACTAGCTGTAGCAGCAGGAGCTTCAGTAGCAGCAGCAGTGAGTAGCGCTAGCTGTAGCTTCAGTAGCGTCAGTAGCAGCTGTAGCAGGTGCCGTAGTAGCAGCAGTACTGTGTAGTGCAGCACTAGCTGTAGCAGGCGTAGTTGCAGTAGCAGCAGTAGTACTAGCTGTAGCAGTACTAGTTGAAGTGGCACTAGCAGTGACAGTTCAGGCTGGGTGGCGCGGCTCGGACACAGTGGCAGAGCAGCAGCGGCACGTAGCAGTAGCAGCCGGTGCACAGCAGCAGAAGGCGCGTGCGGGCTGTGAGCTAGCACCTAGGGGCGCGCAACAGGTGCACGCGGAGCAGCTGAAAAGGAGCGCGCAGCAGGTGCGTGCTAGGGGCTGGCGGGCAGCGTGAGTGGCGCGCGCAGCAGCAGGAACGAGGGGGGACCGGGCGTAGGGGCTGACGGGCCGCGCGAGAGGCGCACGGGGCAGCTAGGGCGCGGTCAGGGGGGGTCGCACGTGACTAGGCAGAAAAATCGCGCCTAGGGCAGAAAAATTGAACCGTTTCGCCTAGGGCACGTTTTCGCATTTCGTTTTTCTCCTAGGGGCGCGACTCGGGCAGTAGATCGAAATAGTAGTGGTGGGCCCTTTTAAAAATTCGGTCCTAAGTAGCTTTTTGCTCTTAATACCATGTTATAATTACTAGCTAGGTGAGGATGTCGATTAGGTAAGGGAGGGGGATACAAGACTATCGAGAGTGAAATGTTGTACCCTCTAAGGAAAGAACCCTACACAACCTAGAGTGAAATGAACGGAACAATATATGTTTTGACAGGCTCCTCAGGTACACTTGCAGGGCAGGGTGGTTTTCGATGTTGGCCAGGGGCACCCAACTATCTTCAGTTGGCGTGCGGTCCTTCCAGCGAACGAGGAATTCAATCCTCTTGATTCCCGTGGGGTGTCGAATCCGATGGCTCAGGATTTTTTCGGGCTCAATGATCGGCTCCGATGCAGGGCGAGTCATGGATGGCGGGCGGTGACGAGGCAGTTGGCTTGTGGTTGGGATGTATGGGCGAAGCAGGCTGACGTGGAATGAGGGGCTGATGTACCAGTCCGTCGGCAACAGTAGGTGGGCTGTCACTGGGGTAATCATGTGGCTGATTTGGAATGGTCCACAGTAGCGGGGTCGTAATTTCGGTACGACGGGCAGTCTTTAAGTTCTGCGTGTCGAGCAGTACGTAATCTCCTGACTGGTGCGTGACTGGGCGGCGGTGGCGGTCAGCGTTGCGTTTAGCGATGACATTGGCTTTTTTAATTGCTTCAACGGCTCTGGTGTGGGCAGCGGCAGGGTGGGGCCATGTCGGCGGCAGGGCGAGGCCGTGGCGGCGGTAGGGTGGCGCGCGCCGCTGCCTGGGGCCGCGCACTGGCGGGTAGAGCGCGGCGCGGGCTGCGCGGACGGCGCGCAGCGCGCTGCGGGCCGCGGACGCGCCGCCGGGCTTTGGGTGGGCTGCGCGGGGCAGCGACGGGCCGCGCGCGCGCTGCGCGTGCTCGGCGCGGGCCGCGCGGGGCAGTTGGGTGCCGCGCGCGCGTCGCGCGGGCTCGGGGCAGGCTGCGCGGGGCAGCTGCAGGCCGCGCGCGCGCTGCGCGGGCTCGACGCGGGCTGCGCGGGCCGCGAGCGGGACGCGACGCGGCTGCCGAGGCGCGATTCGGGCAGGAGAGGGCGACCCGCGGGGGTAAAAACGAGGCAGCGCTTGAAAATTAGGTCTGCGCGCGAAGCAGCAGCAGACAGCTCAGACAGTAGACAGTAGGCAGCAGGCAGACGGCGCGCGCAGCGCAGCACGTCACAGGCACAGTCAGTCACAGTCACAGTCGTGGGGTAGCGGTAGGTGGGCCCGAAAAAAAACGGTCCTACGGACCTACTGCTCTGAAACCATGTCAGAATGAAGAGGCAGGAATGATTGACTAGGAAGCAAGGATGAGTACAAGTAGGGCAAAGTCTAACCCTAAAGTGTTGTACTCAGTAGAGGCTACCCCACTACAGCCTACAACATAGAAACATAGTTTGACAGTTGCTAGGCAAGGCTTGACTTGGGAAAGGTTATGGTGATCAAAGGCAAGTACCAGTAGATTGAAGTGGCTGTGCTGACGTGTAACTGTGTAACGCACTCAGGGTTGGCATCTGAGCAAGTTCCCATGCAGGGAGATGAGGGGCTGTACTAGAGAATATCCATCATTGGTGTGTTATCGACAGCAGATGGAAACAAATCTCTTCATTAATCACACACGTGCACGAATCCCAAAAATGCGTCTTATTTCAACCTAGACAACTTCCCACAGAGCGCGAACTTGTTTCCTGCGTGTCCTTCAACCATGTGTGATGCTTTCGTCAATGTGTTAAGGGTCGCAAGCATGGCTTCCGCTGTGATCACCGGCTGCTCAATACGCGCTCGAAAGCTGTACCGCTTGCGGCGAGACTTGGGCCTCGTGATGTTGACAAAGGTGTAGGATGAACTGGAGGCTCCTTCAGAGCAGGAAGCGACAGAGCTTAGGTCGGGTTGACCTCCTCCCTTGAGGTTCAACAGAAGAATCTTGATGACCAGGTTGTATGACGTTGAAGAGTACCTGTCAACAGGACAAGCAGGGATAAGAAGTGGAGAGTAAAGCATGTGTATTGAATAGATGATCCCTTGGAACGTATTGGGAGAGCCAGAATCGGACAAACAAAGAGTGGCTGATTGTGCGGACGTTTCTAAAACACGGGGCCCAAACTGGTAAGAGACGTTGGGACTTTACAGCACTCGTGTCAGCACCGACGGCGAGACGGGTCTCGCGATGGTGCATCTCTCACGATTCTTGAAAGGGATTGTGACTCTATAGCCCAGGGATCGTGACTCTGCAGCCCAGGGATCGTGACTCAACAGCCCCCCTCTCAAGTCAGCGTGACTCTGCAGCACTCGGGTGAGCGCCAGTGGAGCAAGTGAAGGAGCGGACGAGTGAAGGAGCGGACGAGTGAAGGAGCGGACGAGTGAAGGAGGGGACGAGTGAAGGAGGGGACGAGTGAAGGAGCGGACGAGTGAAGGAGGGGACGAGAGAAGGAGGGGACAAGTGAACGAGGGGACAGGCCGTACTTCACTGCCTTGACGGAAATTGCCCCCGAAGCTCCTGCGTCACCAACTATTTTCCCGTTGACCTTGGTGGGACGCAGCGTCGCCGCGTATTTCGCTATAAACTGGAGAGAGGGAACACAACGAATCGGGATGGAGGGGAAATGAAAAGCCGCACACCCTTCAACTGCAGCACACAAATCAGCTGCACTTGGTAGATGCCAGCGCTCCAAACCCGATTGGGATTTTTGCTGGCAGCAAACATTATCCATTAACAAGCTGTTCAGTTCATGACGATATCTCTTGGTATCATTACGACCTGCAAAGAATCTATGCGCACAATCGATCATACAGCCAACGGTGGGCTGCCCGTTAAAAAGCGGTCACTGCTGGAAAACCGCTGCCCGTAAACAAATCGTTACTTCTGACTCTGGCAATGCCTGGGTTGATCCTAAGGCACTTACCGTATTTCTTTCCCTTATAAAACAGGGGCATGGCCTGAGCGGCAGAAGCGGTAGAACCGGCAGAAGCGGCAGAAGCGGCAGAAGAGCCGCCTTGGCGCGAGAGGAGCGCGTCGAGCAATGATGTGGCCGTCTCGCCGGTGCAGACCGCCGCACCTGCAGGCAGACAGGCAGGCAGACAGGCAGGCAGACATGCAGGCAGACAGGAGAAGCACGGTTGAAGACGTGACGTGGGGAACGCCGAACGCTCATTATCGATCTGCCAGATCTGCCTCTGTTGTCCGACAGAAACTGTAAGTAGGCTCAGGGACAGTCTCCGTTAGTATCCGACAGAAATTGTAAGCAGTAGCCTCAGTGACAGTCTCGATGCGAAATTGATTCCAGCAGTAGCAAAGTCAGAGCCTAAACGAGTCGACTAAAAAGTCGCAGCAGCAGGGCTTACAGAGCAGCAAGCAGAGGAGAGCCAACGCGCGGCGCTCCATGATGCTCGCCCGCTAGGGTTTCGCCAAAGCCACTAAAAGTGAGTCACTCGCAATATTTGCGGACACCGATTTCACACGACTTCGAGCACCGTATGATATGAATCATCAGCGGCAGGCCGGGGGAGTTTTAGAGGAACCTTGCATGAAGCCGGTGGTACTAGGTTGAGGTGTGTCTTGAGCGATGATCGCCGGGTGGTCGTACAATCGGCCTACGTGCACGAACATCTTTGACTGACACGTAGGCCGATCGCAGGCCGCTATAACCACTCTGCGAGTGACACCTAACAATCGCGGTGCCCACTGAAGATAAGCCCGTTAGTGTGCAATCTATCAGGCACTGGGTGGACGACATTGTACTATCGCTGCGCCACTTGCATGTCACCGGCGAGCCTGAGGGTACGTTGCCTCCTAACCTGATCCGTACAACACCTAACAAAACGACAGCATGCTCGAGTAAACTAACCGCAAGATGACGGGATAATAGCCGCAAGACGACGGCATCTACCGCACGATGACGGCAAATACCGCAAGACGACGGCATACTAAGTAGGTACGTACGGACGACTGATCCGCAACATCTGATTTTGTCAACGCCTTGTACACGCGAATTCGCGCTATTGTGTTTTCGATATACATCAGAACATCCTGTGGTTTAGGGCGATTACGCTACTGAGACATACAAAACTATCTGGCTTCCTGAGCTGGTTCAGGGATGACTTGCGTGTGGTAAAATCTCTTCACCGGTTCGGCCGTTAATATATTTTCGATTCCTTTGGACCGAAACGGATGGTGCATCTAGTTTAGACGCCTTAGTGCCCTCTTCTCGCTTCCCCGTAGCATGCATGATGGCCGGCGGGACGACGCGGGGCTCGCGTTTGACGTGCTCCTCTTCGTCTCCACGGTTCGTGCCGCTATAATCCCCGAATCTTGTATCACTTATGAGAAGCTGCACCTAACCTGCTCTTCTTTGAATTGCACGCCCATCTCATTGGAACACACTTGCTCTGTTGTGGTACGTTTCTATATGGTTTCTTGAAAACAACAGGAGTGCATCAATTCTCATGGACTTTGTTACCACATGCACACTGACTTCTAGTCAGGTCGACACACGCCCACACACACATGCATCTCCACCCTGCACCGATCACACCACTTCATGGAACCCTAGCATTCCACCTACACCCAAATGCATCCTATTTCCCTTTTTTCATGACCTTCCCACTGAGCGAGCGCTTGTTACCTGCGTGCCCTGCCACTGCATGTGAACCTCCTACCAGAAACGTCATCGTGTCGCGAACATTACTCTCTGAGTCCAGAACCTGCTCTGTAAACATTTTATAACTGTACCGCTTGCGGCGTGCAGCTCTGTCACTTGTGATGTTCACCAGGGTGAACGTTGGTGCGGGAGCTTCTGTGGCGCAGGAATTTACAAAACCGAAGCGGGGTGGGCCTCCTGGTATGTTCAAGATAAGAATCTTCATTATCATAATGTACGTCGATGCAGAGTACCTGTCAGTCGACAGGGAAGGGCAAGCGGAGACAGGTTTTTTAGAATTCTCTAAGACCAGCTCTTTATTATCATAATGTACGTCGATGCAGAGTACCTGTCAACAGGGCAGGGCAAGACGAGACAACAATCAAAGAGTTTTTTTGAGTCAACTCAAATGCCACTTGGCCTCCTGGTGTGTGCAATATAAGAATCTTCACTATCAGATTGTACGTCGATGCAGAGTACCTGTCGACAGGGCAGGGCAAGCGGAGAGAAGAATCAAAGAACTTACTTTCCGAGCGCTACATAGAAGCTCCCTCCGAATTACTGCCATTTGGTTCAGAGAAAAAACTTGACGATTTGGAGGAGCATATATTGGTTGATCATGCGAACGTCTTAGAAACCCTTGTGAATTCACAGACTCGTGCCATTGCAAGTGGAACGAGTGTCCCCTCTCACAGCTCTCAAAGATCATCGTGACTCCAAGAGGCTCGTTCAGGTGGCAAAAGTCATTGTGACTCGTGTCAGCGCCAGTGGAACATGTGTCCCCTCGCACGACCCTCAACTGTCATCATTGTGACTCCTTAGAACGCACTAGGTCACAAGGGCCAGAGTGGGCCCACAGACTCGTGCCAGCGCCAGAGGGTGGGAAGTGTCCCCTTGCACGCCTCGCACGACTAGCACGAATCTCATATATAATTGTGACTCTGCAGGACGCGCTAGGTCACAAGGGCCAGAGTGGGCCCACAGACTCGTGCCAGCGCCAGAGGGGAAAAGTGGAGCAGGGGGCAGGGCAGTGGCTTACCTCACTCCCTTGAGGGGCAGGGCAGTGGCTTACCTCACTCCCTTGAGGGGCAGGGCAGTGGCTTACCTCACTCCCTTGAGGGGCAGGGCAGTGGCTTACCTCACTCCCTTGAGGGGCAGGGCAGTGGCTTACCTCACTCCCTTGAGGGGCAGGGCAGTGGCTTACCTCACTCCCTTGAGGGGCAGGGCAGTGGCTTACCTCACTCCCTTGAGGGGCAGGGCAGTGGCTTACCTCACTCCCTTGAGGGGCAGGGCAGTGGCTTACCTCACTCCCTTGAGGGGCAGGGCAGTGGCTTACCTCACTCCCTTGAGGGGCAGGGCAGTGGCTTACCTCACTCCCTTGAGGGGCAGGGCAGTGGCTTACCTCACTCCCTTGAGGGGCAGGGCAGTGGCTTACCTCACTCCCTTGAGGGGCAGGGCAGTGGCTTACCTCACTCCCTTGAGGGGCAGGGCAGTGGCTTACCTCACTCCCTTGAGGGGCAGGGCAGTGGCTTACCTCACTCCCTTGAGGGGCAGGGCAGTGGCTTACCTCACTCCCTTGAGGGGCAGGGCAGTGGCTTACCTCACTCCCTTGAGGGGCAGGGCAGTGGCTTACCTCACTCCCTTGAGGGGCAGGGCAGTGGCTTACCTCACTCCCTTGAGGGGCAGGGCAGTGGCTTACCTCACTCCCTTGAGGGGCAGGGCAGTGGCTTACCTCACTCCCTTGAGGGGCAGGGCAGTGGCTTACCTCACTCCCTTGAGGGGCAGGGCAGTGGCTTACCTCACTCCCTTGAGGGGCAGGGCAGTGGCTTACCTCACTCCCTTGAGGGGCAGGGCAGTGGCTTACCTCACTCCCTTGAGGGGCAGGGCAGTGGCTTACCTCACTCCCTTGTACACGATTTTCCCCGAAGCTCCTGCGTCACCGACTAATTTCCCCTTGAGCATGGTGGGGCGCAGTTTGACAGAGTATTTCACTGGAAACGGGAACAAGAGGGAAGGGGACGATGAAAAGGTAGGTGAAAAGTGATTCTGATCAAACATGAACATACAGTTTTACATGGGTATGCGTGCATTGCATCGGAAAGAAGGGAAGTGAACGGTGTCGCACACGCATCAGATGCAACGAGCACACGCATCAGATGCAACGAGCACATGGGCTGCAGCAAACACATGAGCTGACATCATTACCATACACGGGAACGAAAAGGACCAGCAAGGTGGGGAGATGAATGACGCAGCAAGCACTTCAGCTGCAGCAACCACTTCAGCTGCAGAAACCACTTCAGCTGCAGCAACCACTTCAGCTGCAGCAACCACTTCAGCTGCAGCAAAGGTGAGTAATTGCTTCTGTAGGCTCAGACACTTACAAAATGTCTTCCCCTTCCAAACCAGGGGCCTGGCGGAAGGGGCAGAAGTGGTAGAAGCGGCAGAAGCTGAGGAAGGGACAGACGCGGCAGAAGAAACGCCTTGGTGAGCGAGGAGCGGTAATGATGTGGACGACGCGCCGTAGGCAGTGCAGACCGTCGCACCTGCCAAGGATGCAGGGAGCCACGAAGGCAGGCAGGCAGCACGAGTGGAGGCATGAGGCACGAATGCTCAAAGAATAGATGAGTGATGAGTGGCGGCATGAGGCACGAATGCTCACAAATCAAACAAAACTGTAACCTTAGCGGCACGGGGACTAAACTGACAGACTGTAAGTTATCAGACGAAAACCGTTGACGACAGCCTATGGGCTAGTAGCAGCCCACTCGGGATTTGCAAGACTTACAGAGCAGCAGGCGCGAGAGGAGAGATAATGCGCGGCGCTCCATGCCGATCTTACTATTAGTAATGCTTCGTCGGCTTGGCTCTAGGCAATACCAGAAAGGTAAAACGAATTACTGACACATGCTTTGCGGCGGATGGCCGTTTGATAAACCGATCTTAATAGGATTCGAGAATGTCTCACACTGCATGTGAGAGTCGAACCGTTGAAAGCCGGCAGGTGCATCAAAGGAGCGCGGGAAAACGTGTGGATCGGAACGGTTTCCTGAGAAAACTCACTCGTTGCACATCGAAGCGACACGTAGGCCGATTGATGGCATTTTAACCACTCGGCGAGCGACATTTAGACAACTGAAGAATTCGGAGGCCAGTGAAGATAAATCGCCGTTCAAGATTCACTAGGTCGCAGCTGCCTAGACTTGCCAGTGGATGCATCATGGACGAGTTGACTTTCGCGTTGACTAACATGTCAACTCAGCTTTCGCCACAGCACGACGACTTGCCCCCGCAAACCGGGTTCTCCCAACAGTCAGATGCGCCTAACAAGTAATACTGCACGGCAGCGACTTCGACAGCGCGCATCTCGAATCGCTAGGAAGGTACTTGGTTGGGACTAGGGCCGCGTTACTTCCGGGAATTGAGTACGGCCGCCATGCTTCGCGGAATTGAGAATGAATTCGGGATGACGTCGCTAGAATGAAGTGGGAATTTGAAAGGCCCGTACGCGCCAGAATCATGTGATACAGTGTTACGGGTGCAATGGATCTAAGTAGCGAGGATTGCACTAAGGTGTCAAAATGAGTACAAAATGTGAGCGGCATGAGCGAACATTTATACGCGAAACATGCAAACGGTAACGCGGTGCGTGCGAGCTAGCTAGTGCTACGCTGGCAGTGAGGCTCGGGCTAGTCCCGAAGCGTAGGCCGACGAGGCCAGGCCAGCAGTGCGAGGTTTGGTGAAACAGTGTGCGCGAAGTCGGCGAAGCCCCGTTAGCTGTAACGGGCGAACAACGGCTGCTGCTGTACGCGATGTTGCAGGGCGCGCTAAGGAATATCGAGAAAATTCCTTACACTACCCCCCCCCCCTTCAAGAAGCCCCCTCCGCTACGTGAGTGCGTGTATATCGCGGAAACCCCGGCTCTGTTAGAATTACTAGCTAGGTGAGGATGTCGATTAGGTAAGGGAGGGGGATACAAGACTATCGAGAGTGAAATGTTGTACCCTCTAAGGAAAGAACCCTACACAACCTAGAGTGAAATGAATGGAACAATATATGTTTTGACACACCCCCATAGGTGAAGGAGGGGATAGCCAAACCTAACAGTGGTCACAAGACCAGACAAGCAAGAGTACAAGCAAGGCAAAGCTCAGGGTGGATCTCAAGGACACCACACAATCTGAGCACAAGCAGGCGGCCACAAGGCCAGTTCACATGCAGAGTTATAATAGCAAGGCAGTACACTGATCACAACCTAGCAAGAGTAAACATGCAGGTATAAAGATATATAGCAGTGTACAACAAGAGCAAGTCAAGCAACCAGCAGGTGAGGCAGAGTGGGCACAAGCCCAAGAGCAGTGCTGAAACGCTGATGATCACCAGACCCAAGGGCCTTGGTGAAGACATCAGCAGTGTTGGCCCGAGAGGCCACGTAAGCAAGGCGCAGCTGACCACGCTGCTGCAGCTCACACGCAAGGAAGTAGCGAAGAGCAATGTGCTTCGTTCTATGCTCCAGTCTCTGCTCGCGACACAAGGCAAGCATTGCCTTGTTGTCCACGCACAGAACTGGAGGAGAGCGAGGCCGCTCCCCCAAGTCGGTCAGCAGGTAGGTCAGCCAGCGTAGCTCCTATGCAGCCATGGCCCCAGCGTAGATCTCGGCCTCACACCTGGAGCCAAGCACAGAAGAAGAACGAGTGGACCTCCACGAGACAGAACCAGAGCCAAGACTGAAGGTGTAACCCTGTGACGAACGCTGAGTCGCCTGGTCGTCGGCCCAAGAAGCGTCAGAGTGTCCTGTGAGTACCACTGAACCCTGTCCTCCAAGCACGAGCCCCATGCCCGATGTACTGCACAAGTAACGCAGTACCCTCTTCGCAGCATCCCAGTGCACCTTTCGGTGTCTACCGGGTGCCACGTAGCGAGCCAGAAGGCCGAGAGGGTACGCGAGGTCAGGTCGAGTGCACGTCATCAGGTACATGAGGCAACCCACAAGCTCTGGGTACGGACCACTCGGCTCTACGGACTCGTCCGAAGGTGGAGCTGAGAGCGAGTGGCCGGTAGCCAGAGGAGTGGGCTGTGGCGAGGAGTACGTGAAGCGGAAGCGCTGAAGGACCTGGTGCACCATGTGTGACTGAGTCAGGGTGATGGTGCGCCGCGCTCTGTCCCGGGTGATATGCAAGCCAAGATAGCTCCGCAGCTCACCCAGGTCAGTGCAGGTGTGTCTCTCCTGCAGCTCCGCCTTCACTAGGGCCAGTGCCTCAGTGTCAGCCGTAGCAAAACCAAGTCGTCAACGTACACGAGGATGTAGAACGGCGGCAGAGAAGTGTCGGTGCATAGAAACAGCGACGGGCCAGCAGTCGAAGGAGCAAACCCAAGAGCCGCAAGTGTCGTCCTCAGTGTGTCGTGCCACTCGCGGGGCGCCTGACGCAGGCCGTACACTGGTCGCCGTAGGCTCCACTGGGTACCCTCAGGAAACGACCCAGTGAAGCCCGGTGGACGGCGCAACCAGATGGCCTCGTGAAGGCTACCCTGTAAGAAAGCTGTCGAGAAGTCGAGAGAGTGCAGCTCGTAGTCACGCTGAGCTGCAACGTGTAGCAACACCCGAAGAGTGGTCATCTTCGGGGTGGGGGAGAAGGTCTGAAAGAAGTCGACCCCCTCACGCTGACTGAAGCCTCGAGCAACGTAACGTGCCTTGAAGGCAGGCGGAGAACCTGGCGGCCGCTTCACCCTGAAAATCCACATGCCACTGACGATGTTCGCCCCAGGTGGGGGAACCTCGTCGACGTAGGTGCCTGTGGACTTCCAGGAAGCCATCTCTGCGTCCATGGCTATCTGCCACTGAGAGGAGTACTCACCCAAAATCGCCTCCCTGTAGGAGCGCGGGGTGGGGATGTCAAGTGCATCCGGGTCTCCCTCAGGGGCAAGCAGCATGGTCGCGTGATGGGGTGAAGCGGCAGCAAGGCACTCCAGCTCCTCCTGTCTGTCCTCAAGAACGTCACAGCCAAGGGCAGTACAGCCAAGAGCAGTCTCACCCCCGACGGACGGAGGACAGGCAGGGACAGGGTCAGAGACAAGACTCGCAAGGTAGTCTAGGCGGTACACAGCAGCAAGGTCAACGAGCTCAGCTACTAGGGCAGACGCAGCAGGAGACGAGAACGTAGGGTCCGTCACAACCGTAGCAAGAAGGCGAGTAACAGTCGGACTGGACGCACGAGCAAGGTCAGGCGGAGGGTCAGCAACGTCAGGCAGAGAGGACGCAGGAGGTAACAGTAGGACAACACGCTGAGGAACAGAGGAAGGACGGAGTGTCATATCGTGAGTGCCGGGGACAACCGGAGCACGCTGACGACGAACACGAGGAACACGAGCACGGACAGCAGCTCTAGGCTCAGGCTCAAGGTCAAAGCTAGACTCAGGCTCTCGACGCTCAGGGGTGGAAGCACGAGTCTCAGGCTCTCGACGCTCAGTCAGGGACTCTGACACCGCAGTGTAAGGAGCAGGAGCAGGCAGTGGGGAGTGTGGTAGCAGCGGTGGCTGTGACTGGTCCGCCGGTGGACACAGCAACGGAGGAGTGATACCTGCCACAGGGAAGCCAGTAGCACCTGGCTGAAGACTGAGAAGGTGGCGAAGAGCACAAGTAGCTCCACCAGGACCTCCAGCACCTCCAGCACCTCCAGCCCCAGCAGCTCCAGAACCTCCAGCACCAGCAGCACCTCCAGTACCAGCAACACCAGCAGCTCCACGACCTCCAGCAGCAGCAGCACCTCCAGTACCTCCAGCACCAGCAGCTCCACGACCTCCAGCACCTGCAGCACCTCCAGGACCTCCAGCACCAGTAGCTCCAGGTCCTCCGGTAGGAGCTCCGACGACACCAACACCAGAAGGACTCGCAGCACCCCCAGAGTCAGCACCCGAACTCGCAGCACCCCCAGAGTCAGCACCCGAACTCGCAGCACCCCCAGAGTCAGGACTCTCGGTCTCAGCACTCGCAGGCTCAGTACCCTCAGTCCCAGCACCCCCAGGCTCAGTACCCTCAGTCTCTGCTCCAGTGTCCACAGTAGCAGGCTGCAGAGGCGGCGAAGACGGCAGAGGTGGGAACCCGGGGGGGGTAGCCAGACGAGGAGAGCGGGCACCCCCAGACTCACCACCCCCAGCCCCAGCTCCAGAAGTCTCAGCTCCAGAGTCCACAGCAGCAGGCTGCGGAGGCGGCGAAGACGGCCGTGGCGGGAAACCCGGGGGGGTCTCCAAGCGAGGAGTGCGGCGAGTGGTCGCCGTGTCGTCGGCGACGGCGTCACCCCCCTCAGGTGAGTCAGAGGAGTCAGAAGAGATCTCAACTGGCTCATCCAAGGGGGGTGGGTCTACCTGGGACACACCTGAGGGAGCAGGACCCTGTGGGGGAAGGGGGTCTACCGGGGGGGGGACTGGTACCAGGAAGAGAGGTGCGAGGGGGACCGGGTGGGACGCGTGCGGGTGAAGTCGGTAGTAACAGACCGACTCGTCAAAGGTGACGTCCTGAGAGGACAGAACACGACGCGAGGCAGGGTGGTAGAACTGCCAGGGTGGAGCGTCGGTGGGGAAGCCCAGGAAGACACAGCGGAGAGTGCCAGGAGAGAGCTTGCTCGCTTTGGTATCGCGAACAAGGAAGAGCGCGCCCCAGACCCGAAACGACGACGCATCACCAGGCTGTCCCGTCCAACGGAGTGTGGGCGAGGTCTCTGGAGCAGAGACACGGGGCCAGAGGTTGAGCTGATGCGTGGCGTATCGGACCGCAAACGGCCACAGGAAATGGGGAGCAGCCGCACGGATCATGGAGGTACGAGCAACCTCCATGATCAGGCCAATGCGACGCTCAGCGATCCCATTTTGCTGCGGAGAGGCCGGAAGCGTGAACGACTGGGCGATGCCCTCATCCTGGCAGAACGTCTCAAGGACGCCAGAGCTGAACTCACCACCCCTGTCAGAGTGCAGACGCAGGACTGGGAAATCCTGCTGAAAGCGCTCGTGCAGCTGAAGACGAGTAGCACGGATCCAGGGGATCAAAACACCACTGACGTCCGCCTTGCGACGCAAGGGGAAGACGGTGGTGTAGCATGTGTAGTCGTCAACAACCAGCAAGAAGTAGCGCTCCTGGTCCGTTCCACCGACGGGGGCCGGGCCCCACACGTCCAGGTGGAGAGTCTGCAGAGGAGCAGTGGTCGGAGGAAACTCGGAGGAGTGAGGAGCGGCGCGCTACCGCCCCTCGACGCAAGGAAGGCACGGCGGCGCAAGCGAGCGCGGGAGGGGGGGCAGGGTCTCAGGGAGGCCAGAGACCAGGAGCCGGGAGTGCATGCCGCGCAGACGCTGCAGGGAGGGGTGACCAAGACGGTGGTGCCAGCGCTGAGTCTCGTGCGTGAGTACTCTGCACGAGCAAGACGCAGCTAACTGCCCTGACGCAGACGCTCGACTCGACGCAGCTACCTGACCTGACTCAGCCACCTGTGCAGACGCAGTGGTCAGTGTGTACAGACTAGACCCAGGCTGTCGAGTGAACGTAGCCAGGTGACGGCCAGTCCGGGAGCACGTACAGATCGCCACACGCTGCCCTCCAGGAATAAAGGTATCAACCCAGACATCCTGAATGGCAGCGTTGCTCACCAAGTTCGTCGAGAACGTGGGGAGGTGGAGACCTGACAAAGAGCCGGAGGGGACTGCTGGACAAGGGAGGACCGTGGAGGCTCTCGCAACCACTGGGCCCCCAGAGGGGTCAGCCAGTGAGACTGGGACAGGTGCTGTGAGTGGTGTGACTGTGGTGCAATCACGGAAGAAGCAACGTGACGCGCCTGAGTCAAGCGTGAAAGTGTGCAAGTCCTCAGCTGAGGCAGGACCTGTGGTAGTAGACGCACTAGCACCTAGAGCGTCGGTAGACTCACGGGCACCTAGAGCTGCAGCATACTCACTAGCACCTGGAGTGGCAGCAGACTCACTAGCACCTGGAGTGGCAGCAGACTCACTAACACCTGGAGCAGCGGTCCTAACAGAACGATAACCTCCACCACCAGGACGACCTCGCTGAATAACCCACTCACGAAGCTGCCGAGGGGTGGGGTCGTCCGGGAGAAGCAGTGCCTGCTGCTGTCCACCCCTGGCCGCAGCAACTGCCGCGGAAGTGGCCATGACAGACAGTGACTGTCAGGAGTAGTTCCAGCACCTCCAGCTCTTACAGCGCCAGCAGCACCTCCTGCACTCCCAGCAGCACCTCCTCCACTCCCAGTAGCACAAGTAGCAGCAGCAGCAGTAGTAACAGCAGCAGGGAGGCCGCACCTCCACCACTCCCAGCAGTACTCCCTCCAGCAGCAGCAGTAGCAGGGCGGCTCGGGCAGCAGCAGCAGCAGCAGTAGACCGAGTAGCACTAGCTGTAGTAGCAGTAGGTGCAGCAGCAGCAGCAGTGACAGCTCAGGTTGGGCGGCGCGGCTCGGACAGGGCGGCGCGGTTCGGGCTCAGTGGCGGAGCAGCAGCGGCAAGTAGCAGCAGCAGCAGCAGCAAGGAGGAGCAGCTGCAGCAAGTAGCAGCAGCAGTAGCAAGGAGGAGCAGCTGCAGCAAGTAGCAGCAGCAAGGAGGAGCAGCTGCAGCAAGTAGCAGCAGCAGCAGCAAGGAGGAGCAGCTGCAGCAAGTAGCAGCAGCAGTAGCAGGGCAGTGCAGGCGGCAGCAGCACTGCAGCAGCAGTTCAGGCGCAGCAGCGAAGCAGCAGCAGCAGTAGCAAGTGCCGTACTAGCAGCAGCAGCAGTAGCACTAGCTGTAGCAGCAGGAGCTTCAGTAGCAGCAGCAGTGAGTAGCGCTAGCTGTAGCAGCAGTAGCGTCAGTAGCAGCTGTAGCAAGTGCCGTAGTAGCAGCAGCAGGAGTAGCACTAGCTGTAGCAGCACTAGCTTCAGTAGCAGCAGCAGTGAGTAGCGCTAGCTGTAGCAGCAGTAGCGTCAGTAGCAGCAGTAGCAAGTGCCGTACTAGCAGCAGTAGCAGTAGCACTAGCTGTAGCAGCAGGAGCTTCAGTAGCAGCAGCAGTGAGTAGCGCTAGCTGTAGCTTCAGTAGCGTCAGTAGCAGCTGTAGCAGGTGCCGTAGTAGCAGCAGTACTGTGTAGTGCAGCACTAGCTGTAGCAGGCGTAGTTGCAGTAGCAGCAGTAGTACTAGCTGTAGCAGTACTAGTTGAAGTGGCACTAGCAGTGACAGTTCGGGCTGGGTGGCGCGGCTCGGACACAGTGGCAGAGCAGCAGCGGCACGTAGCAGTAGCAGCCGGTGCACAGCAGCAGAAGGCGCGTGCGGGCTGTGAGCTAGCACCTAGGGGCGCGCAACAGGTGCACGCGGAGCAGCTGAAAAGGAGCGCGCAGCAGGTGCGTGCTAGGGGCTGGCGGGCAGCGTGAGTGGCGCGCGCAGCAGCAGGAACGAGGGGGGACCGGGCGTAGGGGCTGACGGGCTGCGCGAGAGGCGCACGGGGCAGCTAGGGCGCGGTCAGGGGGGGTCGCACGTGACTAGGCAGAAAAATCGCGCCTAGGGCAGAAAAATTGAACCGTTTCGCCTAGGGCACGTTTTCGCATTTCGTTTTTCTCCTAGGGGCGCGACTCGGGCAGTAGATCGAAATAGTAGTGGTGGGCCCTTTTAAAAATTCGGTCCTAAGTAGCTTTTTGCTCTTAATACCATGTTATAATTACTAGCTAGGTGAGGATGTCGATTAGGTAAGGGAGGGGGATACAAGACTATCGAGAGTGAAATGTTGTACCCTCTAAGGAAAGAACCCTACACAACCTAGAGTGAAATGAACGGAACAATATATGTTTTGACAGGCTCCTCAGGTACACTTGCAGGGCAGGGTGGTTTTCGATGTTGGCCAGGGGCACCCAACTATCTTCAGTTGGCGTGCGGTCCTTCCAGCGAACGAGGAATTCAATCCTCTTGATTCCCGTGGGGTGTCGAATCCGATGGCTCAGGATTTTTTCGGGCTCAATGATCGGCTCCGATGCAGGGCGAGTCATGGATGGCGGGCGGTGACGAGGCAGTTGGCTTGTGGTTGGGATGTATGGGCGAAGCAGGCTGACGTGGAATGAGGGGCTGATGTACCAGTCCGTCGGCAACAGTAGGTGGGCTGTCACTGGGGTAATCATGTGGCTGATTTGGAATGGTCCACAGTAGCGGGGTCGTAATTTCGGTACGACGGGCAGTCTTTAAGTTCTGCGTGTCGAGCAGTACGTAATCTCCTGACTGGTGCGTGACTGGGCGGCGGTGGCGGTCAGCGTTGCGTTTAGCGATGACATTGGCTTTTTTAATTGCTTCAACGGCTCTGGTGTGGGCAGCTTGCAGAATTTCGGCAAATTGCTGTGCACGTGGTGTTGGGTTGTCCGGACTCGGCGTCATGGGCACTGTAGAGTTTTGCCCGTAGTTCAGGTAGAAAGGGGACTGTTGCGTCGTCGCTGACGTGGCGTTGTTATACGCGAACTCGATCAGCGGCAGCTGCTGCTCCCAAGTGGTTGGGTCGTCGCACGTGGCACGAATCAACTGCTCCATCGTCTGATTCGTTCGCTCCGTTTGACCGTCGGTCTCGGGGTGGTACGACGAGCTGAACTGTAGCCTTGTCCCGAACTGCTCCCAGAGGTTTTTCCAGAAGTTGCTGGTGAACTTCGTGTCGCGGTCGCTGATTATCGCGGCTGGTATCCCGTGCAGTCGAACGACGGCTGCGATGAACAGGCGAGCGGTTTCTTCGGCTGAGATCGATTTCTTGCACGCAGCGAAGTGTGCCATCTTCGTCAACCTGTCAACGACGACCATAACCGCGTCGTTACCCCCAGGGTTCGAAGGCAACCCCGTGACGAAATCCATGGTAACCTGCTGCCAGGCGCGCTCAGGCGGTGGAATCGGCTGCAACTGACCCGCCTTTCTTTTTCGCGAGCTCTTCATCACCTGACACGTAGGACACGAGCCCACGTGGTGCTGTACGTCGGTCAACAGCTCCGGCCAGTAGTAGTACCGCTGCAGTTGCTGTCGCGTTTTTCCTACCCCGAAATGTCCCGAGGTAATCCTGTCGTGTGCCTCCTGCAGTAACAGTTCCCTCAGTAGTGAGTACGCGGGTACCCAGATGCGGTTGGTGCCTGTCTTTACGTAATAGACTCCTTTGGCCTCTGCCAGTTGCTGTGAATTTCCGGTTGTGAAAAATGGGTCGGTACTGTATCCGTGGGTGAATAGGCCTGTTAACAGTGGGTTGGTTTGGGCGAGTAGGATGGCGTGGTGTTGGGCGGTGGGGCGTGTGAGTGCGTCGGCGATGTTGGATGCGCCTTTTTTGTACGTGACCGTGTAGTGGAAATTGGACTCCAGATAGTCCAACCAGCGGATCTGTCGTGGGTTGAGATTCGGTTGGGCGCGAAGGTACTGTAGGGATCCGTGGTCTGTCCGTACTGTCATGTCTGCTCCCGTGAGGTAACATCGCCACACTTTGAACGCGTGCACGATCGCCAACATCTCGCGGTCGTGTATCGGGTAGTTGCGTTCGGGCGGATGAAGCTTGCGGGACTCGTACGCAATTGGCTGAAGGCCGTTCCCGAAGTCCTGCAACAGTACTGCTCCCACAGCGATGTCGCTAGCGTCGGTGACGAGCTCGAACGGACGGTGCGGATCGGCGATGTGAAGTACGGGCGGTGAGCACAAAATATTTTTGAGGGCCGAGAAGGCAGCTTGCTCTTTCTCCCCCCACGTGTACTCAACCCCCTTCCTCAGCAGATCGGTCAACGGGGCAGTCAGCTTCGCCATGTCGGGGACGAACCGGCGCACGTAGTTGACGAACCCCAGAAAACTCTGCAACTCGGTCAAGTTGGTCGGTGCGTGCCATGCTTGAATCGTCGCAATCTTTTTCGGGTCTATTTCCACTCCTGCAGCTGAAATGATGTGTCCCAAAAACTCCAGTCGGTCCTGTAAAAACTCACACTTAGACGCTTTTGTCAGTAGGCGGTTCTCACTCAGTATCTTAAAAACTGCTTCGATGTCCTGTAAATGCTGTGTTCTGTCGGGGCTGTAAATCAGTATGTCGTCAAGGTACACGATGACGCACTTATCTAAAAGGGGGCGGAAGGCTTCGTTCATGGTCATTTGAAAAGTGGCGGGGGCGTTGGTCAGTCCGAAGGGCATGACGTGTATTCGAAGGACCAGTAGCGTGTTCGGAAGGTTGTCTTAGGGCAGTCGGGTGGGTTGACGCGAATCTGGTGGTAACCTCCCCGAAGGTCGATTTTCGAGAAAACCCGGGCTGTGCGCAGTTGGTCGATCAGTTCGTCGGCTCGTGGAATGGGGTAACAGGATTTTATGGTAAACCTGTTCAGTGCTCTGTAGTCGATGCACATGCGAAACCCCCCGTCTTTTTTCGGTGTGAACAGTATCGGTGCTGCGAAAGGTGACGAACTAGGGCGAATGAACTCCTTCTCGAGCAGGTAATCCAGCTGCTTCCGCAGTTCGTCCAGTTCGGGTTGGGTCAGTCGGAACTGTCGCTGTACTGTTGGCTGTGTCCCGGGTTCTAGTTCTATCCTGTGGTCGTGCGGTCGCTGAGGTGGCAGTCCTGTCGGTAGGTCGTCTGGGAAGATGTCACTGTACTGCTTCAACAGTGCTGCCAGCTCACTCGGTACGTCGGCCAGCAGTTTCTGTAAATACCCTCCTTTGTCTGCTGCCTCGGCTTCCCGAGTGTCAACCGCATACACGTCAGCTCCTGCCGCTACGGCGCGTTTCATCGTGATCGCGTTGACACGCACCGACGAAGACTCAGGCGAGCCCCAGCGAGGTAAGGCGATGTTGTTACCGTTCACTCGCACAGTGCAATCACCCGTCGTTCAGTCGATTCGCGGATTGTGTCGTCGCAGCCAATCACGCCCGAGTAAAATGTCGGTTCCGTCGAGGGTCGTTGCGAGCATTTCCTGGCTAAACGTGAAGTTACCCCCGCATCGAATCCGAACTCGGTCCACACGTTCCCGTATCGCCAGTGGCGTGCCGTCGACCAGTCTTGCGTCTATCTCAGGTAAACATCTGTCCAGTGGCAGTCGCAGTTTTCGTGCTGTAGCAGTGTTGATAAGGCTGTGGCTGGCCCCTCCGTCTACGAAGATTTTAACTAAGTCTGTCCCGATTTTCCCACTAAGCAGTATAGGGCTGTCTACCGTAGTACCCTCCTTATTCGGCCGGGTGTGGTCGATTGCGTGAACCGGCACAATCACTCGGTGAGGGTCGGTTGGGTCGGGCAAGCCGCGTGACCTGTCAGTAGAGGGCCCGTCTGCTACTGACTCCCAGCGTTTCCCTGCTGCTTGGTTTGTTTCTGCTGCTCAGCTTCCCCCTTTCCCTTAGCATTTTCCGGGCATTCGCTCTTACGGTGTCCCGGCCGATTGCACGCAAAGCAGCGCCCTTTGAACGGTGCGGCAGCGGCATTTGCGGCGACGGCACGTATCGTAGCGCCCTCGTTCGTCCCACGAGGCCGATGTCCCCAATTGCTGCTTCCGTAGGACCCCGGTCTCGGTCGGCGGAAGAAATCGAGTTTCTCCGCCGTGGCGAGAATCTCCTGAAAATCGGTGACGCCGCAAAGCTGGATTTACTGAGCGATGTCCTGCTTCAGGCCGCCGATGTAGCGGTCGATGCGTTCGCTCTCGTGCATATAACCCACTTGCTCGCATAGCGCCAGAAACCCGCTCGTGTAGTCTTGGACGGAACCGAGTTGGCGCCAAGTGCGGAGCCTCTGTCGCGCCGCGATCGAAGCCGCAATTGGCTCGAAACGAGCGCGCAGACCTGCGCACCACGCGTCCCACATGCGATACTGGGGCACCTCCGCGAAATACGACGGCGCCGAGGGTCCGGTTTGTCCTTCCCGTGTCGGTAGAGTCGCGTAGTCCACCGGCTTCGTGACGATGACACGCCACCAGTCCATGGCGGGTCCTCGCAGCAACGACACGGCGTAGCGAATCTTCGCCGTATCCTCCGAGACGTAGTTCGCGTCGAAGAAGTCATTCAACTTGAAGAGCCACGCCTGAACGGTAGGACCACCCCGCTGACTTGGGTCAAAACATGGCGGACGCTGTGGCTTCAGCGGCATCGGCGACGGTAGAGCTGATTCGCCGGCCGGCACAGAAATAGTGACTCGAGGCTGATTCCTGGCCGCATTCGTCGCGTCGGGGTGTGTCGTGCCGTGGTCGTCGTCTCCGTCATGGCGGACGACGCCATCACTTGCGGCGCTCGCGGGTTGCCCCACACTTCCGTGTTGCGATGCCTGTGGTGCGGGCTGAATCGGAGTGCCAGGTGCTTGGGATTGTGTTCGTGCGAGGTCATTTTGCAGGGAGGTGCGTTCCGCCGTTAACGCCGCGATTTCTTCGGGGTTTTCGTGCAGTTGTCGCAGCAGCTCATCCAGGCGGTCCTCCGTGAGGTTAGTGACGTCAATATGCTCTGCCATTTCGAAGGGCGTCGGCTCGTCTTAGTCTAGGCGCAGTCGTGGCTGCACGCGTTTACGAGAGAACGCGAGGACAGCGGCTCCTAGGTGCTAAGGTGCGTGAGTCCCTTCGAGTGAAAAAATCAAAAGTTGATTTCCTGGGGTGCGGAGATGCGCGGTCCGAAAAGGAAAGAGGCTCTGAACACCAAGTGTTACGGGTGCAATGGATCGAAGTAGCGAGGATTGCACTAAGGTGTCAAAATGAGTACAAAATGTGAGCGAAGGCATGAGCGAACATTTATACGCGAATTAAGACAAGACTCTTCAAGGAGTCTGCAGAGCAGTCGTCATAGCAGTCGTCATAGTATTTCATATCTCAATCATACAGCACACTATATTGTAAATTACAAAGATAGTGAAGACATACGGTAAGCAGACGAAAGTAACTAACTACCACTAGTGCATATACGAAGCTAACGTGTATATAAACTAGCGCAAGGGCGGGAGGGTGGGTTCTAGATTCAGATCTAGAAATGATTTCGACTAGGTGGCAGGTCTGTGGACCTGCCACGAGATAAGGAGTAGATGACTCCTTACTGCATAATCCTTTACAAGTCTTGTCATAATCTTTAAATTTTGAATTTTGTATTTCAATTTTTTTCATATTAAGACAAGACTCTTCAAGGAGTCTGCAGAGCAGTCGTCATAGGTGATACGAGACATTGGTGTGTCGGGAACTGAGCCCTATAAGTCAGGGTTTCAACCTAGTAGGGAAGGACGGAATAGAAAAGTAAGTTGGGTATATCTCACCTATTCTCCTGTGAGAGTTTCCCAAAAGGAACAATGAATGAGGTATCAGATGCGCGTAAAATTTAAGGGAGCAATAAGTTGCACAATGGTTGTTGCAAGAATCGTCCGTAGCGATGAGGCGCCACCCATCTCGTAAGCAACTAAATAATAACTTTGCACGCGTTCGATGATGTTAGCCGCCTATCCGACGGGCACATAGACATTGAAGTCGGAAAGTTATGAGAGCTAACCATAGTTGTTGAATTTAGCAGAATGCCAACGTTGTGCAACAGCATCACATGACTTCAATGTAGGGTGGGCCATTCGCACCATGACTGCATGACTAGCTCGTATTCACCGTAGAGTACGGTCGATGAAGTATTGTTCACGTTAACATGTTGATGCGCTCATTGCATGATACGCAGGCGATGACGCTTTAAGGATTAAGGCTGAAGACTAGTGTCATGTTGCGGCAGAGGAGTTGTGAAGCATATACCAAACTTTAAGAGATTTCCAACGTATACAATGCATACTGCTTGCGTCACCTGTTCACAAACCGGTGCCCTGTATGGGGCATTTGTTGTCACCCAACAGCAAACAAGCAGTATCGAAGTTAGCGCCTCTGTAAATAGAGTAGCACTATGTACGTAAGGTTAAATAACTGTAGGAACCCTTAAGAGGGCACCGAACCGTCTTCAAAAACAATGGTTAGTATGCCATAGAAAATCATGCTATACAGTATGAAACATGAGCCATTACCACATACGAGAGAAGCAATGTTCCATTAAGGCACATCATCAATAAAAGAGGATGTGCGAGAGCAAGTCAGATATCCTGAATCTCAACACGATCAATCAACCTTTTACTGTAGACCGAAAGGTTCGAATCACGTTAGTTGGAGGTTAGATGTTTGCAAAGAAGCGACAGTAAGCGAATACGAGCGCGATAACCAACCGGAACTATTCAAGCCATTCCCCAGCATTATGCTGGTGACGTGCGAGCTCATCATACAAGCTTGTATGTATAAGCGAGATACTTGCATGCATGGACTGATCTCTGTACCAGAAGCATATTGAAAGCTTTCTCGTGCAATAAACTTCGGAATTGTTGTGTGAATGTAGGATCGCAAGTGCAATGATCATGAGAAATCGCACGCCAGATCGATATCCTTCCCCTATTGGTGGTGTAACTTTATAAGAAGACGAAACGTCGATGAGAGGGGTTGTAAATTCAAATGGAGTGTACGTCACAACGAGTCCAAATTAACCACGTACGTCTACGCTATCCACGGGCACTTGCATGTGCTTGTGGGTCTTTCAGCGAGAAGATCCCTTTGCGGTACCAAGCATGCCATGAAAACGGCTTGTGGCTCCCAACGAGAGCCTATAGTTAACAAATGGGTATGGTCCCGCCAAGACGCCTGTTTTGTCTATCATACCCCACAAAATAATACGGTACCGTATATTGGAAAACTGCTTCGAAATGCAGGCCTTGCTGAAATCGAATGCCGAAAACCAAGGAGTGAACCTAAAAACGGTGAAAGTTCGAAAATGATGTCACATTTACGGTATGCGTGGAGACGATGAGGACCCGCCTTCTCGCTATAGCATTTTTTCTTACCGGTACTTTCTTTCGTTCCTTTGGGCAATCGACAACTTTCTGTAGCGCCAACTAGATGGCGACAAGTACTCGACAAGTATAGCCAGCGGAAAAATCCATTTCCGGAAGTGAAGCGGCTCTGCGTCCCGACAAAGCTAGATGCGTGATAAAATGCTTCACATCCCATGAAAGGGGAATAACACGTTCGTGATTATTATGAGTACAAATTCGGCATACGGTACCGCATATTGATTCTTACATAAATGATGTCCGCGGACGGCCTCTTATTGTGCACGATACTGCCAGTAGCATGCTTCGTCCCTTACACAGGACCATAATCTTCTTAGGGTTTTTGTTTTTGTTTTTGTTTTTTTTTTTTTTTGGAGAAGCCATTATCTTTTATAGGCCACCACAATCTTCTGACACCAAGTGGTGTCACCAAATCAAGAGTTACAGCAGTAACTGCAAATTCAGTTTGCACAAACCAGCGAGGACAATTTCGTGTCCCCTCAGGGGAGGAGTCGGTATGTCAAGGGCGTCGGGGTCTCCCTCAGGGGAGAGCAGCATGGCACACACAGAGGGAGAAGCGGCTGCCCAGTACTCCAGCTCAGACTCTCTGTCCTCTAGGACGTCACAGCCAAGGGCAAACCCACCCCCGACGGACAGAGGACGGTAGGGAGGAGCTGGCACCACACGGGTGGCGTAGTCAAGGCGGCTGGCGGCAGCAAACACAGCGACAGCGGCAGTAAGAGCGGAGGCAGACGACGGAGGGAAACGAGAGTCGGTGACAAGAGTGGCGAGGACACGTGCGGCAACAGGACGAACAGCGCGGTAGTAGTCAGAGATAGGAGTGGGGAGGGCTGGGAGAGAGGACGGAGGAGGAGACGGGAGAACGGACACAGGAGAAGGAGAACGACGACGAGACGAACAAAGGAGGGAAGTGTGGAGGTCAGTAACAGGGGACGAGTGACGAGCACGCGGAGGACAACGAGTGATCAAGTCCCGACGGACAGAGGGAGGAGGAGACTGAGGAGGAGGAGAAGACTAGACCGCCGGACGGTCGTCAGGAGGAGGCAACGGAGGAACAAACACAGGAGGAGACTGGGAGCGGACAGGAGGAGAGGAGGAAAGGCCAAGGGCCCGCAGGCCACTCACAGGTGGGAACAACCGCCGCTCCAGAGGAAGCTGCGGTGGTGGCTGCGGCCGCTACTGCTGCGGCTGCGGCTGCTGCTGCTGTGGCTGCGGCTGCGGCTGCGGCTGCGGCTGCGGCTGCTGCTGCTGCTGCTGCTGCTGCTGCTGCTGCTGCTGCTGCTGCTGCTGCTGCTGCTGCTGCTGCTGCCGCTGCTGCTCCAGAAGGTCCAGCACCCGCAGCTCCTGCTGCTCCCTCTCCAACCGCTCCTGCTCCTCACGCTCACGCCGACGGGCAGCCTGGAGACGTGTGTCGTGGCGGTGGGGAGGCGGAGTGGACTCCGCAGAACCAGGGTCTCCAGCGTCAGTCTCCTCAGACTCAGCACCCCCAGAACCAGCACCGCCAGTGCCAGGAACTCCAACTCTAGCACCCCCAGAACTAGCACCGCCAGTGCCAGCACCCCCAACTCCAGCACCCCCAGAACCAGCACCTCCAGTGCCGGCACCTCCTGCTCTAGCACCCCCAGAGCTAGCGCCACCTGCGCCAGCACCTCCAGCTCCAGCACCCCCAGAGCTAGCGTCACCTGCGCCAGCACCTCCAGCTCCAGCACCCCGCGACCGAGCACCCCCAGACCGAGCACCGCCAGCGGCTGCACCTCCAGCTCCAACACCAACCGAGTCCACAGTAACCTGTCGCGGAAGTGCCGAAGGCTGCTGAGGGGACTGTGAGGAGGACTGCGGGGAGGGAGACGCTACCTGACGCGCGACCGAGGGTAGAGGGGTAGCGTGGGACACACCAGACGGGGCAGGACCAGGGGGGGGCGGGGGTACCGGAGGAGCGGGAGCAGGGGGAGGAGAGGGTGCGAGGAAGAGAGGGGGAGGGGGTACCGCGAGACCTTGACAGGGGTACCGGGTGTAGTAGGACACGGACTCGTCAAACCGGACGTCACGGGAGTCTAGGAACTGGTGGAGGGGAGGGTGGTAAAAGGACCAGTCAGCAGAGTCCACTGGGAAACCAAGGAAGACACAGGGGACGGCGCGTGCCGAGAGCTTGTCCGCGGAGGTGTCGCGAACAAGTGCAAGGCAGCCCCAGACTCGAAAGGCCGACCCAACACCAGGGGATCCAGTCCAAAGACTGGTCGGTGAAGCCTCGGGCCGCGAGACACGCGGCTGGAGGTTCAGCTGGTGTGCGGCGTAGCGAACCGCGTGGGGCCACAGAAAATGGGGCGCACGGGCATGAATCATGGACGTGCGGGCGATGTCCATGACCAAGCCTATGCGGCGCTCAGCAACCCCATTCTGCTGTGGGGACTCTGGCAGCGTCCAGGACTGGGTGATGCCCTGTTCGCCGCAGAATCCGCCGAGAATGCCGGAGCGAAACTCGCCCCCACGGTCGGAGTGAAGACAACTGACTCGACGACCACGAGTGCCCTCAGTGGCTAGAAGCCACCTGATCAGCGTAGCAGTCACCTCGGACTTCTTCGCAAGAGGGAACACTGTGGTGTACCTGGAGAAGTCGTCGATGACCACCAGAAAGTAACGCTCCCTCCCAGACCCCTGCGTCGGGGCAGGGCCCCAGACGTCCAAGTGGAGAGTCTCGAAGGGAGGGGTGGCCGGACGAAGGGAGGAGGAGTGGGGAGTGGCGCGTAAGCGACCGGCGACGCACGGAGAGCAAGGAGGGGCAAGCGAGAGAGGGAGCGACGGGAAGGTGCGTGGGAGACCTGTGACTAGTCCCTGACTGAGCATGCCACGAAGGCGAGGGATCGACGGGTGGCCAAGACGGTGGTGCCACAGGACGGTGCGGTGGGCAAGAGAGCGACAGGAGCAAGACGCAGCGACTGGACTGGACACAGGGACCGGACTGGACACGACTACCTGGCTAGACACAGCAACTGGACTGGGGACCTGGGCCGGAGGGGACGCAACGACTTGAGGGGAGGACGCGACCGGGGAGCGCTCGGTGTGGAGAACGTAGAGACCGGAGCGGGGCTCCCTGGTGAACGTGGCCAGAACAGCACCTGTGCCAGCGTCAGTGCAGACTGCAGTCCGCCCACTCCCACGAAGGTAACCGTGATCCCCCTGTCCTGGAGGTATCCAACACCCACCAAGTTCCGAGTGAACGAGGGGATGTGGAGGCCACGCAGGACACCAGAGGGGACCACAGGGCACGGGAGGGTGGTGGAGCTACGTGCAACGGCTGGTCCAGAGGTAGGATCAGCCAGAGCCACCGACACAGGTGTGAGGAGTGGCGTAAGGGTCGTGTGGTCGCGGAAGAAACACTGAGACGCGCCCGAGTCCAGCGTGAACGACAGAGAGGCCTCAGCCGGAGGGTCTCCTGACCCAGTCGCTACACAAGCACCTAGAGCAGCAACACAAGCACCTAAGCTAGACAGGCACAAGGCTACACTAGCAGGAGGCAAGCAGGCTAACCTACGAACACGCGAGCACACAGATCCATCAGCACTAAAGTCAGCATCAACATACAAAGCATGCTGACGCGCATCGTCCATGGACAAATCAAAGACATCAATCTTACGGGCTAACAGACGAGACCAGCGAGGCGTGACCGCCAGAGGGCCCCAACGAGCCCGGTAGAGGTCGTCGAGGCGGCGGAAGCACCGCGCGGCAGAGTGGTCGTCGCGACCACAGAGACAGGGGCTACCCGGCCCGGTGACGCACCAGTGGGTGCACGGGCCAGCGTCACGGCGAGGGGGGCGAGGGGCCCAGCTGGAAGTACTGCTGCTGCGGCTGGTGCTCCCAGGGCCTCCCGAACCCCACTGCGGCGGGGGACCCCAGTGCTGCTGCGGACCCCACTGCAGCGGGGGCCCCCACTGCTGGAACTGCTGCTGTCCCTGCTGCTGCTGCTGTCCCTGCTGTGGCGGGTGCTGCTGTGGGTACTGCTGTGGCTGCTGCTGCTGTGGGCCTCCACCAGTGGGAGGGCCCGGCTGTCCGGCGCCCGCTCCAGGGCCCCCTCCTCCCGGTGCACCACCGCCGCCGCTGCCACCTCCACCACCGCCGCTCCCACCTCCACCGCCTCCTCCACCGCCCCCTCCACCGCCGCCGCCTCCGCCCCCACCTCCCCCCTTTCCGCCCTTCTTGCCGCTCTTGCCCCGTTTCTGCCAGTCTGCGGCAGAAACGGCAGCAGTGTCCTCAGAGACCGACACAGCAGCAGAGGCGCGGGTAGCGGTGAAAGTGGGAAGCTGAGGGGCGGCACACCCCGCAAAGAGACGGGGGGCCACCGCATCAGTGGCGGAGGCAACGGTGAGGAGACTGCTCTCGATGGTCCCTAGAGCAGTCGCTAGGAGGTCGATAGTGAGCTCAGTGGGGTGCTTCTGAAGAAGCGCGTCGCGGGCAGTGGCAAGGCGGTCAGGGAGGCGGGTGACTAACCGGTGAACAGTGAGCCACATGGGGGGGGGAGCAACTAGAAGCTGTGCGTCGGTACAGGCAGCGCGGAAACCGGCGTCAAGCGAGCGGAGGTGAGTCACTAGGTCGGAAACAGTCGCAAACGAGCCTAGGTCGGGAAACACAAACGGCATGAGGAGGCGACTGAGGGAGGCAGAGGAGGGGGTGGAGTAGCGAGCAACAATAGCCTCCCAAACCCCCTGTGCAGTCTCCACCTGGTCAAAGTGGGCGGCCTCAGTCGGGGGGAGAAGCTCCGACAGAGTGAGAGCGGCGGCTGCGTCACGCGAGAGCCACACGTCCCTGGCCAGGACCCGACGGTCGTAGTCCGCCTGGGCCGTAGGGGTCGGCTCCGGGGCGGTCGGTAGGGCAGCGGGGGACGGGGGGGGCTGTAGGGCACCAGACGCGTGAGCCCACAGAGTGGCGCCGTCCTGCCGTTGGCTGGTGAGGAAGCGCGTGGTCTGGCGCTGCCAGGTGCTAAACTCTATCGGGCGTCCTTCCGCGTCGAAACGGAGGCAACGGGACTCTAGAGCCGACGCCATGCTAGAGGCCGGAGGAGGCGGCTGGAGCACTACGGAGGCCGAGCCAGGAGACCTACGAGCGCCAGCGAACTAGCGGAGAGAGGAGGACACCACTGATTCTATGCGTGAAACTGCTAGGAACGCCAGGGACGTAGGCTGGGATCTAGGAACAACACGACGCTAAGGGTAGCTATCGGAGAGAGGAGCGGCTGCCAGCCGCTGAGGACGAAACCAGGGTCAGGAGGAACAGTGCGGGCCCGGGAGACAGGGCTGAGGAGGGGGGAAGCTGGGCCACGCGGCTAGTGCGGGTGCGGAACGGGCTAGCGTGGGCGCGACGGTAGGAAGGGGACGAGGAGGCGCGTTTTCCGACGGTAGGAAGGGGCGGGGAGGGCTAACGCGACGGTAGGTAGGGGCGGGGAGGGCAAACGCGACGGTAGGATGGGGCGGGGAGGAGGGCGCGACGGTAGGATGGGGCGGGGAGGAGGGCGCGACGGGCTGGGGCGCGAGCGGACGGCGCGGAGGGCGCGAGCTACGCGCGGAGGGGCTCGCTACGGGGCGCGACGAATGGGGGGGCGGAGGGCCGCGCTAAGGTCGGGCCGAGGGGCACGCTAAGGGGCGCGACGGTGGGCGGGGTGAGGGCCGCGCTAAGGGCGTGGCGAGGGCCGCGCTAAGGGCGCGACGAGGGGCCGCGCTAAGGGCGCGACGAGGGGCGGGCCGAGGGGCGCGACGGAGAGCGGGCCGAGGGGCGCACTAAGGGGCGCGACGTGGGGCGGGCTGAGGGCCGCGCTAAGGGGCGCGAGGGCGCTAGGAGCGCGGAGGGCGCGGAGGGCGCTAGGCGTGACGGAGGGCGCGGAGGGCGCTAGGCGCTACGGAGGGCGCGAGGGCGCGGAACGGAGGGCGCGCCGGCTAGGGCGGGGGGCGAGGATCGATACCTACTCGTGATACCATCTCAGAATCTACATGCAACGGAATGATTGGGATTAGGGTTTGCAAGCATACAAATAGGGGTCCTACAAATGTTGTACCCTCTAGGGAGTGCCTCACTGCAGCCTATCATAACATTAACATTTGACAATTCTTACATAAATGATGTCCGCGGAGGCCTCTTATTGTGCACGATACTGCCAGTAGCATGCTTCGTCCCTTACACAGGACCATAATCTTCTTAGGGACTTAGTTTTTTTTTTTTTTTTTTTTTTTGGAGAAGCCATTATCTTTTATAGGCCACCACAATCTTCTGACACCAAGTGGTGTCACCAAATCAAGAGTTACAGCAGTAACTGCAAATTCAGTTTTGTAAAGATTTTTCCTTTATCCTTACCGGGGTTGACTGCTACGCGTACAACCCCGATTTTCGGACTTCGCATGTTCGGCCGACATCAACGATGCCGAGGCTCCTCCGCGTCGCCTTCGGCTTTCCGTCGCCAAACCTGCACCCAACCTCGTTTCCCGAGGTTCCCTCCTAGCTAGGACACTCACTATATAATCGCGTGCCTTCATTGTAATCGACAGTTCATTAAGTCACAGCTTCGTTATTCGTTATTCCGCGCACTCTCCATTACAACCCATAACACCTAGTATCAGAGCTACTTTCCTAGTTCACCCCGCTTTTCGAGGGTAGTTTGGTGGCACGGGTTGGTAAAGAGGACTGCAAAACGGTTGGCTGCAAGGTTAGTTAACTTTAACCTGCCCGACTCCGATAGTTTTTTCTTTCCTCTTGCCTGCAAGGCCACGGATACCCCTCTGCCCACCAGACGAAGCGTGCGACTCATGGTCCAGGAAACGTTGGACAAGATGATGGCGCAAATGCAAGGGCTACAGGCAACAGTGCAGAGTCTTTCGACAGAAGTGACAACACTACGTGTGGAAAACACCGAGCTACGCCAGACGCGAGGTGAAACGCGTCAGGAGCCGCCCGATGAAGAAGGTGAAGGCAACAGTCAAGCGATGAGCAATCCTTTGGATGCGCTCACACGTGGCTTCGAAGAGGAAGACAGGCAACGAGCGGCAGCAACGCCAGTTGCAGTTACGACGATCAAGATTAAACCTGCAAACCCGCCCCAGTTCAACCCCACGGACAAGACGACTACAGTGAAGGGGTGGTTATTCAGCGTTGAAGTCTTCTTCACTGCAGCGAACGTCTACGACGATGCCACGCGTATTAATTACGCGGTTTCTCTACTTCGAGGCGCAGCGCTTGAATGGTGGCGCCACACCTTGGACACAGGGACTCCGACAGGTGTGACACATGCGGCAGACGGGACCTTGACATCGGCTAATCAGGGGGCAACCTCAATCTTCGGAGTGACCAAGATACGCACGTGGAAGGAGTGGGGCGCAGCCTTACGAGATCGCTTCGAGCACGTATCCGCCTCGGAGCAAGCTCGCATGAAGCTGCGTAACTGGTCACAGTTGGCATCTGTTCAAGACTGCACGGCGTCGTTTATGGCCTTTGCTGACCAAGTGGACGACATGGCGGAAGCGGAGCGGTTAGATAAATATATCGGCGGCCTGAAATACGAGATATAGTACGAGGTGCGTCGATGCCGCCCGACTTCGTTCCTGGAAGCCATACGGTTAGCTGAGTCTACAGACGCGTTGATGCAGTATGCGAGGACAGGTTCCCGGGAAGGAATCCGTTTTCGTGGACAGACCCAACGGGCCACAATCAACGTAGTCCACGCACCAGACCGCCCCTTTACAGGGACGTGTTTTAAGTGTGGGAAGACGGGTCACTACGCAAGAGAATGCCCCGAGAAAACACCGGCGAAGGGGAACGACAGGAGGGAGCAGGGAAATGGGAAGAGTCAGTAATTTACGGGCCCCTTACTGACTATGCTTCGTCGCCCGAACACCAACATCCCCACCGAGTAGTGGTTCCGATTCATGCAATCGATCGCACTCGGCCGAATAACGGGGATACTCATGTGGATCACCCTGTGCTGGTCGTTGGCACAGTGTCAAAAATTACTCTGAAAATGTTCGTCGACGGAGGGGCCAGCCATAGCCTCTTCAACTTGGCGACAGCAAAAAAATGCAAGCTGCAACTTGACAGGTGTCTGCCCGAAATTGACGCTCGCCTCGTGGATGGGACGCCTCTGGCGATTTTAGAAGAAACACGGATGGTGAGGATCGAGTGCGGCGACATTTTCGGCTTCAGCATGAAGTTTCTCGCGACTACACTGGATGGCTGCGACGTACTGCTGGGACGTGATTGGCTGCGACGGCACAACCCCGTCATCGACTGGACAACGGGATCGTGCTGCATCAACAAGCACGAGGGGCTAGTTAAACTGCCTGCATGGACACCTGACTACATCCAAGCCCCGTGCGTCAAAGCTATCACTATAGCTCGCCACTTCAACAGGGGCGCGCAGCTGTACGCTGTATGTTTGCGCGAGTTGGCAACCGACACCGACGGACAAGACATCGAGAAGCTGTGTGCAGCTGTACCGCCGGATTTAGCGGAGCTGATACGACAGTACCCGGACATTTTCCCCGACGACCTACCACCTGGACTGCCACCCGAGCGACCCGAGGACCACAAAATACAGCTGGAACCTGGCGCGCAGCCGACCGTTCGTACACAGTGGCGGTTGACCCAACCGGAACTCGAGGAACTGCGAAGCCAACTTGATGGCTTGTTGGAGAAGGGGTTTATCAGACCCAGTACGTCTCCCTACGCGGCCCCGATTCTGTTCACCCCAAAAAAAGACGGTGGGCTTCGCATGTGTATTGATTATCGCGCACTCAACCGGGTTACAATCAAGTCTCGCTACCCTATCCCACGCACCGACGACCTCCTCGACCAACTTCGCGCTCGCTACTTCTCCAAAATCGACTTACGTGGCGGTTACCATCAGATACGGGTCTTCGCAGACGATTGTTATAAGACCGCGTTCCGCACCCGCTACGGAAGCTACGAATTCCAAGTGATGCCGTTCGGCCTCACAAACGCGCCTTCGACTTTTCAACTAACCATGAACCGAGTTTTCAGGGAATTTCTTGACAAGTGCGTTATTGTCTATTTGGACGATATTTTGATTTTCAGCAGGACAAGAGAACAACACCTCCGCGACCTCGACGCAGTTTTTAAGCGACTGCAACGAAACCGCCTCATCACCAAGGGCTCTAAGTGCGAGTTTTTTAAGCAAGAGTTGGAGTTTTTGGGCCACGTCATCTCCCGCGACGGCATTAAAATTGACCCGGCAAAAATCAAGGCTATACAGGAGTGGAAGTCCCCGACGAATATCACGGAACTTCAGAGTTTTCTGGGGTTCGTGAATTATGTCAGGAGGTTTATCCCGAATATGGCGGGGATAACCGGCCCGCTAACCGACCTGTTGCACAAGGACATCAATTTTGTGTGGGGGGAGGAAGCAGAGGCGGCTTTTCAGGAACTGAAGAATTTTCTGGTATCCCCTCCGGTTCTACGCATCGCCGACCCATCGAAGCCGTTCGAAGTCATCACCGACGCCTCAGATTTCGCCATCGGAGCTGTACTCCTCCAGGATTTCGGAGACGGGCTGCAGCCGATTGCCTAGGAATCACACAAGCTGCAGTCTGCCGAGCGCAACTATCCGATACACGACAAGGAGATGCTCGCAATTATACATGCGTTCAAACTATGGCGCTGCTACTTGGTAGGCGCCGACGTCACTGTTCGCACGGACCACAACTCCCTACAGTACCTGCGAGCTCAGCCCAACCTCAACCCGCGACAAGTTCGTTGGCTCGATTACATGGAGAGCCACTTCAGCTACCGCATCACGTACAAGAAAGGGACGAATAACATCGCCGACGCCCTTACCCGACCAACCGTACAATCCGCTGCAGTACTCATCACCCACTCAAACCCACTACTTACGGGACTATTCACCCACGGCTACACTACGGACCCGTTCTTCACGATTGGAAATCACCAGCAAGCAACGACGCAGAAGGGGAACTATTACCTAAAAGCCGGAACGGACCGGATTTGGGTTCCCGCTTACCGACTGCTGCGTGAACTCTTATCCAGGAGGTCCACGATTCCAACCTCTCCGGACATTTCGGGGTTGATAAAACCCAGAAACTGTTGCACCGTCAATATTACTGGCCTGATTCCTCTAACGACGTGCAGCGATATGTGTCCTCATGCAGGGTGTGCCAAGCCATGAAATCGACAAGACAGCGGCCAGCTGGATTGCTGCAACCACTGGAGCCACCCGAGCGACCATGGCAACAGGTGACGATGGACTTCGTCACGGGGCTGCCAGCTGGGCCGTCCGGAAACGACGTTGTACTCGTCGTCGTCGATCGCTTCACGAAGATGGCACACTTCGCACCGTGTCGTACAACAATCACAGCCGAAGAAACTGCGCACCTCTTCATCTCAACCGTCGTGCGACTACACGGAATCCCGTCGGCGATTGTCAGCGACAGAGATCCGAAGTTCACTTCCAGATTTTGGAAGGAGACGTGGGCGCAGTACGGCACAAAGCTACAGTTTTCATCCGCCTATCATCCACAAACCGACGGGCAAACCGAGCGAACCAGTTAGACGATGGAGCAGCTGATCAGGACAAACTGCCCCGACCCCGCTCGCTGGGAAATGTCGCTCGCCATGCTGGAGTTCGCGTTCAACAACGCACCGTCCAGCACGACTAATCACTCCCCGTTTTTCCTGAATTACGGGATGGACCCGGTGGTGCCAACCACCACGACACTTGACAACCCGGTCCCACGGTCACAAACATTTGTGACAGAACTACAAGAGATCCGCGAGAAAGCAGCCGACGCTATTCGCAAAGCGAATATTACTGCCCGGAAATACTCGGATCTTCTACGACGAGAAATCGTCATGACGCCTGGGCAACTAGTGCTACTCGACACAAAAAACCTACGCCTGCCCGGCTCGAACAAACTACGGCCACGATTTTGTGGGCCTTTCCGCATCATCCAGATGGTGACACCTGTCACTGCGAAGCTGCTACTACCCGACGACTGGCGTATACACGACGCCTTCCATGTCAGCCTCCTTCGCAAATTCGTGCCTGCCACGACAGACATAGCGCGCCAGAACGCCGCCCCGACAGCTCGACCTGTCTCGGAACCGACCACCGACCCTTCGAAAATACTCGCACATCGGATACGGCTCGACGCCACTAGCCGCCACGTGGACTTTCTAGTCCGATGGACTGACCGCACCAGTGAGGACGACACATGGGTGCCATCCGCATCGCTTGAAGCATCCCCGCTTCTTGGTGATTATTTCGCCCGCAAGCGCGTTGCGGATATTGACCACCTTGCTTAAGGGGGGGGGTAGTGTAAGGATTTTTCCTTTATCCTTACCGGGGTTGACTGCTACGCGTGCAACCCCGATTTTCGGACTTCGCACGTTCGGCCGACATCAACGATGCCGAGGCTCCTCCGCGTCGCCTTCGGCTTTCCGTCGCCAAACCTGCACCCAACCTCGTATCCCGAGGTTCCCTCCTAGCTAGGACACTCACTATATAATCGCGTGCCTTCATTGTAATCGACAGTTCATTAAGTCACAGCTTCGTTATTCGTTATTCCGCGCACTCTCCATTACAACCCATAACAAGTTTGCACAAACCAGCGAGGACAATTTCGTGTCCTGCTGTCCCACAAGGCAGAGCAACACCACCTCGATCTTAGAGGTAGCACAAGCACATCACGCCACAGTAGAGGTAGCAGCAGCGACCGCATGCTAGCAGCGGCGATCGTGCATCAGCAATGGCGATCGCATGCCAGCAAATGCGATCGCCTGCCTGCAGAGGCGATCGCGTACCAGTAGAGGCGAGCGCGCTCGAGCAACGCGGATCGTGCCTAGCAGCGATCGTGCCCGGCAGCGTGGATCGTGCCCAGCAGCAGCAATCACGGAGTAGCTGCAGCGAACGCGAAGCAGCGGTGGCGATCGGGCAGCAGCAACGATCGCGAAGCAGAAGCGATCGCACAGCAGCAGCAGCAGCAGCAGCAGCAGCAGGGATCGCACGCACCCGCGATCGCACAGCAGCAGCAGCGATCGCACAGCAGCAGCAGAGGCGATCGCAAAAAAGTCGCAGCAGCGATCGCTCAGCAGCAGCAGAAGCGATCGCGCAGCAGCCGCAGCGATCGCACAGCAGAGGCAGAGGCGATCGCATCGAAGCAGCGGCTACGATCGCTCAGAAGCAGCAAAGGCGATCGCACAGCAGGAGCAGCAGCAGCGATCGCACAGCAGCAGCAGCGGCGCACAGCAGCATCAACAATGATCGAACCGCAACAGCAGTAGCAGCAATCTCGCAGCACCAGCGAAGGCGATCATACATCAGCAGCAGATTACGCGATAATTGAAATGATAGGACACCAGCAGCTGCAACCATCATGCCACATGCCATCGTGAGATATGTCCATGCGCAACAGCAGCAGCCGTTGTCTCGCCATGCGCAGCGGAAGCAGCAGCGGCTCGTCTCATAGCGGCAGCAACCGTCACGGCAACAGCAGCGGTCGCAGCCGTTGCAGCAGCATCGCCGAATCGGTGACTCCAGGAAACAAACGCAGCCCCGAAACGAACGCCTCTTATGCAGCAGTAGCAAGGAAGATCGCCAAATGGTAGCAGGAGCGGGAATATGTTATGTATCAGCTGCATATATTATGATCTTGACGTGGAAAAACAATTCTCGTCATGTGAACAACATGAACGACAGGAGAAGAAGCAGCAGCGGACTAGTTAGTCTAGGAGGTTGGAAAAAATTCCCTAGGTGTGCTGATCTAGATTCAGATCTAGAAATGATTTCGACTAGGTGGCAGGTCTGTGGACCTGCCACGAGATAAGGAGTAGATGACTCCTTACTGCATAATCCTTTACAAGTCTTGTTATAATCTTTAAAAATTGAATTTTGTATTTCAAAAATTTTCATAACATGCAAACGGTAACGCGGTGCGTGCGAGCTAGCTAGTGCTACGCTGGCAGCAAGGCTCGGGCTAGTCCCGAAGCGTAGGCCGACGCGGCCAGGCCAGCAGTGCGAGGTTTGGTGAAACAGTGCGCGCAAAGTCGGCGAAGCCCCGTTAGCTGTAACGGGCGAACAACGGCTGCGGCTGTACGCGATGTTGCAGGGCGCGCTAAGGAATATCGAGACAATTCCTTACATACAGGAACATGTGTGACATTACGCTCAAAGAACACAACCGACTTGGTTAAAAAAAAACAAATGTCAACGAATGCTGGCACTTCATCCCATCATGCATGGATGCTTCAGCTCCAATAATCAATCTCAGGAATGCACGCACACGATTCCACTAGCTCTCATGCTCGTAAAGCATATTGTTTCAAACCCTAAACCTTGGAAAATAGTATAGCATTGACATGTTACCGTAGTACATATGCCCACATCAACATGCATGCATCTCATCTCATGTCCACTCCGTGCTCACACCACAGCACGAAACCCTAGCAAGGCATTATCACCCATATGCTTCTCATTTCACCTTAGTCACAACCTTCCCACAGAGCGCAAACTTGTTACCTTCTCGTCCTACAACTGCGTGTGAGTGTGACCCCACATCAGACTTCAACGCCGTGCGGACCTCGGCCTCTGTGAATGCAGACTGCTCAGTGTAGAGCCGAAAGCTGTATCGCTTGCGGCGTGCAGCCTTGGCACTTGTGATGTTCAGCAAAGGGAGCAATGCCACGGGAATTTCTGTGGAGCAGGAATTGGCGAAACCCGAGCTGGGCTGATCTCCTCCCTTGAGGTTCAAGAAATTTAGATCAAAGATCACGTTGAACGACGACGCAGAGTACCTGTGAAACGGGCAGGGGAGATAAACATTACAGATTACTGTCAGTGCGCTAGATAGATGCTCCTTCAAAAAGTACTGCCAGAGCAAGAACTTCAAGACTCGGAGGAGCACACAGTGGTCATTCACTGCCAGAGCAATCGTCATTCATGCAGACGTTCAACTAGTTCTGTCGGCATACCTCACTGCGTCAGCGCCGTACCTCACTGCGTCAGCGCCGTACCTCACTGCGTCAGCGCCGTACCTCACTGCGTCAGCGCCGTACCTCACTGCGTCAGCACCGTACCTCACTGCGTCAGCGCCGTACCTCACTGCGTCAGCACCGTACCTCACTGCGTCAGCGCCGTACCTCACTGCGTCAGTGCCGTACCTCACTGCGTCAGCGCCGTACCTCACTGCGTCAGCGCCGTACCTCACTGCGTCAGCGCCGTACCTCACTGCGTCAGCGCCGTACCTTACTGCGTCAGCGGCATACCTCACTGCGTCATTGCCGTACCTCACTGCGTCAGCGCCGTACCTCACTGCGTCAGCGCCGTACCTCACTGCGTCAGCGCCGTACCTCACTGCCTCAGCGCCGTACCTCACTGCCTCAGTGCCGTACCTCACTGCCTCAGCGCCGTACCTCACTGCGTCAGCGCCGTACCTCACTGCCTCAGCGCCATACCTCACTGCCTCAGCGCCGTACCTCACTGCCTCAGCGCCGTACCTCACTGCCTCAGCGCCGTACCTCACTGCCTCAGCGCCATACCTCACTGCCTCAGCGCCGTACCTCACTGCCTCAGCGCCGTACCTCACTGCCTCAGCGCCGTACCTCACTGCCTCAGCGCCGTACCTCACTGCCTCAGCGCCGTACCTCACTGCCTCAGCGCCGTACCTCACTGCCTCAGCGCCGTACCTCACTGCCTCAGCGCCATACCTCACTGCCTCAGCGCCGTACCTCACTGCCTCAGCGCCGTACCTCACTGCCTCAGCGCCGTACCTCACTGCCTCAGCGCCGTACCTCACTGCCTCAGCGCCGTACCTCACTGCCTCAGCGCCGTACCTCACTGCCTCAGCGCCGTACCTCACTGCCTCAGCGCCGTACCTCACTGCCTCAGCGCCGTACCTCACTGCCTCAGCGCCGTACCTCACTGCCTCAGCGCCGTACCTCACTGCCTCAGCGCCATACCTCACTGCCTCAGCGCCGTACCTCACTGCCTCAGCGCCATACCTCACTGCCTCAGCGCCGTACCTCACTGCCTCAGCGCCGTACCTCACTGCCTCAGCGCCGTACCTCACTGCCTTGATAATCATCTTCCCAGAAGCTCCTGCGTCGCCGATTACTTTCCCGTTGCGCTTGGTAGGACGAAGATTCACCACGTATTTCACTAGAAACGGATACAGGAGGGATCGGGAAAACAAATCAGTTGATTCTGAGCTGATATGGTCTTTAACCGGAATGTAAAAGGTTCGAAAGAGGGGAAGTGAATGATGCAGCAAATACTGCAGCTGCAAACACTCAGGTGCAGCAAACACTCTCAGCTGCAGCAAACACTCTCAGCTGCAGCAAACACTCTCAGCTGCAGCAAACAATCTCAGCTGCAGCAGACACTGCAAACATGAGCTGCCGCAAGTTGCTACAGCACACGTGCAGCCAACACCACCCATTGACGAGCCGCAAGAAGACTTCAGGCGTTATCGTACCTGCATATCATGCGTATGCCGGTTCTAATCAAATATGTTGTAAATTTTGAGTCAACGATGGACCGCCGCCACTGCTGGAGAAACCGCCAGCCCAAAAAGAATCTAATGCGAGTCGTTACTACGCTTACCGATTGTCTTTCCCTTCCAACGGAGAGGCCTAGCCTGAGCGGCAGAAACGGCAGAAGAGCCGCCGAGGTGAGAGAGTAGCGGCGCGAGCAATGACGTCGCCGACGCGCCGTAGGCCGTGCAGACCGTCGCACCTGCAGGCAGACAGGCAGGCAGACAGGCAGGCAGGCGCGCGGCAGCAGCACGATTTGAAACGTGACTCCGTGCGAGACGAATCGTGCTCAACGACCTCATACTAACGGATCTGCCTATCCGACCGAAACTAAACAGCAGTCAGTGACAGTGACAGTGACAGTGACAATGCAGAGTCTCGGGTGCGATAAATGAAGTAAGCAGCCGACACTCAGAATAAGTTGAAGGTCTTACAGAGCAGCAGGCGGCAGAAATGAGACAATGCGACGCGGCGCTCCATGTTTTGAGGTCGAATTTATTCGTAGTAGGCTAGGTTTTCGGCGAACCACAAGAATAAAGCCACGCGCTTTGAGTCAAAGAGCCAATTATGTGAGCGTCTGGTAAGAAGTTTCCCTGCATATCGGAGGTCGATTGTAAGCGGCGAGTGACACCTGGTTGGGTTTGGTGAGTGACACCTGGCCTTTGAAGATAAGCCGTAGCATCCAATATTACTAGTATTATGATAAGTCCTAACTCATCGCTGAAAGGAACCGACAAGACGGCTCCTTCGCTCAGGTGGTGGCGCGAGGGGACGGATCGCATCGACGGCATCCGTCGTGTCGCAAATAGGGTTACGCGCGGGACTGGCCGCACGATCGCGCCCTCCCACCTCGCTGTCCCGGCCCCCCATCTCACTCGCCGTCACCTCGCCGTCCACGTTGCTGACTTGACCGGCGAGCTCGAGGAGTCAAAACCTAGGAGCTGCTTTTGTGTTACTGGACGAAAATCTGTAACGCATTCAAGTGCTGTGAAGCTGTTTTTGAATTTGCATACACAATGAAGCCATACTTCTACATTAGAAAATGTTTTTGTCCAGAAGATTTCTTGACTCATCAAATTTCCATTACGCCAATTTTTATTTCTCACAACTTAGGGGAAATTTTGTTGGTGTACGAAGTCAAAATAACAAAAGTGCTAGTACTACATTACATGATTGCACTTCGCTTGACAAAAGTAGGCAAGGCTTGACTTGCAAAATAGTGAACCCAAACCCAACTTGAAAGAGCGCAGGGACGAGTTTGCCGGTCGAAACAAAATTTGGACCGGACTGACAAGTTTGTACCGTTTCAAACGTTGCGGACGTGCAAATCGAACACCTTTGATTGGTTCCCGCCAAAATTGAAACATTCTCCTCATGTGTGGCGTCGCATTTCTCATTGCTAAGCCCGCACGACAATTGCATAGGCGATCGTTTCAGTCTGTCCAAGCAATTTGGGCCCAGCTTATGTTTCAAGTTGGGATGGGGTGAACTACTACCAATGTTGCGTCGGAAGTTATAAGTAGCTAGGCTAGGCATAGGCTATGTCTGGACTTAGGCCCTCGTTATCTAGACATGTATTAATCAGAATGTCCGTCGTGTTGTATCCGAGAGCTACGAGTGTAAGCTTTTCAGTCCGTCCCTATGCGCCCGCGTTTTTCCGTCCTGTCGCCACCGCGATCTCCTCTCGCGTCCCTTACCCACGTGATCACTTCTCCTGCCCCATAGCCCTCCTGTTCCCCCGTCCAGTCACCCGCCCATTCTGCCGTCCCGTCGTCCTCCCGTTCCGTCGCGATCGTCGTCGCCCTTCCGTGGCTCTCCCGTTGCTCCCATCGCCCATCCCATCGCCCATCCCATCGCCCATCCCGTCGCCCATACCGTCGCCCATCCCGTCGCCCATCCCGTCGCGCATCCCGTCGCCCATCCCGTCCCTCCCCTCGTCGCCCACGCCAACGCCCCGAAACTCCCTCCCGTCGCCCTTCCTCTCTCCCATCCCGTCGCTCCCCTCGTCGCCCTCGCACACGCCCGGAAACTCCCTCCCGTCGCCCTTCCTCTCTCCCATCCCGTCGCTCCCCTCGTCGCCCTCGCACACGCCCCGGAACTCCCTCCCGTCGCCCTTCCTCTCTCCCATCCCGTCCCTCCCCTCGTCGCCCTCGCCAACGCCCCGAAACTCCCTCCCGTCGCCCTTCCTCTCTCCCATCCCGTCGCTCCCCTCGTCGCCCTCGCCAACGCCCCGAAACTCCCTCCCGTCGCCCTTTCTCTCTCCCATCCCGTCCCTCCCCTCGTCGCCCTCGCCAACGCCCCGAAACTCCCTCCCGTCACCCTTCCTCTCTCCCATCCCGTCGCTCCCCTCGTCGCCCTCGCCAACGCCCCAAAACTCCCTCCCGTCGCCCTTCCTCTCTCAACACACTACTGTACAGGTACCGTAAAACTACTAGTGACCAAGCATCTTGATTATCATCAAGTGCAACTACTGTACAGGTACCGTAAAACTCACTTGGAGTGGCTGTGTTGACGTGCAGCTGTGTAACGCTGGGGTTTGGCATCTGAACAAGTCGCCAAACAGGGAGATGAGATGAGGGGCTGTGCTTGAGAATATCTATCATTGGCGAGTTATCTACAACAGATGAGAACATTGCTCTTCATTAGTCACACACATACACCACTGCATAAATCCCAAAAACACTTCCTATTTCACTTTAGACGCCTTTCCACAGAGCGCAAACTTGTTCCCTGCGCGTCCCACAGCCAGGTGTGATGACGCCAATTGGGCAATAGCCCCACGCATGTTCGCGTCTGACGCCACCGCCTGCTCAATCCGCGCTCGGAAGCTGTACCGCTTGCGGCGAGAGTTGGGTCGCGTGATGTTGATAAAGGTGAACGATGACGAGGTGGCTCCTTGAGAGCAGGACACTACAGAGTCATAGACAGGTTGCTCTCCTCCGTTGAGGTTCAACACAAGCATCTTGATTATCAAGCTGTATGACGATGAAGAGTACCTGTCAACAGGGCAAGCAGAGACACCGGTTATGATTAGAGAATACAGCACTGCCAGTGTACTGGTCAAGCCAGTGCAAACGCCTGAAGACTAGGACGAGAGGACAGTGGTTGGCTGGTGGTTGTCCGGACGTCTCCAAAACATGAGGCCCAAACTCGCAAATCTTGCAAAGGACCATGTGACTTTACAGGATGCGTGTCAGCGCCGACAGTGGAACAAGTGCATCTCTCACGATTTTTAAAAGGGATTGTTGTGACTCTGCAGGACTCGCTCAGGTCACGAAAGTGTTTTTTAATGACTCGAAAGCTCCTCTCTCAAGTCAGCGTGACTCTGCAGGACTCGTGCCAGAGCCATTGGAACAAGTAAAGTAGGGGACAGGCGAACGAGGGGACAGGGCCGTACTTCACTGCCTTGATCGAAATTCTCCCCGAAGCTCCTGCGTCACCAACTAACTTCCCGTTGAGCTTGGTAGGACGCAGTTTGGCCACGTATTTCCCTATAAACGGGAGAGAGGGAACGTAACGAGTAGGGATGGAGGGGAAATGCATAGCAGCACACACTTTAACTGCAGCACACAATTTAACTGCAGCACACAAATCAGCTGCAGCAAACAACATCCATTAACAAGCTGTTTCAGTTCTTATAATGAATAAAGCATGACGAATTCTCTTGGTATCATTACGACCTGCAAAGTCTCTATGCACACAAACGAATCATACAGCCAACGGTGGGCGGTCCATTAAAGCCCGCGTCTCATATTTCACAACTCCCAACCAAGTGTAATACGTTTGAAACCGGGTAACCACTCAAGCAGTCGCAACTTTGTTGGGTTTGGTTGGAAGCGATCACTGCTGGCAACGCTTGGGTTGATCCTAACGCACTTACCGTATCTCTTTCCCTTATAAATCAGAGGCTTGGCCTGAGCGGTAGAAGCGGCAGAAGCGGCAGAAGAGCCGCCTTGGTGAGCGAGGAGCGCGTCGAGAAATGATGTGGTCGACGCGCCGTAGGCAGTGCAGACCGTCGCACCTGCAGGCAGGGGGGGGAGAGAGAGAGCAGGATTTGAGGCGGGACGTGGGGAAGGAATGATGCTCGTTATTGACCCGACGGATCTGCGACCTCTGCTCTGTTATCCCACGAATGCTTTGAGTCGACTCAAAAGGTGTGTTTTGAGTCGACTCAAAAGGTGTGTTTTGAGTCGACTCAAAACACACCTGAGGCGGGACGTGGGGAAGGAATGATGCTCGTTATTGACCCGACGGATCTGCGGCCTACGAATGCTCGTTGGAAACTGTAAGCAGCGGCAGCAGCGCAAGTGACAGTGTAAGTGACGGTCTTGATGCGGAATCGAACTTAGCAGCAACCCACTCGGGTGACTTTAGTATTTAGGTGACTTTTGAGTCTTTAGGTGACTCGACTGAAAAAGCGCAGCAGAAGGGCTTACAGAGCAGCAGGAGGCAGAGGAGAATCAGCGCGTGGCGCTCCATGATGCCGCCTGGTCTCGAATGCTCGTCCGCTAGGGTTTCGCAAGAACCACTAAGAACGAGTCACTGGCACAGCTGCGGACTCAGTAAGCGTGCCTCTTGGAACACCTTCTGATTGAAACAGCGTGGTACTACTACTTATAGTACCACTAGGATCCTTGCATGAAGTTGGTGGTAGCATTTTGAGGTGTCTTTTTTTTTTGAGGTCGGTCGAAACGGCCTATAATCGGCCTACGTGCACGAACTGACACGTTGCACATCACAGTGACTCGTAGGCAGATTGTAGGCCTGTTTAAACCACTCGACGAGTGATGCATAACAACCGGTAGGCCGATTGTTAGGCGATGCAACCAGTCAGCGAGTGACACCTAATCAATTGGACGCCACTGAAGATAAGGCGTTTCGGATCCACACTTGGGCGCCTTCGAGCAGGATGCATCATGCACGAGTTGACTTTCGAGTCGCTCAAAAGTCAACCCATGCAACCATGATCTATCGCTTAGTCAGATGCGGAAACCTAACTTTAGCCAACGCACGACGACGTTCCTACGCAAACGGACAGTACCAATACGACAGCGACTTTCGACAGCGCGCATGTCGAATCGCTGGGTAGGTACTACACCACACGCCGCTATTACAGGCGGGCACTAATAATGCTGCGCTGGTTCGAGGAATCTAGTTTCGCCGCGCTGCTTCCACGAATCGAAAAAGGTCTCGTTGCTTCTAAGAATTGAGTGGGTAATCGGGATGACGTCAAATCCTCGATAAGGAAGTATCAAGCAAAGATAACAATACTTTAACATGATTGTACACCTAGTTAATACATTGCATCAAGCATTGGAGATATCAAAGTGCCTAATATTATCCGTAGTGGAATTGGATCTGTGGCGATGCATCTTTTCCAATCTACAAAGTGGGACATCTTCAAACATTTTAAGCGTTTTAGTGAAATATATAAGGTGGTTTTTTTGCAATAGTAATGTTTTTGCATGACTAAACAGTAAATTGAACCATCTTATCAAAAGTATCGCTCACCTACAAGCTCCATCCCCCAATCTTCATTCATCCTCATTCCACATTCAGCACAGGGGACCAGCCCTGCGCTCCTCACTCACACGGCGGCCGGCGATGGTGTCACGCCGCATTGCTAATTTCTGCGCCGAATTCGGCATTCCTATTCGTGGAGGCTAGAAACCTTCCGAGATATCTCAGACGCGAACGCCACGGCGTTGCTATTGCGGCGTATAGGAATCCGGCAGGTTACTCCATCGCCGCACGATGATCAGGGGGGAACCGGTTTCAGGCTCCTCGCTCAGACGCCGCACTGCGGTTCTCTCGCTCTCCGCTGCGGACGACGCTGCATTGCTGCTGCTGTTTTGCCTAAATCGCCGTTCCTGTAGCTGCGCTTAAAATCTCCTTCCAACGTTGCTCCATCGCTGCACGATGACCAGGGGAGAACCGGCTTCAGGCTCGTCGCTCAGACGCCGCACCGCGGTGACGAGTCGCTACCCGTGGTCGACGCGGCAGTGCCTCGTGTGCGTGCTGGCCGTCGCCGCTCTCAACGTGCTCCTTTTCCACCTTCACGGTTCGTGTCAACAGAATGCGTGAATCGCTTCCAAAAAATCTCAGAAGTTGAATGGTATGCGTGAATCTCATTTACGAATTTTCAAAAGTGACAAATAATGTCTCGAGTTTAGCAACTGGTTCAAGTCAGGGAGCGGAGTTTGCATCACATAGGAACCAGAGGTAATGTTGTCCACGGAACCCTATAGCATTCAGCATCCAGTTCATGGCTGTGCGTGCTCCTCAGTCAACCCTGAACTCAGGTAAATAATAATCCTTCAAGCATGACAGCCAGGTTGGGGATGTGCAGAGAGGTGCGGTAAGGTGAGGTGCGAGTGAGGTGTGGTGGGGTGCGGTGAGGCGAGGTCACAGATTGAGTATTCCCGCAGTTGGGATCAGAAAGGTGAGGTGAAGGTGGTGCTGTTGGTGCCATCTGTTCCATCATGCCCTGCAGCGAAACCTGTTTCTAACGAGTATGCAATTCCTTCCTATCCTTGCTCCTTTCTTCCCGCCCCACGCTGATCCCGCCTGCAGGAGACAGTATCGAGCAAGCTTCTAGAGGGTTCCGTGCGCTTATACTGGAGAGCAGTGGGCGAAGAGGGTCGACAGCAGGGGGGGACGATGATGCAGACTGGGAGGGGGAGGCAGCCTGGAGTGCAGCGGAGGGGGGAGGGGGGGTTGGAGAGGGGGGTGGAGAGGCAGAGCCGACAACAGACATCAACATGAAACGGGTTTACGATGGGATCAAGTTTGCCAATGAGAAGGGGGGGAAGTGGACTCAGGTGAGGGTGCGGACTGGTGAGGGTGGGGAGGGTAGGAACTGGTAGAAAATCCCTGACCTCACTCATGCTCCTCATCCCTCCCAGCATCTCCGTCACCCCCATCCATCAGGGGTGGAAGTTGCAGTACAAGACAAGGGATACAAGTGGGCGAGGAGTCGCTGAGGGTGTTGTGTTTGTGCATGGTGTACCCTCTCGCATCGTCCTCCTAACCGCCCCTTCTCCCTCCTCGTTCTCCCCATCCCTCAGGGGTGGAAGCTGCAATACAAGGGGGACGAGTGGGACGACGAGCCGCTGAGGGTGTTTGTGGTGCCACACTCCCACAACGACCCCGGCTGGCTGCTCACAGTCGAGCAATACTATGCGCGGAGCTCCCAGCACATCCTGCACACCATTCTGCACTCTCTTTCCGAGGTATTTACCCTCTCTTCAGGCCACTCCCCTCTCAATCATCACTGCTGGTATTATCACAGCACAGCACACAGCATCGCACTCCCACAAAGACCCTGGCTGGGTGCTCCCAGTCGAGCAGTACTACGCCAGGAGCTCCCAGCACATCCTGCACACCATCCTTCGCTCTCTTTCCGAGGTCACTCCCCTCCCCCTACTTTCTCTTATCAGGCCACTCCCTTCTCAAATATCCCTGGTCATTCGTAGCAATACCACACAGCACCGCACAGCATTGCACAGCACCGCACAGCACCACACTCCCACAACGACCCCGGCTGGCTGCTCACAGTGGAGCAGCACCATCCTGGAGTCTCTCTCCCAGGTCTCTACTCTCTCTCCCAGGTCTCTACTCTCTCTCCCAGGTCTCTACTCTCTCTCCCAGGTCTCTACTCTCTCTCCCAGGCCACTACTCGCTCGTCCAGGCCACTAATGTCTAATTCCTTCCTCGTGCTGGTAGCAGCGCAGCATCGCACTCTCGCACTTCCACCACCCTCACTGGCTGCTCACAGTCGAGCAGTACCACGCCTGGAGTTTTTGAGAATTCTCAAGAGTTCCCATCCCAGCACGTCCTGCTCCTGCACACCATCCTTTGCTCTCTCTCACAGGTCACTCCACTCCGTTTTCTCGCGTTTCCTCTGTTCCAGACTCCACTGTTCTCCGGCTTTCATTCCACGCGGATAGTGTGCACACAACACAATGCCCTGAGTTCCCATGCCGCGCTCTCTCCCCCATGTCTCCACCCCTTTCCCTTCTAGGTCTCCATTCTGTTTCCCAGGTTACCCTCTGGCTCTCACGCTCATACCTGCCTATCAAACTCGCTCCTCACACGCCAGTTTAGCTCGTGAAATCCTAATAAGTTTGATAGTTCTGGATTGCAACCTCCATGCCCCATGCCCCACCGCCCCCCCCTTCCTCCAGTCCCCCTCTCGTCGTTTTATCTGGGAGGAGATGTCGTATCTGAGCCGCTGGTGGGTGGACGCCACACAGGAGGAGAGGGAGGGGATGAGGGCGCTGGTGCAGTCTGGGCAGCTGGAGATAGTGGGGGGCGGGTGGGTCATGAACGACGAGGTGAGTGGGATGATGTGGGGAAAGGGGTAACGTTATGATCTATTAACGGATGATGAGGGCGCTGGGCTGGTGCGGTCGGGGCAGCTGGAGATTGTGGTGGGCGTGTGGGTCATGAACGATGAGGTGAGCTGTGGGGGAGGGGGAGTGAGTGGTGTGCGGAAAGAGGGCAGGGACCTGAGAGCAGCAGTGCTTTTGGGATAATGAGGGTACTGGTGCAGTCAGGGCAGCTGGACATAGTGGGGGGAGGGTGGGTCATGAACGACGAGGTGAGCTGTGGAAGTGAGGGATAGGCAGTAGCCGGTCAGTCCAGTAGCCGGTCAGTCCAGTAGCCGGTCAGTCCAGTAGCCGGTCAGTCCAGTAGCCGGTCAGTCCTGTTTGGTAAAGATGCTGTAAGTTGTAAGACACGTATTGTTTTTTCAGCAAGAAAAAAACAATCCCTCCCTCTTCCTCGCCCCATATGCTCGTTTCCATTGCAGGCCAATTCTCACTACTACGCCATTATAGAACAGGTGAGCGAGCCGGGCTTGAGGTGAAGGCCACAGTGAAGTAATCTCAAGAGGCACAGCAATGCATTCACCTGTCAGGCTGTCAGTTGACTGACCCTACCCATCGCGCTCCCCACATCCATCCATCCCCTTACCTTACATTCCTTTTTTGTCAAAGGAGGAGTTTTGAGGCGCCTCAAAAGTCGCTCCCCACATCCATCCATCCCCTTACCTTACAGTCCTTTCTTGTCGAAGGAGGAACCATACTGAAATGAATACTTTCTCTATTTCCTCCGCTCCCCCTCCCCTCTTCCCTCCTCCACGCCGCCCACCTCCTCCCCCTTCCCTTCCCCCCAGCTCACAGAGGGCAACACATGGCTGTACGACACGCTCGGAGTGACTCCCACCAACAGCTGGGCCATCGACCCCTTTGGCCACTCCGCCACCATGCCGTACCTCTTGAAGAGGTGGGTTTGAATGTGAAGGTAGGGTAAGCAGCTGTGATGGCAGGCGGATTCATGAGTTGAGGCACCTAAGAAGTCGGCCATCGACCCCTTTGGCCACTCCGCCACCATGCCGTACCTCTTGAAGAGGTGGGTTTGAATGTGAAGGTAGGGTAAGCAGCTGTGATGGCAGGCGGATTCATGAGTTGAGGCACCTAAGAAGTCGGCCATCGACCCCTTTGGCCACTCCGCCACCATGCCGTACCTCTTGAAGAGGTGGGTTTGAATGTGAAGGTAGGGTAAGCAGCTGTGATGGCAGGCGGATTCATGAGTTGAGGCACCTAAGAAGTCGGCCATCGACCCCTTTGGCCACTCCGCCACCATGCCGTACCATACCACACGATTCCAACATGCCGTACCATACCACACCATACCAACATGCCATACCATACCACACCATACCACCATGCCATACCATACCACACCATACCACCATGCCATACCAAGCCACACCATACCACACCATACCACCATGCCATACCATACCACACCATGCCACCATGCCATACCATACCACACCATACCACCATGCCATACCATACCACACCATACCACACCATACCACACCATACCACCATGCCATACCATACCACACCATGCCACCATGCCATACCATACCACACCATACCACCATGCCATACCATACCACACCATACCACACCATACCACACCATACCACCATGCCATACCATACCACACCATGCCACCATGCCATACCATGCCACACCATACCACCATGCCATACCATACCACACCATACCACCATGCCATACCATACCTCCTGAAGAGGTGGTGTCTCTATTGTGGTTGCTTTGATAGGTAAGCATGTTGGACGAGCAGACATGCCTTGTAGCGTATCCCCGTTATTGTCCTCTCAGGTCCGGATTGATACAAACCTGCCAATCTAGTGCATTCATCCACTTCAAGGTCACATCTGCAAACCTTGAATCCATCTCTTACTGTCCCATGTCATGTCATCCTCGTTTTAATCATATCCGATTTATGAAGCCATTTTGTGCTGTGCTGCTGACCCTTCTTATCCCCGTTTGCATCAGATCCGGGTTCGCCAACATGCTCATTCAGCGCACGCACTACGAGGTGAAAAAGGCCCTGGCGAGGCAGAAGCACCTCGAGTTCTTCTGGCGCCAGGCATGGGACCAGACAGGGGGAACAATGGGCCAGTCGGAGAGGACAGTGGGCCAGTCGGGGGATACATTCAACAGTACAATGGGAGATGAGCTGTTGCAAGGACAGGGGAGGTCAGAAGGGCAGCAGAGAGGAGGTGTGCAACGGCAGCCAGGGGCAGAAGCAGAGGCGGCAGCAGCGACAGCAGCAGCAGGGGGGGAGGAGGAGGGCAGCACGGATATTCTGTGCCACATGATGCCTTTTTTCTCGTATGACATACCGCACACCTGTGGGCCCAACCCGGGTGTGTGCTGCCAGGTGCGTTACACATACATAAGTGCTGCCAGGTGCGTTACACATACATAAGTGCTGCCAGGTGCGTTACACATACATAAGTGCTGCCAGGTGCGTTACAGATACATAAGTGCTGCCAGGTGCGTTACACATACATAAGTGCTGCCAGGTGCGTTCCACATACATAAGTGCTGCCAGGTGCGTTACACATACATAAGTGCTGCCAGGTGCGTTACACATACATAAGTGCTGCCAGGTGCGTTACACATACATAAGTGCTGCCAGGTGCGTTACACATACATAAGTGCTGCCAGGTGCGTTACAGATACATAAGTGCTGCCAGGTGCGTTACACATACATAAGTGCTGCCAGGTGCGTTACACATACATAAGTGCTGCCAGGTGCGTTACACATACATAAGTGCTGCCAGGTGCGTTACAGATACATAAGTGCTGCCAGGTGCGTTACACATACATAAGTGCTGCCAGGTGCGTTACACATACATAAGTGCTGCCAGGTGCGTTACAGATACATAAGTGCTGCCAGGTGCGTTACACATACATAAGTGCTGCCAGGTGCGTTACACATACATAAGTGCTGCCAGGTGCGTTACACATACATAAGTGCTGCCAGGTGCGTTACAGATACATAAGTGCTGCCAGGTGCGTTACACATACATAAGTGCTGCCAGGTGCGTTACAGATACATAAGTGCTGCCAGGTGCGTTACACATACATAAGTGCTGCCAGGTGCGTTACACATACATAAGTGCTGCCAGGTGCGTTACACATACATAAGTGCTGCCAGGTGCGTTACAGATACATAAGTGCTGCCAGGTGCGTTACACATACATAAGTGCTGCCAGGTGCGTTACACATACATAAGTGCTGCCAGGTGCGTTACACATACATAAGTGCTGCCAGGTGCGTTACAGATACATAAGTGCTGCCAGGTGCGTTACACATACATAAGTGCTGCCAGGTGCGTTACACATACATAAGTGCTGCCAGGTACGTTACACATACATAAGTGCTGCCAGGTGCGTTACACATACATAAGTGCTGCCAGGTGCGTTACACATACATAAGTGCTGCCAGGTGCGTTACACATACATAAGTGCTGCCAGGTGCGTTACAGATACATAAGTGCTGCCAGGTGCGTTACACATACATAAGTGCTGCCAGGTGCGTTACAGATACATAAGTGCTGCCAGGTGCGTTACACATACATAAGTGCTGCCAGGTGCGTTACACATACATAAGTGCTGCCAGGTGCGTTACAGATACATAAGTGCTGCCAGGTGCGTTACAGATACATAAGTGCTGCCAGGTGCGTTACACATACATAAGTGCTGCCAGGTGCGTTACACATACATAAGTGCTGCCAGGTGCGTTACACATACATAAGTGCTGCCAGGTGCGTTACAGATACATAAGTGCTGCCAGGTGCGTTACAGATACATAAGTGCTGCCAGGTGCGTTACACATACATAAGTGCTGCCAGGTGCGTTACACAAACATAAGTGCTGCCAGGTGCGTTACACATACATAAGTGCTGCCAGGTGCGTTACACATACATAAGTGCTGCCAGGTGCGTTACACATACATAAGTGCTGCCAGGTGCGTTACAGATACATAAGTGCTGCCAGGTGCGTTACAGATACATAAGTGCTGCCAGGTGCGTTACAGATACATAAGTGCTGCCAGGTGCGTTACACATACATAAGTGCTGCCAGGTGCGTTACACATACATAAGTGCTGCCAGGTGCGTTACAGATACATAAGTGCTGCCAGGTGCGTTACACATACATAAGTGCTGCCAGGTGCGTTACACATACATAAGTGCTGCCAGGTGCGTTACACATACATAAGTGCTGCCAGGTGCGTTACAGATACATAAGTGCTGCCAGGTGCGTTACACATACATAAGTGTTGCCAGGTGCGTTACACATACATAAGTGCTGCCAGGTGCGTTACAGATACATAAGTGCTGCCAGGTGCGTTACAGATACATAAGTGCTGCCAGGTGCGTTACACATACATAAGTGCTGCCAGGTGCGTTACACATACATAAGTGCTGCCAGGTGCGTTACAGATACATAAGTGCTGCCAGGTGCGTTACACATACATAAGTGCTGCCAGGTGCGTTACAGATACATAAGTGCTGCCAGGTGCGTTACAGATACGTAAGTGCTGCCAGGTGCGTTACACATACATAAGTGCTGCCAGGTGCGTTACACATACATAAGTGCTGCCAGGTGCGTTACACATACATAAGTGCTGCCAGGTGCGTTACAGATACATAAGTGCTGCCAGGTGCGTTACACATACATAAGTGCTGCCAGGTGCGTTACACATACATAAGTGCTGCCAGGTGCGTTACACATACATAAGTGCTGCCAGGTGCGTTACAGATACATAAGTGCTGCCAGGTGCGTTACACATACATAAGTGCTGCCAGGTGCGTTACACATACATAAGTGCTGCCAGGTGCGTTACACATACATAAGTGCTGCCAGGTGCGTTACAGATACATAAGTGCTGCCAGGTGCGTTACACATACATAAGTGCTGCCAGGTGCGTTACACATACATAAGTGCTGCCAGGTGCGTTACACATACATAAGTGCTGCCAGGTGCGTTACACATACATAAGTGCTGCCAGGTGCGTTACACATACATAAGTGCTGCCAGGTGCGTTACACATACATAAGTGCTGCCAGGTGCGTTACACATACATAAGTGCTGCCAGGTGCGTTACACATACATAAGTGCTGCCAGGTGCGTTACACATACATAAGTGCTGCCAGGTGCGTTACACATACATAAGTGCTGCCAGGTGCGTTACACATACATAAGTGCTGCCAGGTGCGTTACAGATACATAAGTGCTGCCAGGTGCGTTACACATACATAAGTGCTGCCAGGTGCGTTACACATAGATAAGTGCTGCCAGGTGCGTTACAGATACATAAGTGCTGCCAGGTGCGTTACACATACATAAGTGCTGCCAGGTGCGTTACACATACATAAGTGCTGCCAGGTGCGTTACACATACATAAGTGCTGCCAGGTGCGTTACAGATACATAAGTGCTGCCAGGTGCGTTACACATACATAAGTGCTGCCAGGTGCGTTACACATACATAAGTGCTGCCAGGTGCGTTACAGATACATAAGTGCTGCCAGGTGCGTTACACATACATAAGTGCTGCCAGGTGCGTTACAGATACATAAGTGCTGCCAGGTGCGTTACAGATACATAAGTGCTGCCAGGTGCGTTACACATACATAAGTGCTGCCAGGTGCGTTACACATACATAAGTGCTGCCAGGTGCGTTACAGATACATAAGTGCTGCCAGGTGCGTTACACATACATAAGTGCTGCCAGGTGCGTTCCACATACATAAGTGCTGCCAGGTGCGTTACACATACATAAGTGCTGCCAGGTGCGTTACACATACATAAGTGCTGCCAGGTGCGTTACACATACATAAGTGCTGCCAGGTGCGTTACACATACATAAGTGCTGCCAGGTGCGTTACACATACATAAGTGCTGCCAGGTGCGTTACACATACATAAGTGCTGCCAGGTGCGTTACACATACATAAGTGCTGCCGGGTGCGTTACAGATACATAAGTGCTGCCAGGTGCGTTACACATACATAAGTGCTGCCAGGTGCGTTACACATACATAAGTGCTGCCAGGTGCGTTACACATACATAAGTGCTGCCAGGTGCGTTCCACATACATAAGTGCTGCCAGGTGCGTTACACATACATAAGTGCTGCCAGGTGCGTTACACATACATAAGTGCTGCCAGGTGCGTTACACATACATAAGTGTTGCCAGGTGCGTTACACATACATAAGTGCTGCCAGGTGCGTTACAGATACATAAGTGCTGCCAGGTGCGTTACACATACATAAGTGCTGCCAGGTGCGTTACAGATACATAAGTGCTGCCAGGTGCGTTACACATACATAAGTGCTGCCAGGTGCGTTACACATACATAAGTGCTGCCAGGTGCGTTACACATACATAAGTGCTGCCAGGTGCGTTACACATACATAAGTGCTGCCAGGTGCGTTACACATACATAAGTGCTGCCAGGTGCGTTACAGATACATAAGTGCTGCCAGGTGCGTTACAGATACATAAGTGCTGCCAGGTGCGTTACAGATACATAAGTGCTGCCAGGTGCGTTACACATACATAAGTGCTGCCAGGTGCGTTACACATACATAAGTGCTGCCAGGTGCGTTACAGATACATAAGTGCTGCCAGGTGCGTTACACATACATAAGTGCTGCCAGGTGCGTTCCACATACATAAGTGCTGCCAGGTGCGTTACACATACATAAGTGCTGCCAGGTGCGTTACAGATACATAAGTGCTGCCAGGTGCGTTACACATACATAAGTGCTGCCAGGTGCGTTACACATACATAAGTGCTGCCAGGTGCGTTACACATACATAAGTGCTGCCAGGTGCGTTACAGATACATAAGTGCTGCCAGGTGCGTTACACATACATAAGTGCTGCCAGGTGCGTTACACATACATAAGTGCTGCCAGGTGCGTTACAGATACATAAGTGCTGCCAGGTGCGTTACACATACATAAGTGCTGCCAGGTGCGTTACAGATACATAAGTGCTGCCAGGTGCGTTACAGATACATAAGTGCTGCCAGGTGCGTTACACATACATAAGTGCTGCCAGGTGCGTTACACATACATAAGTGCTGCCAGGTGCGTTACACATACATAAGTGCTGCCAGGTGCGTTACAGATACATAAGTGCTGCCAGGTGCGTTACACATACATAAGTGCTGCCAGGTGCGTTACACATACATAAGTGCTGCCAGGTGCGTTACACATACATAAGTGCTGCCAGGTGCGTTACAGATACATAAGTGCTGCCAGGTGCGTTACACATACATAAGTGCTGCCAGGTGCGTTACACATACATAAGTGCTGCCAGGTGCGTTACACATACATAAGTGCTGCCAGGTGCGTTACAGATACATAAGTGCTGCCAGGTGCGTTACACATACATAAGTGCTGCCAGGTGCGTTACACATACATAAGTGCTGCCAGGTGCGTTACACATACATAAGTGCTGCCAGGTGCGTTACACATACATAAGTGCTGCCAGGTGCGTTACACATACATAAGTGCTGCCAGGTGCGTTACACATACATAAGTGCTGCCAGGTGCGTTACACATACATAAGTGCTGCCAGGTGCGTTACACATACATAAGTGCTGCCAGGTGCGTTACACATACATAAGTGCTGCCAGGTGCGTTACACATACATAAGTGCTGCCAGGTGCGTTACACATACATAAGTGCTGCCAGGTGCGTTACAGATACATAAGTGCTGCCAGGTGCGTTACACATACATAAGTGCTGCCAGGTGCGTTACACATAGATAAGTGCTGCCAGGTGCGTTACAGATACATAAGTGCTGCCAGGTGCGTTACACATACATAAGTGCTGCCAGGTGCGTTACACATACATAAGTGCTGCCAGGTGCGTTACACATACATAAGTGCTGCCAGGTGCGTTACAGATACATAAGTGCTGCCAGGTGCGTTACACATACATAAGTGCTGCCAGGTGCGTTACACATACATAAGTGCTGCCAGGTGCGTTACAGATACATAAGTGCTGCCAGGTGCGTTACACATACATAAGTGCTGCCAGGTGCGTTACAGATACATAAGTGCTGCCAGGTGCGTTACAGATACATAAGTGCTGCCAGGTGCGTTACACATACATAAGTGCTGCCAGGTGCGTTACAGATACATAAGTGCTGCCAGGTGCGTTACAGATACATAAGTGCTGCCAGGTGCGTTACACATAGATAAGTGCTGCCAGGTGCGTTCCACATACATAAGTGCTGCCAGGTGCGTTACACATACATAAGTGCTGCCAGGTGCGTTACACATACATAAGTGCTGCCAGGTGCGTTACACATACATAAGTGCTGCCAGGTGCGTTACACATACATAAGTGCTGCCAGGTGCGTTACAGATACATAAGTGCTGCCAGGTGCGTTACACATACATAAGTGCTGCCAGGTGCGTTACACATACATAAGTGCTGCCAGGTGCGTTACACATACATAAGTGCTGCCAGGTGCGTTACAGATACATAAGTGCTGCCAGGTGCGTTACAGATACATAAGTGCTGCCAGGTGCGTTACACATACATAAGTGCTGCCAGGTGCGTTACACAAACATAAGTGCTGCCAGGTGCGTTACACATACATAAGTGCTGCCAGGTGCGTTACACATACATAAGTGCTGCCAGGTGCGTTACACATACATAAGTGCTGCCAGGTGCGTTACACATACATAAGTGCTGCCAGGTGCGTTACACATACATAAGTGCTGCCAGGTGCGTTACACATACATAAGTGCTGCCAGGTGCGTTACAGATACATAAGTGCTGCCAGGTGCGTTACACATACATAAGTGCTGCCAGGTGCGTTACACATAGATAAGTGCTGCCAGGTGCGTTACAGATACATAAGTGCTGCCAGGTGCGTTACACATACATAAGTGCTGCCAGGTGCGTTACACATACATAAGTGCTGCCAGGTGCGTTACACATACATAAGTGCTGCCAGGTGCGTTACAGATACATAAGTGCTGCCAGGTGCGTTACACATACATAAGTGCTGCCAGGTGCGTTACACATACATAAGTGCTGCCAGGTGCGTTACAGATACATAAGTGCTGCCAGGTGCGTTACACATACATAAGTGCTGCCAGGTGCGTTACAGATACATAAGTGCTGCCAGGTGCGTTACAGATACATAAGTGCTGCCAGGTGCGTTACACATACATAAGTGCTGCCAGGTGCGTTACAGATACATAAGTGCTGCCAGGTGCGTTACAGATACATAAGTGCTGCCAGGTGCGTTACACATACATAAGTGCTGCCAGGTGCGTTACACATACATAAGTGCTGCCAGGTGCGTTACACATACATAAGTGCTGCCAGGTGCGTTACACATACATAAGTGCTGCCAGGTGCGTTACACATACATAAGTGCTGCCAGGTGCGTTACACATACATAAGTGCTGCCAGGTGCGTTACAGATACATAAGTGCTGCCAGGTGCGTTACACATACATAAGTGCTGCCAGGTGCGTTACACATACATAAGTGCTGCCAGGTGCGTTACACATACATAAGTGCTGCCAGGTGCGTTACAGATACATAAGTGCTGCCAGGTGCGTTACACATACATAAGTGCTGCCAGGTGCGTTACACATACATAAGTGCTGCCAGGTGCGTTACAGATACATAAGTGCTGCCAGGTGCGTTACACATACATAAGTGCTGCCAGGTGCGTTACACATACATAAGTGCTGCCAGGTGCGTTACACATACATAAGTGCTGCCAGGTGCGTTACAGATACATAAGTGCTGCCAGGTGCGTTACACATACATAAGTGCTGCCAGGTGCGTTACAGATACATAAGTGCTGCCAGGTGCGTTACACATACATAAGTGCTGCCAGGTGCGTTACACATACATAAGTGCTGCCAGGTGCGTTACAGATACATAAGTGCTGCCAGGTGCGTTACACATACATAAGTGCTGCCAGGTGCGTTACACAACATAAGTGCTGCCAGGTGCGTTACACATACATAAGTGCTGCCAGGTGCGTTACACATACATAAGTGCTGCCAGGTGCGTTACAGATACATAAGTGCTGCCAGGTGCGTTACACATACATAAGTGCTGCCAGGTGCGTTACACATACATAAGTGCTGCCAGGTGCGTTACAGATACATAAGTGCTGCCAGGTGCGTTACACATACATAAGTGCTGCCAGGTGCGTTACACATACATAAGTGCTGCCAGGTGCGTTACAGATACATAAGTGCTGCCAGGTGCGTTACACATACATAAGTGCTGCCAGGTGCGTTACAGATACATAAGTGCTGCCAGGTGCGTTACACATACATAAGTGCTGCCAGGTGCGTTACACATACATAAGTGCTGCCAGGTGCGTTACACATACATAAGTGCTGCCAGGTGCGTTACACATACATAAGTGCTGCCAGGTGCGTTACAGATACATAAGTGCTGCCAGGTGCGTTACACATACATAAGTGCTGCCAGGTGCGTTACAGATACATAAGTGCTGCCAGGTGCGTTACACATACATAAGTGCTGCCAGGTGCGTTACACATACATAAGTGCTGCCAGGTGCGTTACACATACATAAGTGCTGCCAGGTGCGTTACACATACATAAGTGCTGCCAGGTGCGTTACAGATACATAAGTGCTGCCAGGTGCGTTACACATACATAAGTGCTGCCAGGTGCGTTACACATACATAAGTGCTGCCAGGTGCGTTACACATACATAAGTGCTGCCAGGTGCGTTACAGATACATAAGTGCTGCCAGGTGCGTTACACATACATAAGTGCTGCCAGGTGCGTTCCACATACATAAGTGCTGCCAGGTGCGTTACACATACATAAGTGCTGCCAGGTGCGTTACACATACATAAGTGCTGCCAGGTGCGTTACACATACATAAGTGCTGCCAGGTGCGTTACACATACATAAGTGCTGCCAGGTGCGTTACACATACATAAGTGCTGCCAGGTGCGTTACACATACATAAGTGCTGCCAGGTGCGTTACAGATACATAAGTGCTGCCAGGTGCGTTACACATACATAAGTGCTGCCAGGTGCGTTACACATACATAAGTGCTGCCAGGTGCGTTACACATACATAAGTGCTGCCAGGTGCGTTACACATACATAAGTGCTGCCAGGTGCGTTACACATACATAAGTGCTGCCAGGTGCGTTACACATACATAAGTGCTGCCAGGTGCGTTACACATACATAAGTGCTGCCAGGTGCGTTACAGATACATAAGTGCTGCCAGGTGCGTTACACATACATAAGTGCTGCCAGGTGCGTTACACATACATAAGTGCTGCCAGGTGCGTTACACATACATAAGTGCTGCCAGGTGCGTTACAGATACATAAGTGCTGCCAGGTGCGTTACACATACATAAGTGCTGCCAGGTGCGTTACAGATACATAAGTGCTGCCAGGTGCGTTACACATACATAAGTGCTGCCAGGTGCGTTACAGATACATAAGTGCTGCCAGGTGCGTTACACATACATAAGTGCTGCCAGGTGCGTTACACATACATAAGTGCTGCCAGGTGCGTTACACATACATAAGTGCTGCCAGGTGCGTTACACATACATAAGTGCTGCCAGGTGCGTTACACATACATAAGTGCTGCCAGGTGCGTTACACATACATAAGTGCTGCCAGGTGCGTTACAGATACATAAGTGCTGCCAGGTGCGTTACACATACATAAGTGCTGCCAGGTGCGTTACACATACATAAGTGCTGCCAGGTGCGTTACACATACATAAGTGCTGCCAGGTGCGTTACACATACATAAGTGCTGCCAGGTGCGTTACACATACATAAGTGCTGCCAGGTGCGTTACAGATACATAAGTGCTGCCAGGTGCGTTACACATACATAAGTGCTGCCAGGTGCGTTACACATACATAAGTGCTGCCAGGTGCGTTACACATACATAAGTGCTGCCAGGTGCGTTACACATACATAAGTGCTGCCAGGTGCGTTACACATACATAAGTGCTGCCAGGTGCGTTACACATACATAAGTGCTGCCAGGTGCGTTACACATACATAAGTGCTGCCAGGTGCGTTACACATACATAAGTGCTGCCAGGTGCGTTACACATACATAAGTGCTGCCAGGTGCGTTACACATACATAAGTGCTGCCAGGTGCGTTACACATACATAAGTGCTGCCAGGTGCGTTACACATACATAAGTGCTGCCAGGTGCGTTACACATACATAAGTGCTGCCAGGTGCGTTACACATACATAAGTGCTGCCAGGTGCGTTACACATACATAAGTGCTGCCAGGTGCGTTACACATACATAAGTGCTGCCAGGTGCGTTACACATACATAAGTGCTGCCAGGTGCGTTACAGATACATAAGTGCTGCCAGGTGCGTTACACATACATAAGTGCTGCCAGGTGCGTTACACATACATAAGTGCTGCCAGGTGCGTTACAGATACATAAGTGCTGCCAGGTGCGTTACACATACATAAGTGCTGCCAGGTGCGTTACAGATACATAAGTGCTGCCAGGTGCGTTACAGATACATAAGTGCTGCCAGGTGCGTTACACATACATAAGTGCTGCCAGGTGCGTTACACATACATAAGTGCTGCCAGGTGCGTTACAGATACATAAGTGCTGCCAGGTGCGTTACAGATACATAAGTGCTGCCAGGTGCGTTACACATACATAAGTGCTGCCAGGTGCGTTACACATACATAAGTGCTGCCAGGTGCGTTACAGATACATAAGTGCTGCCAGGTGCGTTACACATACATAAGTGCTGCCAGGTGCGTTACACATAGATAAGTGCTGCCAGGTGCGTTACAGATACATAAGTGCTGCCAGGTGCGTTACACATACATAAGTGCTGCCAGGTGCGTTACACATACATAAGTGCTGCCAGGTGCGTTACACATACATAAGTGCTGCCAGGTGCGTTACACATACATAAGTGCTGCCAGGTGCGTTACAGATACATAAGTGCTGCCAGGTGCGTTACACATACATAAGTGCTGCCAGGTGCGTTCCACATACATAAGTGCTGCCAGGTGCGTTACACATACATAAGTGCTGCCAGGTGCGTTACACATACATAAGTGCTGCCAGGTGCGTTACACATACATAAGTGCTGCCAGGTGCGTTACACATACATAAGTGCTGCCAGGTGCGTTACACATACATAAGTGCTGCCAGGTGCGTTACACATACATAAGTGCTGCCAGGTGCGTTACAGATACATAAGTGCTGCCAGGTGCGTTACACATACATAAGTGCTGCCAGGTGCGTTACACATACATAAGTGCTGCCAGGTGCGTTACACATACATAAGTGCTGCCAGGTGCGTTACACATACATAAGTGCTGCCAGGTGCGTTACACATACATAAGTGCTGCCAGGTGCGTTACACATACATAAGTGCTGCCAGGTGCGTTACACATACATAAGTGCTGCCAGGTGCGTTACAGATACATAAGTGCTGCCAGGTGCGTTACACATACATAAGTGCTGCCAGGTGCGTTACACATACATAAGTGCTGCCAGGTGCGTTACACATACATAAGTGCTGCCAGGTGCGTTACAGATACATAAGTGCTGCCAGGTGCGTTACACATACATAAGTGCTGCCAGGTGCGTTACAGATACATAAGTGCTGCCAGGTGCGTTACACATACATAAGTGCTGCCAGGTGCGTTACACATACATAAGTGCTGCCAGGTGCGTTACACATACATAAGTGCTGCCAGGTGCGTTACACATACATAAGTGCTGCCAGGTGCGTTACAGATACATAAGTGCTGCCAGGTGCGTTACACATACATAAGTGCTGCCAGGTGCGTTACACATACATAAGTGCTGCCAGGTGCGTTACACATACATAAGTGCTGCCAGGTGCGTTACAGATACATAAGTGCTGCCAGGTGCGTTACACATACATAAGTGCTGCCAGGTGCGTTCCACATACATAAGTGCTGCCAGGTGCGTTACACATACATAAGTGCTGCCAGGTGCGTTACACATACATAAGTGCTGCCAGGTGCGTTACACATACATAAGTGCTGCCAGGTGCGTTACACATACATAAGTGCTGCCAGGTGCGTTACACATACATAAGTGCTGCCAGGTGCGTTACACATACATAAGTGCTGCCAGGTGCGTTACAGATACATAAGTGCTGCCAGGTGCGTTACACATACATAAGTGCTGCCAGGTGCGTTACACATACATAAGTGCTGCCAGGTGCGTTACACATACATAAGTGCTGCCAGGTGCGTTACACATACATAAGTGCTGCCAGGTGCGTTACACATACATAAGTGCTGCCAGGTGCGTTACACATACATAAGTGCTGCCAGGTGCGTTACAGATACATAAGTGCTGCCAGGTGCGTTACACATACATAAGTGCTGCCAGGTGCGTTACACATACATAAGTGCTGCCAGGTGCGTTACACATACATAAGTGCTGCCAGGTGCGTTACAGATACATAAGTGCTGCCAGGTGCGTTACACATACATAAGTGCTGCCAGGTGCGTTACAGATACATAAGTGCTGCCAGGTGCGTTACACATACATAAGTGCTGCCAGGTGCGTTACAGATACATAAGTGCTGCCAGGTGCGTTACACATACATAAGTGCTGCCAGGTGCGTTACACATACATAAGTGCTGCCAGGTGCGTTACACATACATAAGTGCTGCCAGGTGCGTTACACATACATAAGTGCTGCCAGGTGCGTTACACATACATAAGTGCTGCCAGGTGCGTTACACATACATAAGTGCTGCCAGGTGCGTTACAGATACATAAGTGCTGCCAGGTGCGTTACACATACATAAGTGCTGCCAGGTGCGTTACACATACATAAGTGCTGCCAGGTGCGTTACACATACATAAGTGCTGCCAGGTGCGTTACACATACATAAGTGCTGCCAGGTGCGTTACAGATACATAAGTGCTGCCAGGTGCGTTACACATACATAAGTGCTGCCAGGTGCGTTACACATACATAAGTGCTGCCAGGTGCGTTACACATACATAAGTGCTGCCAGGTGCGTTACACATACATAAGTGCTGCCAGGTGCGTTACACATACATAAGTGCTGCCAGGTGCGTTACACATACATAAGTGCTGCCAGGTGCGTTACACATACATAAGTGCTGCCAGGTGCGTTACACATACATAAGTGCTGCCAGGTGCGTTACACATACATAAGTGCTGCCAGGTGCGTTACACATACATAAGTGCTGCCAGGTGCGTTACACATACATAAGTGCTGCCAGGTGCGTTACACATACATAAGTGCTGCCAGGTGCGTTACACATACATAAGTGCTGCCAGGTGCGTTACACATACATAAGTGCTGCCAGGTGCGTTACACATACATAAGTGCTGCCAGGTGCGTTACACATACATAAGTGCTGCCAGGTGCGTTACACATACATAAGTGCTGCCAGGTGCGTTACAGATACATAAGTGCTGCCAGGTGCGTTACACATACATAAGTGCTGCCAGGTGCGTTACACATACATAAGTGCTGCCAGGTGCGTTACAGATACATAAGTGCTGCCAGGTGCGTTACACATACATAAGTGCTGCCAGGTGCGTTACAGATACATAAGTGCTGCCAGGTGCGTTACAGATACATAAGTGCTGCCAGGTGCGTTACACATACATAAGTGCTGCCAGGTGCGTTACACATACATAAGTGCTGCCAGGTGCGTTACAGATACATAAGTGCTGCCAGGTGCGTTACAGATACATAAGTGCTGCCAGGTGCGTTACACATACATAAGTGCTGCCAGGTGCGTTACACATACATAAGTGCTGCCAGGTGCGTTACAGATACATAAGTGCTGCCAGGTGCGTTACACATACATAAGTGCTGCCAGGTGCGTTACAGATACATAAGTGCTGCCAGGTGCGTTACAGATACATAAGTGCTGCCAGGTGCGTTACACATACATAAGTGCTGCCAGGTGCGTTACACATACATAAGTGCTGCCAGGTGCGTTACAGATACATAAGTGCTGCCAGGTGCGTTACAGATACATAAGTGCTGCCAGGTGCGTTACACATACATAAGTGCTGCCAGGTGCGTTACACATACATAAGTGCTGCCAGGTGCGTTACAGATACATAAGTGCTGCCAGGTGCGTTACACATACATAAGTGCTGCCAGGTGCGTTACACATACATAAGTGCTGCCAGGTGCGTTACACATACATAAGTGCTGCCAGGTGCGTTACACATACATAAGTGCTGCCAGGTGCGTTACACATACATAAGTGCTGCCAGGTGCGTTACACATACATAAGTGCTGCCAGGTGCGTTACACATACATAAGTGCTGCCAGGTGCGTTACACATACATAAGTGCTGCCAGGTGCGTTACACATACATAAGTGCTGCCAGGTGCGTTACACATACATAAGTGCTGCCAGGTGCGTTACACATACATAAGTGCTGCCAGGTGCGTTACACATACATAAGTGCTGCCAGGTGCGTTACAGATACATAAGTGCTGCCAGGTGCGTTACACATACATAAGTGCTGCCAGGTGCGTTACACATACATAAGTGCTGCCAGGTGCGTTACAGATACATAAGTGCTGCCAGGTGCGTTACACATACATAAGTGCTGCCAGGTGCGTTACACATACATAAGTGCTGCCAGGTGCGTTACACATACATAAGTGCTGCCAGGTGCGTTACAGATACATAAGTGCTGCCAGGTGCGTTACACATACATAAGTGCTGCCAGGTGCGTTACACATACATAAGTGCTGCCAGGTGCGTTACAGATACATAAGTGCTGCCAGGTGCGTTACACATACATAAGTGCTGCCAGGTGCGTTACAGATACATAAGTGCTGCCAGGTGCGTTACAGATACATAAGTGCTGCCAGGTGCGTTACACATACATAAGTGCTGCCAGGTGCGTTACACATACATAAGTGCTGCCAGGTGCGTTACAGATACATAAGTGCTGCCAGGTGCGTTACAGATACATAAGTGCTGCCAGGTGCGTTACACATACATAAGTGCTGCCAGGTGCGTTACACATACATAAGTGCTGCCAGGTGCGTTACACATACATAAGTGCTGCCAGGTGCGTTACAGATACATAAGTGCTGCCAGGTGCGTTACACATACATAAGTGCTGCCAGGTGCGTTACACATACATAAGTGCTGCCAGGTGCGTTACACATACATAAGTGCTGCCAGGTGCGTTACACATACATAAGTGCTGCCAGGTGCGTTACACATACATAAGTGCTGCCAGGTGCGTTACACATACATAAGTGCTGCCAGGTGCGTTACACATACATAAGTGCTGCCAGGTGCGTTACACATACATAAGTGCTGCCAGGTGCGTTACACATACATAAGTGCTGCCAGGTGCGTTACACATACATAAGTGCTGCCAGGTGCGTTACACATACATAAGTGCTGCCAGGTGCGTTACACATACATAAGTGCTGCCAGGTGCGTTACACATGCATAAGTGCTGCCAGGTGCGTTACACATACATAAGTGCTGCCAGGTGCGTTACACATACATAAGTGCTGCCAGGTGCGTTACACATGCATAAGTGCTGCCAGGTGCGTTACACATGCATAAGTGCTGCCAGGTGCGTTACACATACATAAGTGCTGCCAGGTGCGTTACACATGCATAAGTGCTGCCAGGTGCGTTACACATGCATAAGTGCTGCCAGGTGCGTTACACATACATAAGTGCTGCCAGGTGCGTTACACATACATAAGTGCTGCCAGGTGCGTTACACATACATAAGTGCTGCCAGGTGCGTTACACATACATAAGTGCTGCCAGGTGCGTTACACATACATAAGTGCTGCCAGGTGCGTTACAGATACATAAGTGCTGCCAGGTGCGTTACACATACATAAGTGCTGCCAGGTGCGTTACACATACATAAGTGCTGCCAGGTGCGTTACACATACATAAGTGCTGCCAGGTGCGTTACACATACATAAGTGCTGCCAGGTGCGTTACACATACATAAGTGCTGCCAGGTGCGTTACAGATACATAAGTGCTGCCAGGTGCGTTACACATACATAAGTGCTGCCAGGTGCGTTACAGATACATAAGTGCTGCCAGGTGCGTTACAGATACATAAGTGCTGCCAGGTGCGTTACACATACATAAGTGCTGCCAGGTGCGTTACACATACATAAGTGCTGCCAGGTGCGTTACACATACATAAGTGCTGCCAGGTGCGTTACAGATACATAAGTGCTGCCAGGTGCGTTACACATACATAAGTGCTGCCAGGTGCGTTACACATACATAAGTGCTGCCAGGTGCGTTACAGATACATAAGTGCTGCCAGGTGCGTTACACATACATAAGTGCTGCCAGGTGCGTTACACATACATAAGTGCTGCCAGGTGCGTTACACATACATAAGTGCTGCCAGGTGCGTTACACATACATAAGTGCTGCCAGGTGCGTTACACATACATAAGTGCTGCCAGGTGCGTTACACATACATAAGTGCTGCCAGGTGCGTTACACATACATAAGTGCTGCCAGGTGCGTTACACATACATAAGTGCTGCCAGGTGCGTTACACATACATAAGTGCTGCCAGGTGCGTTACACATACATAAGTGCTGCCAGGTGCGTTACACATACATAAGTGCTGCCAGGTGCGTTACACATACATAAGTGCTGCCAGGTGCGTTACAGATACACAAGTGCTGCCAGGTGCGTTACACATACATAAGTGCTGCCAGGTGCGTTACACATACATAAGTGCTGCCAGGTGCGTTACACATACATAAGTGCTGCCAGGTGCGTTACACATACATAAGTGCTGCCAGGTGCGTTACAGATACATAAGTGCTGCCAGGTGCGTTACACATACATAAGTGCTGCCAGGTGCGTTACACATACATAAGTGCTGCCAGGTGCGTTACAGATACATAAGTGCTGCCAGGTGCGTTACACATACATAAGTGCTGCCAGGTGCGTTACACATACATAAGTGCTGCCAGGTGCGTTACACATACATAAGTGCTGCCAGGTGCGTTACACATACATAAGTGCTGCCAGGTGCGTTACAGATACATAAGTGCTGCCAGGTGCGTTACACATACATAAGTGCTGCCAGGTGCGTTACACATACATAAGTGCTGCCAGGTGCGTTACACATACATAAGTGCTGCCAGGTGCGTTACACATACATAAGTGCTGCCAGGTGCGTTACACATACATAAGTGCTGCCAGGTGCGTTACACATACATAAGTGCTGCCAGGTGCGTTACACATACATAAGTGCTGCCAGGTGCGTTACACATACATAAGTGCTGCCAGGTGCGTTACACATACATAAGTGCTGCCAGGTGCGTTACACATACATAAGTGCTGCCAGGTGCGTTACACATACATAAGTGCTGCCAGGTGCGTTACACATACATAAGTGCTGCCAGGTGCGTTACACATACATAAGTGCTGCCAGGTGCGTTACACATACATAAGTGCTGCCAGGTGCGTTACACATACATAAGTGCTGCCAGGTGCGTTACACATACATAAGTGCTGCCAGGTGCGTTACACATACATAAGTGCTGCCAGGTGCGTTACACATACATAAGTGCTGCCAGGTGCGTTACACATACATAAGTGCTGCCAGGTGCGTTACACATACATAAGTGCTGCCAGGTGCGTTACACATACATAAGTGCTGCCAGGTGCGTTACACATACATAAGTGCTGCCAGGTGCGTTACACATACATAAGTGCTGCCAGGTGCGTTACACATACATAAGTGCTGCCAGGTGCGTTACACATACATAAGTGCTGCCAGGTGCGTTACACATACATAAGTGCTGCCAGGTGCGTTACACATACATAAGTGCTGCCAGGTGCGTTACACATACATAAGTGCTGCCAGGTGCGTTACACATACATAAGTGCTGCCAGGTGCGTTACACATACATAAGTGCTGCCAGGTGCGTTACACATACATAAGTGCTGCCAGGTGCGTTACACATACATAAGTGCTGCCAGGTGCGTTACACATACATAAGTGCTGCCAGGTGCGTTACACATACATAAGTGCTGCCAGGTGCGTTACACATACATAAGTGCTGCCAGGTGCGTTACACATACATAAGTGCTGCCAGGTGCGTTACACATACATAAGTGCTGCCAGGTGCGTTACACATACATAAGTGCTGCCAGGTGCGTTACACATACATAAGTGCTGCCATGTGCGTTACACATACATAAGTGCTGCCAGGTGCGTTACACATACATAAGTGCTGCCAGGTGCGTTACACATACATAAGTGCTGCCAGGTGCGTTTACACATACATAAGTGCTGCCAGGTGCGTTACACATACATAAGTGCTGCCAGGTGCGTTACACATACATAAGTGCTGCCAGGTGCGTTACACATACATAAGTGCTGCCAGGTGCGTTACACATACATAAGTGCTGCCAGGTGCGTTACACATACATAAGTGCTGCCAGGTGCGTTACACATACATAAGTGCTGCCAGGTGCGTTACACATACATAAGTGCTGCCAGGTGCGTTACAGATACATAAGTGCTGCCAGGTGCGTTACACATACATAAGTGCTGCCAGGTGCGTTACACATACATAAGTGCTGCCAGGTGCGTTACACATACATAAGTGCTGCCAGGTGCGTTACACATACATAAGTGCTGCCAGGTGCGTTACACATACATAAGTGCTGCCAGGTGCGTTACACATACATAAGTGCTGCCAGGTGCGTTACACATACATAAGTGCTGCCAGGTGCGTTACACATACATAAGTGCTGCCAGGTGCGTTACACATACATAAGTGCTGCCAGGTGCGTTACACATACATAAGTGCTGCCAGGTGCGTTACACATACATAAGTGCTGCCAGGTGCGTTACACATACATAAGTGCTGCCAGGTGCGTTACACATACATAAGTGCTGCCAGGTGCGTTACACATACATAAGTGCTGCCAGGTGCGTTACACATACATAAGTGCTGCCAGGTGCGTTACACATACATAAGTGCTGCCAGGTGCGTTACACATACATAAGTGCTGCCAGGTGCGTTACAGATACATAAGTGCTGCCAGGTGCGTTACAGATACATAAGTGCTGCCAGGTGCGTTACACATACATAAGTGCTGCCAGGTGCGTTACACATACATAAGTGCTGCCAGGTGCGTTACACATACATAAGTGCTGCCAGGTGCGTTACACATACATAAGTGCTGCCAGGTGCGTTACACATACATAAGTGCTGCCAGGTGCGTTACACATACATAAGTGCTGCCAGGTGCGTTACACATACATAAGTGCTGCCAGGTGCGTTACACATACATAAGTGCTGCCAGGTGCGTTACACATACATAAGTGCTGCCAGGTGCGTTACACATACATAAGTGCTGCCAGGTGCGTTACACATACATAAGTGCTGCCAGGTGCGTTACACATACATAAGTGCTGCCAGGTGCGTTACACATACATAAGTGCTGCCAGGTGCGTTACACATACATAAGTGCTGCCAGGTGCGTTACACATACATAAGTGCTGCCAGGTGCGTTACACATACATAAGTGCTGCCAGGTGCGTTACACATACATAAGTGCTGCCAGGTGCGTTACACATACATAAGTGCTGCCAGGTGCGTTACACATACATAAGTGCTGCCAGGTGCGTTACACATACATAAGTGCTGCCAGGTGCGTTACACATACATAAGTGCTGCCAGGTGCGTTACACATACATAAGTGCTGCCAGGTGCGTTACAGATACATAAGTGCTGCCAGGTGCGTTACACATACATAAGTGCTGCCAGGTGCGTTACACATACATAAGTGCTGCCAGGTGCGTTACACATACATAAGTGCTGCCAGGTGCGTTACACATACATAAGTGCTGCCAGGTGCGTTACACATACATAAGTGCTGCCAGGTGCGTTACACATACATAAGTGCTGCCAGGTGCGTTACACATACATAAGTGCTGCCAGGTGCGTTACAGATACATAAGTGCTGCCAGGTGCGTTACACATACATAAGTGCTGCCAGGTGCGTTACACATACATAAGTGCTGCCAGGTGCGTTACACATACATAAGTGCTGCCAGGTGCGTTACACATACATAAGTGCTGCCAGGTGCGTTACACATACATAAGTGCTGCCAGGTGCGTTACAGATACATAAGTGCTGCCAGGTGCGTTACACATACATAAGTGCTGCCAGGTGCGTTACACATACATAAGTGCTGCCAGGTGCGTTACACATACATAAGTGCTGCCAGGTGCGTTACACATACATAAGTGCTGCCAGGTGCGTTACACATACATAAGTGCTGCCAGGTGCGTTACACATACATAAGTGCTGCCAGGTGCGTTACACATACATAAGTGCTGCCAGGTGCGTTACACATACATAAGTGCTGCCAGGTGCGTTACACATACATAAGTGCTGCCAGGTGCGTTACACATACATAAGTGCTGCCAGGTGCGTTACACATACATAAGTGCTGCCAGGTGCGTTACACATACATAAGTGCTGCCAGGTGCGTTACACATACATAAGTGCTGCCAGGTGCGTTACACATACATAAGTGCTGCCAGGTGCGTTACACATACATAAGTGCTGCCAGGTGCGTTACACATACATAAGTGCTGCCAGGTGCGTTACACATACATAAGTGCTGCCAGGTGCGTTACACATACATAAGTGCTGCCAGGTGCGTTACACATACATAAGTGCTGCCAGGTGCGTTACACATACATAAGTGCTGCCAGGTGCGTTACACATACATAAGTGCTGCCAGGTGCGTTACACATACATAAGTGCTGCCAGGTGCGTTACACATACATAAGTGCTGCCAGGTGCGTTACACATACATAAGTGCTGCCAGGTGCGTTACACATACATAAGTGCTGCCAGGTGCGTTACACATACATAAGTGCTGCCAGGTGCGTTACACATACATAAGTGCTGCCAGGTGCGTTACACATACATAAGTGCTGCCAGGTGCGTTACACGATACATAAGTGCTGCCAGGTGCGTTACACATACATAAGTGCTGCCAGGTGCGTTACACATACATAAGTGCTGCCAGGTGCGTTACACATACATAAGTGCTGCCAGGTGCGTTACACATACATAAGTGCTGCCAGGTGCGTTACACATACATAAGTGCTGCCAGGTGCGTTACAGATACATAAGTGCTGCCAGGTGCGTTACACATACATAAGTGCTGCCAGGTGCGTTACACATACATAAGTGCTGCCAGGTGCGTTACACATACATAAGTGCTGCCAGGTGCGTTACACATACATAAGTGCTGCCAGGTGCGTTACACATACATAAGTGCTGCCAGGTGCGTTACACATACATAAGTGCTGCCAGGTGCGTTACACATACATAAGTGCTGCCAGGTGCGTTACACATACATAAGTGCTGCCAGGTGCGTTACACATACATAAGTGCTGCCAGGTGCGTTACACATACATAAGTGCTGCCAGGTGCGTTACACATACATAAGTGCTGCCAGGTGCGTTACACATACATAAGTGCTGCCAGGTGCGTTACACATACATAAGTGCTGCCAGGTGCGTTACACATACATAAGTGCTGCCAGGTGCGTTACACATACATAAGTGCTGCCAGGTGCGTTACACATACATAAGTGCTGCCAGGTGCGTTACACATACATAAGTGCTGCCAGGTGCGTTACACATACATAAGTGCTGCCAGGTGCGTTACACATACATAAGTGCTGCCAGGTGCGTTACACATACATAAGTGCTGCCAGGTGCGTTACACATACATAAGTGCTGCCAGGTGCGTTACACATACATAAGTGCTGCCAGGTGCGTTACACATACATAAGTGCTGCCAGGTGCGTTACACATACATAAGTGCTGCCAGGTGCGTTACACATACATAAGTGCTGCCAGGTGCGTTACACATACATAAGTGCTGCCAGGTGCGTTACACATACATAAGTGCTGCCAGGTGCGTTACACATACATAAGTGCTGCCAGGTGCGTTACACATACATAAGTGCTGCCAGGTGCGTTACACATACATAAGTGCTGCCAGGTGCGTTACACATACATAAGTGCTGCCAGGTGCGTTACACATACATAAGTGCTGCCAGGTGCGTTACACATACATAAGTGCTGCCAGGTGCGTTACACATACATAAGTGCTGCCAGGTGCGTTACACATACATAAGTGCTGCCAGGTGCGTTACACATACATAAGTGCTGCCAGGTGCGTTACACATACATAAGTGCTGCCAGGTGCGTTACACATACATAAGTGCTGCCAGGTGCGTTACACATACATAAGTGCTGCCAGGTGCGTTACACATACATAAGTGCTGCCAGGTGCGTTACACATACATAAGTGCTGCCAGGTGCGTTACACATACATAAGTGCTGCCAGGTGCGTTACACATACATAAGTGCTGCCAGGTGCGTTACACATACATAAGTGCTGCCAGGTGCGTTACACATACATAAGTGCTGCCAGGTGCGTTACACATACATAAGTGCTGCCAGGTGCGTTACACATACATAAGTGCTGCCAGGTGCGTTACACATACATAAGTGCTGCCAGGTGCGTTACACATACATAAGTGCTGCCAGGTGCGTTACACATACATAAGTGCTGCCAGGTGCGTTACACATACATAAGTGCTGCCAGGTGCGTTACACATACATAAGTGCTGCCAGGTGCGTTACACATACATAAGTGCTGCCAGGTGCGTTACACATACATAAGTGCTGCCAGGTGCGTTACACATACATAAGTGCTGCCAGGTGCGTTACACATACATAAGTGCTGCCAGGTGCGTTACACATACATAAGTGCTGCCAGGTGCGTTACACATACATAAGTGCTGCCAGGTGCGTTACACATACATAAGTGCTGCCAGGTGCGTTACACATACATAAGTGCTGCCAGGTGCGTTACACATACATAAGTGCTGCCAGGTGCGTTACACATACATAAGTGCTGCCAGGTGCGTTACAGATACATAAGTGCTGCCAGGTGCGTTACACATACATAAGTGCTGCCAGGTGCGTTACACATACATAAGTGCTGCCAGGTGCGTTACACATACATAAGTGCTGCCAGGTGCGTTACACATACATAAGTGCTGCCAGGTGCGTTACACATACATAAGTGCTGCCAGGTGCGTTACACATACATAAGTGCTGCCAGGTGCGTTACACATACATAAGTGCTGCCAGGTGCGTTACACATACATAAGTGCTGCCAGGTGCGTTACACATACATAAGTGCTGCCAGGTGCGTTACACATACATAAGTGCTGCCAGGTGCGTTACACATACATAAGTGCTGCCAGGTGCGTTACACATACATAAGTGCTGCCAGGTGCGTTACACATACATAAGTGCTGCCAGGTGCGTTACACATACATAAGTGCTGCCAGGTGCGTTACACATACATAAGTGCTGCCAGGTGCGTTACACATACATAAGTGCTGCCAGGTGCGTTACACATACATAAGTGCTGCCAGGTGCGTTACACATACATAAGTGCTGCCAGGTGCGTTACACATACATAAGTGCTGCCAGGTGCGTTACACATACATAAGTGCTGCCAGGTGCGTTACACATACATAAGTGCTGCCAGGTGCGTTACACATACATAAGTGCTGCCAGGTGCGTTACACATACATAAGTGCTGCCAGGTGCGTTACACATACATAAGTGCTGCCAGGTGCGTTACACATACATAAGTGCTGCCAGGTGCGTTACACATACATAAGTGCTGCCAGGTGCGTTACACATACATAAGTGCTGCCAGGTGCGTTACACATACATAAGTGCTGCCAGGTGCGTTACACATACATAAGTGCTGCCAGGTGCGTTACACATACATAAGTGCTGCCAGGTGCGTTACACATACATAAGTGCTGCCAGGTGCGTTACACATACATAAGTGCTGCCAGGTGCGTTACACATACATAAGTGCTGCCAGGTGCGTTACACATACATAAGTGCTGCCAGGTGCGTTACACATACATAAGTGCTGCCAGGTGCGTTACACATACATAAGTGCTGCCAGGTGCGTTACACATACATAAGTGCTGCCAGGTGCGTTACACATACATAAGTGCTGCCAGGTGCGTTACAGATACATAAGTGCTGCCAGGTGCGTTACACATACATAAGTGCTGCCAGGTGCGTTACACATACATAAGTGCTGCCAGGTGCGTTACACATACATAAGTGCTGCCAGGTGCGTTACACATACATAAGTGCTGCCAGGTGCGTGCCTGTAACACACACTTGGTTGTTTCACTTGCCTGATTTCTTTCATCCTTTTTTCCACATGACTTCTCTCCCTCTCACCCACCTCGGTGTTCCGGCAGTTTGACTTTGTGCGCCAAACAAGCAAACAGCACTGGTGCCCTGCCCATGGGGGCGGGACTCCATCCATCCCCATCACCAGGAAGAAGCGCATTACACGCACCTCCATTCCTTTTGGCTTCTCAGTCTTCTCTCTCCCTCCCTCTTCCTTTTGCGCCGCACAGGCACGCAGCACTGGTGCCCGTGGGGGCAGGACGCCATGCCCATCACATCACATCACCAGCGCATTCCACGCATCTTCATTCCCTATCTCTCATTCTCATTCCCTATCTCTCATTCTCATTCCCTATCTCTCATTCTCATTCTCTATCTCTCATTCTCATTCTCTATCTCTCATTCTCATTCCCTATCTCTCATTCTCATTCCCTATCTCTCATTCTCATTCTCTATCTCTCATTCTCATTCTCTATCTCTCATTCTCATTCCCTATCTCTCATTCTCATTCTCTATCTCTCTCTCCCTCCCTCACCTCTCTGTGTCCGCTCTGGCAGTTTGACTTCTTGCGCCGCACAGGCACGCAGCACTGGTGCCCGTGGGGTCAGGACGCCATCCCCATCACTAGGAAGAACATCGCTCAGCGCGCACAGCTGCTGGTGGACCAGGTGGGGGGAGGATGGGGATGAGTGGGTGGGATGGATGGTGCCATGCAACTTAATAATGCTTAAGGAGCTGGTGCCCGTGGGGGCAGGACGCCATGCCCATCACCAGGAGCAACATTGCTCAGCGCGCACAGCTGCTGGTGGACCAGGTGGGATTGGGATGGGGATTAGTTGAGTGGGATGGTGCCATTTATACACGCATTAGAGACTGGGGCAAGTGGGGTGCAGGACTCCACTCCATCCCCATCACATCACCTGGAGGAACATCGCGCAGCACGCACACCTGCTCATGAACCAGGTGGGATGGGGATGATGAGGCAGGTGGGATGGGGATGATGAGGCAGGTTTCCTCTCTCTTCCTCACTCTTCTTCTCTAGTTCTCCCTCCACTTATCCCTTTTGCTCTTCGCCTTCATCAGCTCTAGAAAGTCCCCCTTCCCTCCTCCCCGTCCTGTGCTTCCCTTCCCCATCCCCAGTGGCGCAAGAAGTCTCTGCTCTTCCGCACCAACGTGCTGCTGGTGCCTCTGGGAGACGACTTCCGCTATTCCTCCATGCACGAGGCACATGCTCAGTTCCACACCCACCACCTGCTCTTCCTCTGTCTCTTCCTCGTCTCTTGTTCTCTCTCCTCCACAACTTCCCCGCTTTGCTGTTCTCCCCGGTTCCTGCTGTTCCCCCACCCTGTTCGCCCCCTGTCCAACCAGTGGCGCAAGATCTCTGCTCTTCCGCACCAACGTGCTGCTGGTGCCTCTGGGAGACGACTTCCGCTATTCCTCCATGCACGAGGCCCACGCCCAGTTCCAAAACTACGAGCTGCTCTTCGCCTTCATCAACTCCAGAAAGTCGCTCCGAGTCAACGCCAGCTTCGGCACGCTCGACGAGTATTTCACCGCCATGCGCGCCGCCTCGGCCCGCCAGAGGGCTTCCCACCAGAGGGACTCCCAGCACAGAGCAAACCGGCTCCGGGCTCAGCTGAACACAGAGTTGAATGTGAACAGCACTGAGGCGACGCAAGAACCGTCGTTCAACCCAGACTCATCAGATCTGAGCTCACTAGTAGACAGCCAGAAAAACGAGCACCAGGACGAGATCCAGCGCCGCCGGCTCTTAGCTAACAGAGATCCCTACCTAAAATTAGCCGCTTCCACCGGCGCTTACCTAAAAGTGGGAACTTCAGCACCCGGTCCTGCCAGCACCACCACCGGGCAGCTGCGCCCTCTTCTCCCGTCTCTGTCCGGGGATTTCTTCACGTATGCGGATCGCGACCACGACTACTGGAGCGGCTATTTCTCCTCGCGCCCCTTCTGGAAGGCTGTTGACCGAGCACTGGAGGCGAACATGCGGGCCGCTGACATGCTGTACGCGCTGTGCTGGGCGGACTGGATGGGGGGGAGTGGACGCGCAGCAGCCGGGGTCGACAGCAGTACAGACCTCAGCAACCTCCCCTTCCCCCTCAGGTGAGTCCGGCACATGCTGAGTGCTGATCGCGACCACGACTACTGGAGCGGCTATTTCTCCTCGCGCCCCTTCTGGAAGGCCGTGGACCGGGCATTGGAGGCGAACATGAGGGCCGCTGACATGCTGTACGCGCTGTGCTGGGCGGATAGAGGCGGTTCACGCGGTTTGGCTGCCACAACTGGGAGTGGCGAGCCCAAGGACAAGGCCCTGCCCTTCCCCTTCAAGTGAGTTCTGCTCAGGTGAGGTGAGGTGAGAGAGGGGCACAGATGGAGCGGCTTCTTCTCCTCGCGCCCTTCCCCCTCAAGTGAGTTCGGCAGCGGTGAGAGAGGGGATACAGTGGGCGAGCGCTGGAGGCCAGTGTGAGGGCGGCTGACATGCTGTACGCGTTCTGCTGGGCGGACTGGGGGGAAGGAGAGAGTTTAAGAGCTGGGGTTGACAGTCGTACGCAGCTCAGCGAGCTGCCCGTCCCCCTCAGGTGAGTGAGTGTGTCCGGCAGAAGAAGTGAGAGTGACACAGTGAGCAGCACTGGAGGCGAGCGTGAGGGCGGCTGACATGCTGTACGCACTGTGCTGGGCGGACTGGGTGGGTGTTCTCTACATCTCAGCAAGTCGCCCAGTTCATACAGAGATGTAGAGAACTTAAGGAGCTGCTCGTCCCCCTCAGGTGTGTCTGGGGCACGTGTGAGTGACACAGTGAGCAGTGGAGGCGGATGTGTGTGAGGGCGGCTGACATGCTGTACGCACTGTGCTGGGCGGACTGGAGGGGAGGAGGGAGGCGGTGAGGTGACCGTTCAAGAGCTGGGGTTGACAGGATGGAGCCCAGGCAGCTGCCCTTCCCCCTCAGGTGAGTGTGTCCGGCACACGTGAGAGAAGCACAGTGAGCACTGGAGGCGAGCGTGAGGGCGGCTGACACGCAGTGCTGGGCGGACTGGCTGGGGTCGTCTCACGGCTCGACTTCCAGGGCTGGGAGTGGCGAGCCCAAGCACCTGCCCTGCCCTATCTAAGTGAGTCTGGAACAGGTGCGAGGGTCATAGGTGGTTTTGGGACACAAGAGTGGCATAGGTGGGTGGGTGGGTCTTTGGCAGAAGAGTTTGCTCCCTGTCTTGTCTTTTTCGGCCAAAGATAGGTTGGCTGCGACAGAACGCGTGAGGCACCTCAACATCCTCTCACTCATGCACACGCTCTTACTTCCCCTCCTCGTTTCACCTTCGTCCAGCTTTGCAGAGCGGTTGGTCTTGGCACAGCGCAACCTGGCGCTGTGTCAGCACCACGACGGCATCACAGGGATTGTCCTAATGTGTGTTACCACGAACCCCACCCCTCCTCCCCCTCCCCATCCTTCCAGCTTTGCAGAGCGGTTGGTGCTAGCACGGCGCAACCTGGCGCTGTTTCAGCACCACGACGGCATCACAGGGACAGCGAAGCACCACGTGGTGAAGGACTATAGCGTGCGCATGCACCAGGCGCTGACCGACCTCAGTGTGAGTGAACGCAGGTCAACAGCAGTCAACGGCGTGTGTAAGATTCAGCGAAGCACCACGTGGTGAAGGACTACAGCCTGCGCATGCACCAGGCGCTCACAGACCTCAGCGTGAGTCAACACAGGTCAACAGCAGTCAATTCAAGTCAACGGAAGTCAACTCATGTCAACTGCAGTTCCATTTCTTCACCACATTCCCCTGCAGAAGGGTTGGGTTCCCCTCACGCGCTCACCTCCCCCTCTCCTCTTTCCTCTCATCTCTCCCCTCTCTCCCCTCTCTCCCCTTCCACCCTATCACAGGACTTCTTGTGTGCTGCTGTCGCTGCCCTTCTGCTCAGATCACCCAACCCTTCCGTGCCAACCATCACCGCTCTGAACTCCTCCGTATCCCAGCAGCCCCCTCCCCTTGAGGCAGAGCGGTGGCGGTCGGTGCATGACGGTCCTTGGGAGCGGAGAGTGGTGGGGAGCGGTGTAGAGGGGGAAGAAGGGGTGGGAGCAAGGAGAGTGGTGGTGTTCAATCCCTTGGAAGAGGAAAGGAGGGTGGTGAGTGAGGGGAGGAGGGAGGTGAGTGAGGGGAGGAGGGAGGTGAGTGAGGGGAGGAGGGAGGTGAGTGAGAGGAGCTCCTGGCCTTCTTCATATCACATTGAATTTCAAAGTTGCACTCTATTTATTGATCGGTCACTTTTGCTTTAAGCTATCCCATCTCATCTTATAAACTCCTCCTCTCTGCTCTCCCTGATGTATTATTCTCCCCCTCCCTCTCTCGTTCTCTCATTTCTCCCTTACTGGCTCTTCTTCCCTCAACTCAACCCCCAGATTATTTCCGTCCTCGTCAAATCTCCAGCCGTTGCCGTCATCGGGCAGCACGGAAAATGTCTCCCCGGGCAGCTGCTGCCCGAATGGTCCAGAGGCAACATGAGCCTAACCCCGTCCTCCGGCCGGCACCGTCTTTTCTGGGAAGCTTCCGTGCCGCCCCTAGGCCTTTCCACCTATTTCATAGCACCCCACGCAGCTGTTCCTACCTGCCCTGCGCCTGTGCTGTCGTCTATTGTGGTGTTTAATCCTCCACGGGGGTTTGTGTGTCCGGAGCCATACGTGTGTGAAATGGTGGGGGGAGGGGAGGAGGGGCGCCGTGGAGGAGAGGGGGACGATGATGCTGCCGGTGGCGCTGCTGCTGGTGATGGTGATTATGCTGCTGCTGCTGGCAATGGTGACATGTTCTCCATTTCGAACGGCCACTACCGAGTGGAGCTGGGGCGCATGGATGGGCTAATCAAAGGCATACAGGTGAGCTGCTGCTGCTGCTGCTGCTGCTGCTGCTGCTGCTGATGATGATGGTGCTGCTGCTGCTGCTGCTGCTGCTGCTGCCGCCGCCGCCGCCTCCGCCGCCGCCGCTGCTGCTGCTGCTTCTGCTGCTGCTGCTGCTGCAATGCAATGCAATGCAACCATGTGTATGCTTGCACGCGTGCGACACTGCTTGCCTATTCCACTTAACATCCTGCTCTTTCTCTCTACCACATGTTATATTTCGCTCATTTGTTCCACCTTCCCTCTTCCCACCTCTCCCTCCCCACGCCTCCCCCCTGCCCCCAGCTCCCCTCCATGCGAGCCCCTCTGCCAGTCAGCGAGCAATTCGCGCTCTATGCCAGCTCAGGGGGAGCCCGTCTCATCCTTGCTTCACCCACCCTCTCCATCTCCCCTCTTCCCATCCCCTTCCGCCGTCTCTCTCGCTCTCCCCCCCCAGCTCCCCTCCATGCGAGCCCCTCTGCCAGTCAGCGAGCAATTCGCGCTCTATGCCAGCTCAGGGGGAGCCTGTCTCATCCTTGCTTCACCCACCCTCTCCATCTCCCCTCTTCCCATCCCCTTCCGCCGTCTCTCTCGCTCTCCCCCCCCAGCTCCCCTCCATGCGAGCCCCTCTGCCTGTCAGCGAGCAATTCGCGCTTTATGCCAGCTCAGGGGGGGCGTATCTGTTTCTGCCACATGGCACTGCCGTTCCTATAGTGAAGGAGCAGCAGGGCGGAAGTGGGGGAGGAAGGCAGGGAGGAAGGCAGGGAGGAATGGAAAAGGAAAGGCACGGGGAGAGGAGCGGGAGTGGGTATGGGGAAGACAGGGAGGAGGAGAGTGTGGGGAGGGGATATGGGAGAGTTAGGGGGGAGAGAAAGGGGAAGGGTAATGGAAAGATTGAAGGGGAGAGAGGGGGGAGTGGTGTGCATGGGATGGTGAAGGGGGGGGAGGGGGGCTCGACCTCACTGGTGTGTAGAGGGCCATTAGTGGAGGAGGTGCATACACGGTTCAGATTCACCCATCCGAATGATTGTACGGCTGAGGTGCAAGCTGAGGATGTTGACCCTTGGGCGGAGGGGGAGGGGGAAGGGGAGGGGAAGGGGCAGGGGGAGGGGAAAGGGGAGGGGGATGGGAAAGGGGGAGGGGGCTGGGCTGTTAATGTGGTAGAGGGAGGTTTCTCTGCTACAGCGCGTAAGCTGCTGGTTGATGGTAAAGAGGCAGTTAATAGCGAGGATGAAAGTGACGTTTCTGGGAGCGAGAATGAGGAGGCTAACCACGGGACGAGTGAGGGAGCGAGTGATGGAGCGAGTGAGGGAGCGAGTGAGGGAGTGAGTGAGGAGGAGCTAGACGTATTGCATCCGCGGCATTTTGAGGGGAGGGAAACAGCGGGAGGGTTGGTGTTTCTGACTGGGGAGCAGCAGCGTGTGTTTGGTAAGCTGCTTGAGCACTCGCAGCTGGAGGAGGAGCAGGGGGGGGAGGAGATTCAGAGAGCGAGCAACAGAGAGAGTGAGGGAGCGAGTGAGGGAGCGAGTGAGGGAGGGATCGAGGGAGTGAGTGAGAGGACGAGTGAGGGAGGGAGTGAGGGAGTGCATCAGGGAGCGAGTGGGGGAGTGAGTGAGGGAACGAGTGAGGAAGCGAGCGAGGGAACGAGGGAGAGAGCGAGGATTGAGGGAGCCAGTGAGGGAGTGAGTGAGGAGGAGCTAGACGTATTGCATCCGCGGCATTTCGAGGGGAAGGAAGCGGCGGGAGGGTTGGTGTTTCTGACTGGGGAGCAGCAGCGAGTGTTTGGTAAGCTGCTTGAGCACTCACAGAGGGAGGAACAGGGGGAGGAGGAGACTCAGAGAGCAAGCGACGGAGAGAGTGAGGGAGGGAGTCAGGGAGGGGGTGAGAGAGTGAGCGCGGGAGGGAGCGAGGGAGGGAATGAGGGGGCGAGTGAGGGAGCGAGTGAAGGAGCGAGTGAGGGAGCGAGTGAGGGAGCGAGTGAGGGAGCGAGTGAGGAAGCGAGTGAGGGAGCGAGTAAGGGAGTGAGTGAGGAGGAGTTAGACGTATTGCATCCGCGGCATTTTGAGGGAAGGGAAACAGCGGGAGGGTTGGTGTTTCTGACTGGAGAGCAGCAGCGTGTGTTTGGGAAGCTGCTTGAGCAGTCACAGCGGGAGGGTCAGGGGGAGGAGGAGATTACGACTCGACACGCACAGCAGCGAGAAGAGACAGAAGGCGAGCGGTTGTCCACGATACAGAGTGGTGGAGAAGCAAAACTCGCGGCAGGTCCTTCCTCGCCATATCTTACCTCTCCGAACCTTGCTTCACCGAACCTCGCATCACCAGACCTTGCATCGGCACGTACAGCAGCGGAACAGCGGCGGGAGGAGCGGAGGAAGCAGCGGTTGAGATGGATGCAGAGGATTCGGGGGAATCAAGAGAAGGGTCAGCCTCAGTGGCTGGATGACGATTTTAACTACACACTGCTCTCGCCTGCTGATGCTGCTTCTCAGGAGGGGCTGGATGCGTTGTTTGGGGAGGGGGAGGGGGAGGGGGGGACTGGGGAGAGTTGGAGAGAGCGTGTGGCAAGGGAGAAGAGCGAGTGGATTGAGGCGAGGCGCAGGCAGAGAGGAGGGTATGATGCTGCTGCTGCCGCTGCTGCGATGGGAGTTGGTGAGGCTGAAGGTCCGGAAGAGTCAGAGGAGGACGATGCACCCAACAGCTTCGACCAACAGTCCCACTCCTCATTGCAACAGCAGCAGCAACAGCAGGAGCACAGTAACCAACAGCAGCAGCAGCAGCAGCAGCAGCAGCAGCAGCAGTCCCGAAGTTACCAGCAGCAGCAGCGGCGGGGGGCACCGGAGCCGGTGGTGCGGGTGGTGAGGGTGTACAGGGTGCAGGCGGTGCAGGCTCTGCTGGTGGAGGTGCAGCACCGCGTGGACCTCACCAGCCGCATGTGGCTCGGTAACAAGGAGCTCGTGGTCCGGTACCGAACCGGAATCAGGTGCGGCTTCAAATGCTCAATCTCTTCTCTGTCTCCCTGCTGTTCCATCTTCTCACCCTGCCATCCCTCCCCCCTTATCTGCAACCACACCACCGGACCACCCTGGGTCCGGAAGCATCTTTCACCTGAACGGATTTCATACAGTGTGGAGGGACACCCTTCATTGCCCTTCAAGGCAACGTCTACCCCATGCCCGCCCTTGCCCTCGCATCATTTCCCCTCATATCTGCACCCCTCACCCACCCCCCACCCCACCCCTCGCACCACCACCACCCCAGGTCTGGAAGCATGTTTCACACAGACTTGAACGGATTTCAGACCGTGCGAAGGGGGACCCTCTCCCGCATTCCCCTTCAAGGCAACGTCTACCCCATGCCCGCCTTCGCCCTCTCATGCCCCATGAGTCATGACACACGACTCACATGCCCCGCGCCTTTCCCAGCAGGTCTGGCAACGTCTTTCACACGGACCTGAACGGCTTCCAGATGGTGAGGAGGGAGACACTCGCCCGCATTCCCCTACAGGGCAATGCCTACCCCATGCCCGCCCTCGCCCTCACATCCTTTCCCCTCATATATGCACCCCTCACCCAACCTCCACCCCACCACATCACCACCACTGCAGGTCTGGCAACGTCTTTCACACGGACCTGAACGGCTTTCAGATGGTGAGGAGGGAGACACTCGCCCGCATTCCCCTGCAGGGCAACTTCTACCCCATGCCCGCCCTCGCCTTCCTTCAAGACCCTTCTGGGCTGCGCTTCTCCGTGCACACACGCCAAGCCATGGGGGCCGCCAGTCTCAAGGTGGGCTTCTCTCTCTCTCCCTGCTCCACTCCAGGGGCCACCCCTCTCTCTCTCTGCCCGCCGCAACACCCCTCTGGGCTGCGCTTCTCCGTGCACACTCGCCAGGCTATGGGGGCCGCCAGTCTCAAGGTGAGGGGAGTGAGCGAGCAGGTGGAGAGGTGAGTTGTGAGGTGCGGGGTTGGGTGCGTCTATGCACCGAGCTGGTTGTTCTGCCCTGGCCTTCCTGCAACACCCCTCTGCGCTCTGCTTCTCTGTGCACACACGCTAAGCCATGGGCGATCGTAACTCGTGGCGCTATGCCATGGGCGCTGCCAGTCTCAAGGTGAGTACACACTCTCTCTCCGCCCTTCTCCCTGGCTGGAAATGGTGTTGGATCGACGGCTCAACCTGGACGATGGGAGGGGGCTCACTCAGTAAGTGTCAGACAACCGCCCGCTGCTCTCCCTCCTCCACCTCCCTCCCTCCTCCCCTTCCCTCCATCCCCCCCGGAGTGGCTGGCAGGAAATGGTGTTGGATCGAAGGCTCAACCAGGAAAATGTAACTTAAATGTCATCAGCTCACATGTGTTTTTTCGCCCCCTCTCCCACGCTCCGCTTTTTCTCCCAGAGCGGGTGGCTAGAGATGGTGTTGGACAGAAGGTTGAACCAGGACGATGGGAGGGGGCTCACCCAGGGAGTGTCAGACAACCGCCCGCTGCTCTCCCTCCTCCACCTCTCCCTTGAATCCAACACCTCCTCTCGCCCTTCCCTTTCCCACACCCCTCCCACACCCCTCCCTCCCCTACAGAGCGGCTGGCTAGAGATGGTGTTGGATCGAAGGCTGAACCAGGACGATGGGAGGGGGCTCACCCAGGGAGTGTCAGACAACAGACCCTTGCTCTCCCTGCACTTACCCCCTCCCCTCCTCCCCTCCCCTCTTCCCCTCACCTCCTTCCTCCCCCAGAGCGGGTGGCTAGAGATGGTGTTGGATAGGCGGCTGAACCAGGACGATGGGAGGGGGCTCACACAGGGAGTGTCTGACAACCGCCCACTGCTCTCCCTGCTCCACCTCTCCCTCGAACCCAACACCTCCTCCCGCCCTCACCCCTCCCCCTCCTCCTCCGCTCCTCTCAAGCCCTCCCTCCTCTCCCACCGCGTCTCCTCCCGGCTTAACTACCCGCCCGTTCTTTTCGTCGGGCAGCCCGAAAATTCCGCCGCTCTGCGCGAACTGGTGGCGCAGGGCGGCTCGGGCAGGGAAAACGCGGGTGGTGGCCAGGCCAGGGAGGGGCAGGAGGGAGGAGTTGGGACTGGGAGGTGGGAGCAGCAGGGGGGCCGGAAGGCAGGTTCGGAAAAGGGCTTGGGGAGAACCGCAGGAGGAGGTTCGGGGGTTGGTTCGGTGGAGGACGGGGCGAAGGTGGGGGGGTGGGAGTGGGGGTATGCGCCCCTGTTGCGGCCTCTGCCATGTGACATGCACATCGTGTCCTTCAAAGTGCACCGCCCACTGCCCAATGCTTCTGTGAGTGCCCAATGCCTCTGTGATTGCCCCTGTAGTGCCTCTGTTGTGGGGGGGTGGGAGTGGGGGTATGCACCCCTGTCACGGCCTCTGCCTGCCCTGCGACATGCATATCGTGTCCTTCAAAGTGCACCGCCCATTACCCAACGCCTCTGTGAGTGCCCAACACCCGGAGAGACTGAAGTATTTTACTGCTTGTCCAATGCTTTAGAAGGCTAGGTACGAGGGTGGGGGGGTGGGAGTGGGGGTATGCACCCCTGTCACGGCCTCTGCCGTGCGACATGCACATTGTGTCAATCAAAGTGCACCGCCCACTGCCCAATGCCTCTGTGAGTGCCCAACGCCCTGAGAGACTGGAAAATCATTGCTTTCCCAACACCTCTGCGAGTGCCTGACTCCTTGCTTATTAGGACCGCAATACATCTTTTATTTCTCCATATCATCCCACCTTGCAGGCCTCTGCCGAGCCTCCGATTGCCCTGCTGCTGCATCGGCAAGGCTTTGACCGTAGCTTCGCTCCTCCTACCCAGCTGCGGCATTCTTGCCGCCCCCCTCAAGCTTCTGGCGTGGTGTCTCTGCAGCAACTGCTAGTTTGGTAAGGAATGGAAGTGGTGAGGGGTCGGGGAAGGGTGGAAATGGCGCGGATGTTCGAGAAAGGAGGAGCAAGAGTGAGAACATCGAGCCCATGGAAATAAAGGCGTTCAAGTTTTGGCTGGGGAGAAGGAACAGGAATGCATAAGCTTCGAAGTGTGGTACCTATTCAGTTCACAATTTTTACCCTTTTCAGTGCAGTGCAACTTTGCTTACCTCATCGCCTCCAATTGGTCCCATGCTTTTTGGTTCGTATGCTCGCCGCCAATATCGTGGTTGCTCGCCACCAATGAGGTTTCCGAACCACATTGAGGTGTCGTCGTCGTGTCGTGAGATGTTTTCGTGAAATTCGCAACAACTCACCACACCACCTTGTGATGCGAATCCACCTAAGCAAATCCTTTTGGAGCTCTCCTCCCCAACCGTTTTCAAACCTTTTGAACCGCAATATTTCTCTCGGCTTAGGCCTCGAGATCTCCCTGTACCTCACGCAAAGCAAACCTAGGGTTTGTCATTCCACCTCCTCTGACATACTGACGGTCTGCTCGGACTAACATACATCACACGGACTATCCGCTCAGACTAGGATAACTTTTCCGTGTCTAGTTTATCTTCTGTCACGGACTCCGTTCTACCTCTGTCCTCCGTCTGCAAGTTTCTTAACCTAGTATCATTCCAAGCAACCTGCTGTTGTGACCTTTCATCTCGTCTCAGCTAGCTATATCTTTTTTGTTCTTCTGCTTCTAGTTCAATTTTTATCCTTCCCTGCAAGCATGAGCCACTATGACAACAGATACGGGGACTCATCTTCGTACAGGGACCGAAAGAGGTAACTTCATTATCTAATTCCATGAAGACTTCTCTAACATCCTTTTTCTTAATTTTCACGGCTGGCTACCTCTTGTATTATTCCTAATGGTAGCATGTTAATTTTCTGGTAATCGCAGCGACTTCGGCGGGGGATATGGCGGCGGCGGTGGCTCTAGCTACCGCCCTGGCGGCGGCGGGTACGGCGGCGGCGGCGGATACGGCGGTGGCGGCGGCGGCGGGTTTCACGGCGGTAACAAGCGCGATCTCGACGCAATCACGCTAGCTCCGCAGTCATTCGACAATCTCGCGCATTTCGAGAAAAACTTCTACGTCGAGCACCCAGCGGTGACAGCCATGTCGGAGGGCGAGGTCGAGGAGTACCGTCGCCGCCGGCAGATCTCCGTCGAGGGCCGCGGCGTGCCGAAGCCGTGCCGCTCGTTTGAAGAGGCCTCGTTTCCCGACTACGTGCTCGTGGAGGTGCAACGCGCGGGATTCACGGAGCCCACGCCGATTCAGGCGCAGGGCTGGCCCATGGCGCTCAAGGGGAGGGATCTGATCGGGCTTGCTGAGACGGGGTCTGGGAAGACCTTGGCTTACCTTCTTCCTGCTATTGTTCACGTCAACGCTCAGCCTTACCTCGGTACGGCTCTTGTTTACTCCTTGCCCTACGGTTTTCTTCGGTTGGGTCTGACCTGTTTCCAACCAACCTCTTTTTAAGCACCTTGTACTCACTTCGTACCTTACTCGATCATCCATTCTCTTCACCACAGCACCTGGAGATGGCCCCATCGTGCTCGTAATCGCGCCCACGCGAGAGCTGGCGGTGCAGATTCAGGAGGAGTGCACCAAGTTCGGCGCGTCCTCTAAGATCAAGAGCACCTGCGTCTACGGCGGCGCTCCCAAGGGCCCGCAAATACGGGATCTCAATCAAGGTTGGTAGTTTTCCTATTTGCTGGGCAGTAGCGCGTTGGGTGTAGCTCGTGGGCTGTTGCGCGTTAGTTGTAGCGCGGCGCGCTGGCTGTAACGCGTAAGCTGTAGCGCGTCGGCTATGTCGCTGCACCAAATCTAACTTGCTCCTCGTCTTTCGCCTTTCACCTTTGACCCCCCTCGTGGTCTCGCTCCTCCACCCATAACCCCTCTCTGTTTCATCTACGCCCCAGGCGTGGAGATCGTGATTGCGACGCCTGCGCTATAAATATCCAATTGATGCTCCCTCTTCCTCTCTCACCCCTCTCTCTTTCGTTCCTCTCCCCTCCGTTCCTTTCCGTTTCGCCCTCTCCTGTCGTCCCAGGCGTGGAGATCGTGATTGCGACGCCTGGGCGACTGATCGACATGCTGGAGTCGCGGGTTACCAACCTTCGCCGGGTGACGTACCTCGTGTTGGACGAGGCGGATCGCATGCTCGACATGGGCTTCGAACCCCAAATCAGAAAAATCGTCTCGCAGGTAACAATTCACGTCAACAGGATTTGCGAAATCCTAGTGTAGTTTGAGTCGCGGGTTACCAGCCTTCGCCGAGTGACGTACCTCGTGTTGGACGAGGCGGATCGCATGCTCGACATGGGCTTCGAACCCCAAATCCGAAAAATCGTCTCGCAGGTAACCGTTTACGTTCAAATGGATCTTTCAATCTCCCTCTCCTCCCCCCACCCTCTCCCCCCCCCCTTCCCCTCTCCTCCCCTCGCCGCCTCCCCTCTCCTCCTCGCCCTGCCCCTTTCCTGATCCGTGGTCGCACAGACGTCGACTTCATTCATTGCCTTCCCCATTCACTTGCCTTGTCTGCCCCCCTTTCTCCGTTCTCATCCGATTCCCATTCTCTTCCCGATTCCCCTTATCTTCCCGTTTCTTTGCTCTCAGATTCGCCCCGATCGCCAGACGCTCTATTGGAGTGCCACGTGGCCCAGGGAGGTGGAGACGCTCGCAAGGCAGTTCCTGGTTGACGCATACAAGGTGAGATGATCCGTACGAGGTGAGATGATCCGTACGAGGTGGGAGACGATCTGGGCGAGATGAGATGATCCGTATGAGGTGAGACGATCCTTACGACATGAGATGATTCGTACGAGATTCGGGTGAGGGGAGATTGTTTCTACAAAATAAGGTGATAAGTGTAAGAAGAGAGTCGTTTCGACTGAAAGCTGGTTCACGAACGTTTCGATTTGCAGAGTCGTCTTGCTGATAGTGAGCAGAGAATAAGTGAACCCCTTACTCTTTCTTTCCATTTCGTTCTTTTGAGAACGATGAAGTATTTTTGTAATTGCTGAACTCCCCCCCTCCCTCTCTTCGTTTCCCCGTGCCTGCGTTTCCTTCCGTTGCTCGACTCTCACTGGTTCTGCTCAATCCCCCTTTGCTTGTCCACGTGGCAGGTTGTGATTGGTTCCACGGAGCTGAAGGCGAACCACTCAATCACGCAGGTGGTGGAGATCATGAGTGACCACGAGAAATACCCCCGGTAAGTAAAGCAAGTATTAGTATTAGACAGTTACCCCTTGCTGGAGATCATGAGTGACCACGAGAAGTACCCCCGGTATGTCAAGAGAGTATCCGTATTAGACAGTTACCCCTTGCTGGAGATCATGAGTGACCACGAGAAGTACCCCCATTGCGTGAAGAAAGTATTAGCACCAGACGGTTCTAGTTTTGAGGCGCCTCAAAAGTAGACCCCGGTGCGTGAAGAAAGTATCAGCACCCGACAGTTCTTTCCAGGTGTTCCAACGAGTTGATGGGACTCGTGTCTCTGCTTTTGTCCTCATTAAGCTGGTTGACCGTCTTTGACTCTCGTTGACCCTCGTTTAACTTCCCTTTCTTCCTGATCCTCACCCCCTCAGGATGCTGCTAGAGCAGGTGATGGACGGCAATCGTATCCCGGTCTTCATGCACAGCAAGCGCCTTCTATGCGCGTCCGTGACCCCCCTCCCCCATTGTTCTGCTCTCTCCACCACCATCTCAGATTTCTCAAGCTGCTAGAGCAGGTGATGGGCGGCACTCGCATCCTGGTCTTCATGCACACCTAGCGCCCTCCTTGGCGCTCCTGTGTATGTGCTCTCCCCCACCCCCACAGGCTGCTGAAACTGTTAGAGCAGGTGATGGACGGCAGCTGAAACCTTGTCTTCATGGACACAAAGCGCGTGTGCGACCAGGTGACCCGCCAGCTGCTGCCAGCAGCCTCGTTCACTCTCCTTGCTCCTCTTTCCCCCTCCCCCCCCCCACCACAGGCTGCTGAAGCTCTTGGAGCAGGTGATGGACGGCAGCAAGATTCTGGTCTTCATGGACACGAAGCGAGTGTGCGACCAGGTGACCCGCCAGCTGCGCATGGACGGCTATCCCGCGCTCTCCATCCACGGGGACAAGAGCCAGGCGGAGTGGGGTGGAGTGGAGTGGAGTGGAGTGGAGGAGAGGAATGTTCTGCAGCAGGCCTCTTGACCCTCACCCCTGCGTGCCCCTCCTTGCCCCTGCTACCCTGCTCTCTCAGGCTGCTCAAGCTGCTGGAACAAGTGATGGACGGCAGCAAGATTCTGGTCTTCATGGACACGAAGCGCGTGTGCGACCAGGTGACCCGCCAGCTGCGCATGGATGGCTATCCCGCGCTCTCCATCCACGGGGACAAGAGCCAGGCGGAGCGCGACTGGGTGCTCTCGGAGTTCAAGACCGGCAAGAACCCCATCATGATCGCCACCGACGTTGCTGCCAGAGGGCTAGGTAGTGATCTGGAAGAGTTGGCAGGGTAAAGGTGGATGGAGGGGGGGGAGGAGGGGTGGATTTAAATTCAGCAAGAACCACATCATGGGAACCAAGATGGGTTCAGGGTCTAGGTCTTCTCTGGGTGTGAAGCATAAGTGTGAATGAAGCGGTTTGGACCCTGCCCTGTGTTTCCGGTCAGCTGAATTTCTTGATTTCTGTCTGCTTAAAACGATCTCCCTTCCTTTTCCTGCACTATTTCTGGGTGTCGTGTGTGCAGCCCTAAGCCTGGCCCATGCTCGTTGCCTTTCCACCGCCTCTCGTGTCCCACCTCCACTTCTCGCCGCCACTGCTACCGCCATTGCCGCCTGATGCACCAGCCACACACACACCACGCACACACCGCCCCACCATCCAGCAGCCCTTGGCTGCTGGCCAGCCTGCCAGCTAGCCGTCTCTTGATGGCTCTGGCTGTGCTGGTGGTGCTTGGGCACATGGCACATGGCACATGTCTCATGGCCCTGTGATGCATGGCGCAGAGGGCAGGGGGCATGGTGCATGGCTGCACACGCCATGGGTTGCCATGGGGTGTCATGCGGTGCCATGCGGTGCTGTGTGGTGCCATGTGCTGCCATGTGCTGCCATGCGGTGCTGTGTGGTGCCATGTGCTGCCATGTGCTGCCACGTGGTGCCATGTGTTGCTGTGCGGTGCCATGCGGTGCCATCTGGTGCCATTTGGTGCCATGTGGTGCCATGTGGTGCTGTGCTGTGCACAAGGCTGGTGCTGGCTGGTTGGAAGTGCGATGGTGGTGTTGCGATGGAGGCAGGGAGGAGAGGCAAGGCAGCAGCGGCACATAAGGCTAAGGGCTTGCCACACAAGACCCACGCTTGCTCCATTGCATCACATTGCGCGAGGATTAAGGTCAAAAAATGTGTTCTATTACTCTCAATTGTGTGGGTTGTTGTTTTGTCACATGCCCGTGATGTAATACCATCAATGCATTCTCGAGTCTGGTTTTCATTGCCATTTCCATCATGAGTGTTCAGTTTGCTGCAATTCTGTTTAATATTATCCATTGCCATTTCGCCATCTCTGTTTCCAGTGTTTTGTTTTCATAACTACTGCCCCTCTCCACCGTTTTCACCTTTTTTTGTCAACAATGCAAGGAGAGGATTACATGCATCGCATGCCGTTTCACACCCTCAAACTCCCCTTTTGCACCTCTTTTCCTTTTTTCCCATTCCTTTCCTGCCATTCAGACGTGAAGGACATCAAGTGTGTGATCAACTACGACTTCCCCAGCACATGCGAGGACTACGTGCATCGCAACTCACTGCCCTTGTTCCCTGCCTTTTCTGCGCCATGTTCTCTGTCTCTCCCCTTGCTCCCTCCAGACGTGAAGGACATCAAGTGTGTGATAAACTACGACTTCCCCTCCACCTGCGAGGACTACGTGCATCGCATCGGGCGCACGGGCAGGGCGGGGGCGACGGGGTTCTCCTTCTCGTTCTTCACGGCGGGCAATGCCAGGCTGGCCAAAGATCTCATCAAGATCCTCACGGAGGCCAATCAAGTCGTGCCACCTGCCCTCGCTGCTCTGGGGATGAGCGCCGGCAGCATGCGGGGCGGAGGAGGTGCGTGTTTAGGGGGGGGAAGGGGAGGTGCGAGTATGTGTGCGAGGGGCATGAGTGGCGGGGTAGGTGGGTTGATGTTGCTCTGGGGATGAGTGCTGGCAGCATGGGGGGTGGAGGAGGTGTATGCATGGTTGCGAGGGCATGAGGGGTGTGGAGGGGCATGGGGGCAAAGGGGGGCAAGGGGGGCATGGGGGAAGGTGGGTTTATGTTGCTCTGGAAACGAGCGCTGGTGGCATGAGGGCGGGGGAGGTGCATGCATGTTGCCCTGTCTCTCCGTTTGTGCTGTCTCAAAGTCGCCTCCCCCTCCCCGCTTCTCCCTCCGCCTCTCTCCACCTCCCTCCTCCCTCAACCTGCTGTTGCTGGCTTTGGAGATAAGTGCAATGGCATGGTAGAGCATACTTTCAAGGCGCCTCAGAAGTTATCGAGTTTTGTTTCGAGGCGCCTCAAAACTGGGCATGGTAGAGCATTGATACAAGGGCTCCGATTTGGTGTATGTGGGGAGGCTATGGGGCCTGGCCTGGCTCATCTCTGCTTTCGGACCATTCATGTCTTGTTGTGTGCTTCTTACCGTGTGCTTGTCACGTGCGCCCATGCTGCAGGCTTCAGGGACAGGGGGCATGGAGGGCACAGGGGAGCCATGCAGTCAGGCTCCAATGTTATTCCCCTTGGCACCATGCGCTCCTGGGGACCTAGATAGTTCCAGCACTCTGGCTGCCAAGCTGCGCTGCCTGCTCTACAGCTCCTGTACTGCTAGCTCTCTGAATGCTCTAGCGGCAGCTTTATTACGGGGTCCTTCTTGGGAGCTATGTAACCTGGCTGGCTCCATTGTCATTCCCCTTGGAACCATGCTCTCCTGGGGACCTAGGTAGCTCTGCTGCTATACAGCTTTGCTTTCTCTGCTGTTCTGGTAGTTCTTTGGCTTTGTAAGTTTGGCTACTCCACTAACTCTCTAGTTCTGCTAGTGGCAGTGGTCCGATCTTCAACAATATTTCCCTTAGAACCATGTGTTTCTGGGAATGGGACCTAGTTTCATACGGTACTGTTGCTCTGCCACCTCTACCGATCTGGTAGCTGTACTGCAGGTTCTCAAATGGCCCGTTGTATTGTTACCCGCTTGGGAATGATGCGCTCTTTCTGACTGACCAAGGGTCCATTCCATGGAATGTCAAGGCAAGTCTGATACAGCTGGACAGGCTGTAAAAACCCAGCTTTGCCACAAGCACATGCCCTAAGCAAAGCACATGCTGCAGTAGAGCTACCAAACCCATGTGCTACACTCGGTATGCTAGCCCAGCCAGCCCCCTCAACCTTTCAACAGGCTTTTACAAGGTATCATGTACGGTACATTTCTCCTAATTTCTCTGCAAGGGGAGGGCATTCATTTACAACCTTGAAGAACAATGCAGCACAGCCAAGCCAATGCATTCCTCACTAGAAACACCCCTCTCCCCACCCCCTCACCACAACTGTGCCAGAAATGAAACCCTAGGTGTGCACATGCACCATATGCTTTTATTTAACCTTTGGCATAACCTTACCACAGAGAGCGAAATTGTTAGCTGCAGTTTTCACAACTGCATGCGATGACGTCACCCGGAAGTTTATATTCCCGCGGGCAGCGGTTTCCGATTCAGACCAAATAACCTCGCTGTGTTGGAAGTTGTAACGCTTGCGGCGTCCAACCTTTTCTGTTGTGATGTTATACGCGGGAAAATTTGACGTGGTTGCTGTGAAGCAGGACGGGCCAAAACCCAAGTCCGCCATATCTTTTCCCGACTTGAGGTTTAAGAACAGGAACTTAATCGTCACCAGGTAGAGTATCTGCCAAGGGGGGACAGGAGAGATAGCAACCAGATGGTTATAGATAAACGTGGCGTGTATGGCCATGGCATGATTTTCTAGTCGACTAAAAAAATGTTCACGGCCGTGGCACACTCTACATCATGCTCCTTCAGGACGCACTGCTGCGGCTCCCATTGGCAGGGAGGTGTTCCTAGTACATTGGAATAAAAGAAGATAATACGTGGATCTGGTGTCATGGCATCAAATGCTCCCCTCTGCCACACCTGTTTATAACTAAGGATGGTTGTCCTTGTGCAGTTATTGCAACTCCATAAGACTTACGTCCGCATCGGTGGGACAAGTGAGAAGGAGACAAGTGACAAGGGAAACAAGTGACAATGGGACAAGTGACAAGGAGACAAGGAGACAAGTGACAAGGGGACTTACTCGACCGCCTTCATCATCAATCTCCCCGAAGCTCCTGCGTCCCCAACTATTTTCCCGTTGCGCTTGGTAGGCCGCAGTTTGGCCACGTATTTCACTAGCGACGATGGGAATGGGCGGGATCAGGAAAACGGAGAAGTTAGCAGTTAATGAAATATAAACGGGACTGAACGATTGGGAAGCAGGGGAATTCAATGACTGAGACTCTATCATGGATAGATGCTGCGCAAAGGACGAGCACGACTTGACATGAATCATGCCTGTAGAACATAACACCGACGGTAGCACACAAATCCACTGCAGCCTGCAGCACATGTTATATACAGCTGCAGCGTCACATGTGTCAGCAGACGCACATCAGCTCCAGCACACACATCAGCTGCAGCACACCCGTCAGCTGTACCCAACAGGTCAGCCATTGACGAGATGCTCACGATGCACGATTCGTGCGGAGGCTTTTGAGTTAATACGCGTGATGAAAGTTGAGGATTTAGACGTGTCAAACCCCAACTTTCTTCACGATAAACAATTTGTGCAGAGGTTCAGGTAGTACACGTGATGAAAGTTGAGTCTTGAGACGTCTTTTGAGACGTCTCAAACGTCTCAGACCTTCAACTTTCATCACGATACACGATTCGTGCAGAGGTTCAGGTAGTATTGCTGATTCGTTGCGCTCGCGCGCGGCGCTTAGTAAAAACAACTTGGACACTGGACAGACTCTTGACAGCCTGCTGTTGATCTTAGCACTTCAAGTTGTTGCTGACACAGCATGTGCTGCTAAGTTGAGCAGTACTGACGCCAGCCGTTCTACTGACGGCCCGCTAAGACACTTACGTATTGTCTTTCCCTCCCATCCCTTAGCCCTGGCCTGAGCGACAGCGGCAGCGACAGCGACGGCAGAGCCGCCGACGTGAGAGGGGAGCGGCTCGAACGACGATGTGGCAGACGCGGCGCCGCCGTAGGCAGCGCAGACCGCCGTGCCTGCAGGCCGCGGGCGGCAGGGAGCACAAATGAACGCACTGTGACGTGGGGGAAGAATGCTTAACGATGTCGTAACTGCCTCTGGGATATCCGACCGGATTTTGTCTGATTTTGATGGCAATGGCAACGAAAGCACGCAGCTGAAGAGTGTGGATCATGATAACAGGGCTTACTACAGAGAAGCAGGACGCAGAGAAGAGACGATGCGCGGCGCTCCATAAGATTACTACTCGCAAAGGCTTTCGTCTCGGTAGTGTTGAGAATAGTCAAGTCACGGGACATTTGCCGATGGTGGTTTGCGAGCGAAATTGGCAAATGTGTGAACATATGAAATTGGGGTTCGCCTCGCCAATGTACCGGCGAATGTGCCACACAGCCGCGTCCAACCGCACCGGCGAATGGAAGCGTCTGTACACCATAAGGAAGACACGTTGATCTAATCGGGAAAGCGTATTGGCCGCTTTGGCCAGTCGGTGGGACACATACTACGCTAAGGGTGTCCTAAAACGATAACCTTTTACTAGATTCCTCTAGTTACCTGATTTAGTCAGGCTAATCCGTCGGGATTCTGTCGGGCCTATAGAATTTGTGAGTCCAAATAGGGACTCTAAAAAATACTCTCAATGGGGAATTTGCACGAAGATTACGAATCGCACCTAGAAGCCACCGCATACGGGGGGGAATCTTCACTATTCACTGTCAGCCCCAGTTTTGAGGTCTGTCTCTACACGTGTCTACTCCAGCTCTCCGTGCTGCTGTGCTGATGCAGCGTGTACGGACGGACGACTAGAAAGGAGCGGAGTCCCGCCCGCGTCTGTACGGTCGCGCTCAATAAACCATCCCAGCGTGGCTCCGCATGGGAAATGGTGCAGTATTTCTTCGTCGTTCACCCAAAAGCCTGGGTATATAAAAACCGCAGTTAGATAGAATCTCTTAGAGACTACTAGTAGGCTTTGGTGAGACCCACTTTCGGCAAAGCAGCCAGAGCGAAAGCATGTAGTTTTATTTCCGTCCGATCCCTCATTTCGGATTCCTAAACCACACGCAGCCAAAAATGACGTAAGCCTCCTCTCCCGCCTCCGCCTCAAATCCCTCGAAACTTCTTCCTGCCAAGTCAGCATCATCCATGGCTCATCTTCCTTGCACCTTGCTTTCATTGGCGGCCATGTTTGGTTAAGGTTAAGGTTATATATTGATCGTAATCAAAGTACAAAGAGTAATCCATAGAGCAGTCTAGAAACATGGCCGAGGTGGCCAGCATCCGCAGTGGAGCACGTGGAACACACGTTATTCCTTGTCCTCGCGGACAACCGCCAGCTGCCTGGGGAGACGCTCTATGCGATGGATGACTATGGTGGTCGGAACGGGTTTCCCAAGAGCCAGGAGAACCTTAGGTCGGGGTGGATAGAGGGTGTGCCGGTCCTGTCGAAGAGGAGGAAGCGGAGTTTCTGTGCTCGCTTGATGCTGGATGATATACGTTGACGCTTCTTGGCCGATTGGCGTTTGCCTCTCCACATGAAAATTTTGAAGGCGATGAGGAACTGGGCTAAGATGAGCTACAGTATCTCGAAGCTCGAGGAGGAGGAGTTGCGGTACCTGTGGTCACAGCGACTGTTCCACAGCGTCTTGGCTGCTGCTCCTATTAGTAGGCTCCATGGGGGGGACTGTCCAACCCGTGACTGTAGCGGGAAGAAGATGTGTTCGGCGGGGGCGGTTTGTCCGAGGTGACGGTCAGCGACTGTGCGCAGAGCAGAGATGACATTTCCGGCGGAGGCGCATTCGAAGAAGATATGCGGCAGTGTCTCTGTAACAGCAGCAGGACACCGGGGGCAAACCCCTCGGTCGTCAAAATATTGGAAGCGTGATCCAGAGGGGAGAGTTAGTGTGTAGAGTCTGAAGAGGATATCCCGTTGGCGGCTCGGCTGGTCTTTGAGAAAGGGGTCCTTAAGGCCAGGGAGAGGGGGAGGAGGAAGGGTGAGGTCTCGGGTCCATCGACTGTGGTGAGTAAGCGGCTGTGTGGAGTAGAGGAGACGGCGGATGTCGGCGAGGCTGGGGGTTCCGTCCTGTAGAAGTTCTACCCTAGCTCCTAACCCTGTCCCTGTGTGAAGTGGCCCTGCGAGCCACCATTCCCTGACATACTCTTGTAAACGGAAGAGTCCGGTATTGATTGGGGTACGGCCGATGCGATGGTTGGGCGAGACGGGGTGGACAGTAGCCGAGACGGTAGAGGGGGGGATGAAAGCGACGACCTGGATAGCGAGGTGAGATATGGAGTAGTGGTCGTCCGAGGGCATGAACCAATCTCCAGGGGAGGCAGAGGAGGAGTGAGGGGATCGGAGGCCGGCCCACCAGGGAGGCTTGATAGCCTTGATGAGATCTGGGAGGAGGCGTGTGGCGTCATCGTGAAATTCCTCCGGGAGTTGGGAGCAGAACTCCTGAGCAGAGATAGGGCTGACGTCGAAGGTGGTGATTCGGACAATGTGTCCGATGCGGAGCTGTCCTGTAAGCAGGAATCGCTCGTGTTGGCGGGTGCCGAAAGGTCGCTCGTCGGGTTTGAGGAGCAACCGGTTTAAGGCGAGAGGTTCGGTGAGGATGCATTGCATGCGTAGGGGGGGGGCATGGATAACCAGGGGAAGAGCGAGGAGGGTTTTAAGTTCATCCAGTGCCCGAGGGGGGATGAAGGAGGGAAGATAGTCACGTTCAAGGATGGCTTTATGGGAGAGCAGACCATGTAGCCCGAAGGGGAACGGGGTCAGGGTCCTTGTGACTTCCTCGGACGGGGTGGGTCCAAATCAGTGCACGCTGGATAGCGAGGGCTTTGATTTGGGTAGATGGGGCGATCGCACCAACCCCACCGTCTTGGGGTGAGTTGTAAAGGAGGCCATTGGGGAGGAAGCGTTGTGCGAGGCCGTCCTGTTTATGTTTTGAGGACGAGAGGAAGTTCCCAACTGATTTGTCAATTCGTTTGATGGTGTTCAGCGGAGCAGGTTGGAAGCGGCCGGGATAGGAGATGACGGAGTTCAGAAAGATCGATGACAGAGATTTGCGGCACGTGACAGTGGCATGTAAGGCCGCCAGGAATTTGGCGGTGTTTTGTATACGGGCGAGAGCCTTAGTCTAGGTGGTGGATCCGGGGTGTAATCGTTCAACATAAATTCCAAGGATGCGTTCTGCTTCGCTGGGGGCTCGGACGGGGATAGGCCCGGCATGCGCGAGATCAGTGGGGGGAATATTGAAGGGAATAATGGAGCACTTGTTCCAATTGGGTACCTCCCCAGACACGGAACCGAAGACGCCGAGGAGTATCACTGCGAGGCCGAGCTCTGTGTCTGAGGTGAGGAAGAGAGTGACATCGTCCGCGTAACATGCCATGAGTCGGCGCTGGACGGGAGACAGGGCGAAGCCGGGTAGGAAGAGGGACATGTATCGGTGGAAGATCTCTATGACACAGACGAAAAGAAGAGGTGCCAGAGGACAACCCTGTCGGACGCCCGTACGGACAGGGAAGGTGGGGCCGAGCATGTTGTTGACGGAGATTCGTGTGTTCGTGTCGGAGTGCATTAGTCGTACCCAATGTATGAAGGGAGCTGGAATCCCTAGGACCGCTAAGGCTTGGAGGAGAAAGGGGCGGTCGACCAGGTCGTAGGCCTTTCGAAAGTCTACCGTAAGAGCGAGGAGAGGGGTTGATGAGAATGCTGCCCAGTCCATGCTGTCAAGGGTGTCATTGATTGTGTCTCCAATTTTCCTGTGTTTGATGAAGGTGGTTTGGGACGGGTGGATGAGCTGGGGAAGAACGAGCTGGAGGCGGTTAGCAAGACACAGAACGAGTATCTTGTAATCAGCATTCATGAGGGTGATGGGGCGAAGATTTTCTACGAGCGAGGAGTCACCCCGTTTGGGGATGAGGACGGTGCGTCCGGTCAGCATAGACGGGGATAAGCGAGAGAGAGGTTGTGGAGGGGAGAGCAGGGAATGGAAGACCGGTGCAAATCGTGGGGCGAATTGCCGAAAGAGTTCCCCGGGCAGACCGTCTGGGCCGGGGGTTTTTCCTCGGGACAGAGAGAGTAGTGCTTTTCCAATTTCAGCTAGGGAGAAGGGGGCGCCGAGGCGTAGGAGTAGGGGGTTCGGGATGGAGGAGGGAGGGATGTGTTGCCAGAAGGCCGAGTTTACGGTGGCGGGGTTGTTTCCGCTGTAAAGTGTCTGGAAGAAGTTGGAGCACAGGTTCGTCATGGTGGGGAGGTCCGACTTTGTTTGTCCATTGGGTAAGGTCAGGGAGCTGATGATCGAGCCCTTGATTCGCGAGTTGAGGCCAGAGAGAAGGGAGGAGACTCCAATTTCCCTGTGCCCTTCCACTTTAAGCTTGACCTTGAGCACAATTTTGGAGGCTTTTGAGGCTTCATACCTGGCCAGGTGGAGTCTTGCTTGGTCAAGGCGGTTAGGCTCGGCCTGGGTCAGGGGCTTATACGCAGCATGTCGTTGAAGTGAGCCGATGGTATATTCCAGATGTGTGACTGTGCCATCGACGCGGCGCCGTTCCAGGTTGGAGAAGCGTTTGAGGTTAAGGGTGAGATCGAGCTTCCATGAGTCCCAGGAGTCTGGGGAAGGATTGCTTGGGAAGATTGCGAGGCAGGAGTCGATGATTTGAGAGACATGAGGGCGCATAAGTAGATGCTGTCGGAGGCGCCAGGGGCGGGGGGCAACTGTGGGGTTGATGAAGCTGAGCGAGCAGAGAGGGGCGTAGAGGTGGTCCGTGATTGCCGTGCGGGTCTGGATGTACGGACTTGCAGTGAGGCGGGGTATAAAAGCTCGAGAGATGTATATTCTGTCGAGTCGGGAGGAGGTGGGGGGTGTCGCAGTATTGAGACGTTGCCTCCCGAAGAAGGAGAAGACGTTGGTCGGCGTGGGGAAGAGTTCGCGGAAGGTGTCGATCAGGGCGTGGTTTTCCATGAGTTTGGCGAATGAGGCGCCCTCACGAGCCTCGAAGTCTTTTGGAGGGCGATTCCTATCGATGGGGAGGACGACCGAGTTGAAGTCTCCTGCTAGCATGGATGCGGAGGCGGCGGTGGGGGCTTCCAGTGCCGGACGAGTGTGGTGGTCCACCATACTCTGCGTCCGTAGAATTATGTGGGGGCGTAAATGGCGATGAGGCGGATTTGCTCACGCAGATAGTTGAGGTGTACAGTGATTAGTCTGCCGTCTGCGGAGGGGGCTGGAGAGGACAGTGAGATAGCCCTGTTGAAAGAGAGGATAGAGACACCGCCGATGAGCGTGGGCCTCCCTGTGGCGCTCTCGGTAGAGAGAAGTGCTGGGGCGTGAGCGGAGGAGTGAGGTCGAAGTTTTAGGTCGAGGTTGGGGATTCTGTGGATGAGCCGGGTGTCAATGAGGATGACCAAGTCAGCGGGTGCAGGAAGTCTCGCCAGCCAAGACTTGAGCTCATCCATTTTGCGTGTCTCGTTGATTCCGTTCACGTTGATGCATAGGATGCGGAGGTGTGTTAACATGGCGACGACGTGAAGGCCACCGCACGGGAGATCGTGCGTATCTACGGCCTAGGCACAAGTTGTCGCAGGTGAGTACAAGGGGTGAAGGTGAGGCCGGGGGCGTGCCAGGCTTGGTGGGGTTGGTGGCGCCGAGGCGACATTGGGTTGCATGTCTGCGTGTTCAGGAGGCGTACCGGTAGGTACTTGAATTCAAAGAGATGTCGAAGCAATGCTTTGGAGTTTGGGGTGCGTGAAGTATATGTGCGTGCTGTTTTTTTCCGCAAGGCTGACATGAGGTGCGCTGATATAGCTAAGTGCAGAAAAGTGATTGACTGGTGGACTATGGGGGTTTGTATGTAGATCAGGTAATAAGAAAGTGTACGATCCTTTATCATTCTTACGACAAAGGTGTGCAATGACACGCTATCATTGTTATGCTCTTTTGTTAGTTTGCATTGACGGTAGTGTCCAATATAGTAACAGTAGCCCTTTTTCCAGCTAAAGTTTGGACAGGTGTCGCAGCTGAGCGTATAGACCAAGACAAGACTTAGTAAACGATAGCAAGTGAAGCATTTGACACATGGAAGCGGCTTGACGCGATCTGATGCACAATATCGTGGGGCACGCAACCAAGGGGCAGCGAAAGCTGAAGGGGGTGCAGGCAGAGGGGGGTAGTTCTCTGACTGAGGCGGCATTGCTTGGAAGCACATATAGCAAAGGCTTCTGCCAGGCACACATAGGGAGATGGGGGCCAGGGAGCACCACAAGTGGGGGTATATAAGGGGTGGAAGGTAGAGCGGCAAGGTAACAGGGGTGTCTGAGGGGCATTGTGAAGGCGCCTCAAAAGACAGAAAGGGCGGAGGGTAGAGCAGCGGGATGTCAGGACCGCCTGAGGGCCCAGGGTGAAACCAGAGAAGCATAAGGGGGGAAGGGTGAACCAGGGGGATTGAGGGGCGGTGTAAGGACAGGGTGGAGCGGGGAGGGTAGGAGGTGCGACAGCCACGGTGAGCCACAACTAGGGGAGGAGGCCGACCTAGGGGAATGGATAGGGGCGGCGTCGTATTGGCCAGGGGCACGAGCCTGGGAGGGGAAGAGGGGGGGGACATCTGGGGGAGTGGGTGTGAGTTACGTCAATAGCCGAGGCGTTTAGCGACATCAAAGACAGGGCAGGGAAGCTGGACAAACGAACAGGGGGGTAGGATAAGCTTGCAGGCACGAGAGGAAGGTCGAAATCAAGGGTTGCGAGGCGTCGGGGGTGGGGGAGGTCAGGCAGGCAGTTACGAGAGCCATGACCAGGGCGATCTAAGAGCGCTGACTGGGAGTCACGAGGCCAAATGCAAGCAGAGGAGAGAGCGAGGATGTGAACGCAAAGGCGTTGGCCACAGCGATTCAACAGAGTAGACTGGAAGCCTAATCGGCAGCCCGAGTCCGGAAACCAAGCATAAAAGCAGGGGTGGCGAGGCAAGGTGTGGAGCATCAAAGCGACAGAGAGAGCGACGTTGCGACAGCAGAGGAAAGGAATAGGAACACGAGGCATAATGTAACGGTGAGTTTTCAAACGACTGAGAGAGGCAGGAGGGTGTGCGGCAGCACTTACCTGAGAGTTAGCGTGGATGAGGTAGCGTAGAAAGGCTTCCTGTTGCCACCGCTGCCAAAAATAGAAAAAGACCGACGGTGAGATGTGAAAATAGCAGTATCGTGGGCCAAATTGGCTAGCGGGTAAAACGACAGTCTGTTACCCCATTGGCGGCCATGTTTGGGTTTGGGCGTTTGGTTGCTGAGCAGCTGACAGAAGGACTGTTTTGTCGGAAGTGTTTTTGTCTGTTTTGTCTCATCAGAAATAAAACTGTCCAATCTACAAACATTTGCCCATATTGGCTTATTTATAAAAGAAGGCAAAAAACATGACAGCTCATATTTCTCATTTTCCTTTCAGACTTTAATTGGCACCCAATCAATATGTTCGTTTTACGGACAGTTCTATATTGCCGTAAAAACAGGTTCAGTGTTATACGCAAACGCGAAGCTGAAAAGAGGGTTCGGTAACATACAACCGGCTATAAGCCTATTTGACTCTCTCTAGGCATATGGGCTTAACTGGGGCACGGGAATAGGAGTGTATGTAACGCTGAGATGTGAGAGTGTAGGTAATTCTGAGAATTATTTATTAGACGGAATTATTTATTCACGCTTTTATCATCAAAATCACAGCACATGCTCGAGCGAGGAATACGGTAACGTTTATTTCCTTCAGAAAATACATACGCAGGATTCTCCAGCACAGGGAGAAGACTCTGATGTCACAACGAACACAACAGGTTTAACCCATCAACAAAGGTACCATGTATAGTGTACACTGGAGTCAGGTTATTGTCACACCTCAATCAGTAAATTAGCACCACTCAGAGCCGCCACCATGCTCCCACGGAACACCACCAGTACCTGTATCTCTCCATTCTTCCAGATACAACGGCATTGGATCCCCATACTCCCTTGGAGCTGCTGCTTCTGCTTCTGCTGCTTCTGCTTCTGCCTCTGCTGCTGAACACCCCCTTAAAGCCACAGTTCCCATCAATGCAGCTGCTTCCGCCAGTGTTTTGGCTGATGCTTCTGCTGCCGAATCTGCCATGGGTAAAATTCCTGCTGCTGCTCGCAGGGCAGACGACCCCAAGCCTTGAGTAGCAAGGAAAGTACTCTGGTTGGTAGACGGGGTGAAGGATGGAAAAACAGCTGAATGACTGTGTGAAATGGTTTCTGCAGAAGCTAGCTGCGAATCCTCACGAGTGTTGGCTGGAATATGCAGACTGGCTTGAGAGAAAGCTGCACTGGTTAAATTATCCATACCCCTTGTATTGGTAGTGGTGGTGGTGGTGGTAGTGGTGCTGGTGCTGTTGCTGCTGCTGCCACTGCTGCTGGTGCTGCCCCTGATACTCATATATTTGAGCCTGACATCGCAACTGCTGCCACTACTGCTGCCTCCTATACTGCAGCAGCTCCCACTAACCACCTCGTTACGACGAACCCCACTGGCAGGTTCGGGAGCGCCGAACCTGAGCCTATCCAGCTCGCCCGGCTGGCCTGGCTTGCCTCGGGGCAGAATTGGAGAAGAGGCAGAGGCCTGCTTATGAGGCGCCTCAAACAACGAGGCAGGGGGCTGCAGGGACAGCAGCCGTGTTTCCTGCAACAGCAGCACCTCTTGTATCACCTTCATCTCATGCTCCCTTAGCATCTCCTGCAGACTTGCCCTTTCTTGCATGTTCTGAGCCGCCTGGAAACTTCTCTCATCACTCGAGGCTCCTCGCAGCCGCAGCACCTCCTCCTGCATCACCTTCATCTCATGCTCCTTCAAAAGGGCCTCATGCCCTTCAACCATCTCCTGCCAGCCTGCACCTTCCCGCATCCCCATCCCTTCCTGCTGCTGCTGTCTTGTGCCTTCAAGCCTGACTGGCCTGATTGTACCCAGATCACCAGGCAACAGCAAGCCTGACGGCCCTTGAAGCTGGTCCGAAGGAGGAGAACCACACAGCAGCAGCCCAGCCTTCCCTTGACGCCCGACCGTGCTTTCCGTTTGTGGGTTCCCCAATAGACGTGCACTCTCTCGGCCAATCAGCATGTCCTGATGACCGGGCGAAAACGGCAATCGCATGGGGAGTGATGGCGCCTGTGCCGGCAGCTGTGGCAGTTGTAACTTCTTTGGCGGCTGCAGCATGTGGGACAGCAGTGACGGCTGTAGCGCCTGTGGCAGCTGTGGCGGCTGTAGCGCTTCCTGTGTTGAGTAAACAGGTGCTTGTTGTAGCGCCCCTGTCAGCAACTGTGACGGTTGTAGCACATGTGCTGGTGTCTGAGGCAGCTGTAGTATCACATGTGCCAGCGGCCGTGGCTGCAGCTGTGGCAGCTGTAGCGGCTGTAGCGGCTGTGCCGGCAGCATAGTGTGGGGCGGAACTTGGAGTGCCCCAGCTCCGCTTTCCGTGAGTCCAGCCATTTCAGTGGACGGCTGTAGCAGGCTCATCGAATCCTGTGGCGGTTGTAGCGGTTGCAGTGGTGCTGATAGAAACTCTGGCTGCTGTAGCGTATGGGGGAGCATCTGTGGCTGATGCAGTGCTTGTGAAAACACCTCTGGCGTTTGTAGCACCTGTGAAAGCACCCGAGGGTGCAGTAGCGACTGTGGGTGCTGTAGCGCCTGCAGTTGCTGCTGTAACGCCCTTGGGTGCTGTAGCGCATGGAAGTTCACTTGTGGCTGTTGCAGCGCATGTGAAAGCAGCTGCTGTTGCTGTAGCGCCTGTGGCGGCTGTAGCGCCGTCTGGGATAACACCTGTGGGTGCTGTAGCGTCTGCATCAACCGTTGGCGCTGGTTCTGTGCCGGCATTCGCAGGTGCGACTGCGGGAAGGCGAAGCGGGAAGGTGGTGGGAATGACAGGGGCGTGTTGGGAGAGCCCCAGATAGGAGGAGGAGTGGACCGAGGCAGTGAGAAGGTGTCGGGATGAGAGGCAAGAAGAGAAGCAGGATGGGAGGCAAGAAGAGAAGCAGAATACGGTGCAGGCATGGGTGAAGCCATATGGGATGGTCTGGATGTCCACATGTGTGGTGACATGGTTGATGGTATGGTGGAGGGTGTGGTTAATGGTATGGATGATGGTATTACTGGTGATGCCACGTGCGGCGGCCATAGGAACGAGTTTCGAGTCGTCTCGAATATCGGTGCCACTTGTGTTTCCAGCCATGGAGACGCGTTGTGAGACGCAAGTGTGATGCTGTTAGTCGTCTCAACAGTCGATGCCATGTGTGGGCGCCATGGGGAAGAGGATTGAGACACATGCATGGTGCCGTGAATCATCTCAGCAACAGTCGATGCCACGTGCGGGAGCCATGGAGAAGATAGTAGTGAGCTGTCTAGCATTGAAGCGAGAGTGGCAGCATCAATCGAAGGTTGCGCACCAGTCGCACCAGCAGTAGCAGCATCAGAACCAGCAGCTGCAGCGGCGGCGGCAGCAGCAGCAGCACGGTTAAAACCAGAGGCAGGGGCATTGGAAGGGTCAGGGGCAGGGACAGGATCAGGGGCAGCATCAACTGGCAGTTCAGAGCAGAGTTGAGGCGATGTAGCTTGGAGGCTTTCATATAAGTTGAAGCCGCGTGTGCTGTTGTCATTGTCAAGATCCATAGAGTCAGTCGCCCCTTCCCCGCCACTCGTGGTAACCTCCGTCGCCTCGCAGCTTTCGCTTGACTTGCAGTCACTGCCAACGTCAACGTAAACGTCAACGTCAACGTCTACGTCAGCGTCAGCACCAACCACGACCTCAAGACTACTGGCACGATCGCCACGGCCTCCGCTGCCGCTGCTGGAAGCGACACCGCCGCTACCGACAGTTGCATCGTTTGCTGCCTGGTAAAAGTTGAGCTTCGCGCCAGAGCCGTACAATCGCCTGGCTGCCACGTCATACGCCATCGCGGCGTCCGCCGCGCGCGGAAACGACCCCAGCCACAGTCGGCGCTTGCTGCGCGGCTCGCGGATCTCCGCCACCCACTTCCCCCAGCTGCGCTGCCGCACTCCGCGGAACGCGAACAACGCGTTCTGCGGTCCGCCCTTGAAGCCCTTCCCCGCGCGCTCGTTGCGCTTCTTTGGCTCCTTCCCCTTCCTCGCGGGGCTCCTGAGCTTCAAGGGGAAGGCCGGCGCAACTCCCGCCGACCGCGGAGGTTTCGGGCTGTGGTCCTTAGATAAAGATGGTCTTGGGCTCATCTTTTCGTGCGGAAAACAGAGAAACGACGGACGCAGGGCAACGAATCGGATCGGTTTCGCAAATTTCCAGACTTAGACCAACGGCAACGCGGAGTACAACCCCGGCTTTCGTGGGAAAATCACTCGAAGCCTTCACACTGACTACGGCTACCTAGTAGGCTGTCCGGTTCAGGCGGCGGGAGTCTGAATCATCGAAGAAATGCCTTACGCGGCAACCAATGTTACGCGCTTATCGTGCTTATGTGACGCGGCCCAGGTTCTGCCGCGGAGGAGGAAGGGGAACGCCTGAAGAAGCAGCAACGGAGCAGCAACGGGCCATTGCTGCAGGTGACTGTCCGTGTGAGCAGAAGGACCGAAATGCCGGAACACTGCGCGGCAGAGCGTGCAAGCAGCTGCGGGGGGGACGCGTCCAGGCGGCAGAGCGGCGGAACGGGGACTCTGCGTGGGGTATGAAATTCTCTGGGGGACGCGCGGAGGAGGGGGTGATATCCAGTGGAGATATCGATGGGGGGGAGAAATCCCGATAGAGATATCCATTGGGAGAGACGAGAGACGAGAGACGAGGAGTGAGGCGGAGATGCGAGGTCACTTCCGTTCCGTCGCGATGGTGAGTGTGGTTGGGGTACTGTGCACGTATAATAGCGATGTAAGTCATTATAACATCAGATGCCGCTATCTCGTCCGATCGGCTGAGACGGGGAAGATCTAGCCGGGAGCACGTGACGCAATCTAGCGTATTCCGGATTCACCCGTCGTCTGTGAGAAGGGAAACGAGTGTGAAGAGCTTCCGCCCCGTCTGATGCGTGAGCGAGAGAAAATATCGCATAGCGGGTGGGTGGGGGGAGGAAAGCGAGTCCCCCTCCCCATAACGAGCTCGCACTACTCCGCCAAAGCTTGTCTCAGCTGAGTCATCATCCAATCCAACTTCTGTAGTCGCCAACAGTGCGTATTGCGCAAACCCACCACCATGCTTGTTCGCCGACCAAAAATACCAGGCTTCTCGGTGGAGGGAGGATCGTCAGCCATCGCGGGTGCGCTCGAGCGGAGATTTCTAGCCTCTTGTAAACTCGCAAGCATATGATATCGGCAGCAACCTAGGATCTGGATGTGGGAGATTTTTCGTAGTCTAGAGCGAGTGAGTCAGCGTGTGGCTCCTCTTAATTGCTGTAAAAAGACCTTCACGTGGGTCTAAGCAGCTCCTTGCAAGTCCCGACAGACATCCACCGGCAGGCTTGATGCTGAGAGGAGAGTCTACGCCATAAAACTGAAAACGGGATTCCTGCCACAGATTTGGGGTACTGTAAAAGTAATGGTTGAGCAGCAGATGTGAAAAGAGAGATTTGTGGGAGAGAAAGGGATTGACAGCTTCAGAAAAGGGTGGTTCATGTGTAATTGAGGTCAGCCGAGCTGATTTCGGGGCAGCGACATCTAGACTGGCAGATTTGGTGTGATCTTTGCCACGTCAGTCCCTCGCTTGGGCTTTCACAAATCCATGGCAGGAATTACGGCGCTGACTGGGTGGGCAGGATGGATGCCACGAGGGACCGATATTTCTTCGCAAGGATATAATTGGCCCAAACATCGTTAGAGCCTGAATTCGTTCTTGCAATGGACATTTGCCTTTTTTACCTCACTCTAAGGATCCTGTTTACATTCCTTACGTCCTTCAACACCGCGTACAGAAGCAGCCGTTGTTCGCCCGCTACTGCTAACAGGGCTGTTGCGATCAGAAGTTGATCGACCTCAGGATCACCTCAGGAAGGTTCGCACACTCCTAATCTAGTGGTGGTGGGCCCTTGACCTCAATAGCAGAGTGAATGTAAATGCTTGAGATAAAAAAAACATGCAGTACAAGGAATATAAATAAGAGTACAGGGGAATTTGAATCGACCTAGCTAGCCATGTACTCTAAGGGGTACATTCCCTTATTACATCGAAATCCAACCGTGCGACTCCAGACAGTTACGAAACTGTCCGGGCAGAATCTTCGCCACTGCTGCTGCCTGATGCTGTCTGCCCGACGGTCCAGATGCTTTCGTAACCGTGCGACTCTTCGCGTCACTTGCGCCCTTTCGCCTTCACTCTCGGTAGTGCGTGCTTCGTTTGCTGCGGTGAGGAGTGCACAGTAGTGTTTCAATAATTTCCATTCGTAACACCCCCCTTCACTCCTGGCCGTAGCGAGTCTTAACCCGCTTGACTACTCCGCTGAGCTCGGAGCAGTGCTGGTACTGCTGACGTGACAGCTTCTTCGTGAGGAAGTCAGCTGCCATGTCACCCGTCGGGCAGTAGGTTAGGTCAACCTTGCCTTTGTCAAATTCGTCCTTAACGAAGAAGTACCGCAGCGCGATGTGCTTGGTGCGGTTGACGAATCCCGGCTTGTTCGCGATCCTGATCGCGCTCTGGTTGTCGCAGTGCAGGCGAAAGTTCGTCGAGGCTGGAATTTTCGCCTCTTGCAGCAGCTCCTGAAGGTAGAGGCCTTCGCGAACGGCTGCTGTTGCTGCAATGAATTCAGCCTCCGCTGATGACAGGGCAACCAGCTCCTGTTTCTGTGAATTCCAGGAGATGGGGCCGCTGGGCTCGAGGCGGAAAAGGAAGCCTGTCCTGGACCGTCGATTGTCAGGGTCAGCGGCGTGATCGGCGTCCACGTAGCCGATGAGGTTGAAGGATGAAGTTGGGATGGTGGAGTAGCAGAGCCCGACACTGGGCGTGGAGATGAAGAACTTAAGCGCCCGATGGAGATCTAGTAGATTCTCAGCCGTTGGTTTGCGGGAGTACTGAGCCAACTGGCTCGCGATGTAGGAAAGATCGGGCCTGCAGGTAACAGATGCAAAGAGCAGGCATCCCAACTGCTGCTGGTAAGTGTGAAGTCCAGCAGGGGACAGGGCTTTGTTGTCAGGCTTGTGGTTGGGTCCTGGAGTGCGGTAAGGGGTGGAGAGTGGTGCAGGCGCAATGTTGAAGCGCTTGCTAAGCTCTTCTGCATACTTCGCTGCTGAGAGATGAATGGCTTCCGGCGAGTAGGTGATGTTGAGCCCGAGAAACTGCTTCACGTCATGGTTGCAGGTGATATCGACGCGCCCTGCGAGGTTTTTCTCGAATTGCTCAAGCAGCTCGTTGCTTGACCCTGTGTAGAGGAGGTCGTCGACGTAGACCGTGAGTAGGATGTATTCGCCGCGGAAGTCGCGGCGATACATCCCAGGATCGTGAGGCAGCTGCTTGAACCCGATTTCAAACAGTATGTTGTGCAGGTACTGCTGCCAGAGTCTCGGCGCCTGTTTAATCCCGTAAAGTGATTTCCGCAGCTGGCAGACCCGCGAATCCCCTTCGCCGTATGTGTGCGGCTGCTCCACGTAGATTACTGCATCTACGAGTGCGTACAGGAATGCATTCTTGACGTCGATATGGCGGAGCGGCAGATGTCGTGCGGCTGCGATGGCGAGGAGTATCCTGACGGAGGTGTGACGGCTCACCGGCGCAAACGTTTGATCGAAGTCAATCCCGTGCCTCTGGTCGTAGCCGCGTACTACCCAGCGCGCCTTGAAGCGCTCGATCGTCCCGTCAGCTCCGGTCTTCACGCGAAAGACCCACTTGCCGGAGAGGATCCTTCTCCCCTTCACTGCTGCACGATCGACGAGTACCCAGGTGTCGCGTGACTCGAGTGCCCTGATCTCCGCATCCATTGCCTCGCGCCACTCCTTGCTGTGAGGTCCCGTGAGTGCTTGTCGTTGTCAAAAGTTATATCTGCTACAGTTTGTTTAGGCTGTAGTGGGGTAGTTACTATGGGGTACAGTAAGTTTAGGGTTTCCTACTTGTACCCAACTCTTTCCTAGTGCAATCACTCTTGTTCATTCTGACATGGTATCACGAGCCTAGGTTAGCCACCTAGGACCGCTTACTACTACGGGCCCACTATTCGGCTAGAAGCGCCCTCGTGCGCCCTACCTTACGTGCGCCCTCGTGCGCCTTTCTCTGCTCGTGCGCCCTCGTGCGCCCTTTTACTGCTAGTGCGCCCTCGCGCGCCCCGCCCTTCGTTCTGCCCGCGCGCCGTCCTCTGCCCGTGCGCGCGTAGCTCGCTAGCTGCCCACGCAGTTCGTACCAGCCTCGCGTGGCCCCTTGAGCTGCCCGCGACCTGCCTGCACGTCGGCCGCCGCCCGTAGGCTGCCCGTCGCCCACCGTCGCCCCTAGGCCGCCGCCGCCTGTAGGCCGCCCGTACGCCGCCCGTAGGCCGCCCTTACGCAGCCCGTAGGCCGCCCGTACGCCGCCCGTAGGCCGCCGCCGCCCGTAGGCCGACGCTCGCGCGCAGGCCGTCACCCGCGCGCCGCGGCTGCCGCACGCCGACGGCTGCAGCCCGCCAGGACCCGCGCGTCCCCTCCCCGCCTCGTCACGACGCCCCTGCAGGACCCGCTCGTCCCCTCCCCGCCTCGTTACGACGCCCCTGCGGGACCCGCGTGTCGCCCCCGCCTCTTCGCGACGCCCCTGCGGGACCCGCGAGGTGCGACTCCTGTGCGTCGCGCCGCCCCAGCGGGACCCGGGCGTCGCCCCCCCCCCCCCCCCGCTCGTCGCCACACTCCTGCGGGGCCCGCGCGGCGTCGCCCCTGCCCGCCGCGTCGCCCTGCCCGCCGCGTCGCCCTGCCCGCGGCGTCGCCCCTGTCCGCCGCGTCGCCCTGCCCGCCGCGTCGCCCCTGCCCGCGGCGTCGCCCCTGCCCGCCACGTCGCCCTGCCCTACCCCGCGCCTGGCCCCTGGAGCAGTCGCCCCTGGAGCAGCCGTCCCTGGAGCAGCCGCCCCTGGCCCCTGGAGCAGCCGCCACTGCAGCAGCCGCCCCTGGCCCCTGGAGCAGCTGCACCTGCAGCCGCCCCTGGCCCCTGGAGCCGCCACCTCTACAGCAGCCGCCCCTGGCCCCTGGAGCAGCCGCCACTGCAGCAGCCGCCCCTGGCCCCTGGAGCAGCCGCACCTGCAGCAGCCGCCCCTGGCCCCTGGAGCAGCCGCACCTGCAGCCGCCCCTGGCCACTGGAGCAGCCGCCCCTGCAGCAGCCGCCCCTGGCCACCTGGAGCAGCCGCCACTGCAGCAGCCGCCCCTGGCCCCTGGAGCAGCCGCACCTGCAGCCGCTCCTGGCCCCTGGAGCAGCCGCCCCTGCAGCAGCCGCCCCTGGCCACCTGGAGCAGCCGCCACTACAGGAGCCGCCACTGTAGGAGCCGCCCCTGGACCCTGGAGCAGCCGCCCCTGCAGCAGCCGCCCCTGGCCCCTGGAGCAGCTGCCGTCGCGGCCCGGCCCCGCCCTGCAGCAACTGCCGCGGAGCCCTTAGCCGCAGTCGTGGCCCCGCCCTGCAGCAGCTGCCGCGGAGCTCCCTACCGCGGCCCGGCCCCGCCCTGCAGCTGCAGCGGCCCCGCTGTCGCCGCCGTCTTGCGCCTGCCCTTCCCACCACTGGTGAGCACTGCCCTGCCCGCGCTGCTACCGCTGCTACTGCTGCTACTGCTTTTACTGCTCCCACTGCTACTACTGTTACTGCTGCTACTGCTGCTACTGCTGCACTTGGCATGGCCAGATGCAGCTCCAGGGCCGTCCGCGTGAGTCCCTCACACCCCAGCAGCTTCGTGAGTGGTACGCTAGTTGGGGTTGTCGGGGTGGCCGTAGTGGGAGTCGCACTGGAGTGAGTAGTTCGGGAACTTCTGGTAGTGGCCAGGTGCAGCTGCAGCGTCGTCCCCGCGAGGCTCTTTCGCCCCAGCAGCTTCGTGAGTGGTACGCTAGTTGGGGTTGTCGGGGTGGCCGTAGTGGGAGTCGCACTGGAGTGGGTAGTTCGGGAGCTTCTGGTAGTGGCCAGGTGCAGCTGCAGCGTCGTCCTACTGGTGCTGAGAGTGCCTGTCACCTGTGTGTGCCGCCTGACCCCGGTATCCAGTCTGCTGCTCTAGGTACTGGTGAGGCTGCCGCTCTAGGTGCTAGTGCGTCTGCTGCCCTAGGTCCTGGTGAGGCTGCTGCTCTAGGTGCTGGTGAGTCTGATGCTCCAGGTGCTTGTGCGTTTGCGCCTGCTGGTACTGCGTCTACTAAGGCACAGCACACCTTCACACTGGACTCGGGTGCTTCCCGCTGCTTCTTTCGTGACCGCACTGCCTTTGAGCAGCTTGCTCGGCCAGTTGCAGTCTCCCTCGCTGACCCCTCTGGGGGTCCGGTCATTGCGACCTCCTCCACTGTCCTTCCTTGTCCTGCGGTCCCGTCGGGCACACTGTCAGGTCTCTACCTCCCCTCGTTCTCTACGAACTTGGTGGCGGGTCGTGCGCTCCAGGACGGGGGTGTCCACCAGTTCACCCCTGCCTTCGAGCGCGTGACACACTGCACGTGTGCTCGGACGGGTCGCCACCTGGCTACCTTCACTCGGCAGCCGGGGTCGGACCTGTACACACTGACCACTGAGTCCCCCCAGGTAGCTGCGTTTGCGTCTGTGTCAGGTCAGCTGTCGGCCCCCTGCTCGTGTCACTCCCTGTCGCACGAGACCGTCCTCTGGCACCACCGCCTTGGTCACCCGTCAGTGCAGCGCCTTCGTGGCATGCACTCCCGGTACCTTGTCTCTGGTCTTCCCAGGGTTCTCCCTCCCCTCCCACCCTCGCCTGCTCTTCCCTGTCTTCCCTGTGTCGAGGGGCGGCAGCGCGCCGCTCCTCACTCCTCCTCGTTTCCCCCAACGACTGCTCCCCTGCAGACCCTCCACATGGACGTGTGGGGCCCAGCCCGCGTCCGTGGACAGGGTCACGAGAGGTACTTCTTGATAGTTGTTGACGACTACTCGCGCTACACCACGGTCTTCCCCTTGCATGTTTTGATCCCTTGGATCCGCGCTGCCCGTCTCTAGCTCAGCGAGAGGTTCCACTTGGACTTTCCTGTTCTGCGTCTGCACTCTGACAGAGGTGGGGAGTTTTCCTCCGACCTCTTGCGGGACTTTTGTCGTGGGGAGGGCATTGAGCAGTCGTTCACGCTTCCGGCCTCTCCACAGCAGAATGGGGTTGCTGAGCGCCGCATTGGCTTGGTCATGGAGGTCGCTCGTACCTCCTTGATCCATGCGGCTGCCCCCTACTTTCTTTGGCCGTTTGCGGTCCGATACGCTGCGCATCAGCTCAACCTCTGGCCCCGTGTCTCAGTTCCGGAGACTTCGCCGACACTGCGTTGGACGGGAGAGGTTGGCGATGCGTCGGTGTCCCGGGTCTGGGGATCTCGTGCTTTTGTCCGCGATACGTCCGCGGACAAGCTCTCCTCCCGCGCTGTTCCTTGTGTCTTCCTTGGCTTTGTCCCGGACGCGTCTGGTTGGCAGTTTTACCACGCCACCTCGCGCCGTGTCCTACCCTCTCAGGACGTCACTTTCGACGAGTCGGTCCCCTACTACCACCTCTTCCCCTACCGCACTGCCCCGCTCCCCCCCCCGCCTCTCTTCCTCGCACCAGGTGCTGCTGTGGTAGACCCCCTCCCCCCTCAGGGTGCCGCTCCCTCAGGTGTGTCTCAGGTAGACCCGGTTGAGCCTGTCGAGGTAGCTGTCGACTCTCGTCCTGCTAGGGGTGCTGAGCCTGAGCGTGCGGAGCCTGGGGGTGCGGAGCCTGGGGGTGCGGAGCCTGGGGGTGCTGAGCCTGAGCGTGAGGAGTCTGGGGGTGCTGAGCCTGAGGGTGCTGAGTCTGGGGGTGCTGAGCCTGAGAGTGCTACGTCTGAGGGTACTGAGCCTGGGGGTGCTGCGACTGACAGTGCTGCGCCTGGAGGCGCTCCCTCTTCACAGCAGCTGCGGGAGTGGTACTCGCGGTACTGCAGCCTCAGGAGGGGCGCTTCTGGGGCTAGGGGTACTGCTGGAGCTGGTGCTCGTGGTTCCCCGCCTAGGCAGGAGCCGCCCTCTCCCCAGCGGCTCCGAGAGTGGTACGCTCGGCACTGCAGTCTCCGGAGTGGCGCTACTGGTGCTTTGGACCCTGGAGCTGGAGCTGCTGCTGGTGCTGGTGCTGCTGGTGCAGGAGCTGCTGGTGGTGCTGCTGGTGGTGCTGCTGGTGCTGGAGCTGCTGGAGGCACTGCTGGTGCTGGAGGTGCTGCTGGTGCTGGAGCTGCTGGAGGCGCTGCTGGTGCTGGAGGTGCTGCTGGTGCTGCTGGAGGTGCTGCTGGTGCAGGTGCTGCTGGAGGTGCTGCTGGTGCTGGAGCTACTGGAGGTCCTGCTGGTGCTGGAGCTGCTGGAGCCGCTGGTTCTGGAGGTGCTCGTACTGGAGGTACTGGAGCTGCTGGGGTTACTGGTGGTGCTGCGGGAGTTGTCGCTGGAGACCCTGGGGCTGAGGGTGCTGGTGCTGTCTCTGCTGGTTCAGGAGGCGCTGAGCGGCCGCGGCCGTACTACGTTCCGCTCCTTCAGCAGGTTCTTGGCCTCCCGCCCTCCACTAGTCCTTCTCCTCCCCTACCGAGTCCACCACCTGTCCGGTCGCAGTCACAGTTACCGCTTGCCTCTCCGCTGCCTGGTCCTTCTCCTTACGCTGGGCCGACTAGAGGTCTTACGGAGCGTCGTGAGCCTGAGTCTCGTCCTGCGTCGCCTGAGTCTCGTCCTGCGTCGCCTGAGTCTCGTCGAGCGTCGCCTGTTCGTGCTGCTCGCACTGGTCATCGTGTTCCGCATGAGCGTCCTCCGCCTGTCCCTGGCACACACTATATGACTCTGCGTCCTTCCACTGCTCCACAGCGTGTCCCTCTGCCGTCTCCTCCTGCGTCCTCTCTTCCTACTCTTGCTGACCCGGAGTCTGACTCCCTTCGTGCTGCTAGTCCTACTGTCACGCGTCTCCTGGCCACTGTTGTCACTGACCCTTCCTTTGAGTCCACTGCTGCGTCTGCCTTAGTTGCTGAGCTTGTCGACTTTGCTGCTCACTGTCGTCTAGACTACGCTGCGAGTCTTGTTGCTGAGTCTGAGTCTGTCTGTCCTCCGTCCGTCGGGGGTGAGTGTGCTCTTGGCACGGACGTCCTTGAGGACAGGCAGGAGCAGTTTGAGTGCTTTGCCGCTGCTGTACCTCATCTTGTGGCCATGCTGCTTGCACCTGAGGGAGACCCGGATGCTCCAGACATCCCGACCCCGCGCTCTTACGCTGAGGCGATCGCGGGTGAGTACTCCTCTCAGTGGCAGACAGCCATGGACGCAGAGATGGCATCCTGGAAGTCCACTGGCACTTACGTCGACGAGGTTCCCCCTCCTGGGGCGAACATCGTCAGTGGCATGTGGATTTTCAGGGTGAAGCGGCCGCCAGGTTCTCCGCCTGTCTTCAAGGCTCGTTACGTTGCTCGAGGCTTCAGTCAGCGAGAGGGAGTAGACTTCTTCCAGACCTTCTCCCCTACCCCGAAGATGACCACTCTTCGGGTGCTGCTGCACGTTGCCGCTCAGCGTGACTACGAGCTTCACTCTCTTGACTTCAGCACAGCTTTCTTGCAGGGCAGCCTGCACGAGGAGATCTGGCTGCGCCGCCCTCCTGGCTTCACTGGGTCGTTTCCTTCTGGTACCCAGTGGAGCCTCCGGCGGCCGGTCTACGGTCTCCGCCAGGCGCCACGTGAGTGGCACGACACACTGAGGACTACACTTGCGGCTCTTGGGTTCGCGCCTTCTACTGCTGACCCGTCGCTGTTTCTGCGCAACGACACTTCACTGCCGCCGTTCTACATCCTCGTGTACGTCGACGACTTGGTCTTTGCCACTGCTGACACTGAGGCTCTCGCCCACGTGAAGTCGGAGCTGCAGAAGAGACACACGTGCACAGACCTGGGTGAGCTGACAAGCTATCTTGGCTTGCGGATCACCCGGGACAGAGCACGCCGCACCATCACCCTGACTCAGTCACACATGGTGCAGCAGGTCCTTCAGCGCTTCGGCTTCACCTGGTCCTCGGCACAGGCCACTCCTCTGGCTACAGGTCACTCGCTCTCAGCTCCACCTTCGGACGAGTCCGTAGAGCCGAGTGGTCCTTACCCAGAGCTAGTGGGCTGCCTCATGTACCTGATGACTTGCACTCGTCCTGACCTTGCGTACCCTCTTGGTCTTCTGGCTCGCTATGTGGCTCCTGGTCGGCACCGACCTGAGCACATGGCTGCTGCTAAGAGGGTACTGCGCTACTTGTGCAGTACATCAGGCATGGGGCTAGTGCTTGGAGGGAGGAGCTCAGTTGTTCTCACTGGGCACTCAGACGCTTCTTGGGTTGACGACCAGGCTACTCAGCGGTCGTATCAGGGTTACACCTTCAGCCTTGGCTCTGGTTCAGTTTCTTGGCGTTCTACTCGCTCGTCTTCAGTTCTCAGCTCCAGTTGTGAGGCTGAGATATACGCCACAGCCATGGCTGCACAGGAGTTGCGCTGGCTCACCTACCTGCTGACTGACTTGGGAGAGCGGCCTCGTTCTCCTCCAGTGCTGTACGTCGACAACAAGGCAGCCATTGCCTTGTGTGAGGAGCACAGACTGGAGCACAGAACGAAGCACATCGCTCTGCGTTACTTCCTGGCTCGAGAGTTGCAGCAGCGTGGTCAGCTTCGTCTGCGTTACGTGGCCACTCGGGCCAACACTGCTGATATATTCACCAAGGCACTTCAGTCTAGTGATCATCAGCGTTTCTGCACTGTGCTAGGGCTTGTGCCCACTTTTCCTCACTTGCTGTAGGCTTTGCTTGTACTGTGATCTATATATATATACCTGCATGCTTGCTTTTCTAGGTAGAGATCACTGTGCTGTTTGTGTTGCATATATGCCTCTGCATGTGAACTGGCCTTGTGGCCCTTTGCTTGTGCTCAGAGTGTGTGGTGACGTTGTGATCCACCTTGAGCTTGCTTTGCCTTTCTTGACTGGTCTTGTGACCCCTTGCTCTCCCCCACTTTGCCTATGGGGGTGTGTCAAATGTCATATCTGCTACAGTTTGTTTAGGCTGTAGTGGGGTAGTTACTATGGGGTACAGTAAGTTTAGGGTTTCCTACTTGTACCCAACTCTTTCCTAGTGCAATCACTCTTGATTATTCTGACAGTCGTGGGTTCTTGGGCTCGATGACGGGTGGCGTCGTTGAGGTAGCGGCATGGAGTCCGAGGAGTTGCATTCCGGTGACGGTGCTGTCGTGGCGATGCTGCGGGATGACCTCCTGCACATCGTCGTCGTCGCTTTCTGGTTCTGGTGGGGCTGATGGTGCTGCTCCTCTGCCGTTTCCGCTTCCGCTTCCTCCTGTTGCGCCTCCTGCTGCGCCCGCTCCTCCTTCTCCTGAATCATCGTCGTCGTCGTCGTCATCGCGTCGATCGCCTCTCGTGAACTCGCCTCAGGGGTCCTGCTCCAGAATTGCTGCTGCGGCTTCGTCCTCAGGTGCGGCGTAGCTGTGGCCGTCATTGGCGTAGACGCGGTTCGCGTTCGTCTCCTCGTCTTCGCGGAACTGCTGGAGGAAGAGGCGCTCGTAGAAGATGACGTCGCGTGCGTTCTTAACTTTCTGGCTCAGAAGGTCCAGAATGATCCACGCCTTGTGTCCGTGGCTGATGCCGAGATGGATCCCCCAGCGAGCGCGGCTCTTGAATTTCCCGATGGTTGATGTCGGCGGGCGATATTGGACCATGCACCCCCACACGCGGAGCATGGATGTGTCACCCTTCCTCCCCGTCCACTTCACGTGCGGTGAGGAGTTGCCAGTGATCGCGGTGGTTGACAGCAGGTTGTGCACCCGTACGGCGTGATGCATTGCGTAGGTCCAGTAGATCGGCGGAAGCTTCGACTGCTTCATTAGTGCCCGCACTTTCGTCATGAGAGTGCGAGTGCGCTCTGCTACGCCCTGCTGCTGGTGTGCATAGTGGAGGGAAATGTGATGCTCGATCCCCTTTTGCGCAATGTAATCCAGCAGCTCCTTGCTTCTGAACTCCGCCGCGCCATCGGACTGCCAGATCTTCAACCTCTCCCCGGATTGCCGCTGCGCGTGCGCCAGCCACAAGCGGAATGCCTCGTATGCCCTGCTGCGTGCTTCCACGTTTACGACCCACTCGTGGCGCGTTCCATCGTCGACAAAGGTGAGAGTGTAGAGCTCGTCGTTGATGCCGCAATGTCATACGTTAAGAAAGTCACTGTAAACTTTCTCCAACTTGGCGTAGCGATTGGTTCCTGGCTCGAGCAAGGGGAAGGGCTGGTGACTCAGCGCGGCCTCGGGGCAGATGGTGCAGGTGCGCGGGTGAGTTCCGCCTCTTACTTCGGAGCCGTCAGGGCGCAGCAGTGCGCCAGGTGCGAAGACGCCGGCCTCAATACAGTTCTTCAGGGTCACGCGCGAAGGGTGACCTAGGCGCTGGTGCCAGATGGCATCGTCAGCGCGGAATCCGGAGGTGCGCATGTAGCGCGCGAGTGCTTCTGCGGGATCCTCATCAGGTGCCGGCTGCAGAGTCGCCGCTGCTTCTTCTGCTTCATCTTCTCCGTTCGCCGTTGTTAGCATTAGGGCGAGAAATTCCCTGTCAAGAATAACGGAGAGAGGGATATTGGTTCCAGGGATGGTTCCTGGGAAGAATGTTGGTTCGCGCGGTTCGGGGGCAGGCCCGTAGACGGAACGTCGCGGGGTTGACGGTTCGTTCCCCCAGTCGATAGTGTCCCAAGGGTCACTTCCTGGCGGGATATCAGGTGGGGGAAGTGCAGGTGCAGGGCGACGCGGGGGACGACCAAGAGGGACCACAGGAGGTTCGGCCTCAATGGCCTCCTCAATTGTTTCGTCTTCCCCCCTTTGGTCCTCGCGGAAGGCTCCCCAGCCGCTCGTCTCGCCGCCAGATGCGGCGCCCCATCCGCCAGTGTTGCCGCCGGTGTCTGCTCCCCAGCCGCCAGTTGCGGCTCCCCATCCGCCGGTGTCACCACCAGTGTCGCTCGTGCCCCATCCGCCAGCGTTGCCCCACCCCCCTTCATTGGAGGCGCTCTCTTCGTCGCCCCATCCGCTCCAGGCGAATGTTCCGCGTGACTCTGCGAGGCCCCGTCGGCGAAGTTCTTCCGCTTCGCGGCGCGCCAGATCCTCCTCTTGTGCGACGGTGAGTTTCGTCGCAGGGTCGCGCTGATGAGGGTAGACCTCCAGGAATTTCTCCTGTGTGTAGGGTCGCGGATTTCCTTCCGCATCGAAGGTCCCGACGCCAACTCCGCGCAGCATTCCGCGAAGGTGTTGTGATGCAGGTCCTGGGAGGGGAGCTTCCTCCGTTCCGAAGACGATGCGCGTAGCCGTCTCGAGCTCCAGGTGAGACAGCCCTTCTTCAGGCGGCGCTTCCCGCTCTGCTTCGGCGATGGCGGCAAGGCCACGGCCGGCGATCGCGCTCGTCGAGGCTGTGGGCGTATGGCAATCTCTGCAGATGCCGTCGGGGTCGGGATCATGCAGCGCCGTTTCGCGTAGATGTGGGTGATGCGGCACCCATGGGCGCCCATCAGGATGCTTCCAGTCACGGTGGTGCATGTGTTCGAAACGCAGAGGAACAAGGTCGATGAGTTCCTGCGAATCACCGCTGCAGTCGGGAATATCGAAGTCGAGAACGTACACCCCGTTCTCGGCGTGTGCTCGTCCGATCTGCTTGCGCATTTTGTTCGGCATCGTGAAGTGGAGCAGGATGTCGCGCGTCTCGGGGTCGGTGCTGAGGACAACTCCGCAATCCAGGAGTTGCGCCGCCGAGAGCAGGTTGAAGCGCAGGTTCTGCACAATCAACACGTCATTCAAGGTGATGTGCGTTCTGCTCCCATGTGCCTTGAGCACAACGATGCCTTGCGCGTTTGCGCGCAGCCGCGTGTTGTTTGCCACGGTGACATAGGTGACGGAGGTAGTGGCGACGGCGTTGGATATGTAACGCTCGGAGCCCACCATGTGCTGCCCACAGCAGCTATCCAGGTACCACGTGTTGTAGCGCCTGTTGTCGTTACGCGCAAGCAGCGCCAGTCGCGGAGTAACGATGTGCGGTGTGTCGACCTTGAGAAATTGTTCGCGCACGATCCAATCGATCGGTGCCGGCCGCGTGTCTGGTACGTGCGGGGGGCTCTCAAGCAGCGGGACTGGGAGATTCCAGTCCTGTTTGTCATCGTCACTGAAGTCGTGACGCGTGCTGAACGGATTGTTGTTCGAGAACGCTCCGATTGGGTCAGGCGCTGGCTTAGGTGATGGTGAGCGCGCGCGCGGGCGACGAGAGCCGCTCGTCATGGTCATGTTTCCCATGACATTGCGGACGGGGGCAGCCTGTGATGGCTGCTGCTGCTGCTGAACTGCCTGGTTTAGGTTGCGCGATGGGGGTTGATACCCCTGGGCGGGACGTGTGTCGTTCCTCGCGTCTTGTCGGCCGGACCAGTTGCTCGGATTGGTCTGACGAGGGCGAGATCGATGCTTGCATCGATCTGCCAGGTGCCCGAAGTTTCTGCAAATTTTGCAGTAGAGGCGCCGCGGCCGTCGCTCTTCCGTGTTGTCGGCGTAGAAGGCGAGGCGTTCCCTGTCTCGTCGCGGCGCTGGTCGCTGCTGATCCATATCCCGTTGTTCGACGAGGAGGGCGGCGCAAAGGGCGGCCTCCGAGATGACCCCCTGCTGTCGGAGAAGCGCCTTGCAGGGCCGCCACTCTGGGCCGAGCCCTTGAAGCACAATGTTGACGAAGATCTCCTCGGAGATTGTGCTTCCCAATTTCGCGATTTGATCGCGTAAGCTCCGACAGCGATTCAGGTAACTATTGGCCTTCTCTCCTGGCGCCATTTTCGTCTCCAGTAGCTGCTGGAGTAGGCGGCTTGACGACACTGAGTCCTTTGGTTGATACACTCCATTCAGGTGGCGCCAGGCGTTGAGGGCTGGAGCAGGCGAGGTTTTGTATGAGCGAATGCTCAATTGCTCCGTCGGCGACATATTTCGCAGAAGAACCCCGTATGCCATCAGGGACTCGTTGTAGTACTTGGTTTTTGCGTCGTCAGTTTCTTCCGTAGCTCCCGAGTAGCTCCCGTCGAAATAGTGATAAATCTGCGCGTTTTGTAGCAGCAGCTCCAGCTCGAAGCTCCAAGTATAGAAGTCCCTGCCGTCAAAGCACACACTTGTCTTTATTTTTGATATGCTCAAGAACCTTGATTGCGCAGAGAGAATTGCTTCATCGCTGGGACAGGGAGTCTTGGGTGTTGAGCCATTTGTGTCAAGAGAGAAGCCTTGCGGGGCGGAGTTCTGGCCATTTGAGGCCGGTTGAGTGGGTTGGGAAGATGTTCCCGCATCGCCATTCCGCAATGTTTGGAGTCCTTGCTCCAGGCTCGTGAGTCGCTGAAGCAGTTGTGTGAGGACGACGGAAGGGATTGTCGTCGTTTCCTCGCTTGTCGCAGCTGGATTAGTCTGCGCTTCAGCCGTCAGATTTGTTTGACCTCCGGATCCTCCGGCCATTCTCACACGTGAACGTGTGCCGGACGCCACTTTCCGTTCGCCGAAGATTTCGGTGGTGGCGGTGCGAAGGATTCCTGAGTCGCTCTCATACCATGTTGCGATCAGAAGTTGATCGACCTCAGGATCACCTCAGGAAGGTTCGCACACTCCTAATCTAGTGGTGGTGGGCCCTTGACCTCAATAGCAAAGTGAATGTAAATGCTTGAGATAACAAAAACATGCAGTACAAGGAATATAAATAAGAGTACATGGGAATTTGAATCGACCTAGCTAGCCATGTACTCTAAGGGGTACATTCCCTTATTACATCGAAATCCAACCGTGCGACTCCAGACAGTTACGAAACTGTCCGGGCAGAATCTTCGCCACTGCTGCTGCCTGATGCTGTCTGCCCGACGGTCCAGATGCTTTCGTAACCGTGCGACTCTTCGCGTCACTTGCGCCCTTTCGCCTTCACTCTCGGTAGTGCGTGCTTCGTTTGCTGCGGTGAGGAGTGCACAGTAGTGTTTCAATAATTTCCATTCGTAACAAGGGCTTCGCCAACCTTCGAGCGCACTACTCACCAAACCGTGCACCGCTGGCCCGGCCGTGTTGGCCTACGACTTGGGACTAGCCCGAACCTTGATGCCAGCATCGCACTAGCTAGCTCGCACGCACCGCGTAACCGTTTGCATGTTTTCGTATAAGTATTCGCTCATGCCTTCGCTCATACTTGTACTCCTTTGACACCTTAGTGCAATCCTCGCTACCTCGTTTCCGTTGCACCCGTAACTCTTGGCTATCAGAGCCACTTTCCTTTTGGACCGCGCATTTCCGCAACCAGCAAAAACCAACTTTTGTTTTTTCACTCGAAGGGACTCACGCCCTTAGCGTACTAGGAGCCACGACTGCGCCTACCTCGTTTCCGTTGCACCCGTAACTCTTGGCTGTCCTCGCGTTCTCACATAAACGCGTGCAGCCACGACTGCGCCTAGCAATAAGACCGGCCGTCGCCCTTCGACATGGCCGAACTCGTCGACCTTGCGAGCCTCACGCAGGAGCGCCTGAACGAACTGCTGCAACAGCTACACGAAAGTTTCGAAGAAATTGCGCTAACTGCAAAACGCACGTCGCTGCAGAATGACATCGCACGAGCGCACCAAGCACAATCACAAACGCAAGGGACGGCAGCACATGGAGCACCATTCGCCGCCCAACACGAGCGTGTGGGGCAACCCTCGAGTGTAGCTAGTGATGGCGACACATTCCGGCGCGACAAATGCGGTCGGAAGTCAACGTCGCGTCAACATCGCGACGCCAATCGATGAGTCGGCAATACCTTGGAGTCGTCATCGTGGTCTCATCGTACTCCTCTCAGTCGTGCTGTGTCTCCAGAGTCTCGTCCGTCTCGTTACCGTGCCGACGGTCCGTTTCACCTTCTTCTCCGTCATCCTGTTCCACCCTGTTCAAGTCTCCCGTCGCCTCATGCGTCATCGTGCTGCTCGTGTTCTGACCTCGTTGGTCGCACACCCGACTACTCCTCCGTTGTCTGTCTCGGCCCTGGTTGCCACTGTCAGTGCCTTTGCCTCGTCCACCGCCTTGACTACGCATCTCACCTGGTGAGTGGCCATGCTCGTTCTCCGTCCAGTGGAGGTGCCCCTGTCTTTCCCCTAGAGGTCCTAGAGGACAGACAGTTCGAGCTTGGTTTCCTTGCGGTTGCTGTTCCTCATCTCTTCGCCATGCTACTTGCCCCTCAGGGGGATCCAGGCGCCCTTGACATCCCGATCCCTCACCAATGCAGATCAAGCCGCAGCGTCCGCCTTGCTTCGACCCGGATCAACGGGGTGATCCGACAGTCAAGGCGTGACTCTTCACCATGAACGTCTTTCTCGACGCGAACTACGTCTCGTCGGACGCGGCCAAGATTTGATATGCCGTGTCGTAACTACGAGGACCCGCCATGGACTGGTGGCGCGTCATCGTCACGAAGCCGACGGACTACGAGACTCTACCATCACGGGAAGGACAAACCAGACCCTGGGTGACGTCGTATTTCGTGGATGTAGCCCAGTGTCACACGTGGGACGCGTGGTGCGCAGGTCTGCGCACAAGATTCGAGCCAATCGCGGCGTCGATCGCAGCGCGACAGAAGCTCCGCACTTGGCGCCAGCTCGGTTCCGTCCAGGACTACACCAGCGGGTTTCTGGCGCTGTGCAAGCAAGTGGGGTACATGCATGAGGTGGAACGCATCGACCGCTATGTCGGCGGCCTGAAAAGCGACTTTGCCCATGAGATCCTGCTACGCAACGTCACCGAATTCAACGAGATTCTTGCTATGGCGGAGAAACTCGATTTTCGTTGCCGACCGAAACCGGGGTCCTATGGCAACAACAACAGCAGCTGGGGACACCGAGCTCGTGGGACACACGAGCATGCCACGATACGAGTCGTCGCTACGAACCGTTGCCGCACCATTCAAAGGGCGCTGCTTCGCGTGCAACAGGCCGAGGCACCGTAAGAGCGAATACCCGGAAAATGCTAAGGGAAAGGACAGAGCCGAGCAGCAGAAACAGACCAAGGAGCAGAGAAAAGCTGGGAGTCAGTAGCAGACGGGCCCTCTACTGACACGTTACACCGCTCGCCCGACCCAACCGACCCCCACCGAGTGATTGTGCCGGTTCACGCAATCGACCACACCCGGCCGAATAAGGAGGGTACAATCGTAGAAAGCCCCATACTGCTTAGCGGGAAAATCCACACCGACTTAGGTGAAATCCTTGTAGACGGGGGGGCTAGCCACAGCCTGATCAACACCGCAACTGCACGGAGACTGAAACTGACACTGGACAGATGTTTACCTGAGATCGACGAAAGACTAGTCGACACTGGCGATACGGGAACGCGTGGACCGAGTTCGGGTTTGTTGCGGGGGTAACTTCACGTTTACCCAGGAAATGCTGGCGACGAACCTCGACGGGACCGACATTTTACTCGGCCGTGATTGGTTGCGACGACACAACCCGCGAATCGACTGGACGACAGGTGACTGCACTGTCCGGGTAAACAGTAACAAAATCGCCCTACCTCGCTGGAGCTCGCCTGAGTCGTCGCCAGTGCGTATCAACGCGTTCACGATGAAACGCGCCGTAGCGGCAGGAGCTGACGTGTATGCGGTTGACACTCGGGAAGCCGAGACAGCAGACAAACCGAACGATTTGCAGAAACTGCTTGCCGACGTACCGGATGATTTGGCAGCGCTACTGAAGCAGTACAGCAGGATTTTTCCGGACGATCTGCCGGGGGGACTGCCACCTCAGCGACCGCACGACCACAGGATAGAATTAGAACCGGGGGCACAGCCGACAGTACAGCGACAGTTCTGACTAACCCAACCGGACATAGACGAACTACGGAAGCAGCTGGATTACATGCATGAGAAGAAGTTCATTCGCCCGAGTTCGTCACCCTTTGCAGCACCGATACTGTTCACACCGAAGAAGGACGGGGGTTTTTGCATGTGCATAGATTACCGCGCACTAGACAGGGTTACAATCAGGTCCCGCTACCCCATCCCGCGAGCCGACAAACTCATCGATCAACTCCGCACAGCCCAAGTCTTCTCGAAAATCGACCTTCGGGGGGGTTACCATCAGATTCGAGTCAACCCACCTGACTGCCTGAAAACCGCCTTCCGCACCCGCTACGGCTCTTTCAAATACATTGTGATGCCCTTCGGATTGGCCAACACCCCCGCCACCTTCCAAATGACCATGAACGAAGCCTTCCGCCCGCTTTTAGATAAGTGCATAATTGTCTACTTAGACGACATACTGATCTACAGCCGAGACAGAGCACAGCACCTACAGGACATTGAAGCAATTTTTGAAATACTGAGTGAGAACTGCTTACTGACCAAAGCCTGTAAGTGTGAATTTTTACAGGACAAACTGGAGTTTGCGGGGCACGTTATTTCAGTCAACGGAGTGGAAATACACCCGAAAAAAATCGCGACGATTCAAGCCTGGCACGCGCCGACCAACTTGACCGAGTTGCAGAGTTTTCTGGGGTTCGTCAACTACGTGCAACGGTTCGTCCCCGACATGGCGCAGTTGACTGCCCCGTTGACCGACCTGCTGAGGAATGGGGTTGAGTACACGTGGGGGCAAGCTCAGCCCTCAAAAATATTTTGTGCTCACCGCCCGTGCTTCATATCGCAGATCTCCACCTTCCGTTCGAACTCGTCACTGACACAAGCGACATCGCTGTGAGAGCAGTACTGTTGCAGGGCTTCGGGAACGGCCTTCAGCCAATCGCATACGAGTCCCGCAAACTTCACCCGCCCAAACGCAACTACCCGATACACGATCGCGAGATGCTCGCGATCGTGCACGCATTCAAGGTGTGGCGGTGCTACCTGACAGGAGCCGACGTGACAGTACGGACAGGTCATCGTGCACTACAGTACCTACGCGTCCAACCGAATCTCAACCCGCGACAGATACGGCGGTTGGACTATCTGAAGTCCAACTTCCACTACACCGTCACATAAAAAAAGGGAGCATCAAACATCGCCGGCGCCCTCACTCGCCCCACTGCCCAACTCCACGCCATCCTACTTGCCCAAACCAACCCACTGATAACAGGCCTATTAACCCACGGATATAGTACCGACCCATCTTTCACCATTGGAAATTCGCAGCAGCTGACAGAAGCAAGAGGGGTTTATTACGTAAAAGCAGGTGCCAACCGCATCTGGGTACCAGCATACTCACTGCTACGGGAATTACTACTGCAGGAGGCACACGACGGGATTACCTCGGGTTATTTTGGGGTAGAAAAATGAGATAGTGGGATCATGCCCCACGTGTCAGGTGTTGAAAAGCTCGCGCAAGAAAAAGGCGGGTCAATTGCAGCCGATTCCACCGTCCGAGCACGCCTGGCAGCAGGTTACCATGGATTTTGTCACGGGGTTACATTCGAGCCTTGGTGGTAACGACGCGGTTATGGTTGTCGTTGACCGATTGACGAACATGGCCCACTTCGCTGCGTGCAACATTGAGAACCACCCAGTCCTGCAAGTGTACCTGCGAAGCCAGGGTTTCCGTGATATACACGCACTCGTGTAGCGGAGGGGCTCCTTGAGGGGGGGGGGGGGTGTAGTGTAAGATTTTTTCGACATTCCTTACCGCGTGCTACAACACCGCGTACAGAAGCAGCCGTTGTTCGCCCGTTATTGCTAACGGTGCTTCACCAACCTTCGCGCGCACTATTCACCAAACCGTGCACCGCTGGCCCGGCCGTGTCGGCCTACGCCTCGGGACTAGCCCGAACCTTGATGCCAGCATCGCACTAGCTAGCTCGTACGCACCGCGTAACCGTTTGCATGTTTTCGTATAAGTATTCACTCATGCCTTGGCTCATACTTGTACTCGTTTGACACGTTGGTGCAATCCTCGCTATCTCGTTTCCGTTGCACCCGCAACACTCACAAATGTTTGCCCCAAATCCTCATGTTAAATGCTTTTCAACATCTTCATGTTAAATGCTTTTCAACATGATTTGCTCAAACAAACAATGCGCATTTGCCGTTGTAATATAAGCACTGATATGATGCTCTATTGAGATAATCGCAAATCAAGCATGCAGACGAGACGATGAAGTACGGCATGTAGTTGTCTCTTTGTCACAAATTGAGCACGTGGAAGTAAAGACAGCGGCGCTCCTCGAAAATTTGCTTGTTGCAGTCGCCCTGGTTTGCGTTGATGGCGTCAGAATCCCTTGAAGGCCGACGCTATCATGCTTTTCTGGAACGTGTGATAATACGTTCCAGGCTGGAGAGGCGAGACGGAATTAAAGGTAGGTTAACAACCTCATCTTTCAAGCTATATACATGTCCAGCTTGTGCCACGAGTGCACTGAAATCTGGCAGGCATATCGACAGATTGTTCCATAAACGGCCATATGAGCGCAAACACGATGAAACTTGTATTGATGCAAAGGTGGCAGGAGCTAATGCAGGCGAAGGAAATTCAGGCCAAGATGAGAAAACACAACATATTATGCGCACAAGAGGTTAATAAAATGTGACGGCAAACTTCACAACTTGCCATGCCTACTCAAATAAGAGTAACACTGAACAACGCTAGGGTAAGTGTTGAAGGAATTTGGCCCCGCCCTCGCATGGGCAAAACTGACTTCGTGGTCGATGTGCGGGAGGTGCAGCCGACCTTCTGTAGGTGTACAAGGGTTGCCTGTACACGAGGTGTACTAGGGAATCCATGCAAGAGTAGCTGAAACATCCGCGAGTGCATCACAGACGTCTCGTGCACATGTACAAGTGGCGCAGTTGGTGCAGAGGTTCGCGGGTGTTCATCTGCGCAGGGTCGCGTCTGACCCTGCGCACCGTTGCGACTGCACAGGCGAATTTTGGCCAGAAATTCGAATGTGCCCTAATTTCGACCAATGAGGAGCTGGAATTTCGAAATGTCGACCGAGGTGTCCGACGAAGGTGGTCGACGAAGGTCGTCGACCCGCGACGACGAGGGTCGTCAACCGATGATGACGAAGGTCATCATCCTGCAGGGTTGCCAGGGACTTTACCTGGTCGACCGAGTTACCTGCTCGACGAGGTCTGCGGAGGTGCGCGAACGTCGTCGAGGCTGCTGTGGCGAAGTTGACCGACGTGGCAGCACGTGGTCGACGTGGCTCGACAGGTGCAACCGTTAGCATGTGGCTGACAACCTGCGCAATGTGCGCGACAGTGCACGTCGTGCATAACTGTCTACAAGCACCTGCGAAGTAGGTGCTTGCACATGCACTTACAATCACCTGCAGATGCAATGCTGGCAAGCCGCGCGGGTGCAGCGTTGGCAAGCCGCGCGGGTGCAGCGTTGGCAAGCCGCCATTCTGCAGTGTTGGCAAGTCGTACACGAGCTGCGTTGGCGGGCCGCAGACTTGCTACGTTGGCAGGTCGACAACTTTGTCGTGCTGGCGGTCGGCCTGCCTGTGCACTAGCAAACCTTGCATGTGATGTAGTCAATCTTTGCCATTGCTTGTTCATTCTGAACTCTATATTCTCAACATTCCTTAGTGAAACTCTTGCTGTTTTGCCCTGTGAAAACACAAGTCCTAGAGAACACAGACAGAGCTACGATCACTCTGACAACTCGTGCCAACCCCGTAGTCTAGCTCCCACCGTTGTAGAGTTAATATCCGCAGTAAGGACGTGGGCCCAATCGAGTTTGATCGCGACTGATATGATCGGGTCGGATCTGATCGGGTTGTTTGTGATCGCATTGCCCGAGCCGCCCGATCAGAAAGTTTTTTTTTCGGAGAAAATTCTCAGCGCCTGCAAAGCAAGCCCGGTTTAATTACCTGGCATTTTTTTCCAAATTTTGGCAGAGCTGGCGACCATATGTCACCTTTTCCCTGAAATATCGTAAACCCCACTACGTGCCGGAAGTATGAGCGAGGGGTTAACGAGACCTAGAAGAACAGTGTAACTAATCGCAAGCATTTCTTTGGTCCCGGATCACATGCAATCAAGTGATCGCCTGGGATCGAGGAAAATCGGCTCTGATCGAGTTGGGGCGATCAGTTGATCGCGATCAGCTGATTGCCCCCGATTGCCTGAAATTGGCTTCCAGGCTTCCTAGAAATTAATGATCGCGTGGCCCCGTTCGACAGGAAGCCTGTCCCTTGAAGGGCTAGGGTTAGGCTAGTGTTGAAGGGAGTTTCCGGAGCAACTTCCCCTAGGCTAATCCCCGCCCGACCGAATCGGAAGTAGCACCTCCCGAGATCGGAAGGAGGGGGTCGTCAAGCGCGCTGCTGGGCCCCTCCTTCTACCATATATTCGAAGGCAGGTTTCAAATGTTTGCAGCGCATGTCTTGGGAACTGTTGGAAACAAGTGATTTAAGCGCTTCTGCTGTGTCGAAACATCAAGTCGTAAACGAAGCGAAGCACAAACGAAGCATCGGCGAGTCAACCATCGGAGGTTGACGACTGAAGCAACCGCTGGAGGTTACGCGAAGGTCAAAGGTCAGCGACCTTTGACTTAACAATACAGTGCGACAGCAAGGACAAACAACTGACTCGATACAGAGCAGTTGCCCGAGTCGTAACTGTATCGAACCGCAACAGCAACAGTAAAGCAGTTATTAGCTGTATCTCTTCATATTCCTTGTACTCTTATAAAACCTTGTATCTCCTTGTTTTAATCAATCTATCTTGCCCTCACATACTAGCGCAAGGTGGTTCAATACTCTTCATTAAAACGCTTCCGCAACTACAACATTCCTACCCTGAGTTTAGCCTTGCAAAGATTTTCTCAGCCCAACATGGTATGAGAGCTATCAGGGCAAACTCAACTACTTTCAAGATACCTACAACATCAGAAGACATGGCAACTCAGAAGGAGAGAAGCTCCTCTAACGGCTCTCCCGGTACTACTGAAACTCCCGCAAATCAAGCCGCGGGCTTCGACCCAAGCATGATGGAGAAGTTCTTCTCCTTCATGTCCTTCTACGAGCAGCATCAGCAAACGGCACCTGCACAGTCAAACATCAGCAACAACAACAACGACGTCACGCCCATGAGCCTTGACGGTTCATCCTATGCGCGCGGAAACCAACAGCAACCCACCTTTGCTCCGTACGAGCCCCAGCGTGGCTCCATCAGCTTCGTGCCGCGTCAACAGTCTTCACCTGAACAAGAAAAGACATTGGACGCACTCCAGGTTCAGTCGCAGTTCGCGCACGTCTTAAAACTTCAGACATCAACACCTTTCGACGGAAAGGATTTCTATACCTGGTCATTTGAATTCGAGCTGATGATGGAAGGCGCGCAGATCGGATTCTTCGACGGGTCCCTGCCATACCCAACACACGGAACGCAATACGACAAGCAGCAGCATACGTATCAGTCAATGATGGCATACAAAATCCTGCTGAGGAACATAACTCCAAACCAGCAGCAGAACATCCGGTCTTATCGGGGATACGGCAACTCCGCCGAGCTCGCGTACAACCATTTGAAGAACCTGTATCAAGCAACAGACAGTGTCAATCAGAGTCGGCTAATGGCACAGCTGACAACAGTGGAAATGAAACCCGGCGAAAAGGGAATGGCATATATCAGCCGTTGTCGAGAACTGCGCGACAAACTCCTTCGATGCGGAGGATCAATCTCCGAAGAAGCCTTCGTCACAGTCGTCATCTCCGGTCTTGGTCCTCACTGGCGCTCCACCCGTGCTATACTCCGAGCTCACGGGAAGATCTCCGAAGCGGCACTCTGCGCCGAAATCCACGCCGAACAACAAGACATGGACCTGCACGAGGAACGACACAAGAAAAAGGCATCAGTACCAGAATTCGCATTCCACACTCAACGGCGCTTCAACAACTCCAACCGACAGAATAAACAACAGCAGCAACAGCACGTACCACCATTCTGTCATCTCTGCAAGACGTCTGGACACCCCCGTACACACTGTCCAAGTCTGCGACAGTCAACGACACCACAACGACATCTCCGACCTTCAAGCAGCCAAGTTGCCTCAACACAAGCGCAACCCACTCCTCAAACTCAAGCCTCGACAACAACGCAACCTGTGCAAGGAGCAAGAAACATCGTGAGCTGCATGGCAAGACTGACAGACTCCTGCATCACTGAGTCACCACCGCATTACTCACCAGAAGAACAACTTGACGAAAGCACTCCTCGTCGCGAGACACTGGAGCCGAACCCGACATACGCAGCCATCGCCCAGAGCGAGCCGTCCGGGAAAGACACTTGGTTCTTGGACAGTTGTTGCGGACAGCATATGTGCTCCTCGGGTCGCTTCGTTCAACGCGAACATCAACTCCAGCGCGAAGTCGTCATCACCGTTGCCAATAATCAAAACCTGCGCACACGACGGCAAGGAGTTGTTCAACTTCAGTCAAGAGAAACAAACGTGATACTACAGATGTCAAAGGTCTTAATCGCGGTGGGACTCGGCTACAACTTACTGAGTGTCAGTCAGCTGATGGCGAAAGGCATTCATCTCGAAGCAGACAGCACCACCCAGGAGTTCAAGTTGTATCACGGGAAAGGCGGACTCTATATCGGAAAGGCAGTGTTGAAGAACAACGTATTTGTCCTCGACTTCGTTCCAGATCTTGGCACCGCCAACAGCGACGGAATTGTGCCCTTCACTTCCTGGACACATCCCCCGGATCTTGATCCCGACTTCAGTCCAGGCGGCTTCTGGTATTCACACACCATACCTGAAACAGAAAGCACAAGAGCATTAGCAACAATTCAATCGGAAGCAGCAGAGACAACATCGGCAGCAGCAGAGACAACATCGACAGCAGCAGAGACAACATTGGCAGCAGCAGAGACAACATCGGCAGCAGCAGAGACAACATCGGCAGCAGCAGAGACAACATCTGCAGCAGCAGAGATAACATCGGCACCAATCGCTGGCCCTTCAACGGCACCGGTCTTCGTTGACAACACACCACCGACTCCTGCGCAGCAGCTGACACCCACTCCACGGGAAGTCCACAGAAGCGCCAATCTCACCGCCGGTTTTTACTCCAACTCCGACCTGTAGAGACGCTCACCTGGACATCGCGCTGACGAAGACCTCTGGCATAAACGAATGGGACACCCGAGCAACACGACGTTAAACAACACGATACGAGCAGGCGTTCTTGATAAAGAATCACTACTCTGACCCGACGGCAGAGAACTTCGACGAGTTCGAGGAACTTGCTTCACCTGCCCAGAAGCTGACTTACCGCATCAGCCCTTCGTCTCTCACCACAACCCAAGTGCACCGGCGTACGCACCTTTGGAGAAGGTCTACAGCGATATACTGTACAATCGCGAACCCGGTCAAGGAGCGTATAACTACGTTATCACCTTCATCGACGCCGCCACGCGATACGTCTGGCATCTCAACCTTCCGAGTCGCGACATGACTTTCGAAGCCTTCGTCGCATGGCTTCCAGTAGCAAAACGAGAATCAGGCGTAAAGCTAAAGAGCTTCCAGTCAGACGGAGCAGGGGAATATACGTCACAGCAGTTCAAAGACTACCTGGCAGAACGAGGAATCAAGCGCCTCATCTCCCTTCCCTAGCCCATCAACAGCAGGGTGTAGCAGAAAGAATGAACAGGACCCTTCAGAACACCATGCGCAAGCTACTACGTGGCATGCGGCTACCCAACCACCAGTGGCCCGAAGCAATGGACCACGCCGTGATGCTGCACAACTTGCTTTCGTCATCATCGCTCCCGAACAACGCATCACCGCATCTGCTGTGGACAGGGAAATTGGGCAACACAAAAATGTTACGAGTGTTCGGTTGCATGGTACAGTACCGACCCCCAGCTGCACGCGCCGGCCGCTTCTCCCAACGCGCACAGTGGGGACTACACCTGGGCATCGAAAAACATTACAAAGCATGGAAGATTTTCGACATCAACACAAAGGAAACAATGGCAGCACGTGATGTTATCTTCTACGAACGCCTCACCCTTTCAACGTACCTGTACAACTTGGACACTTCACGAGATGTTACAGGCGGATTTCGTGGGGACCGAGCCTTCGCTTCGGCAGCAGATGAAGCTGACTGGGATGAACAGAACGTGGACAGAGCTTCGGAGGAAGCCGGACCTCTCCCTTACTGCTCAGTGGACATCCCAATGGATGACGACAACCCTCGCGAAAGCATCAACGCCAAAGTCTTCTACGACTTCGCCGACAACGGTTACGTTACACCCGCACGAGTCAACACCAACGAAGCCGAACGCATAGGACCCAACTTCTTACCTGACCCAGAAGCAGGTGACGAAGCAGCTTATCCCGAGGACACAACACTCCCCCGCTACACACAGAGCGGACTGCAGATACTTGGCCTCGTCACCGCAGTCCACGGCTCAGCGCCTCCTAAGGAGCCTGCCACGGTTCAGCAGGCTCTGGGGGGGGAACATAAGGAAAAATGGCGCGAAGCCATGGACAAGGAATTAAAGGCGCTGGAGGAACGCAACACTTGGAAAGTCGTTCCTATCGGCGTGGCACGCAACAAGACAATCCTTACCGGAAAATGGGTTTTTCGTGTGAAAACCAAAGCAGACGGCACCATCGACAAGTTCAAGGCGCGCTGGGTAGTACGCGGCTTCGACCAAGAGCATGGACGGGACTTCACCGAGACGTTTGCGCCAGTTAGCCGACACACCTCCCTGCGGATTCTCCTCGCGATAGCCGCTATGAAGAAAAAGAAGCTACGTCAAATCGACGTTGCCTTCCTCTACGCACCTGTTGACGCTGAGATCTTCGTCGAGCTACCACACGGCTCTAACGGAGATCCGAACCAAGTCTGCCAACTACTGAAGTCTCTATACGGCATTAAGCAGGCTCCGAGACTGTGGCAGCAGTATCTACATGCTCGACTCATCCGCATCGGATTCCGCCAGCTACCACACGACCAGGGCATGTACCGGCTCACAAAGGGCACCGACTACATCTTACTTATCGTCTACGTGGACGATCTCCTCTACATTGGCTCGACCGACGGCATCACGACCTGGTTCGAAGGGGAGCTGCAGCAGGACCTCACGCTCACGGTTTCGTCTACCGTAACTCAATACCTCGGCCTCAACATCCAAGAAGAAGAAAACGCGATCTACCTCAGCGCCGCGAAATACACCGACACTATCGCTAAGCGCTTCGGACTTACCCCAACTGCTATCTCCACACCATACCGCTACACCGCCGGAAGCCACAAGGAAGCCTCCGCTCTGCTCAAGCCCGCCGGCATACGCGACTACCAACGAAAGCTAGGATGTCTGCTCTTCGCAGCCGTCACCTGCCGGCCGGACCTCTCGTACTCCGCAAGCCAACTTGCCACCTACCTCAAGAAACCCGAAGCAGAGCACATGGCGGAGCTCGATCGCGCACTGCACTACCTCGTCAGCACCCCGACGATCGGACTAACCTATCACAAGACCGGAACCACATCACCCAAGCTAATCGGCTACGTCGACGCTGATCACGCCGGCGACTCTGATAACAGGCGCTCGCGCACCGGCTACATCTACCGACTCGAGCCTATCGGGCCTATCTCGTGGCAGTCGAGCAAGCAGGAACTGATTGCTCTCTCCTCAGCTGAAGCAGAATATATCGCACTCTGCTCACCCACCAAGGAAGGATTGTACCTCCGGGAACTACTGGAAGAAGCGAAGCTGGCCCAGTTACCTAGCTTCTCCCTGTTCTGCGACAACCAATCCGCAATTCGCATAGCCAACAAGAACGGATTCGCGAACAGAACGAAGCACATCGCCCTGCGATATTTCTTCGTAAAGGACGAGATCGAGAAGGGGAGACTCGAGCTGTCCTACTGCCCCACGTCCGAAATGGCAGCTGATTACTTGACCAAGAAACTCGGAAAGCAGAAGTTCGAGTACTGCATGCTGCTGACTGGACAGAGCCACGTCACCAGCAGCGACACTCCAGAAGCGAAGGGGAGTGTTGGAAACAAGTGATTTAAGCGCTTCTGCTGTGTCGAAACATCAAGTCGTAAACGAAGCGAAGCACAAACGAAGCATCGGCGAGTCAACCATCGGAGGTTGACGACTGAAGCAACCGCTGGAGGTTACGCGAAGGTCAAAGGTCAGCGACCTTTGACTTAACAATACAGTGCGACAGCAAGGACAAACAACTGACTCGATACGGAGCAGTTGCCCGAGTCGTAACTGTATCGAACCGCAACAGCAACAGTAAAACAGTTATTAGCTGTATCTCTTCATATTCCTTGTACTCTTATAAAACCTTGTATCTCCTTGTTTTAATCAATCTATCTTGCCCTCACATACTAGCGCAAGGTGGTTCAATACTCTTCATTAAAACGCTTCCGCAACTACAACATTCCTACCTAGCCTTGCAAAGATCCTAAGGGCTTTTCTTAGCCCAACAGGAACCAGGGTGAAAATCGTTTGAAAAAAAAAACAGAGTCGAGTGGCTGGTGGCTGGTTTAGTGGTGGGAGGGTGGGGACTTTTTTAGGGCAGAGATGGAATGGTTAGAGCATGCGTATGGGTGGTAAAACTTTCGGGGTGTAAGATTTGGGTATTCCCTCCCACATGGAGCCCTAGCCCATCCCTTGGCCAACCTGCATTTTGGGCTCATCACTTGCCTGTGTAAGAAGGGCGTTGGATCTTTCGGTGTAACTTTCGACAAGCAAAGAAGGGTTAGTCAGGTTCAGGAGTGTTTAAAGCGTGTTCGAAGTACTGCACCAGCTCGACGTCGAAGAACGTCGGTGAATCGTGACGGTTGGAACCGTAGATCCGAGGGTTGACATTCACCGACGTACTTCGACGTCGAGCTGGTGCAGTACTTTGAACACGCTTTTAACAGGTTCGGCGGAAGGGCTTGGCTGCCTCAAGGGAATTGCTGGGTATGTGCGGCTTGAGTTCCTCGAGACGGCCCAAACTTTGCAATCCGATGAGATGTCACCTCAAGGGGAATTCAACTACCTACTTCCAATTTGCCCGATGACAATCACGACTCGTTTCAGGAGCACGCCGGTGTCGGTTAAAGCCCGCGGCCCAAATTGCAAGCCGCGCGGTTCAAGTTTTTAAAACTTGTTCCCCTGACTTTCGGGTTACCAGGTTTCTGGGAGACAGAGGTCCGCGCGACACAACTCAGGCTGTGAGCCAATGAGAGTTGACTACCCCTATGTTGAGAACCAATGAGATTGAACACAACTGTCTTCAGTCGCAAACCAGGGCTCGGCAGAACCAACACACACCCAAAAACTTGAAAACGAGGGTGTGCAATTTGGGACTCTTGGACACAAACAAGTACCCGCCGCACTAACAAAAAAGCCCACGCACAACTCGAACGCACAGTAGGAACGGCCATGGCACGCCTGCTCTCAATCGTAATGCTATATACTGGGAACTATGGCAAGCTAGCAGCGGAAAATAGGGGCATTGATGGTGCTGGTGCTATTGCCTGTTTCTGGCACCTCCGAGCAGAGCGCACATCCAGACGATGCGACGGCGATGGTCGCGTTCGTCGTATGACCGAAGGTCGTTTAGATAGTAGTCCCAACCATGCCGGCACTCCGTCGACTTGCCATGTCGACGAAGCTGCTCGCAGGGTTGGTACATCGCGCTGCGTCACTTCGCGCAGCGTTTCGACGCCTTGCGCCTCGACGCGCTGCGTCTCATGGCGTAGACAGAGATCGCGTGGGGTTTCATCGCGCATCCTCGTCGCTCTCTACGCCTCGGACCGGAAAAAAGCCCTGTCGTCATTCGAATCGCGTGAGCGACCTCATGGAAATCCGCGCAGCCCTTTGGTTTACGGTCAGTATTTGAAATGATCACTGCGCAAACAAGTACCCAATGCAGAGTATGCGATGTTCCCTGAACATCCCCCTCCCATCGCCTCCACTTCCCCCTCCCGTCGCCTCATCTTCCCCATCCCGTCGCCTCATCTTCCCCCTCACGTCACCTCAACTTCCCCCTCCCGTCGCCTCCACTTCCCCCTCCCGTCGCCTCCACTTCCCCCTCCCTCGCCTCCACTCCCCCCTCCCGTCGCCTCCACTCCCCCCTCCCGTCGCCTCCACTTCCCCCTCCCGTCGCCTCCACTCCCCCCTCCCGTCGCCTCGACCTTTCCCTTCCCGTCGCCTCCACTTCCCCCTCCCGTCGCCTCCACTTCCCCCTCCCGTCGCCTCCACTTCCCCCTCCCTTCGCCTCCACTTCCCCCTCCCGTCGCCTCCACTTCCCCCTCCCGTCGCCTCCACTTCCCCCTCCCTTCGCCTCCACTTCCCCCTCCCGTCGCCTCCACTTCCCCCTCCCGTCGCCTCCACTTCCCCCTCCCATCGCATCCACTTCCCCATCCCATCGCAAGCACTTCCCCCTCCCGCCCCCTCCACTTCCCCTTCCCGTCGCCTTCGCTTCCTGCTCACTCTCTCCCCACTGTCCCCATTTCCCCTCCCCACCCTTCCCCGCCGCCCGTCCGTGGGCAGCAAAGTGGCGTCCCTTTTGCGCCATCGTGATCAAAGCTCCTTCCGTCGCCACCCTATTCTTCCCCTCGCACCTCCCCTCTCCTCACCTCATTTCCCTCCTCTCCCCTTCCCTCTTCGTTCCGCCGCATACTCTCATAGCCTTGCGTCCCCTACGTCCCATAGGCTCTCTGTATCCTTCTCTCCTTTCCGCCCCTCCGTGTGGGCTCCCCCTCTCCAACATTCACTGCTGTCCCGCTCCCGTGCCACGGCGATCGCCATCAAGGTCGAGTCCGGGCCTGGCTCCTCGTGTGAGGGGTGTAGCAAACTTTCTCTCCTTCCATCCCCCCTTTCCATCCTCCCCCCCCCACTCTCCCCCTCTCGCCCCTCCTCCCCACCCAGGCGAGTGGCGATCTGGCGGCACTTGCGCGTGTTTTACGCACATGTGGCAATGAGTGCGCAGCTCATATCGGCGCCCTCAGGCCAGGCCAGGCCCCAGCGTAAAAAACTAAAAACTGTCAGACGCCAACCTCTCTCCCCTCCCCCTCCTTCATCCCCTCCTCCTCTGCCTCTCCCCTACTCCCCATAACCTCCTGCTCGCCTCCCTCGCCGTGAGGTCTAAGGAACCTCGTATTCCCACATCGGCTCGTGTCTCCCCCACATCTCCCCCCTCTCTCCTCCTCCTCCTCCCCCCACCCACTGCCGGCCCGCCTGCCAACCTCATCCACATTTCTTTCCCCCATCCGCTATCATCAACGCCCTATTAGGACAAGCCGTAGAGGGAGGGCCTCCTCACGCGCCCTCGAAACCCATCTCTCCCCATCTCCCCCCACCTCAACCCCCCCCTTTCCCACACTTTCCCCGTCCCCACCCTCCCTACTCTCCCCACCTCTGTCCCCCTTCCTACCCCAGGCGAGGCCCCCTCTCCCTCTACCCCACACTCTTGCTTCCTCACCCGGGCTCCCCCTCACTCTTTGCACGCTGCTCTCTTCTTCCCACCCAATTTCTTCCAATCGTTCTCTCAGAAAATCATTTCCGTTTTTCCTGCCCCTCCTCTCTATTCCTCCCCCTCCCCTCTCAGGCAATTAATGCAATCACAGACAAGCACGTGCCACATGTCCCAAAGCCCTTCCATCCGGCCCTTTCTTCCTCTCCTCTCCTCTCCCTTTCGGCCACCCCCCTCCCTTCTCTGCCTGCCATCAGGTCATTGCAAGCACCGACAAGAACAAGCCACCAAGTCCCTGTTCCAAGGCCCCTCGCTTCTCCTGACCCTGCTGCCGAGCCTGTTCCCAGACCTGCCTCCGAACCTGAAGCTCATGGCAAGAGGGAGGGAATGACAGCGGGTGGTATGGAAGCAGGGAGGGAGGGGAGGAGGGAAGGATGACACAAGGGAGTGAAAGTGAGGGAGGGGAGGGGTAAGGGGAAGGGTGGGAGAAGGAGGAAGAGTTGGAGGAGGAGGACAAGGAGTGGGATGATGAAGTGGAGTTCTAGGAGGCACAGGTGAGAGCTGCACCACACTGCTGCTGGGCTGGGACACATACCCACCCTCTTTTGTGAAGCTTCCTGACTACCTAACAGGGGGACTACTTACCCTGGCCACCCTGTTGTGCCTGTGTTGTTCCTCAGATGGTCTTACCCCTACTTCCCCCCTTCTTACCCCCTCGTCCTCTCCTCTCTCCTGCATTGGTGCATGTGTCCTGTTTTGTCTGCGGATGCTGTGGGCAGCAGAGGAGGAACTATACGGGGAGAAGATACTTTCAGTTGACAGCCTGACCTCAGGTGGTCTCCACCTGTCAGGTGAAATGACAGTGTGAGATTCTATGGTGCCACCCATACACCAACCCCCGCTCCCCTCTCCTCACCGTTTGCCCTTCGGCTGTGTCCCGCTGCTCAACCCCATTTGCTCAGACTTCTATTCTATGCTCTCATCTCACCTTTCCATTCTCCCCTCCCTCCGTTCTTTAACTCTATCCCCTTGCACCTCCTCCCCCTTCTCTGTTTGTTGTGCGCTGACTTCTTCTGCCACACCTGGTTCCATGAGGTGCGGTTGGTGGGAGGCATAGAGATCTTGGGATGCGTCTCAAGAGTTGGCTTGAGTCTGCACCGGGTGTGTTCTGTGTGTTGTGCGCCAAGTTATTTCGTCACTGCTGCTTTCATGAGGTCAAGTTAGAGGATGAGAGTGGTTCTATTGAAAGGGGGGCAGTGAGAAACCCAACGAAGCGCTTGCACCTACAAGCTAAGGTTTATGTGAATGCGTGCATCACGACTTTCACGGGCTCGCCCATGCATGTCTCTCATGCCCCCATGCCCATGCCTCATTCTCCATGCCCCAAACCTGCATGCCAGTTCCACATGATGCCGTCCACCCCATTTCCTTCCTTCCGCCGCCTCTGCTGCTGATGCACAGAATGGCTACTCCACTCCACTCGTATAGCTGCCTATTTGCCCATCGTACACTTATACCTCTCTCCCTGCCTCACCACCAGAATCTCTTGCATTTTGACTGCAGTCAGTGTTGAGCTGAATTCATGCCTCCTTCTCCCCACAGTGGCCCATCTCACTCCTCCAGTCATAAGCGATCTCGCTGGTTCCCCACTCTTTCTAATTCCCCCACTACTCTGCCCTGTTATTATTTTCCCCTTCTTCCCTGTGATTGGGTTCCCCATATGCCTACTTATAACATTTTGTCATCTTCCCTGTCCTTCCTGCCAACTGGGAGGGCACAATCCAGGTCGCAATGGGAGGGCACAAGGCATGGCGCAATGGGAGGGCACAAGGCAGGGCACAATGGGAGGGCACAAGGCAGGGCGCAATGGGAGAGCACAAGGCAGGGCGCAATGGCACGTGGCACAAGGCAGGGCGCAATGGGAGGGCACAAGGTAGGGCGCAATGGGAGGGCACAAGGGAGGGCGCAATGGGAGGGCACAAGGCGGGGCATATGGGGAGGAGGTGGAAAGGCGGAAGGGAGAGGAAGAGTAGGCGGGTGGAGTTGTTACAATGGGCCAGAATTGATTGCTGTGACACTGTGAAGTGACATGCTGGGCGTGTGAAGTGACATGCTGGGCGTGTGAAGTGACATGCTGGGCGTGGGAAGTGACATGCTGGGCGTGTGAAGTGACATGCTGGGCGTGTGAAGTGACATGCTGGGCGTGTGAAGTGACATGCTGGGCGTGTGAAGTGACATGCTGGGCGTGTGAAGTGACATGCTGGGCGTGTGAAGTGACATGCTGGGCGTGTGACATACTCGCCAGGGCGGTGATGACTGCATGGTGCCAAAGGTGCGTGTGACTGCATGGTGCCAAAGGTGCGTGTGACTGCATGGTGCCAAAGGTGCGTGTGACTGCATGGTGCCAAAGGTGCGTGTGACTGCATGGTGCGCCAAAGGTGCGTGCGCATGTGACTGCATGGTGCCAAAGGTGCGTGTGACCGCATGGTGCGCCAAAGGTGCGTGCGCATGTGACTGCATGGTGCCAAAGGTGCGTGCATGTGTCTGTATTCTTATGAGCTCATGCACACGTGCGGGCATGTGTAGGTGTGTGAGGGCTCGTGCATGCTCGAATGTCTTCACTTTCCACCTATTCATTCAATACCACCCCTAGTTTTACACCTCATTCAACCAACCCCATCTACGCACTGTCTCACCTTTGGGCTTGATCTGGTACGCCAGCTGCATGGAGTACCGCGTGCTCTTGGCTGCTTTCAGTGCTAACAATCGTGCAAGGATGAGGCTGCAGGTTTGGAGCAACCCCCTCTGTTTCAGCTCCTGTTGATTGGGCAACCTCTGCACACACGCCATGTATCAGAATCATTAGGGTATACACGCACTTGCATTCAGACTCTAGTTCAGTTTCGCTTCATAAACAGTACAGCCTTCACAAACCATCCGTCTGAAGCATGCTGCATGGTTGTATGACCAACATAGCATACTCTTGTGCCAACGCCACGCTGTTGCTCACCTTGTCTCCGCACGCTCTCGAAGGCTTTACCCCTTCGGGCCCCACCCCAACCGTTTCCACGAACAGGGCGTATTTTCCCCTTCTTATCCTCTTTGTAGGGCGGGAAGTTGTAAACCAGACCCTCGATTGGGCGATCTGCCTTCTCCACTATCCCAGTTACGGCGTTAATACCACTGTTTGCCCGTGCATCGAACTGGCGCCCGTATGCCTCAAGGTGAAGCTCTGCCGTCGCCAATGCATCTCCCCCATGTGTTCCTGCCATGGAACAACGGTGACACCAAGTATATCCCATCCATTATTGTGTGGCTGCTTGTGCCATTGTGATGCGCTAAACGTTCAGATTGCTCAACTATCACGGACACACGACCATGCTAGGACTTGATCACCAACTTTCCACCCTTACCTGCTTCTTTGGCAGCCCGCATCAGCCGTTTGTACGCTGTAGGGGCGTTCATCATGAAGTAGTAAAGAACATCAGCAGTTGTCGCCTCGGTCTTCCCCCCCATCAATGCCGACAACCCGCATCGTTGAAGGCATATGACTGGCCTCATATGCTTGGATATGCCGTGAACCGCCTTGTCATGCTCGTCGCTAAGATTCGCTACAGTGGACCCTCCACTTGCTCTTGCATCCGTCTGCCTCCCACGCCTGAAGGTTGGGTTTGGAAATGGTGTGTAGATTTGCGCGGTTTGGAATCGATGGCTGGATATGCGTTACAAGGGAGACCCCAACAGCCAAAGACAATGACGGACAACTTGTATTTCCTGCGCGACAACGCTGGGCGTGCGCGCAGATTCAGCAGCATTTGAATGAGGAAAGATGGACGAGATTGACGGTGGACACCAAAACAGATGATGAGCCCCGACGGGGAATAATAAGTGGGGGAAAGGAGCCCACTGTGGTGCCTCTCCCACCTTCCCCTCTGCAGGTTCACATCCCCTCCTTTTCGTACAACCCATCCTGCAGCATCTTCCCCCCGCATCACCCGTGTGAGGTGATGCGAGCGCATTTCAACCGCCATAATCATGGTGCTGGTGAGTGGGTGGTGTACATGGTGCTGGTGAGTGGGTGGTGTTGATGGTGCTGGTGAGTGGGTGGTGTTGATGGTGTGGTGAATGGGTGGTGTTGATGGTGCTGGTGAGAACGAGGCGCTGTATGGGAGGGCGCACCTAGGATGAAATGGGTCGCTGCAAGATAGGAGGGTACGCACGGTCGGAAAGGTGGTGTGGCCCTAGTGCTGTGGGAAAAGCGGACCAGGGGAAGTGGGGGATTGGATGGGGGGAAGTGGGGGATTGGACGGGGGGAAGTGGGGGATTGGACGGGGGGACGTGGGGGATTGGACGGGGGGACGTGGGGGATTGGACGGGGGGACGTGGGGGATTGGACGGGGGGGAGTGGGGCATTGGATGGGGGGAAGTGGGGGATTGGATCGGGGGAAGTGGGGGATTGGACGGGCGGGTGTGGTGGAAAGGAAAGGGTAGTGCGGGGAAGGACGAGGTGGAGGGGGGGAAAGGGAGGGTAGGACTGGGGGACAGGGAGGGTGTTTGTAGGGGAAATAGAGATCGCAGGGTGTAGAAGGGGGTGAGCAAGTGTGGAAGAGAGTGAGCCGTGTGTTGAAGGGGGTGAGCAAAGGGGGAAAGAGAATGACCAGGGTGGTGAAGGGGGTGAGGAAAGGGGGAAAGAGAGTGCGCAGGGTGTAGAAAGGGGTGAGCAGGGTGTAGAAAGGGGTGAGCAGTGGGGGAAAGAGAGTGAGCAGGGTGGAGAAGGGGGTGAGAAAAGGGGGAAAGTGAGTGAGCAGGGTGGAGAAGGGGGTGAGATTAGGGGGAAAGAGAGTGAGCAGGGTGGAGAAGGGGGTGAGCTAAGGGGGAAAGAGAGTGAGCAGGGCGGAGAAGGGGGTGAGCTAAGGGGGAACGCAAGTAAGCAAGGGTTAAGGAGAGGGAAATATACCACACAGGGAGCAAGGGAGTGAGCAGAGGGGAAGAGTGTGTTCAAGGGGCAAGGGAGTGAGCAGGGGAATGAAGGGGCGAGCAAAGGGGGAAATGGACCACACAGGGGGAAAGGGGGAACTTGTGGTGACGGGGGGGGGGAAGTGGAGGCGACGGGAGGGGGAAGTTGAGGTGACGGGAGGGGGAGGTTGAGGTGACGGGAGGGGGAACTGGAGGCGACGGGAGGGGGAAGTGGAGGCGACGGGAGGGGGAAGTGGAGGCAACGGGAGGGGGAAGTGGAGGCGACGGGAAGGAAAAGGGAAGGCGATGGGAGGGGGAAGTGGAGGCGACGGGTGGGGGAAGTGGAGGCGACTGTAGGGGGATGTGGAAGCGACGGGAGGGGGAAGTGGAGGCGACGTGAGGGGGAAGTGGAGGCGACGGGAGGGGGAAGTGATGGCGACAGTAGGGGGAAGTGATGGCGAAGGTGGGTGCCTTGAAGATGGTCAAGTGGCGTCGCTATTTATTGAGCGAAAGTGAGGTTTCCCACGTAGTGCCATATGACGTTATCCGCGCTGGCATTCAGTGTTTGATATTCCGCCGCATTCCGATGCTTTCAGAATGCGCCGACGTTCGTGCCGTGTCTACGGCTTTTTCGTACCTTCGGGAAGCATCCTTTCCAGGGCGACGGGCCATATTCCCTATCTCGCCGTCTCGAATGAAGTGGTTCTGTTTGTTGATGACGGTCGTGTGACGTTTTTTATCTCAACTGCAACCTTTATGGCTGTCGTAATGCTAAGGATTTGGCAGTTTTATCATCCGCGACGCAAGTGTGCTTGCTCGTGCCGCCTACTGTAGTTGGCTGCTGTATGCAGTATCAAGTACTAGCGGGCCTCATGGTTGGTTGTCGAAAGCCTAGGTCATGGTGTTGTGTGTGTGGCAGCGCAAGAGCTGCGGAAGTGTTGTGTTGTGTGTTTTTTGGTCGCGGTGTGTGGTGCGCCGTGCGACAATTTCTATTGGCTGGTTTTCTATTGTTTGACTCGGCTGTTCGCTAAACAATTCGCGATTTCGCTTACTGGGTGTGCCTTCTTTCGGCTCCCAACTTTCACTTTCACACCCCTCGCCACCCGTTGTTCCCCTGGGCCAAGTTTTAAAAACTTGTGCAATTTGGGCCAACGGCTTTAACAACTGGGAGTCAAAGGGACGTCAGGTGTACCGAACTTTGGATATCATGACCTACTACTAGTAGTCATTGCTCGAGCAATAACCTGACCGGGTGAGTGCGCCGCGCAAACCAGATTTGGCCATCGCACTTTTTGACACATATCGGCAGTGGTCCCGGCGTCCCGATGTGACCAGCGCATCTTTACACGTCACTGGGGGCCATTTTGGGCCGCATGGCGGGCGGACAAGTACGGAAACGTATGGCGCGCGTCTGCCACGCAGCGTGTGCCCCGTGTGGGTCTGCCTGCTCGTCTACATATCACTGGGCCTCTGAGAGTGTGAGTCACTTTCATTTGGCTTTTCGAGAGCTAGTACAAGCATCCCGCAGCAGTGAATGTGCCAGAGGAGTTGACTCAATCTTACTAGCGAAAGCCTAGTACCAGTAGTAGCAAAAACCTAGTTACCAGTAGCCGACGAAGAAGCAGCCGAGACCAGCAGCATGGTTCGTCGCGCCCGCGCATGTCTCCTCTGCCGCCTGCTGCTCTGTAAGCCCTTAGTAGTAGTAAGGGGCTCGCTTTCAGTTTCGCATCCGACATTCCAACTGTCACTGACTGCTGTTAAACTTTCGATTGGATGATCCCCGTCAGATCGACGAAACATGATGATCGTGCCTGCTTGCGTACCCTGCTTGCGTGCCCTGCTTGCGTGCCCTGCCTGCGTGCCCTGCTTGCGTGCCCTGCCTGCGCGCCTGGCTGCGTTCCTGCTTTTGCCTGTCGCCTGTCTTCCTGTCTGTCTGTCTGCCTGCAGGTGCGACGGTCTGCACAGCCTACGGCGCGTCAGCCGCATCATTGCTCGTGCGGCCGTCCGTCCCTCACCCCGTGCCCGGCGGCTCTCCTGCCGCTTCTGCTCCTTCTGCCGCCGCTGCCGCTTCTGCCGCTTCTGTGGCTAATGCCTCTCAGGCCAAGCCTCTGGCTTCGAAGGGAACGATGTTGTGTAAGTGTTATAGCCGTCAAAATCATCATCATCTGCTAACTATCATAGTTACTACTGGTATGTTTTTTGTTGGAGGGCTGGCTGTTTTCCAGCTGTGGCCCTTACTGTTAACAGTCGGCCCAACGCTGACTGTGGAATTCGCCGTGCACATAAAATCAGTTGCAAGTGGTAAGGTAATACCCGAGAGCCTTTTCATCACGTTTATGTATCATAATGGTGCCGCTGGTGTGTGCTGCAGCTGGTGTGTGTGTGCTACGTGATTTACACTCCCGAACTTCCCAATCCTTTGCATTTCTTGTATGATGATCTACCAGCTTTTTCTTGTCTGCCAGCTCTTTTATTGACTTCCCTTTCCCGTTATTGACAGAATCAACAGCCAAGCTGCATCCTACCGACCTTCTTCTTTTTACCGGCTTCCCAATCCAATGCATCTTCTCATATGCTGATAACCTCTTCTACCTTTTTTTTGCCTTCCCGTTCCCCTTCGCCTTCCCGTTCCCCTTCGCCTTCCCGTTCCCCTTCGCCTTCCCGTTCCCCTTCGCCTTCCCGTTCCCCTTCGCCTTCCCGTTCCCCTTCGCCTTCCCGTTCCCCTTCGCCTTCCCGTTCCCCTTTCGCCTTCCCGTTCCCCTTCGCCTTCCCGTTCCCCTTCGCCTTCCCGTTCCCCTTCGCCTTCCCGTTCCCCTTCGCCTTCCCGTTCCCCTTCGCCTTCCCGTTCCCCTTCGCCTTCCCGTTCCCCTTCGCCTTCCCGTTCCCCTTCGCCTTTCCCTTCCCCTTCGCCTTTCCCTTCCCCTTCGCCTTTCCCTTCCCCTGCGCCTTCCCGTTCCCCTTCGCCTTCCCATTCCCCTTCGCCTTCCCATTCCCCTTCACCTTCCCATTCCCCTTCGCCTTACCATTCCCCTTCGCCTTTCCATTCCGGTTTACAGTCAGACTCGCAGCCAAGCTGCGGCCTACCAAGTGCATCGGGAAAGTAGTCGGTGACAAAGGAGCTTCGGGGAAATTTGTTCTCGCGGTAAAGAAGTACGCCCCTGTCCCCTCGTTCACTTGTCCCCTTGTTCACTTGCCCCCTCGTTCACTTGTCCCCTCATTCACTTGCCCCCTCGTTCACTTGCCCCCTCGTTCACTTGCCCCCTCGTTCACTTGTCCCCTCGTTCACTTGTCCCCTCGTTCACTTGTCCCCTCGTTCAATTGTCTCCCCGTTCACTTGTCTCCTCGTTCACTTGTCCCCTCGTTCACTTGTCCCCTCGTTCACTTGTCCCCTCGTTCACTTGTCCCCTTGTTCACTTGTCCCCTCGTTCACTTGTCCCCTGGTTCACTTGTCTCCTCGTTCACTTGTCTCCTCGTTCACTTCTCCCCTCGTTCACTTGTCCCCTCGTTCACTTGTCCCCTCGTTCACTTGTCCCCTCGTTCACTTGTCTCCTCGTTCACTTGTCTCCTCGTTATCTTGTCTCCTCGTTCACTTGTCCCCTCGTTCACTTGTCCCCTCGTTCACTTGTCCCCTCGTTCACTTGTCCCCTCGTTCACTTGTCTCCTCGTTCACTTGTCTCCTCGTTCACTTGTCCCCTCGTTCACTTGTCCCCTCGTTCACTTGTCCCCTCGTTCACTTGCCCCCTCGTTCACTTGTCCCCTCGTTCACTTGTCTCCTCGTTCACTTGTCTCCTCGTTCACTTGTATCCTCGTTCAACTGTTCGTCTGGCGGCGCGGACATGAGTTCACAATCAGTTTTGAGAGTCTTGCGAGTTGGGCCCCATCGCATTTTTTTTTAGGTCTCCGCACGAACAACCCTGTGTGCTCCTCCCGAATCGTTCCGTTTTGCACCGAGTCAAATCGCACTGAGGCAGTACTTTCTGAGGCAGCAATGAGAACCTATGCAGCACACTGTGCACTGTGCACTGTGCACCGTGCACTGGCAGTACTCTGCAATGATTGTGAGTGTCTCCTCTGTTGACTTTTGAGTCGACTCAAAAGTCAAATGTGCACCTATGCAGCGCACTGCGCACTGGCAGTGCTCTCCATTGATTGTGTGAGTGTCTCCTCTTGTCCTCTTGCCTCCTCTTGTCCTCTTGCCTCCTCTTGTCCTCTTGCCTCCTCTTGTCCTCTTGCCTCCTCTTGTCCTCTTGCCTCCTCTTGTCCTCTTGCCTCCTCTTGTCCTCTTGCCTCTCTTGTCCTCTTGCCTCCTCTTGTCCTCTTGCCTCCTCTTGTCCTCTTGCCTCCTCTTGTCCTCTTGCCTCCTCTTGTCCTCTTGCCTCCTCTTGTCCTCTTGCCTCCTCTTGTCCTCTTGCCTCCTCTTGTCCTCTTGCCTCCTCTTGTCCTCTTGCCTCCTCTTGTCCTCTTGCCTCCTCTTGTCCTCTTGCCTCCTCTTGTCCTCTTGCCTCCTCTTGTCCTCTTGCCTCCTCTTGTCCTCTTGCCTCCTCTTGTCCTCTTGCCTCCTCTTGTCCTCTTGCCTCCTCTTGTCCTCTTGCCTCCTCTTGTCCTCTTGCCTCCTCTTGTCCTCTTGCCTCCTCTTGTCCTCTTGCCTCCTCTTGTCCTCTTGCCTCCTCTTGTCCTCTTGCCTCCTCTTGTCATCTTGCCTCCTCTTGTCCTCTTGCCTCCTCTTGTCCCTGCTGACAGGCTCTCTGCATCCTCCTACACCGTGACCACTAAGTTCCTGATCAGGAACCTCAAAGGAGGAGACAAACCCGTCTACGATTTCGTACCTTTCTGCACAGAAACTCCCGCATCAACGCTCGACTTTGTGAACGTCACGAGTGCCAAGGCTGGGCGGCGTGGGCGCTACAGCTGGAAATACGAGGGTGTGCAGCGCGCGGACAGTGAGTCCGCGGCACGCGGGGCTGCGGTCATGGTTGTGGCGGGTCCATTTGCCATCATAGGTCGTGCAGGTAACAGTCACGCGCTTTATGGCAAGGTTAAGGGATTGAAGAAGGCCTCTAAGAAGTAGAAGCATTTAGGTGGAAGTTTTTTAGTCGACTCAAAAACAGATTGCGGAAGACCTATTACTGGTAGAAGTATCTGGGTGGAAGTGCATGGCTAGAGAGTCATGCACATGTAGGTAACATATCATGCCAATGCTGCATTGCATTTTTGGGAGAAATGAGAATTGGTTAGACTTACCGTAAAATGCGTGGTTCCTGGCTACAGAAACTCAATCCCGTCTGCTGTGAGCAAGAGCCCCTGGTAGTTTATGGGGGTGTGTGTTTGGAGAGGGCAGTGGAAGGTGAGGTGAGGGGTGGAGGGTGGGGAGTGGGGAGTGGGGGGGTGGGGAGTGGGGAGTGGGTCGAGGGGGGTGGAGAATGGGGAGTGAACGCCCTAGTGGTTGCAGCACAATTTTTTAGGCGCCTCAAGAATATTCTCCAGGCAGTTTGGGAGTGTGGGTGTGGGGATTGAACGCCCTAGTGGCCGCAGCACAGCCAAGGACCCAAGAGGGGGCACCAACCAATCAACCCATCATCAACTCGTCACCCATCAAGAGGACTTTAAAACACTCAGTCAAGGGGCCAATTGAGCAGTCATATGCTGGCTTCCTACGGAGTCCACTCAAAAGGCACAAACAGGGACTCACTAGGGGTCAACCCATCACGAAACTTCTAAAATTGTGGCCGTAAGGTAAACAGGTAGTATTTTTTCTTCCCCTTGCCTCCCTTTCCCCCACGCTCTCCCGTCCCCTTGGCACTCAGTTGAGCCGCCCTAGTAGTTGCAGCAGCTTTCTTCCAGAAGCAGCAGTGTTGTTCCGAAGGTATTACCAGGAATGGGAAGGTGTGGGAAGGAATGTGAAGGACAAACTGATTAGGTGGATGCACTTAGTGTTGTTCGGCATGAAAACATTTCTCACTTTCTTCCATATGCTTCCACCAGCAACAGTAGAGGTCAGTGGTACCGATGAAATAGATCGTGTGAGGTAGGGGCTTGTCGTGAGATGCCACCGTCTGTCGATACTTGCAAGTCCCTCCTTTATCTTTCCTCACTCACTCCCATCCTCTCACACGTTCTCCTCCTTTCACTCACCCTCTTCCTCTTACTCACTCTAATCCGCCCTTCTCAGCAGCATCGGAGGAGACGGAGCCTCTGGGGGGGCGAACTGCCATCCCATGAGCTGTGTCGATACAAAGCGCACTTATAATATCTCTCTTACTCACTCAAATCCGCCCTTCTCAGTAGCAGCGGCGGAGACGGAGCCTCGTGGGGGTCCGGATTGCCATAAGCCATGAGCTGGTTTGATAAACAACTCACGCATCATCTCTCACACTCACTCTCATCATCTCTCTCACTCACTCTCATCTTTTACTCACTCTCCTCTCACTCTCTCTTCTCATTCTCTGCTCGCCCTCACTCTAGTCTCCCCTTCTCAGCAGCAACAGTGGAGACGGAGTCACTGGGAAGGCGAACTGCCATGAGCTCCACTTTGAACACCAATGTGGCGCTGCCACGTGGACGGTGGACCAATGGGGGAAAACGATTTCGAGGTGCTTTCTAGACGGAGAAAAATGAGGCTGAAATAATGTGCGGGAAAGTTTGGAGGGTAGTGTCAGAAATAACGTGCAGGAATGAATGACTAGAAGCATGAGATGAGTACAAGTACAAGGTCTAACCCTAAAGTTTTGTACTCAGTAGAGGCTGCCCAACTACAGCCTACAGATATACAAACACAGTTTGACACACCCCCATAGGCAAAGTGGGGGATAGCAAGAACAACGAACGGTCACAATGTCAAACTGTATGTTTGTGTTCTCTCTAGGCTATAGTGGGTTAGCCTACAAGGGGTACAACACTTTAGGGTTAGTACTTGTACCCAACTCATTCATAGTTCATTCATTCCTGCACATTGATTCTGACATGGTATTCAGAGCAGGAAACCTGTTAAGTTTTTAGGGCCCACCAATCGTTTTGCTAAGTTCCTGTCCGAAGCGCCCTTGCGCTGTCCGGCCCTCTCGCACAGTGTCACGCTGCCCTGCAGCTACTCGCACTGCCTGCCCTAGCGCGCTGCCCTACTATCACGCGCGCCCCTGCTGCCCGAGAGCAGCCCCTGCCCGCGCGCTTCTGCTGCCCGCGTGCAGCCCCTGCCCCGCGCGCTCCTGCTGCTTGCGAGCAGCCCCTGCCCCGCGCGCCACTGCTGCCTGTGAGCAGCCCCTGCCCCGAGCGCCCCTGCTGCCCGCGAGCAGCCCCTGCCCTGCGCGCCCCTTCTGCCCGCGAGCAGCTCCTGCCCCAGCGCGCCCCGTCTGCAGGGTTGCGTCTGCAGGGTTCACGCCCTACTGCCCTGCGCGTCGCGCCCTGCTGCAGCCCGCGCGTCGCGCTCTGCTGCTCCGCGCGTCGCGCCCTGCTGCAGCCCGCGCGTCGCGCCCTGCTGCAGCCAGCACATCGCGCCCTGCTGCCCTGCGCGTCGCGCCCTGCTGCAGCCCGCACGTCGCGCCCTGCTGCAGCCCGCGCGTCGCGCTCGTCTGCTCCGCGCTTCGCGCCCTACTGCAGTCCGCGCGCCGCGCTCTGCTGCCCCGCGCGTCGCGCCCTGCTGCAGCCCGCGCGTCGCGCCCTGCTGCCCCGCGCGCCGCGCCCTGCTGCAGCCCGCGCGTCGCGCCCTGCTGCCCTGCACAGCGCGCGCCCTGCTGCCAGCGCCGCCCAGGCCGAGCCGCGCCGCCCAGCCCGAGCCGCCCTGCGCAACCCGAGCCGCCCTGCTGCTCGTGCTACTGCTGCTGCTGCTGGAGGTGCTGCTGGGAGTGCTGGAGGTGCCGCCCAGCACCACCGAGCCGCTTTGCTGCTACTACTGCTGCTGCTGCTGCTCGTGCTACTGCTGCTGCTGGTGGAGGTGCTGCTGGGAGTGCTGGAGGTGCTGCTGGTGCTGGAGGTGCTGGAGGTGCGGCTGGGAGTGCTGGAGGTGCTGCTGGTGCTGGAGGTGCTGGACCTACTACTGACCGTCACTGCCTGTCATGGTAGTTGCAGCGTCTAGGGGTGGACATCGGCGGTCACTGCCTCTCCCGGACGACCCCACCCCTCAGCAGCTTCGTGAGTGGGTTTTTCAGCGAGCCCGTCCAGGTGGTGGAGGCTTTGGTATTCTGCGTACTGCACGGAGGCGGCAGCAGAGTCAGCAGGAGACCTTCTCCCCGCAGCAGCTTAGTGAGTTGTTTTCTCAGTGATGTGTCACTGGTTCTGTCGAGGCTGCTGCTC